>CAWUFW010007257.1:0-600000 GCA_963921515.1 Calotriton arnoldi
GGATGATGGGCGGAGACGTTTGAGCCAATCAAACACTCACCCCCAGTCAACTGATCTGGGTTTAATCCATCATCATTCTTTAGCTCACTCCACCACCCCAGTTCAGACATGGCCATATGCAAATCAGTCTGACCCTGTGCCTCATGGGAACAGTCCAGCCCGAACTGCCAAGCCATGTCTTCCCTGGACCGGAAACAAGCATCCTAGGACCGGTTTCTGGCATTCCAGCCGTCATCAGCCAGGCTTGCTTGAATCCAGTGGCAAAGTGAGCAAGGGACCCGCGTCTGGGCATACCCCCGCCAACTTAGGGCGAACAAAGCGATACAAAAGGGGATGATGGACGGAACGTTTGAGCCAATCAAACACTCACCCCCAGTCAACTGATCTGGGTTTAATCCATCATCATTCTTTAGCTCACTCCACCACCCCAGTTCAGACATGGCCATATGCAAATCAGTCTGACCCTGTGCCTCATGGGAACAGTCCAGCCCGAACTGCCAAGCCATGTCTTCCCTGGACCGGAAACAAGCATCCTAGGACCGGTTTCTGGCATTCCAGCCATCATCAGCCAGGCTTGCTTGAATCCAGTGGCAAAGTGAGCAAGGGACCCACGTCTGGGCATACCCCCGCCAACTTAGGGGCGAACAAAGCGATACAAAAGGGGATGATGGACGGAACGTTTGAGCCAATCAAACACTCACCCCCAGTCAACTGATCTGGGTTTAATCCATCATCATTCTTTAGCTCACTCCACCACCCCAGTTCAGACATGGCCATATGCAAATCAGTCTGACCCTGTGCCTCATGGGAACAGTCCAGCCCGAACTGCCAAGCCATGTCTTCCCTGGACCGGAAACAAGCATCCTAGGACCGGTTTCTGGCATTCCAACCGTCATCAGCCAGGCTTACTTGAATCCAGTGGCAAAGTGAGCAAGGGACCCACGTCTGGGCATACCCCCGCCAACTTAGGGCGAACAAAGCGATACAAAGGGGATGATGGACGGAACGTTTGAGCCAATCAAACACTCACCCCCAGTCAACTGATCTGGGTTTAATCCATCATCATTCTTTAGCTCACTCCACCACCCCAGTTCAGACATGGCCATATGCAAATCAGTCTGACCCTGTGCCTCATGGGAACAGTCCAGCCCGAACTGCCAAGCCATGTCTTCCCTGGACCGGAAACAAGCATCCTAGGACCGGTTTATGGCATTCCAGCCGTCATCAGCCAGGCTTGCTTGAATCCAGTGGCAAAGTGAGCAAGGGACCCACGTCTGGGCATGCCCCCGCCAACTTAGGGCGAACAAAGCGATACAAAAGGGGATGATGGACGGAACGTTTGAGCCAATCAAACACTCACCCCCAGTCAACTGATCTGGGTTTAATCCATCATCATTCTTTAGCTCACTCCACCACCCCAGTTCAGACATGGCCATATGCAAATCAGTCTGACCCTGTGCCTCATGGGAACAGTCCAGCCCGAACTGCCAAGCCATGTCTTCCCTGGACCGGAAACAAGCATCCTAGGACCGGTTTCTGGCATTCCAGCCATCATCAGCCAGGCTTGCTTGAATCCAGTGGCAAAGTGAGCAAGGGACCCACGTCTGGGCATACCCCCGCCAACTTAGGGCGAACAAAGCGATACAAAAGGGGATGATGGACGGAACATTTGAGCCAATCAAACACTCTCCCCCAGTCAACTGATCTGGGTTTAATCCATCATCATTCTTTAGCTCACTCCACCACCCCAGTTCAGACATGGCCATATGCAAATCAGTCTGACCCTGTGCCTCATGGGAACAGTCCAGCCCGAATTGCCAAGCCATGTCTTCCCTGGACCGGAAACAAACATCCTAGGACCGGTTTCTGGCATTCCAGCCGTCATCAGCCAGGCTTGCTTGAATCCAGTGGCAAAGTGAGCAAGGGACCCACGTCTGGGCATACCCCGCCAACTTAGGGCGAACAAAGCGATACAAAAGGGGATGATGGACGGAACGTTTGAGCCAATCAAACACTCACCCCCAGTCAACTGATCTGGGTTTAATCCATCATCATTCTTTAGCTCACTCCACCACCCCAGTTCAGACATGGCCATATGCAAATCAGTCTGACCCTGTGCCTCATGGGAACAGTCCAGCCCGAACTGCCAAGCCATGTCTTCCCTGGACCGGAAACAAGCATCCTAGGACCGGTTTCTGGCATTCCAGCCGTCATCAGCCAGGCTTGCTTGAATCCAGTGGCAAAGTGAGCAAGGGACCCACGTCTGGGCATACCCCCGCCAACTTAGGGCGAAGAAAGCGATACAAAAGGGGATGATGGACGGAACGTTTGAGCCAATCAAACACTCACCCCCAGTCAACTGATCTGGGTTTAATCCATCATCATTCTTTAGCTCACTCCACCACCCCAGTTCAGTATCGACAGTACCAACACAGCGGACAACCAACATCCCTCCGTAGACAAAGCTGCCGGCTGTGCTGCACATGTTGGCCTCTGGTACCTTCCAACCCACAACTGCCAGAGTCGGAGGAGTCTCACAGCCAGCCCCATCCAAGTTCATCACACCTGTCCTGGATGCCATCATCAGCCTGGTACCCTAGCACCTTCACTTCACCCACACTGCGCAGGAGCAGCTGGAGACCAAGCAAGGCTTCTACGCCATAGCTGGATTCCCTCACGTGTCGGGGGCAATCGACTGCACACATGTACCCCTCGTGCCCCCTGCCGACACTGCACACAACTACCGCAACAGAAAGCCCACGCATCTCATGAATGTGCAGGCAATAGTGGACCACCCGGGACTCCTCAACAATGTCGTGGCCAACTCCCCAGGCAGAGTGCATGATTCCTACATCGCCCGACAGTCCATCATCAACCAGCGCTCACAGGATGGCACCTATGGAAATGCAGTGCTTGTTGGTAAGTACCAAATGAACACACCACACACCTCCACCCCACAGTCATGCAACTCACGACACTGGCAATGGGCATGCAGCAGAACTACATGCAACATGCCACACAACATGCCAACCGACCAGACACGACAACACGACTCCATTGGGAACCTGGTCTTGCCATGCACACAACCCAGCCACGGCATGGCACCACAGCCACACAATAGCAGAATGTGAGGAGAGGCTTGGAGCAGGCATGTGCGAGAGCGGCAAGTGACTAATGAATGAGAACCTACCCAATGCCAGGTGTGGCGTGGAGGTGCCGGACAGACTCCAATGTGCAAACCACGGAAATGGCCATGTGGACATTAACTGCTGGTGCATGGAGTGTAGTGGCCAGTGGACGCTACCATGTCCCCACAGGCTGTGGGGCAGAACCTGGAAATGTTGCACGTTACGTCCCCCCCTGTATGCGCGGGCAGAGTGGGTTGGCCCTGTGTACGGCAGGCCTGCGTAGGGGTGTGAATAAAAACCCCGTTGCACTGGGCGTGGTTCTCTTTCGGAATGGCCAAGGTGTCTGCCAGGGCGGCACCTCTCAGCCCGCCACAAGGCCGGTGCCGAGCGCGGCGGGGCCTGCGTCCCTGTGCGCCTGCTGCACCCCGGTCCGCTGGTCCCCAGACCTGTCATGCCTGCCCCATCGCACCAAGGAGGCTCCGCTCACCTGCCGACACCGGTGTGTGTCAAAGAGGGCCCACCACGTGCCGGTGCAAGCTCCAAACCCCAGTCCCGCAACCTTTGCAGCCTCCGCAGAAAAATCGCTGGCCTCCACGACGCTGGCCCACAGTACTCCTTTTTCATTGACATACTCCACTGGCGTACTCTTCGGCCCAGTTGTTGGCACATGTTGTACTGAGTCGTGAGTCTTGAATGGCAGTGACCCCAAGTCCGTGGCAGCGTCCACATCACTGAACTCCCTATGATCAGTGAGGCGAATGTCTGCATCGCAAGCCGGTGACACGTGGTGCCACTAACCCTGTTCAACGCAAGCCTGCGACACATGGTGCCACTAACCCTGTTCAACGCAAGCCAGCGACACGTGGTGCCACTAACCCTGTTCAACGCAAGCCGGCGACACTTGGATGAGGGCTCAGGCCTACACTGCGGCCCAGTAGGTCCCACATGTGGAACTGTGTCCTGAGTCTTGAATGGCAGTGACCCCAAGTCCGTGGCAGCGTCCACATCACTAAACTCCCTCCAATCAGTGAGGCGAATGTCTGCATCACAAGCACACAACACGTGTCTGTGGGCCCGTGCTGACCGCTGCCCCCGGCCTACACTGCGGTCCAGTAGAACCCACATCCAGCACTTAGGGGCAGATTTACAAGGTCTGGCGCATCTCTGCAAATCAGCAGGAATGCACCAGAAAACTTGCGACACGTAAAACTACCCGTGCGCCACCACCAATGCGCCGCATTTACAATGCGGCACGCCGTGGCGCACGGATAGGCAGATGCTTGTCGTATCTGCCGGCGTAAGGTTGGCGCAGTGCTAGAGTCGTGTCGCGGGCGCGACACAACTCCAGCACTGTGCCAACCCAGCCTATCTCTAACATGTTGTGTCATGCCTTACGCCTGCTTCAAGCAGGCGCAAGGTTTTGACGCAGCGGCATCGGGATAGTGACTGAGTGAAATCTTGTAGATTTCACTCAGGCACTTTTCCGAGGCTTTCCTGCGACGGACTGCCCACACTGCGACGGTACGCCCACATTACACCTGACCCAGGTATAATGTGGCGTAGGGGTTTACGGTGTGACGCATCTCCCTAGATGCGTCACGTTGTAAATCCGTCGCAGCATGGTGCTTACTTTACGCCGCCGCTGCGTCACAGAAGTGACTCAGCGGTGGCGCAAATGCATCGCAAGTGCCTTGTAAATCTGCCCCTTAGTCGTGATTCATGAATGGCGGAGTCCATACCAGTGAACGCATGGAGAGGAGTAAGCGGAAGATGCGGTTCAGTCCGGATGAAAGCCGGATCCTCCTCACGGAGGTGACCGAACACTAGCAACAACTAACCTGGTGCCACTAACTGTGCGCAATGAGTCATGGGCACTTTCTGGTTGGACTTTGGTGGCCTTTGAGTCAATGGCCTGGGGGTTGTCTGCATCATCATCTGGCTGGGACGGACTTGGTGTTCGACATGTGTCTGTTCCATTCATCTCCCACCATGGTGACTGTTTCTGCGTGGTTCTGCCCTCTGCATCATGCCCTGGGGGTACACCTTCCACTGTCCACCGAGACACTCCGCGACAACCCCCTTTGTCATCTACGAGAACCTGCTCTGCTCACGTGACCCTGCCCCAGTGCACCGCAAGTCAGCAGCCCATGGCAGTAGGCCCGTGCAGGACGCTGTGCATCCAGGGCAACTAACTCTGTGCAGCTCAAGTCATGGAGCCTTTATGGTTGAATGGTTGTGTCCTTAACGATGTACACTGTTGTCGTTGTTTTGACTGCACCAGGCACCCCATGACGGCTGGTGTACACACACTCCACACACATCCAACACAAGTGTCACTCGACATGTGAGCCTGCTAATAAACGTGGCCGGGCGCACGTGCCCGTAGCCATTCACACCATCTAAGCAAGTGTGTCCGTGTGGTCATTATGTCAGCATGATGGGCCCGAGCCCTGCAACATCACAGTGTGCTGTCTTCAGCAGACGATACCATGTCACCTCAGCAGTGGCCAAGACCTTGGACATGTGGCTTCGCCCGCTGCCCCCTGCATGCACAAGTGGCGTGTGCTGGTCCGGCGTACGTCAGGTCAGCGCTGGGGTGTGCTGATTCGGCAAGGGGGTTCAGGGCGTGGCTCTGGTCTGGCCTTGAGCAGGAAGTGCGGTAAGCGTGTCTCTGTTTTGGAGTGTTGTCGCCACCAGGGCCACAGTAGTCGATGTTGCAGTGTAGCATGCACCCGGAGGGCGGGCCCGCACTTACGGGGAAATGTAGGAGCGCAAGACTGCTCGGGGTCTTGGCTCATGCATGCCAAGTGTTATGTGTATCAGTCCTGCGGCTGCATAAGTCAGATGCCTAGCCTCAATCGCAGCGCGATCACAGCCAGCCATGGACTGTACACCTGTGTCTGCCCTGTCCGGACCATTGGCCTACACTCACGTGGCCGCACACCCTCAATGGCCAGCTTCACGGTGTTGTTGGCATGCCGCTGGACATGCGCAGACAGGCATGACAATGGTGTGCCGTAGGACTGCACGTGATACAACCGCGCAGCCCACACAAGTGTGGGGGCTCGTGGGAGGGAGGAGCAGCTGTGAGGCAACATAACACACAGTGAGGCCGCTTATGTGCCTCGTGCTCGGCATATCATCCATGATTCCCTGGGCCGCAGACATCCCACCCCACCCACGACAGGCCTCTGTACATCTCCTGTATGCAAGCAGATGGTGAAGTTACTGTAGGGATGAAAGGTCCTTTGTCTGAGCTATCAGGCGGTAGCACATCTGCAGCTCTGAGCTGGGACTTGCATGTGCCCAGCACCCCCTGACAGATACAATAGCATTTGCTGGCGACTCCCACACTACGCACTACCCAACGTGAGACCAACTTGTACACATCCCACAGGCAGTAGTCCTTGGTCGTAGTTAGTGTGCGTGAAATGGCCTTCACACGTACTCCCACCCCACCCCAGGCCTGCACCCGTTGCCCACAGACACTGCTCATTGCTCCGAGCTGTGCCATTTCATCCACAGGACTGGCGCGGGTCAGCAGAGTGCCGCTTCAAGCAGAGCCACTGACGCAATGGCAGACCATCCCGGACACATGCACAACTCCAGTCACGTGGACCTGTACCGTGCACGTCTGCTGCATGTACTGGGGGCACTGCCATTGGCAGTGCTGCAGATCAGTTACCGGCTAAGCTTCCGCCTTGCCAACGTCACCTGCGTTCAGCCTGTGTTGCATTGTCCCTCGTGCATATTCGAGTGGACCATGGATGTCTGCCTCTCCAACGTAACAGTAGCTGACCTGGATTTCGACGTGTGTGTGCGCCCCCTGTTGGCCCACGACCAGGAGTGTCACCCTGATGCAAGTTTATGGCATGCCTGGATGATTGGCATGCATGCTAGCAACTGGACCTGAGAGATTGTACAAGTCATCGTGTGCAGTGACCACATTGAGCCGCTCCCCTATTGGGCTTTAGTGCCAATTGGGGCCAGGGGTTGGAGTCAGCACATCTGTCCGGGACAGCTGATGGGTTACGTCGCCGACATGTTAGATGTGGTGGACAACGAGCTCTCATTGGAAATGTTGGCCTACGCTGCTGCACTCGCGTTCATGGACGAGTGACAACGTACCTGCAGCCACAACTGAATGTGACCCATTGCACGTACCCCGACGCCTGGTTGCATGTTGGGGATCTGGTCACATGTCCCAAGACGACAGTGGACATGGCTGCATTGGCCTGGACTCCGGATCCATGCGCGGACAACCAACGCGGGTTGGCACTGACTTGTGTGGGTGATGGACTCCCCGGGGTGGACATGGGCGCTTTCAACGTTCCTCATTCAGACATGCTGCTCCATTTGTCTGCATGTCGTGGCACTTCTCTTGGCCGTACTGACAAGCAATTGTTGATAAAGTTTCCGCACCTTCACTTGTCTCCAACTGTGATGAGTGTTGATTTGTATGCCAATGTGTGTGTCACGGCCTATCTGGGTCCCTGCCATACATGCATTGCTACCCCATCAGGGCTGTGGGTTTGTACTTGTGCATTATCATGTCCCTGTTTCGTGTTTTGCCAGATGCATATGGCCATTTACCGGCCACAAGCGGGTGCACTTGTGTCCTGTGTTTGGTTGTGCAAATGTTGCTGTTTGTGCCACATTGTGTTCGATGTTAAGGTGCTCTGCTTCCTATGTGTGTGTGCTGCATTGTGTGTGAGATGTCCCTTCAGCTCTGATTTGGCTCACCCTTCTCCCTTTCAGGCAGTGTGGTTTTCACTTCTGTGCTTGTTCAGTGGTGTGATATTGCCGAGTTGTGTGACTTGTGCTCTTGGTTGGTGTCGTTACTCTTGGGCACGGTTTGTCTGCAGTTGTGCAGTGCTTAATTGTGCATGTGTGCCATTGTGCCCATCTCCCCCGTCCCGCAGTCCCTGGTCGTTCCTCTCCCTGTTTCTGTTGTGTCTGTTGATTTTGAGCAGTTGCCGGTCCCCAACTCCTGCCACCATCTCCAGACTGATGTGGTGGACACCATTTCCTCCATGTCATCCAGCTCCTGGTGTGGCGCTGGACTCCCACCTCTGGTGTGCATTGCTGCCTTCTGGCTGTTGGGGTGTTTCTGCTTGTTTGTGCGTTTCGCATCATTCCAGCTGTTCTGGTTTTCTTCCATTGTCCTCCTCTGCTCTCCAGCTGCATTCACCTTGTCCAAGATGGACTGCCATGTACAATGTTTTGTTGCCAATGGGGCTTGTGGGGTTGTGTACTAGCTCCGGCTGCCTCCATTGTGCTTCGCTGTTGTTTTCTGTTTGGTTTGTCTTCCTTTTTCCTGCTTTTGTTGTGCTTACTCCCGCCTGCCGTGTGTGTGTCGTGGGCCTGGCGCTGCTTATCGCTGCTTTCCTCATCGCGAATGGGCTCATCGCACGTTTTTTGGTGTTGGGGTTTGTGTTCTTATCTCCATCGAGGTGGTTGTATCGCGGACATTGGCCGCGTTTTCGGCAGACTATCGCATGGTACCGCCGTGTTGTGAATTCCACGTTAACACGGGGTTATTTTCCTGCGATAGACTGCGATGTGTAAAGTTGCGTTAACATTTTTGGAGATGTTTAGCGCACGTTCTTGTGAATATCCCCCTTAGTGTGTGGTAGTCACACTTGTTAGTGTTATGTTATTACATTTTATTAACTCAGTTTAAGTTATAAAAAAAACATAACAGTGTAGCCATTTGTGAGACTTTGACAACAAGGGCTTTCATGGTACACTGTGTACACTCAGGAAGGATAGGAAAGAAGAAGAACAAAAACAAAAATACAAATGTAATGGAAGTGGAACCTGCTTGGCATTAATTTGCGCATCATTTCATTCAGGGAGCTGCAGCAGGCAAAGGGGATGGAAGCAGTAAGCCAACAGGAACAAAGGAAAGACATGCAGGCCTATATGGCAAAAGCAGCACACTACTAAACTACCACCACAAAATGGCCACCAGCCACATGGTCACTCACAGTCACAACAAGCAGGAGGCCTGGAAAACAATGAACTCAAGCAGGCCTATATGGCCAGACAAAGGAGCCATGGTAAACAACACAGCTTTAATGCAAAAAAGCAAAAACGAAAATCCACAGGGCTAAAAAAGGTTGGAAAGTTACGCAACAACCACACCACACACACACACACATCCAACAAAGGCATTTATTTAACACACACCAAAAAAGTGAAATACCCCCAAAAACCCCATTTTGCAATTCAATCCAATGCCACCCATGCCCTAAATGATGTTTAAATTCAACAGACACCACAGAGACAGTTGTTTCATGCACCCATGAGTAGCTCTGGGCCTACTGGATGAAAGGCCTATTGGCAGACTAGCCACAAGCTTGCAGACCTATGGCAAAAGCACACTGGCTGGCTCCACAAAATGGCCACCAGCCACATGGCCAGGCCACCCACAACAACAAGAAAGGGAAGACAGACAATGAAGGCCTATGGCAAAAGCACATTGCCTGGCTTCAAAATGGCCGCCAGCCACATGGCCCACAACAACAAGAAAGGGAAGACAGACAATGCAGGCATATGGCAAAAGCACACTGCCTGGCTTCAAAATGGCCACCAGCCACATGGCCAGGCCCACAACAACAAGAAGCCTAGGCCAAGAGGAACAAAGGAAAGACATGCAGGCCTATATGGCAAAAGCAGCACACTACTAAGCTACCACCACAAAATGGCCACCAGCCACATGGTCACTCACAGTCACAACAAGCGAGAGGCCTGGAAAACAATGAACTCAAGCAGGCCTATATGGCCAGACAAAGGAGGCATGCTAAACAACACAGCTTTAATGCAATAAAATGCAAAAACAAAAATCCACAGGGCTAAACAAGGTGTGCAAGTTACACAACAACCACACCACACACACACACCAAAGGCATTTATTTAACACACACAAAAAATGGAAATACCCCAAAAAATACACATTTTGCAATTCAATCCAATGCCATCCATGCCCTAAATGATGTTTAAATTCAACAGACACCACAGAAACAGTTGTTTCATGCACCCATGAGTAGCTCTGGGCCTACTGGATGAAAGGCCTATTGGCAGACTAGGCCACAAGCTTGCAGGCCTATGGCAAAAGCAGACTGGCTGGCTCCACAAAATGGCCGCCAGCCACATGGCCAGGCCACCCACAGCAACAAGAAAGGAAGACAGACAATGTAGGCCTATGGCAAAAGCACACTGCCTGGCTTCAAAATGGCCACCAGCCACATGGCCAGGCCCACAACAACAAGAAAGGGAAGACAGACATGCAGGCCTATGGCAAAAGCACACTGCCTGGCTTCACAATGGCCGCAAGCCACGTGGCCAGGCCCACAACAACAAGAAAGGGAAGACAAACATGCAGGCCTATGGCAAAAGCACACTGCCTGGCTTCAAAATGGCCACCAGCCACATGGCCAGGCCCACAACAACAAGAAAGGGAAGCCAGACAATGCAAGCCTATGGCAAAAGCACACTGCCTGGCTTCAAAATGGCCACCAGCCACATGGCCAGGCCCACAACAACAAGAAAGGGAAGACAGACAATGCAGGCCTATGGCAAAAGCACACTGCCTGGCTTCAAAATGGCCGCCAGCCACATGGCCAGGCCCACAACAACAAGAAGCCTAGGCCAAAAGGAACAAAGGAAACACATGCAGGCATATATGGCAAAAGCAGCACACTTCTAAACTACCACCACAAAATGGCCACCAGCCACATGGTCACTCACAGTCACAACAAGCAGGAGGCCTGGAAAACAATGAACTGAAACAGGCCTATAATAGCCAGGCAAAGGAGGCATGCTAAACAACACAGCTTTAATGCAATAAAACGCAAAAACGAAAATCCACAGGGCTAAACAAGGTGTGCAAGTTACACAACAACCACACCACACACACACACACACAACAAAGGCATTTATTTAACACACACCAAAAAGTGAAATACCCCAAAAAATACACATTTTGCAATTCAATCCAATGCTATCCATGCCCTAAATGATGTTTAAAATAAATTCAACACACACCACAGAAACAGTTGTTTCATGCACCCATGACTAGCTCTGGGCCTACTGGCTACCCACAATAATTTTTTTTTAAAATGATGAAAAGTACAAAAATTGTAGTTGCAGCAACTGCAATGCCCCAATTAAACAAACAACGCCAACTTACTTATAAAATCTCAAAACCAAAAGTCCTCAAATCCAATGATATATGATGCAGCAGACACAAAGAGTGATCCTTCCAGCTCCAAATCCAAATGAAAAGTGAACAGGACATGGACAAAGCACTGGGAGGAGCCTGCTGGACAGGAACAGGAAGTTGGAGACTCTGTGGCACTTCCTTCCTCTCCAAAAAAAAAGTAAAAAAAGAAAAAGGACTCCTTGCACAAAAAAGTACAGCCAAATGTCAATCTGAGGAGTTTTTTTCATCCAAATCATCATTTTCGAGAAGGTTTTATGCTGCTCCAGAGATATTTTTCTCCAGATTGCAAATTTTGCGTGTTCGGCATCGTGAGCTTCACCAAACTTCCGCCGGATGTCCGATGGCACGTCTGAATGACGTGTTCGCGATCGCACACTCTCGCGGGATCACGCAGCCGGCTACCAAAATCTCGTGGCGCACGCGAACGGATAGGAAAACTCATCGGCGAACGCAGGGATCCCGGTAAATCGCTACAGCGTGCGCGAAAACGCATTTTTAAAGCGCGAACAAGGGAAAAACTAAGCTACGCCGCGGATCGCGGAGTTTTCGGTAACTCCGCGTTCTACGCGGAACGCGGAGTTACCAAAAATCAGCAAACTCCGCGAGCGAAGCGGATTTTACCGCCCAGGCTTACCCACCACAAGGATATACGGTACAATTCTCAGTGGGCCTAACCAGGTCCCTGTATCTGGCCGTGCTAGATCACAGTTGGCCTGAACTTGTGACTTTGTCCTGGTCCAGTGTGACTGGATACCCACAGAAGGCGCTTTGTGCTTTTAAGCACTATTTTAACTTGGACCTTTAAAATTGCATAACTCCGATTCTACTAATTGGATTTTTGTCGTTTTGATGTATAATAATTTACTAAAATGTACTCTATATTTCTAAGGTGGTGTGGGATTTTTCTTGTGTTGTGTTTTCACTTTATTACTGTTTAAGTGCTGCTTACATACTTTACTCATTGCCTCTGAGTTAAACCAGACTGCTTTTGTGTCAAGCTACCAGAGGGTTAGGCACAGGTCAATTTATTGACTTTTTGTGATTCACCCCAACATGGATTGTGGCTGCTGCTTGAGGAGGGTTTCACACCCCTCAATCAACATCCCAATTTCTCACATTGGTGTTTAGCGGTGGTATATAGTACTTGTGTTTGTGCAGTGTCATACAGTGATTTTGTATAACACTAGAATTGCATATAAATAATTTGACACTAATTTTTAATTTTTGTTTCTAATTCTCCCTGATTGTCTACTTTTAATATTTCCAAACTCACTCCCATTCTGCCTGAATGTCTGTTCCTGTGACCCAACCTGTAAGGATGAAGTTTGAGCTCAGAAACCTGGAGAGCTACATTGCAGCTGAACTCTGAAGATGCTGCAAGGACAGGGTCTTACAGCCAAAAGGAGTTCCAAGAAGGAGGAGTTTCAGAAGGCTATCAGGTCCTTTGAGGAGGCTTATCAGTTGCTGGGCACATCAAGAGGATGAAGAGGAGGCCATCACAGAGCAAGAGGATGATCTGGGTGCAGGTCCAGAGCTGCTGCACTTGGAGGAGGAGAATAACTCATCCCCAGGAGTGGAGCCCATTGTCATGGCAGAGGCCACTGTGTCTTCCTGTGGATTGTCCATGGAAGAGCTGGAGGACAGAATTGCAGAGAGGGAGCTGCAACTGCAGCTGACCCAACTAAAGATCAAAGCAGCCAGTGTGGAGGCTGTTGCAAAGAGAGCCCTGGAGGAAAGAAGAATGGCCCATGAGCAAGTCTCAGAGAGCTGGACATTGTAGCCATGCAAATGGAGTCCAACAACAATGGTGTTAGTATACCTCTAGTATCCACTGGAGAGGTGAGGGTCTGCTACCACAAAACCTGGTGCCCAGTTATGTGGTGGGAGATGACATAGACAAATGGTGTTCTGCATATGAGGTAGCTCTTAGAATGCACAAGGTCCCATAGGGGGATTGGAGAACCAGTTTATGAAAGCACATGCCCACAGTGGGGAGGGACGCCCTTTTAACACTAGAGTTGGGGGAACAGATGCAGTATGCTCCTATGAGCACCATTTTCATTGCCAAATTTGAATTGACCGCTGAAAGATACTACCAGAGGTTCTTGGACAGCCGCAAACGCCCAAGCTAGTTTTGGGTGGACTTCTTAGAATATTCCAGAAAGGCAATGAGTGTTTGGCTGAGGGGCTGCAAAGTCAATAATTATATTGGACTGTACAATTTGATCCTGAGGGAGTCAGTATCAGAGTGTCCCAGAAGGTACCTAAGAGTGACCCCAAGCAGGATATTTCACCCCCCAGTGTGAGGGGAAGATCAGGGAAGACACATACCAGTCCCAGAATAAGGTGGGGAGGAGAGTTCCCATGTCCCTTTAGAGATTTGGGGGGGGAGGTTCCCATGTTCATTCTGAGAAACAGGGAGGAGGGTCTGTTGGGCAGAGGTCCAGGGTTCCCCATTCTCAACCCCACTGCTTTGAGTGTTCCCAGTTAGGACACAAGCAGAAGAACTCTGTCTGCCCTAAGAAATCACCCACTGATGGGACCTATACAGGGCTAGTCAATGTGACAATAGGGATAGCTTTCCAATGACAGGAGGTAGATGATTGCCTCATCTCCCATAGTTGGGAGATAGACTCAGAGGGAGAGCTTGTGACCCCTGAGGGTGGGAGTTGCCACTTCTACCAGGTCACAGTGAATGGAATCCCTGTCACTGCTCTGAGGGATACCGGTGCCAGCCAGACCATGGTAGTTGAAAGGCTGTTTTTCCCAGATCAGTACCCTGCACAGGTGTGTAGGGTAACTCAGGCCCAGGGGCAGAACTTCTTCCACCCTATGGCCCTGGTGTCAATAGAATGGGGTGGGGCGGTGACCCAAAGGAAGTTCATAGTTAATCCCCAGATACCCCTTGATTGCATTCTAGGGATTGAGTTACAACTGGCAGTGGAAGAGCTGGGAGGGGCTTCTGACCATCGTACCCTGAAATTTCAGGTTTCTGGGGGCCACTCCCAAACAGAGGGTACAGAGGCCCAGATGGAAGCGCATAGCAAAGAAAGGCTAAACCCTGACCCCTGTTCAGTCTCAGGGTACAGACCCTGGTCTGGGGAATTATCTCTGGCTACCACCCCTGGACTAGTGGTAAGGAGAGTGGAAGAAGTGTGCCTAACACCCAGGATGTTGCCCCCTACTCTGAGAAACCTCAAAGGTCAGAGAACCCTGGTTGACTTGAGCCTGGCTCTTGGCACTGACAACTGTCAGTGGCCTCTAGTTGTTGTTCTCCTTATGGGCAGAGGTTTCCTTGGGTTGGGGACAGAATCCTGACCCCAGGAGTGGAATGGGCCACATCACGTTGTTGGCCATGGTGGTACTGTCTGCCTACTGGGAGCGTCTGTGAGCAAATTAAAGTTAGGTGCTGCACCTATGGGGAGAAGGGTTCCCTATGGGTGATTTCAGTGAGGGTCACTGTTCATGTTTTATTGCCTAAGTATGGAGGCTCATCAAGGTATTGATTTGTCTTCCCTGGCTTTTGGCTTGTGGGGGGTCGTGTTGTTGGAACTTGCCCTATCTGCAGGGTCACTCCAAACATTTTGCCTTCTCCCCTCCTATTTTTTTTAATTCATGTTTGCTGGCATTAGTACTCGGAGCACTTTACCACTGCCAATCAGTTCTTAAGTGCTTGTACTCACTCCCTACAACTTGATTGGTCTCTTGTTCTGAGATACAGGTACACAACAAGCCAACACCTTTAAACCCTGCAACTGGATTCTGTCTGCTGTGAGTCCTAAACCCCCCAAGTGATGCATCCCCAGTCCTGGGCCTTTGGAAGTGGGGAAAAAGCTGCTCTTCCAGCCCAGCTGTTGTCCCCATTAGAACTGACACAGCTCGACACAACCCGACGCAGCCCTCTCAGCTCTTTATCAGAACCAGCACTGTGCTTCACAACTAGATGCGGTCCTCGCACAACAACCTTTGCAGCTCCCTATCAATACCAATGTAGTATGACGCAACTCGACTTGGACCTCACATCGCAGCTCTCACAGCTCCTCATCAGAAACAAAGCATTAAAGACAAAGGTACAATTATCAGCAGCCTAACCGGGTCCCTGTATCTGGCCTGTGATCTATTTCAGTCAGCCTGAATTTGTGCTTTGTCGCAATTTGGCACAACCAGATAACCATAGTTGGTACTTTATGCTTTTAAGCACTATTTTTACCTGAACCTTTAAAACTGCATATCTCAGATTCTACTAATTTAATTTTGGTTGTTTTGGTGTCAAATAATTCATTAAGAATTGCTCTATTTTTCTAAATTGGTGTGGGTTTTTTCTTGTGGTTTGTTTTCACTTTATTACTGATTAAATGTTGCATAAATACTTTACACATTGCCTCTAAGTTAATTGTGTCTGCTTTTGTGCCAAGCTAACAGAGGGCTCAGCACAGGTTAATTTAGTTACTTTTTATGATTCACCCTGACAAGGATTGTGGCTGTTACTTGAGTAGGGTTTCACCTGCTCAACCAGCAACTCAATTTCTCCAACTACGGTGTACTTGAAGCAGAGGCAAATAAGGTGTGGTGTGTTAATTTCTTAAATTTGAGACTTTGCATGTGTGCTGCAATGCACAGCAAACATGCAATATGTGAGGAATTTTTGAGTTAGACTTAGCATAGGAAAACACATTGAAAGGGTATGCTTCCAGTACATAGAAATACCATGGAAACAGTGCACACTGACCTCTGCACAATTGTGCAAGTCAGCATTTTTTGAGTGCCAGTGCAGGGTTGACTGCAGGACAGGCTAAGTTTAGTAGATATGGCTCTGCACTCTGTTTTCCCCTTTCTCAATGCAACATAGCAAATGTGGATGCTGCACTACATTTCAAGGAAAAATAGAAAATCTGGTACCACATGCTCTAGTTCCACAATTTCCAGCTAGTTCTCTAGATCACAATAAGGCTGGCAGTAAATCTGATGGCAAGGCCATGGAATTACCCTTAACCAGGAAGTGTGAGTTTGTCGAGGACCCTGCCCAGCTTTATACAGTGTTTATTTCCAGCATATTTAGGTGAAGTGGGAAAGCCAAGTTTAGATGATAGGTATACTAGTTCCATTTCAAACATGTACCCTGTGGACCACATCTAGGCCAGTTGTCTGCCCTCCCCTGTGCATTGCCCACCTTTTCTTGCCATTCACTCACTCACTCACTGCCTGTACTGAAACCGCTTCTGAGTTCCTCAAATATGTTCATTTTGTCCATATCTAGAACATGATAAACACATTGCTGCCAAAAGGCCCTATGACAGAAGGGTCACAAAAGCCAGGTGTGCTGCTGAGATTTACAAACCTGTTAGTAAAAGCTGATGCAAAATGTTATATTTACAGACCCCCACCTAGCAATGGACCATTCTCAGACACGTTTCTAGACACCCTATGACACTACACTCAACTTATTCATCCTTGGTGACCTAAACATATGGTTTGACAAACCCAATAAGCCGCATCCAAGAACTATCATCACTGGCATAGACAGATTGAACCTACATCAGGTTGTCTACAAACCCACACACATTGCTGGACACATACTAGATGTCTTTTTTGCAAATCCAAAGCTAGTTACTTTTCAAAGGATTACTCCAGTCACGTGGTCAGATCACCATCTTAACATTTCAACATAAAACACCACAAATCAGCATAGTTAAGACCACCTTACATGCATTCACCTATCGACCGTGGAACAAACTCAGTTCTGAACACTTAAAAACACAACTAATTTCCAACACAGATCTAGACACAATAAATTCCATTAAAAACTTTATGAGTGGCTCCAGGGCTTCCTGGAGCGTTAGATATTATAATGCCAATAAGGCCAACAAAACAGACAAAAGAAAACAAGCATATTGGAGGAATGCAGAACTAATACAAATAAAACAACAAATTTCAAAGCTGCAACACAACTGGCTTAAACATATAGTAATCAAGATAAACGGCACTTACTCAAACTTAACATAATATACAAGTCAACAATCAAAAAAGCTAAAAAAAAAAAGGTACTATTCAGGCAGAATTCTTAAATGCTAAATGTGCAAATAAATGATTTTTTTAAATTTTCACTGAATTTTATAAACCTAAATGCACAGAAGGAACTCATCCCATGACTCAAGAATTTACTAACTAGCATATCATTACACAGCCAAAGCAGACAAATTAAACTCCAAATTAAAACAAACGAAAACCACCAGCACCAGCCATTTCCAACAAAACAATGCCCTTTAAGAGTAGGCTAATCCATACTCTGCATATCTTCAAACAACTATCACAAACTGAATGTATGTATCTGGTCAAAGCAAGCAGGCCAGCCAGCTGTAATTCTGACCCTTGTCCGCCACAAATTTTCAAGAACATTCTTTTAACAGACACCCAATAATTCTTTTACTACCTGAATCTTTCCAAAAGAATTTGAAAAGGCATGGAAACGCCCATTATTAAAGAAAACAGATAATGGTGGTGGGGGAACATGGCGGCCGCTAGCTAAACGGCTGCGGTCCTGCTCCCTCGGGCTCCCTAATGGTTCTTGCTGGCGGGGTCCTGATATCCTGGCGCTGAGTTGAGCGCCCTCCTCCCTCCACTCCTACCTCGATGTGTCGTTTTGGGCAGTGACCCCCCCCACCCTCTCAAGGCTCAGCATAGTTGATGGCTCCGGACCTTTGCAGCAGCTCGTTGGTGCTCGAGGACTGGCGATGGGAAGGCGCGGCGCGTGAGCGGCAGCGCCGCGATACTGCCTGCTTCCTGCTCCGGATCACCGGAGGCAGGGTCAGCACCTGCACCGGCGCCTACACGAGCTTCAGGACTGGAGCAGAAGGGGTGGTCGAGTTTGGTCCCCAGGTAGGGCATTCGCCTTCCAACTCGAACGAGGAGGTTAACGTTGCTGTTTGGAAAAGAGGTAAGGGGGAGTATGTTTTATCCTCGGATAGTTCCATCGGCAGCGGCTCTTTGTTTTATCAAAAGAGGACCTTTGTGATTTCCCGGTCACCTGAGAAAGAAGAGGCATTCTTCAACTGCATGGAGACTAGCGATGGCCTGAAAGTGGGTATTTCACCGCCAAAAGTCAGCAGATATACCCTGAGAGCCAGAGCAGCCTATTCTTCTTCCAACATAGATATTACTCAGCCTATCTTGCCCTCCCGAGTCTCCCCCCCTGTCTTAGAAGTCAGAGTGTCAGCAAAGCAGAGTAGGCGGAAAGGGGGTGTAATCGAGCACGGAATTGCCGTCAAGGGGAAAGAGGTGGGCAGGGGTAGGGGTAGGGGTAAGAAAGCATCGCCTTTTAAAGTGAAAATAACTCCCTCACTGAAAACATACTATAAGGTTATGTCTTCTTCAACTACCCGTGACCCCAAAAGGGATGCTGAACAGGTTGTTGAACAGGATGTTGAACAGGACAGTCCTTTGGTGGTTTCTCATAGGCCACATAGTTCACATAGTCCCCGTAGGTTGCATTCAGGGGACCCCCCCCGGATACCCCCTTAAGTAAGCCTCTTGATGAGACAATTGTAGTGCCAAATGTCATGCCGACAACCTCGCAAAGCAACATGAAGGGGCCAAGACCGCCGGACTCCCTGAAGGATCTAGTTGAGAGCTCTGAGGGTCCACCTCCTATCATCCACCCTGTAGTAAGTCTTTCAAATAGATTTACTGTCTTGGCTTCTCAAGACAACCAGGAACTTCAGCCGAATGTTCCCAATGACTGTCTCAGTGCAGTTTCAGATACTATGACCCGTTCGCAGGCAGATATATTACTAGCTCTTAAAGACGAGATGTCAAGTAGGTTCACTGTGTCGGAGACGAACCAGGCTGAGATGACAAATAGGTTCACTGTCTCAGAGGCGAATCAGGCTGCCATCCAAGCATCCTGTGAGGTTTTGGCTCAGAAATTGGAGGAAGTGACACTAAGAACCGATGCAATAGAGTTGGAGATCCCTAAAATCAAGGAAGCTATGCATACTACCTCAGTGGACTTGGCAAAGTTAATGGCCCAAAATAAAGAGCTCAAAGACGACCTAGAACGTTTGGAAAACCATTCGAGGAAGAACAACCTGAGGCTTTTAAACATCCCTGAAGCCCTTGAGGGGACGGATATAAAGGGGTTTGTGATATCCCTGTTAAAGGAAACAGTGTTGAAGAACTCGCCCAGTATAGACCTTGTGCACGAGATACAAAGGGTGCACTGTGATCCGTTCAAGAGGAATCTAGCCAAACAAAAACCCAGGAAGATTCTGGTTAACTTTTTGTCATACACTGTCAAAGAGCTCATTTTAACCTCAGCTCTCAGGGAAGGCACTATAAACTCTACTGGTCTAAATCCCTTCTCCATAAGATCTGATATTTCCCACATTACGGCAACAAAACAGTGGGAGCTGGGGAAGAGGTTAGAGGAGTTAAATGGACTCGGGGCCAGGGCACAGTTGAGGTTTCCTGCTTCATTACGTGTAATGTGGAATAACCATATGCATCAGCTTCGTACGACTGAGGAGGTGGATGCATTAATTGTTAAGATCAAAATGGGAATAGAGGGTAGGGAGGGAGGGCATTGAAGTTATGTAGCCCCCTAGCCAGCAAGATCTTAGATTTAAAAGTTAGTAATTGTTTATTCTATAATGCCCGAGGGAGTGGAGATCGAATAGGCTCTGCCTAATGGAAGGGAGGGTTCCCCATGGGGAAGGAGAGCATAGGGTGGGAGAGGGGGGGAGAGGGGTGGGGTGCACCAGGTGGGGAGCAGTGGGAAAATATCAGAAAAAATACCTCATCTCTAAACTAAGAATTGTCCGTTTGTTCACAAGTTGATGACAGGAACTCCCCTAAGGGATAGTGAGGTTAATTTCATCACATGGAACGTGAATGGGTTAAGATGCCCCAGCAGACAAAGGCTGGTACTAAAATATTTAGAACTCTCTTCGGCCCAAATTTGTCTCATTCAGGAGACGCACTTAAGCTTTGCAGAGTGTCGTACAATATTTTCCAGAATCCCCTGGATAAAATATTTCTGTTCCTCTCAGCAATCAATCAACAGTAGAGGTGTATCAATTTTGATTAAGCAGGGGGCCTCTTGCTCTATTAAATCTGTGCAGACCGACCAGACAGGGAGGTGGATAGTGGCACAGTTGGATTTCGGAGCCTCATTTTATGGACCTAATGTTGATGATCCGACTTATATTTGTAAGTTGCAATCTAAATTAACAGTTGTAGCCCCCCCCCCTGATTATCAGAGGTGATTTTAATGTCCTCCTTGATCCACTAAAAGACAGGTCAAATCAGAGCCACTATATAGGGGCCCCCAGGGTCCGTCGAGCTATGATGAATTTATGGCATGACCTGGACCTGGTGGATGTTTGGAGGGCAAAGATGGGGGACTCTCAGGGGTTTACGTTTTACAGTAAGAAGCATCGTCACTCATCCAGGATTGACTATATCTTAATTGACAGGTCTAGCCTGGATGGTTGACGGGGATTTCGGTACTACCAAGTCACCTTTCTGACCACGCGCCGGTGTCATTCTCCTATTTAAGGAAGAGACATATGCTACAACCCAGATGGACGCTCAATAGAACTATGCTGTCGGACCCCGAGATTATCTGGGCCATTAAATTATCCTCCCTAGACTATTTTTATTAAATATTGGTTCGACAACCATGGATTTTGTCTGGGATGCCTTTAAGGCCAACCTGAGGGGCAGGCTACATGGCCTAATATGCTTGAAGAATAGGGCTGAGGCCCGGGAGCTACACACCATCGAGGGGAAAATCCTTCAGTTAGAGGCGGAGAGAAATCGACTCAGCCACGGGAGTCCAGGAAGGTTGGCACAAGTACAGGGAGAACTGGAAGGTGCTCGGCAGGAGTATAGGGGTAGATTGGATCAGAAGTGCAGGGCCCAATGGCTCACTAAAAATATGCAAAGTTTCGAGTATGGGGAGAAGGCAGGCGCTCTATTAGCATGGAAAGGTAGAGTGGATCGTTCAAAGAATAATATCAATGAACTGATCATAAATAATCACGGAGAAAAGTCAAGCAGTTTAGAGGACATGCAAGCCTGCCTTCTCTCCCTCTTCTCTGTACTTTACAAAGAGGATTTGGGTCCTTCCCCTGATTGTATACAAATTTGGCTGAGAGGGAAATCTTTGTCAACCTTAACGGATGACAGCCGTGATAGTCTAGATGCCCATATTACCCTAGAAGAAATTAAAGATCAAATAAATAAATGTAAAAATAATAAAGCTGCGGGTATGGATGCGCTTCCAAATGAAGTCTATAAACTTTTATCGAACGAATTGGCCCCGGCACTGGGTACCCTATTTAATTCGGTGTATAGTCCGATGGGTCAGGTTCCCAGGTCTTGGAAGGAAGCAACCATCGTATTAATCCTGAAACCTGGGAAGGACCCCCTTAAAGCTGATTCCTATCGACCAATCTCCCTGCTGAACGCCGACTATAAGATCTTTATGGGTATTCTGGCGGGGAGATTGGCCAAACTGGTCCCTAATTTGGTTAATATCGATCAGAAGGGCTTTATACCAGGGAGATATATTCAGGAGCAGACACAACTGTTGATTGGTAACATTGACTTGGCCATAGCAAGATCAGATCCCTTGGCCATAGTGGCCTTGGATGCGGCCAAGGCATTCGACAGAGTCTGTTGGGTGTACCTCTGGGAAGTTCTTAGTGTAATGGGCTTTGGACCTATTTTTATTCAGACTCTGCGGAAATGTTATCAGGGAGCCTCCGCAAGGATCCTGCTGAATGGTATGTTGACTTCCAGCTTTAACATTCAGAGGGGAACAAGACAGGGCTGTCCTATTTCCCCTTTGCTGTTCAACATTTATATAGAGCCATTAGTTCAAGCTATTAGATTAGATGACTTAATTTACCCTTTTAAATCTCAACTCTATCAGTGTAAGCTAGCCTTGTACGCCGACGACTTGCTGCTATATACCAGCAACCCGGGGGCGGTCATATCACGGGTTGAAGCCCTCCTAGAAGAATTTGGCTCTTTCTCGGGCTATCTAGCCAATACTTCTAAAACAGAGGTGATGTGCTGGAATATAGACCAATGGGAGGGCACTATAAGTAAAGAGCTAAAATATTTGGGCATCCATATTGTTAAAGAGCTGGATAAAATCCCCCAGATTAATTTGAATAAAATCATCAAAGAAATAGATCGTCTCTTTGCCAGATGGAGGTATCTCCCTCTGACAATCTTTGGAAAGGTTAACTTGGTGAAGATGGTTATCCTCCCCAAGCTGACCTACTTGTTTAGTGCAGTCCCCTTGGTTTTTCCCAGCAAGAGTATCTGTAAGATTCAAAGTAAGATTGGGAGCTTCATATGGGGAGACAAAGGAGCAAGGTTGTCATGGAAGAAACTGAGGCGTAGGCTCATTAAAGGGGGGTTGGCTCTCCCGGACATTGGTTGGTATTCGGTCGCTTTTCAATTTAAAAGCGTCCGGGTGTTACTCTCAAAACCGGAGGAGACGTCGTGGGGGAGGTTGTTGGGTGAAATGGTCACGATGGAGGGTGGAGGTGGTGGAGAAGGTTTTCTGTACAAGTTTGGGGCCCCGAGGTTTTTAAACGAGTTCGCCTGAAGGTCCTTAAGGCCGCCTTGGAAACTTGGTACAAAGTAAGATCCAGATGGGGGATTGGGTATTACTCAGATTTTGCACCCATATGGGACTCCCCCGGGACCCCGCTTTGTCTTAAGGATAGTTTGGCTATACCAATTAAGAGAGCAGGTATCACCATCTGGTCAGATCTGTTAGCTGTTGAAGGAATCCACCCTTGGGAGGTATTAAGGGCTAAGAATGGAACTGGCTTTTCCAGGTTTAAGTATATACAACTTGTATCCTGGTTTGAAGTGGAAAAGGGCGAAATAAGAGGAGACTGGGAAACGGAGCAGTCCCTTCAATCAGTACATCTGAGAAAGAAAGAGATCTCTACCTGGTATAGGAAGTTCTTGGATGCTGAGGATCTGGAACTTCCCACGCAAAACACAGTCTGGAATCAATCCCCCTTCGAGTCTAACATTGCAAATCTGCATGAGCCTTCTTTGAAACTACTTTATAAATTTATCAAACCGGCCAGCTTAAAGAAGAATCATTTTTTCATCATTAATAGACTTTATTATACTCCTGCCAAAATAGCCAAGTTAGCCCCATTATCCAACCCAAAATGTCCTAGGTGTAAGACTCCCAATGCTAATGATATCCATATCTTCTATGAATGTTCAGAACTTGGAACTTTTTGGAAGGGGGTGGGAGACACCGTTTGTGGCATTTTAAAGTCAACATCGAGGTTAATGCTTCACTAGTAATCTTTGGAGAGGATGGATTGTCCAGTTTGAATTTATCACAGATTCATAGAGGGTTGTTGCTATATTTGGTGTTACTCGCCCGGAGAGAGATCTGCATGAAGTGGAAAGATCCACGGCCCCCGAAATGTGAGGACTGGCTTAAAGCCACGTTTGCCATGGCTCGTTTAGATCAGAACGGAACTGGGGAAAGTACGACAAACATCTGGCAGCCTCTAATGAGCTGGGGCCGAGATCTGAGATTAATATAGTTCCAGTTGGCTTCCTCCGGTCCAATGATTACACCAAGCCTTCATCAAATGGGGCAGGTCAGGCTGACCTAAGCAACTGCAGTAAGCCGTAGGGCGCCCAGTTGGTAATGACGGCTTTTACTAACATCTGCAGAAGCTTATTGGTGAGATGAGGACTAAAAAGAAAACAAACCTGGACCCACATGACCCAAACAACTACAGATCAGCTACATATGGACCTTTCCCGGGTAAACTGATAGAAAGAGCAGCATTCGCCCAGATTTCACAATTTATGGAAGATAGCTCCATAAATTCAGTCTTCCAAACAGGATTCCATCCAGGAAGAGACACAGAATCTGCCCTCATTGCCATCTGGGATGACCGTAAAAACAGAGCAGACCGGGACGGTGTAGCTGCACTAGTTCTCATGGAACTTTCAGCTGTCTTCAACACAGTTGACCATAACACTCTAATCCAAAGACTCTATGAAACCGGCATGGAGGGACCTGCTCTCGACTAGATCACATCCTACCTTCAAAGCAGGTCAATCTCCTTCCATACTCCTCCTTTCTCATCCAAACCATATTTCACAAAAGCAGGGGTTCCTCAAGGATCTATCATCTGACCCATGCTTTTCAACATCTACATAAAGTCATTACTGGCAATGATCAATGAATTTCAGCTCACATGCTATAACTATGTAGATGACACACAAATGCTTCTGAAACTGAAAAGCCCCAAAGACATTGGAAATTCAAAGCTCTTCAGTTCCCTCAGAGCCGTTGATCAGTGGGTGACATGGAACTACCTCAAATTGAATGCTTCCGCAAATGAAATACTCACATGTAGCGATTGGAAAATTATGACCCACTCCACGCCTGGCCTGATGATCTGGGACCACCTCCTAAAGTATCCAAGGATGTAAGAAACCTTGGACCCAAATTTTCATTTAATGCCCAAGTGGACAAGTTAGAAAGACCAAGTTACATTACTATGAAAACTCTGCAACGCATCTTCCCCCACCTAGGATTTCCGCACAAAGTCCAAGGTACTATCTCTCTTGTACTGTCTATACTTGATTACTCCAATGGCCTCTGCCATGAATAATCTTTATCAACTATGAAAAAACTACAACCAATTCAGAAATCTGCTGGCAGAGTACTCCTAACAAGCCCACATCTCCCCTGCCTTGAGGGCCCTGCATTTGTTACCAGTTGCCAGAAGACCCACCTTCAAACTGCTTTGTATCACCCACAAAGCAATCCATGGAACCACTTTTCATCAGGAATAAAACCACCAAATACATACAACAAAGGAACCTCCACTCAAGATTAGCACCTCGCCTCAAAACCCTAGCATACAAAAAAAAAGCCATGGGTGGTACAACTTTCTCTGTTCAAGCATTCAAAGTATGGAATTTATTACCCCTAAACATAAGAGCCATGGATAACTATTATATCTTCAGAAGATTACTCAAGAGTTGGCTCTTTCCTACATAACTACCTCACTCAAACACAAATGTACAGCATATACCTGTGCTTGTATACATGTATAATTTGATTATATGTATGTATTTAGATATGTGCATTTCTTTTTACGAATATACATGATACCTATAGTTTAAAAATATAGAGATATTATATAGGTCTGCTGAACAAATGTATATATTACTAATAGCTAAAATATACATATATATGTGTGTGTAAATGTGTATATATATATATATATATATATACATATATATATGTGTGTGTGTGTATATATATATATATACATATAATATATATATATATATATATATATATATATATGTATATATATATATATATATATATATATCCAAAACGATGTCCCACTACCATGCGCTCTCAGTAACCACAGACTCAATGACAATCCAAATCCACAAGGGAGTTTAATTACTCCCTTGTGGATTTGGATTGTCATGAGTCTGTGGTTATCGTTTTAGATTTAATTTAATTTACCGGCAACGCTCCGCCGGCGTATGCGCCACCTCCCTCGGGTCCCTGGCAGTCAGAAGGAGCACCATTTGTATATATATATATATATATATATATGAATATATAGATATATTATCTACTGGCGGTCGCCAGTAGATAGTTATAGATTAGGACCTATTTTCCATAGGAAATCCGCAACATTCTATTTGAAATAACTTTGGCGCCGGTTGACGAATCTTCGCGAAATTTTCAAACTTTGTGGCCCGCTCCGGTCCGCTCCTATCTTGAAAGTCTCGGGGTGATTCGTCAAGCGGGGGCCGAGAAAAAAAGGGGGTCCCAAAACGTGTTTTCCCCATGCAATTTTCCATAGGAACCTTTCATCGCAGCTACAGCCCGAACTGCTGAACGGAATTACACCAAATTTGGCAAAAAGGTAGCCCTTGGTTCAGAGTCGTGCCTTTTGCTTAAATGGTGTAAATCCGTTCAGTAGTTCCTGAGAAAATCAAAAGTAAAATCACATATATATCTATGGCCGCTTAGGGTCGCGTGCCCTCCAGATCACGAGCTGCATGCTAATTGGCTGTCAACACTCCAAACCAGGAAGTGTTGGCAGCCATCTTGTAGCCTCGGTAGAACCGAGGCACAAGAAATCAGAGTAACTAACGCGCAAAACGCAAAAAGGGGGCAGGGTAGAAACACCCTGACCCCCTAGGCCTGCTCAGGGGGTCCCACAAGGACTTAATCCCCCAACTTAAAACGCGCCATGGGGCGCGTTTGCACAGTGGTGAAGGGAGGGGGTGGGGCTTCAGGTGACATGTGTGCAAACAGGTACGTCCAGAAAGCGCCACAGAGCTGCTTTGCAGAGAGGTGTAAAAAGGGGCGTGGCCTCTGAACACCTCTCTGCAACGCAGCTTCCCTGGCGCATACTGGAGGTACAGGGTGGGCTAGTTGGACCCCAGGGACGCTCATGATTCAAGGGACTTAATCCCCCAAATTAAAACGCGCCACGGGGCGCGTTTGCACAGTGGTGAAGGGAGGGCGGGGCTTGAGGTGACATGTGTGCAAACAGGCCCCGTGGCATGTTTTAAGTTGGGAGATTAAGTCCCCTTCAATCCTGATGGTCCCTGGAGTCCAACTAGCCCACCAGGTACCTTCAGTAAGCACAACAGAGTTGCGTTGCAGAGAGGGTGAAAAAGGTGCGTGGCCTCGGAACTCCTCTCTGCAACTAAGCTCTGTGGTCCTAACTGTAGGTACCTGGGGGCTAGTTGGGCCCCAGGGACACTCAGGATTCAAGGGGACTTAATCCCACAACTTAAAGCGTGCCACGGGCGCGTTTGCACACATGTCACCTCAGGCACCCCTCCCTTCACCACTGTGCAAACGCGCCCTGTAGCGCATTTTAAGAGGTAGTTTTAATCCCCCTGCCCTATTATGTACTAGGGACTTACAGAGGACGTCATGCTAATCACAAGGGTACCCCAACGCATAGTGTTCCCTAGTGTATGTAGGTGTTTTAACTGTATTCTAAGTGTGTTTTAGCATAGCACTGGCTCTGGTTAGTCAGAGTCAGTTACCACCAGTACACGTTGGAAAAAGTTGTGGGCACAGGAGGATTTTGGAACAAGGCCTCTTTCTGCTCCTCTGTTGGTTCTTTCTGCACATCTTTTGCTTCTTCCTGCACTTTTCTTCGTCTTTGTGGACTTCTGTTGCTTCTTTCTGCATTTCTTTTGCTTCTTTCTGTGCGTTTTTTCTTCTTTCTTCACATGTCCTACCTCTGTAGGCATAGTTACAAACTAGCATTTAAAAAACCTTTGAAATTCACTTAAAAACCATAGGTTTCAGGCACGTTATAGTTAGAAATTAGCATTTAAAAAACCTTTGAAATTCACTGAAAAAACCATAGGTTTTAGGGACAGTTATAGTTAGTTGGACATTTCACTCGTACAAAACCATAGAAATTCCCCCGTTATAGTTAGTTCAGCTAACTATAACTCGCGCCCCCGCAATGCACACATATTGCATATTGCATATTGCATATCACATATTACATCACTCATGACATGGTCAGTGACATCACTGATGACATCACTGATGACATCTCAAATGACATCACTGATGACATCACTGATGACATCATCCATGTGATAATTTCATGCATCTTCTCACACCCTAATATAACTTTTGATACACCCACTCTAAATTACAGACTGCCATTCTCAAAACCATACACACTCCAATACCAATAACTACATACCCACTCACTGATTCTTAGGTCTGCACACACACATCTACTCACTCACCCGTACAGTCACTCATACCTACAGTCACTCAGTACAGGACTATCATATGCACTCATACACCTATATAAACACTCACACACCGCCACTCATCCATAGAGGTACTCACACACCTAGTCAGTCATGCAAAAAATTAATCACACACCCATTTACTCACCTATACAGTTATACACACACCAGCTCACTTACTCATACAAATACTAGCACATTCTTACGCTCTTATACAATAACTGATACAAGCACATACGCATCCATACAGCCACTCTCACAATCACACACTCTCACTGATAGCCATTTAAATACTCTAACACACATATATACTGCCTTTTACATATGTAGTTACTCGCACATGTACCACTGAGATATACATTCACTCACTAACACACCCATACACACTCACCCCACCCAAAGCAGTCCATCACAGATGCACTCTTGAAATCATGCACCCAGTGAATCACCCACTCACACATCTATGTACAGAGTCACACCACCCCACCCACACAAACACTCAGGCAGCCATACAGATACTCAGAGAACCAATCAATAACCCATATAGACACTCATGTAGCTATTCGCAAATCCATGCATCCACTTACACACCAACAAACAGACGGATACAGACATTCACACAGTTTAGTCACTAACCCATGCATTCAGTAAGATACGTTTAATCACTCACTTGTAGAGTCAGTCACGCACGTACTAAATCATCCATTCAGACACTTATACACCCACTCATTCTTCAATACGCCTTTCCCTATATATATTAAACATATTTAAACTTTACAGAAACACACAGTCACTGGATGATGTCATCAGTGATGTCATCAGTGATGTCATTTGAAATGTCATCAGTGATGTCATCAGTGATGTCACTGACCATGTCATGAGTGATGTAATATGTGACATCATCAGCAGTGCATTGCGGGGGCAGGAGTTATAGTTAGCAGAACTAACTATAACGGGGGAATTTCTATGGTTTTGTACGAGTGAAATGTCCAACTAACTATAACTGTCCCTAAAACCTATGTTTTTTTCAGTGAATATAGATATAAATAGATATGCACTGCTTATGACCTCACATATTACATCACTCATGACATGGTCACTGACATCACTGAATACATCACTGATGACATCTCAAATGACATAACTGATGACATCATCCAGTAACTGTGAGTGTGTTTAATAAGTTTATGAGTGTTAAATATATATACCAAGGTGTATTTGTGAATCAGTGGGTGTATGAGTGTCTGTATGGATGACTCAGTGGGTGTGTGACCGACTGTATAACTGAATGATTAGGTGTCTCAGTTAATGTATGGATGAGTAACTGGTTGTGTGAATGTTTGCATCTGTCTGTCAGTTGGTGTCTAATTGGCTGTATGGTTGTGTGAGTGGGGGTACATGAGTGGCTGTATGGGTGACTGATTAGGTGTCTAACTACCTGTATAGCTGTATGAATGTCTGTGTGGGTGGGTGAGGGTGTGTGTGATTGCCTGCATGGATGAGTGAGTGGGTGTGTCTGTGACTGTATGGGTTAGTGAGTGCATCTGTGAGGGGCTCTATGGGTAACTGAGTGTGTGTATGGCTGTGTCGGTGAGTGAATGGATGTGACAGCGGTATATGGGTGAGCAACTTCATATGTGAAAGGCAGTATAGGTGAGTGTTGAAGTATATGAGTGATGGTATGTGTGAGTGAGTGATTGTGAGAGTGGCTGTAAGAGTGAGTGTGTGCTTGTGTCACTGACAGTATGGGTGAGTGAGTATGTGTTAGTATCTGTATAAATAAGTGAGAGAGTGTGTGTATAAATGTATAGGTGAGTAAGTGGCTGTGTGATTGACTCTACAGGTGAGTGAGTAGGTGTGTGAGTAACTCTATGGGTGACTGTCAGTGTGTGAGTGGCGGTATGGGTGTATGAGTGGATGTATCAGTAGCTGTATTAGTGAGTGAGTTCGTGTATGAGTAGCTGTATGAGTGGATGTGTGTATACACCTATGAATCAATGACTAGGTGTATAAGTACTGGTATAGGTGTGTCAATGGTTTTGAGAATGGTAATCTGGAAGTTGGAGTGGGTGTATGAAACATTATATTGGGGTGTGAGTGGGGGCATCAGAGATTCTGTGGATGATGTCATCAGTGATGTAAGTTGAGATGTCATCAGTGATGCCTATGACCATGTCATCAGTGATGTAAAATGTGAGGTCATAAGCAGTGCATTGAGGGGGCGCGAGTTATAGTTAGCTCAGCTAACTATAACTGCTGAATTTAACTGGTTTTGTATGAGTGAAAGCTTACCCTAACTATAACATCCCTGTATTTTTTGTTTTTTCAGTGAATTTCTAAGGTTTTTTTAATTCTGTTTCCTAACTATAACGTCCTTGTAACCTTTGTTTCTTAAAGTGAATTTCCAAGGTTTTTAAAATGCTAATTCCTAACTATAAGGTCCCTGTAACCTTTGGTTTTTTCAGTGGTTTTTCTATGGTTACTTAACTACTAGTCACGTTTGCACACTGGTAGCAAAAGTTAGCTAGGCCTCCAACCAGCTCTCAAGATTCGCTGTGTAGAACTTACAGGAGGTACCAGGAGGGCTTCTTGGCCCTCAAGGTCCCTCAGGAGTAAATTGGACTTTGTTCCGCAAAAAGTAGTGCACCACGAGCCGCATTTGCAGAGTGGTTGAGAAAGGGGGTGTGGCATCTGAACACCTCTTAGCAATCTCGCTGTGTGTGACTTACTGGAGGTAACAGGAGAGGTAGTTGGCCCCCAAGGACGTCCTTGGGGCCCAACTACCCCTGCTGTTATTTCCAGTAAGTCCCACACAGTGGGATTACTGAGACATCGTAGGAGGCCAAGCCCCCTTTCTCTACCAGTCTGCAAATGAGCCTCCTGGCACACTACTTCTAGGGGGTTGAAGTCCCCTTGGCTATTGAGGGTCCTTGGGGGTCATCTACCCCTCCTGTTACCTCCACAAAGTCCCACACAGTGGGTTTAATGAGCGGTTTTTGGTGGCCACGCCCCCTTTCTCCACCACTCTGCAAATACGCCTCTCAGCACCCTGCTGTTTGGGAGATGAAGTCCACCATAGTCCTGAGGTGCTCAGGAGACAAGGGAACCTTATCTCCCACCAGCAGTGCACCGAGAGGCACGTTTGCAGAGTGTTGGAGAAAGGGGGCGGGGCCTCGCCGATTTGCTGGCTTGTTTTTGGTCCTATTTTTTTAGGAAGGGGGGCTGTATGGCCCTCCTTCCCTGGACCATTTTGGGCCCCAGGAACCCAATTCAGCGGGGTCTGGCCAATTTTTTCGATTGCTGAAAAAAAAGGAAGGGTCCCCCCCCCTCCCGAGGCCAATTTTGGCCCCGGGGACCCCATCCCCCGGGGCTAGGCCTTCATATATATATTTTTTTTAAATGGGGAGGGGGTAACACTCGCAGATCACCCTTAGATTTCAGATATCATAGACTCTATGCCTTTAACAGGGAACCCCACAACATGACCTGTGCGTGCCATATTTATAGAACTTCAAAGTTATTCAAAGGTTGACTCATACAAATGCAGTGAACTTGGCCTGGGTTTAAATGTTTTGTTTGACCTGTTCATATGGGACATGAATATATTCGACCTTTTGGCCATTGCGTGTTTAAAAGCAATAAAAATGTGTTATGGAAAAGGGGGAGGGGGACAGCGCCGACCTCCTCCCCAGGCCAATTTTGGCCCCAGTGACCCCACCCCCCACCAGGGCCAGGCCTTCATCTTTTTTTTTTGTTGTTGTTAAAATGGGGAGGAGGGGCCTGCACGGTCCCCCTCCCCAGGCCTATATTGCCCTGGGGACCCTGGAGCATGGGCAGTTTGTTGGAGACTGTGGGGGAACCTCAAGGCTCCCGTGGTTTCTGCTGGCTCCCTGCCTCCTGTGGGAGCCGGCATTGCTTTTGGACATGCAGCCCCCTCTGTCCAATGCAATTCTGGTCCACTTTGTGGAAGCGAGAGCATTTTCCATGCTTCCGCTTCATGAAGTGGACCAGAGTTTGCTATGGCTTGGCGGGAGCGATAGGCACCACGGGACATTGCTGGAGCCGGCCCTGGGGTGTGGCAGTCCCCAGGGCCATTTACGGCTCCATGAGGGGGGCTGCGTGGTCCCCCTCCAACTAATATTAAACCCCGGGGAGGTGGTGGTCCCTGGGGCTGTGTGGGGCCTGGAACCCTAGGGACCCAATCAGAAACTCACTCACCCACTCACAAACACACTCAGAGATTCATGCACTCACTTACAGACCCACTCATAGACTCATGAAACTCACTCACAGACCCACTCAGACTGTTGCACACCCTCACAGACCCACTCAGAGACTCGTCTACTTACTCACAGACCCACTCTCAGACTTACATACCCACTCACAGAGTCATTTAGAGGCTCATGCACCCACTCACAAACCCATTCAGACACTCATGCACCCACTCACAAGTCCACTGAGACACTCACACACTCACTCACACACCCAGTGAGACACTTATGCAGCCACTCCTAGACTGATGCAGACACTCACACACCCACTCCCATTGAGACACTCACATACTCACTGAGTATACTCACTCACTCTCAAAGGTTACAGTTTACACTAAGGAACTAAAATTTTAAAAACTCTTAAAAAAACAAAGGTTACATGGGTTGTTATAGTTAGGAAATAGAATTTAGGAGACCCTAGAAATTCACTGAAAAAAACAAAGGTTACAGGGACATTATATTTAGGAAATAGAATTAAAAAAAACTTAGAAATTCACTTAAAAAAACAAACCTTACAGGGATGTCACATTTTACTCATACACAACCAGAGACATTCAGCAATTATAGTTACCTGAGCTAACTATAACTTATGCCACACAATGCAGTGTGTATGATCTCATATATTACTTCACTCATGACATGGTCAGTGACATCACTGATGACATCACTGATGACATCTTAAATGATATCACTGATGACATCATCCACAGAACCACTCACACACTCACTCCCATGCCCATAGAACCTCTCATACACCCACTGCCACTCCCACACAACACCTCACATACCCAGTCACAGACCTATACCAGTACTCACACAACCAATGGCTCATCCAGAGAGCCACTCACACATCCACTCACTCATACTGCCAATCACAAACCCCCTAACACACCCATTCAGCCACTTATGTGCCAATTCACTCATCAATACAGCCAATCACACATTTAGTCCTACAGACATACATACCCTTACACACCCACTTATACACCCTTACTGTCACTCACACACCAACTAAATCACCTATAAGGAAACTCTCGCAACAACGCACTCACTCATACAGGTATTCACACACACTCACCCATACAGCCACTCACACTGCCACTCACTCACCAAAACAGCCACTCAAACACCCACTCACTTACCCATACAGCCACTGACACAGCCATACACTCACCCATACAACCATGAATTTGTACAAGTGAAGTGTGAGCCCAACTATAATGCCCCTGTAACCTTTATATATATACATACATATATATATATGAAACCATTTTTTAAATCCCCAGGAGTGCCCCGCTTGCTGGAGTTGTTGTGTAACAGGATGGACTCACCTACCGTCTACAGAGGCACCCGCTGCTGTGTTCGGCTACCCAGTGGAGTTGTGTTTTGTAATATATATATATATATATATATATATATTCACTGAAAAAACCATAGGTTTTAGGGAAAGTTATAGTTAGTTGGACATTGCACTCGTACAAAACCCGTGAAATTCCCCCGTTATAGTTAGTTCAGCTAACTATAACTCGCGCCCCCGCAATGCACTGCTGATGACGTCACATATTACATCACTCGTGACATGGTCAGTGACATGACTGATGACATCACTAATGACATCTCAAATGACATCACTGATGACATCATCCAGTAACTGTGTGTTTCTATAAAGTTTAAATATGTTTAATATATATTCCAAGGTGTATTGAAGAATGAGTGGGTGTATAAGTGTCTGGATGGATGATTTAGTAGGTGCGTGACTGACTCTATAAGTGAGTGATTAAACGTATCTTACTGAATGCATGGGTTAGTGATTAAACTGTGTGAATGTCTGTATCTGTCTGTCTGTTGCTGGGTAAGTGGCTGCATGGGTTTGTGAATAGCTACATGAGTGTCTATATGAGTTATTGATTGGTTGTCTGAGTATCTGTATGGGTGCCTGAGTGTTTGTGTAGGTGGGGTGTGTGTGACTCTGTGCATAGATGTGTGAGTGGGTAATTCACTGGGTGCATGGTTTCAAGAGTGCATCTGAGATGGACTGTATGGGTGGGTGAGTGTGTGTATGGGTGTGTTAGTGAGTGAATGTATATCTCAGTGGTACATGTGTGAGTAACTACATATGTCAAAGGCAGTATATATGTGTGTTGGAGTATATAAATGGCTATAAGTGAGAGTGTGTGATTGTGAGAGTGGCTGTATGGATGAGTGTGTACTTGTATCACTGATTGTATAAGAGCGTAAGAATGTGCTAGTATTTGTATGAGTAAGTGAGCTGGTGTGTGTATAACTGTATAGGTGAATAAATGGCAGTATGATTAATTATTTGCATGACTGACTAGGTGTGTGAGTACCTCTATCAATGAGTGGCGGTGTGTGAGTGTCTATATAGGTGTATGAGTGCATATGATAGTCCTGTACTGAGTGACCCTAAGTATGAGTGACTGTACAGGTGAGTGAGTGGATGTGTGTGTAGACCTAAGAATCAGTGAGTGTGTATATAGTTATTGGTGTTGGAGTGTCTATGGTTTTGACAATGGCAGTCTGTAATTTACAGTGGGTGTATCAACAGTTATATTAGGGTATGAGAAGTTGCATCAAATTATCACATGGATGATGTCATCCGTGATGTCATTTGAGATGTCATCAGTGATGTCATCAGTGATGTCACTGACCATGTCATGAGTGATGTAATATGTGACGTCATCAGCACTGCATTGCGGGGGCGTGAGTTATAGTTAGCTGAACTAACTATAACGGGGGAATTTCACGGGTTTTGTACGAGTGCAATGTCCAACTAACTATAACTCTCCCTAAAACCTATGGTTTTTGCAGTGAATTTCTAAGGATTTTTAAATGCTAATTTCTAACTATAACGTGCCTGAAACCTATGGTTTTTTCAGTGAATTTCAAAGGTTTTTTAAATGCTAATTTCTAACTGTAACGTGCCTGAAACCTATGGTTTTTTCAGTGAATTTCAAAGGTTTTTTAAATGCTAGTTTCTAACTATGCCTACAGAGGTAGGACATGTGAACAAAGAAGAAAAAACGCTCAGAAAGAAGCAAAAGAAATGCAGAAAGAAGCAACAGAAGTCCACAAAGACGAAGAAAAGTGCAGGAAGAAGCAAAAGATGTGCAGAAAGAACCAACAGAGGAACAGAAAGAGGCCTTGTTCCAAAATCATCCTGTGCCCACAACTTTTTCCGACGTGTACTGGTGGTAACTGACTCTGAGTAACCAGAGCCAGTGCTATGCTAAAACACACTTAGAATACAGTGAAAACACCTACATACACTAGGGAACACTATGCGTTGGGGTACCCCTGTGATTAGCATGACCTCCTCTGTAAGTCCCTAGTACATAATAGGGCAGGGGGATTAAAACTACCTCTTAAAACGCGCTACAGGGCGCGTTTGCACAGTGGTGAAGGGAGGGGGGCCTGAGGTGACATGTGTGCAAACACGCCCCGTGGCACGTTTTAAGTTGCGGGATTAAGTCCCCTTGAATCCTGAGTGTCCCTGGGGCCCAACTAGCCCCCCAGATACCTACAGTTAGGACCACAGAGCTGAGTTGCAGAGAGGCGTTCCGAGGCCACGCACCTTTTTCACCTCTCTGCAACGCAACTCTGTTGTGCTTACTGAAGGTACCTGGTGGGCTAGTTGGACTCCAGGGACCATCAGGATTGAAGGGGACTTAATCCCCCAACTTAAAACACGCCACGGGGCCTGTTTGCACACATGTCACCTCAAGCCCCGCCCTCCCTTCACCACTGTGCAAACGCGCCCCGTGGCGCGTTTTAAGTTGGGGGATTAAGTCCCCTTGAATCATGAGGGTCCCTGGGGACCAACTAGCCCACCCTGTACCTCCAGTATGCGCCAGGGAGCTGCGTTGCCGAGAGGTGTTCAGAGGCCACGTCCCTTTTTACACCTCTCTGCAACGCAGCTCTGTGGTGCTTTCAGGACGTACCTGGTGGGCTAGTTGGCCCCCAGGGACCCTCAGTATTGAAAAGGATTTAATTCCCCATCTTAAAACGCGCCACGGGGCCTGTTTGCACACATGTCACCTGAAGCCCCGCCCCCTCCCTTCACCACTGTGCAAACGCGCCCCGTGGTGCGTTTTAAGTTGGGGGATTAAGTCCTGTTGAATACTGAGGGTCCATGGAGTCCAACTAGCCCACCATGTACCTCCAAAAAGCGCCACAGAGCTGCGTTGCAGTGAGGTGTAAAAAGGGGCGTGGCCTCTGTACACCTCTCTGCAACGCAGCTCCCTGGCACATACTGGAGGTTCCTGGTGGGCTAGTTGGCCCCCAGGGACCCCCATGATTCAAGGGGAATTACTTACCCTTCTTAAAACGCGCCAGGGGGCGCGTTTGCAGACTGCTGCAGGGAGGGGGCAGGGCCTCTGGCACGATGCCAGTCTTTTTTTTTTTTTTTTTTCTTTTTTTTTTGTATGGGAGGGGGACTGCGTGGCCCCCCTTCCCTTGGCCACTTTTGGCCCCGGGGACCCCATCCCCCGGGGCCTGAGGATTTTTTTTTTTTTTTAAAACAGGAAGGGGGCCGCGTGGGCCCCCTTCCCTGGACCTCTATTGGCCCCGGGGACCCCATCCCCCGGGGCATGCCCTCTTTTTTTTGAAATATTTGGAGGGGGGCTGTGTGGCCCCCCTCCTAAGGCCATTGAAGGCACCGGGGACCCCATCCCCCGGGGCCGGCCTTTACGTTTAAAAATTTTTTTTTAATAATCTTTTTGGGGAGGGGGGCTGCGTAGCCCCCCTCCCGGGCCACTAATGGCCCCGGGGACCCCATCCCCCGGGGCCTGGCCACTCGTTGGGGACCCTTGGGGGGGGTCCCCAATCCCCCCACCGTCCCGCCGGCTCCCCGCGTCCTGCGGGAGCCGGCATTGCTTTTCCATAAGGGGAGCTGCTGACATGCAGCTCCCCTTATGGAAAAGCAATCTGCTTTCCTTCATTGAAGCGAGAGCAGGGAAACCTGCTCTCGCTTCAATAAAGCAAAGCAAGTTTGCAATGACAGGACGGGAGCCGCGAGGCTCCCGTCCTGACATTGCAAACAGCAGTGTCCCAGGGGTAGGCACCCCGGGACACTGCAGGAGCCGGCCCTGGGGGGTGGTGGTCCCCAGGGCCACCACAGGCTCCAGGAGGGGGGCCGCGCGGCCCCCCTCCCAACATCTACTAAGCCCCGGGGAGGTGGTGGTCCCCGGGGCTTTGGGGGTCCGAAACGGACCCCCCACATTTGTTTTATTAGTGCCCCGGGGAGGTGGCGGTCCCCGGGGCATGTGGGGGGACTGGAGCCCCCACACACAGGTAATTTGTAATTAAAAAAAATAAGCCCCGGGGTGTGGCGGTCCCCGGGGCTGCGGGGGGCCGTGTGCCCCCCGCCAGCATCATATATATAAGCCCCAGGGGGGTGGGGGGCCTTAGAGGCCCCCTATAAAATATAAACCAACCCCCGCATGCCCCCGGGACTTTACCCACCCGGGGGCAAAATAGCCTCAAAGCGCAGCAGACCGCGCTTCGATTTTTTTTCAATCACGGTGGGATCCGCGCACCCTAAGCGCATCCCGCCGATTTTTAAAAATGATTTTTTCTGCCCAGGGAGTCCTTGTGGGACCCCCTGAGCAGACCTAGGAGGTCAGGGTGTTTCTACCCTGCCCCCTTTTTGCGTTTTGCGCACTTGTTTCTGTGCCTCGGTTCTACCGAGGCACAAAATGGCTGCCAACACTTCCTGATTTGGAGTGTTGACAGCCAATTAGCATGCAGCTCGTGATCGGGAGGGTGCGCCGACCCTACGCGGCCATAGATATATGTGTGATTTTACTTTTGATTTTCTCAGAAACTACTGAACGGATTTACACCATTTAAGCAAAAGGCACGACTCTGAACCAAGGGCTACCTTTTTGGCAAATTTGGTGTAATTCTGTTCAGCAGTTCGGGCTGTAGCTGCGACTAAAGGTTCCTATGGAAAATTGCATGGGGAAAACATGTTTTGGGACTCCCCTTTTTTCTCGGCCCCCACTTGACGAATCACCCCGAAACTTTCAAGATAGGAGCGGACCGGAGCGGGCCATAAGTTTTGAAAGTTTTGCGAAGATTCGTCAACCGGCGCCATAGTTATTGGGAATAGAATGTTGCGGATTTCCTATGGAAAATAGGTCCTAACTATAACTATCTACTGGCGACCGCCAGTAGATAATATATATATATATATATATATATATATATATATATATATATATATATATATATATATATATATATATGTGAAACAGAGAGTTACCCTCGTGGCCGGCACTCACAGGCAGATAGGATAAAGACTCTTGTCACGCTAGCAATGATCAGCGTCGCCCCATCTTGTGCGCTGATCCGACGCGTTTCGGGAACAATCCCTTCCTCATGGATCATCAAAGAGACAATGCGGCAGGCAATAGGGCTACACAAAGTCCAACTTTTATTTCATGTAATTTATACAAACAGGAAGTCTGTCTCAAGTGAGCCAAAAAAGCATTATGGGACAAGTAGTCCATTGAGGTAAGTAACTCCCAAGTGGGATGCCTGCCACAGAGCAACTTTAAAGCATAAAGTTATTTAAAAAGAAGGAGCGTGAGCGCTGCTGAAGCCGTTTACAAGGCAACCTCCAGGCCACCCGTACCGCTACCCTGTCAAGTGAAACAGGAGCGGATCCGCAAGGATCTCGCAGCGGTGCCATGCCGTGGCCGGGTGACAGCCACACATTTCTGAAACAAAGAGTTACCCTCGTGGCCGGCACTCACAGGCAGATAGGATAAAGACTCTTGTCAGGCTAGCAATGATCAGCGTCGCCCCCTCTTGTGCACTGATCCGACGCGTTTCGGGAACAATCCCTTCCTCATGGATCATCAAAGAGACAATGCGGCAGGCAATAGGGCTACACAAAGTCCAACTTTTATTTCATGTAATTTATACAAACAGGAAGTCTGTCTCAAGTGAGCCAAAAAAGCATTGTGGGACAAGTAGTCCATTGAGGTAAGTAACTCCCAAGTGGGATGCCTGCCACAGAGCAACTTTAAAGCAAAAAGTTCTTTAAAAAGAAGGAGCGTGAGCACTGCTGAAGCCGTTTACAAGGCAGCCTCCAGGCCACCCGTACCGCTACCCTGTCAAGTGAAACAGGAGCGGTTCCGCAAGGATCTCGCAGCGGTGCCATGCCGTGGCCGGGTGAGAGCCACACATTTCTGAAACAAAGAGTTACCCTCGTGGCCGGCACTCACAGGCAGATAGGATAAAGACTCTTGTCAGGCTAGCAATGATCAGCGTCGCCCCCTCTTGTGCGCTGATCCGACGCGTTTCGGGAACAATTCCTTCCTCATGGATCATCAAAGAGACAATGCGGCAGGCAATAGGGCTACACAAAGTCCAACTTTTATTTCATGTAATTTATACAAACAGGAAGTCTGTCTCAAGTGAGCCAAAAAAGCATTGTGGGACAAGTAGTGCATTGAGGTAAGTAACTCCCAAGTGGGATGCCTGCCACAGAGCAACTTTAAAGCAAAAGTTCTTTAAAAGAAGGAGCGTGAGCACTGCTGAAGCCGCTTACAAGGCAGCCTCCAGGCCACCCGTACCGCTACCCTGTCAAGTGAAACAGGAGCGGTTCCGCAAGGATCTCGCAGCGGTGCCATGCCGTGGCCAGGTGAGAGCCACACATTTCTGAAACAAAGAGTTACCCTCGTGGCCGGCACTCACAGGCAGATAGGATAAAGACTCTTGTCAGGCTAGCAATGATCAGCGTCGCCCCCTCTTGTGCGCTGATCCGACACGTTTCGGGAACAATCCCTTCCTCATGGATCATCAAAGAGACAATGTGGCAGGCAATAGGGCTACACAAAGTCCAACTTACCTCAATGGACTACTTGTCCCACAATGCTTTTTTGGCTCACTTGAGACAGATTTCCTGTTTGTATAAATTACATGAAATAAAAGTTGGACTTTGTGTAGCCCTATTGCCTGCCGCATTGTCTCATTGATGATCCATGAGGAAGGGATTGTTCCCGAAACGCGTCGGATCAGCGCACAAGAGGGGGCGACGCTGATCATTGCTAGCCTGACAAGAGTCTTTATCCTATCTATCTGTGAGTGCCGGCCACGAGGGTAACTCTTTGTTTCAGAAATGTGTGGCTCTCACCCGGCAATGGCATGGCACCGCTGCGAGATCCTTGCGGAACCGCTCCTGTTTCACTTGACAGGGTAGCGGTACGGGTGGCCTGGAGGCTGCCTTGTAAACAGCTTCAGCAGTGCTCACGCTCCTTCTTTTTAAAGAACTTTTTGCTTTAAAGTTGCTCTGTGGCAGGCATCCCACTTGGGAGTTACTTACCTCAATGGACTACTTCAGATTTCAGCAGTGATGTCACTGACCATGCCATGAATGATGTAATATGTGTTGTCATGAGCAGTGCATTGCGGGGGCGCGAGTTATAGTTAGCTGAACTAACTATAACAGTGGAATTTCTATGGTTTTGTACGAGTGAAATGTCCAGCTAACTATAACGCCCCTGAAACCTATGGTTTTTTCAGTGAATTGCAAAGGTTTTTTAAATGCTAATTTCTAACTATAACGTCTGTAAAACCTATGGTTTTTTCAGTGAATTTCAATGGTTTTTTAAATGCTAATTTCTAACTATAATGTCCCTGAAACCTATGGTTTTTTCAGTGAATTTCAAAGGTTTTTTAAATGCTAATTTCTAACTACAATGTCCCTAAAACCTATATTGTTTTTTAACTAAATTTAAAAAAGACGTGCATACTTTTTGTAGTGAAAAACTAACTGTAACAGTAGTCTGTTATAAGTTATAATTTAACAATGTTTAAAACTTAATTAGCACTAATTAACATATAAGTGTGGAAAAAGTGTGACGGAGCAGCTCTGATACCTGACTTCGAACAACAGCGTTCACAGTTCGATTCCCGGCTCCAGCGGCACGTTAGCCCACCACTATGTCACTGTGGGCAACACCTTGCTTAATCTTCCCGACGCCCCAGAGCGCTGGCACACCTTTCCAGGGTTAGCTCTATGCTTTACAAAAGCTCGCATTTTTTTTATTTAAAACCATAGTGATGAGAAATATTATCACGTTTTTTTTTTCTTATATTCTGATAGATCTTTTTTTTACGTCTTCTATTTAGAATTACAGCAATCAATAAATGTATTTACTCATGGGAAGCAAATGACACGGTTTTCCGGGTAACAGTTTTTAAGCTCTCCAATGTATGTACATATTAAGGACCTTATACGTGTTAGGTTCGAAATCGAAACTTTTCCCGCTTCACATTTTGTAACTTTTCCCAACACGTGCACAAGTGAAACAGTTAAAACGTGAGCACGTGTCAACTGTAAAACGTGACATCTAAATGGGCGGATCCGCATCTTCCTTCCATAGACTACTGAATAACCAAAAAGTACATAAACCACACCCGTTGATAGATTAGTTTCGTTTTTGCGAGTTATTTACGCGTCTCCATTCAGTGATGCAGGTGCTCTTTTCTACAGTCGGATTCTTCTTTTGCGGCCACAAAACATAATCCTGAGTTGTAAGTTGTTTGATTATGCAATACTAGATATTTATAATACGTAGCTATTTGTAAATCTTTAAACACTTGTATTTAGAAAAAAGTGTTATTGGTTGTTTTTGCCATTTATATGTAACGTCAGCAGCTTGTTTTCAGAAACAGACAGAATACAGCAAACATTGTTCCTCTTCTGGCTCCTTTGTCTCATATAGTGTGACTTTGTATATTATAATATTGACACTGTACTTGATCTCAGAAGTGTTGGTGACCCGTCGGCGCGAAGACTAAAGATTTATATGTAACGTCAGCAGCTTCTAGTTTGCAGTCTATTTCCCCCTTGACATCATATAGTGTGAGTATGTATATTATAATAACCACACATTATGATCTCAGAGGAGTTTGTGACTCGTTGGCGCTAAGACTAATGATTTATATGTAACGTCAGCAGCTTCTGGTTTTTAGTCTATTTCTCCCTTGAGATCATATAGTGTGAGTATGTATATTGTAATATGAACATTTATACTGACGTCAGTGGAGTTTATGACCCGTCGACGCGAAGACTAAAGATTTATATTTAACGTCAGCACCTTCTCGTTCTTACTCTGTTTCTTTCTTGGGATCGTATACTGTGAATATGTATATTATAATATTAACAGTCATTGTGATCTCAGAGCACTTTATGACCCATTGGCACGAAGATGAAAGATTTCGAAGTTCCGGAGAAAAGAAGCTCTCAACATACTCATCGCTGGAAAGTATTTCGTTATTGATCTTGTTTTGTATTGATGACTTCATTTTCATTTTCCTTTTTGTGTGCCATCAGTGACACGTTGCATATTGTAGGAGTGTGATATTTCCACACAACAGGAATTGGAGATTTCTCGCCGCCAGGAGTAAACCATCTGACATACAGTTTACTGACCTTTATAACTTACTTGATCAGATATTTTTACAGTGACAATATTTTTGGAAATTGCAGTTTAAAAAAAATTGTTTCCATAGATACTTTCTTAGTGAATACCTTTGATAAACCCTACATTTCTGAATGTTTTTTTACTATTTCTATTTTTGTCTGTTGCGGTTCCTATTCACCTTCTCCCTATAGAATATATTCGACCAGCAGTGTATATTATTATACTACTATCCTATATATTCTTAAAGGAGTACGTGATCTAAGCACTACGACCGAACTTTCCCGAATTCTACATTAATAGAAATTATAAAAAATGATAAAGCGTACATTTCTATGTAATATAAAGTGATTTGTGTTTAACTGTTTTTTACTTGTTATTGTTATTGTTCTTGTGACCTGAGATGATGTAGTGCAGGAGTGATTCTTGTAGCACTTCTTTTCTACTTTATCTAAAAGTAACTCATGCCCTCTTATATTATCAAGAATATGGGGCAACACTTTTACAAACTATAGCAGAAAAAAAGGGAGGGTGTGCCCACGCTTAAGGGATATTTTATGAATTGCGTTTTATTTGTCACCCCTTTGATATATACAGCTTCAGTTTCCGAACAAAGTATATTTGTAATTGCTTAATAAAAACTATTTCAAACCTAGACTGAAATTTTTGCTGCGCAACCACAGCTCCCCGTTAGAAAAGTAAACACCACATTATAACTTAACAGTGCTCCTGGGAAGTATCCCACCCGCAAACTTAATAAAAAGAAGACCGCAACACACTTTGTTATTTTCCCGCCGTGATTTGTACACCCCACGCCAATTATATAAATTGCCCTTAAAATATATAAAAACTATTTTTACCTTCACAATCCCTCTCCACCTTGTGACCACTGTACAGAGTTAATAGTGTTCCTACCCTCCCCGCTACTACTTTCTTTTCCCGTACTCCATTGAAGTGCGTCACAAAATGGTTCACAACAGTGAACTGTTCCCAGCCAATAATGAGCAAACTTGTACTAGGAACAGTTTAGCCAATAAAATGTCCATGGTGTTCCGCAGAGGGGGAGGGAATAGCTGCCAACACTTCTACTTTCAATGGTTCACAGCCAATGAACATTAAGCTTGGGAAGGTCCTGTTTGGAACACGTTACCCAATCAGATGTCCCTGATGCTCCGCGGAGGAGGAGGGAATGGCTGGCAACACTTCTACTTTCAATGGTTTACAACCAATGAACATTAAGCTTGGGAACGTCCTGCTTGGAACACGTCAACCAATAACATGTGCCTGCTAGTCTGCAGACGGGGAGGAAATGGCTGGCAACACTTGTACTTTCAATGGTTCGCAGCCAATGAACATTAAGCTTGGGAAGGTCCTGCTTGGAACACGTCAGCCAATCAGATGTCCCTGCTACTCCGCGGACGGGGAGGAAATGGCTGGCAACACTTCTACTTTCAATGGTTCGCAGCCAATGAACATTAAGCTTGGGAAGGTCCTGCTTGGAACACGTGAGCCAATCAGATGTCCCTGCTACTCCGCGGACGGGGAGGAAATGGCTGGCAACACTTATACTTTCAATGATTCGCAGCCAATGAACATTAAGCTTGGGAAGGTCCTGCTTGGAACACGTCAGCCAATCAGATGTCCCTGCTACTCCGCGGACGGGGAGGAAATGGCTGGCAACACTTCTACTTTCAATGGTTCGCAGCCAATGAACATTGAGCTCGTTGTTGGAACACCTCAGCCAATTAAACGTTAATTTTGTTCCAGACACACGAACAGAACACGCCCTCCCACATAATATTAATTTTCGTGTAAGAAAGTGACACTGTCCGTGATAAAAGTGAACACTGCATTATAAGTAAACATTACTGCGCATTATATTAAAGGAAGGCTGCAATACGGCGCATTGTTATTTTCCCAACGGGATTTGCAGAGCCTACGCAACCTTGCCGCAATACCATGCACCGTTGTTCTGCGGACGTGATTTCCACGTCTGCGGACGTGATTTCCATGGCCTACGCAACATTCAAACTCCCTGCCTCTGCACCATACAGACTGCTTAAACTAAGACCACAGTGTTCCTACTATACCCTCTTATACAATTTTTCTCTTTTGTTTCGCCCTACGCCTTTCAACTCAGTCACAAAATGGCTGCCAACACTTCCTAGTTTGAACAGTTCGCAACCAATGAGCCGCACGCTCGCCGTACAGACTGCTTAAACTAAGACCACAGTGTTCCTACTATACCCTCTTATACAATTTTTCTCTTTTGTTTCGCCCTACCCCTTTCAACTCAGTCACAAAATGGCTGCCAACACTTCCTAGTTTGAACAGTTCGCAACCAATGAGCCGCACGCTCGTGCTCGTAACGCCTCAGCCAATCAGATGTCAGAAATCTCAAATATCGATATCTGTAAATTTTGATATTTCTCTAAAGCTACTGAACAGACTTACCCCATTTAAACAAAAGTGTGCTTTCTGGACCAAGGCCTTTCTCCCTGCCAAATTTGGCGTAATTCCGTTCAGCCGTTTGACTTGTAGCCTTGTCTAAAGTTTCCTATGGAAATTGTATGGAGAAAACACGTTTTGGGACCCCCCTTTTTTCTCAGCCCCCCCCTTCACGAATCACCCCCAAACTTTCAGGATGGGAGCTCGCCTGAAAAGAGGAACTTTTTGGAAAATTTCGTAAAGATTCGTCAAACGACGCCAAAGTTATAAGCACATAAAAAAATGCTTTTCCTATGGAAACGTGGTCCTAACTATAACTATCTACTGGAATATATATATATATATATATATATATATATATATATATATATATATATATATATATATATATATATTCACTGAAAAAACCATAGGTTTCAGGGACGTTATAGTTAGCTGGACATTTCACTCTTACAAAACCATAGAAATTCCACCGTTATAGTTTTTTCAGCTAACTATAACTCGCACACCCGCAATGCACTGCTCATGACGTCATATATTACATCATTCATGACATGGTTAGTGACATCACTGATGACATCACTGATGACATCTCAAATGACATCACTGATGACAACATCCAGTGACTGTGTGTTTCTGTAAAGTTTAAATATGTTTTATATATATTCCAAGGTGTATTGAAGAATGAGTGGGTGTATAAGTGTCTGGATGGAGGATTTAGTAGGTGCGTGACTGACTGTATAAGTGAGTGATTAAATGTGTCTTACTGAATGCATGGGTTAGTGACTAAACTGCGTGAATCTCTGTATCAGTCTGTCTGTTGTTGTGCAAGCTGCTGCATGGGTTGGTCAGTAGCTACATGAGTGTCTATATAGGTTATTGATTGGTTGTCTGAGTATTTTTTCAGGAGATTGAGTGTGTGTGTGGGTGGGTGGGAGGTGTGTGACTCTGTGCATAGATGTGTGAGTGGTTGATTCACTGGGTGTATGAGTTCAAGAGTGCATGTGGAAACAGCTGTATGGGTGCGTGAATGTGTGTATGGGTGTGTTGGTGAGTGAATGGATGTCTCAGTGGTACATGTCCAAGTAACTACATATGTAAAAGGCAGTGTATGTGAGAGTTGAAGTATATAAATGACTATACATGATAGTCAGTGATTGTGAGACTGGCTGTATGGATGAGTGTGTACTTGTATCACTGATTATATAAGAGAGTAAGTATGCGTTAGTATCTGTATGAATAAGTGAGGTGGTGTGTGTATAATTGTATAGGTGAGTAAAGGGGAGTGTGATTGATTCTTTGCATGACTGACTAGGTGTGTGAGTTACTGCATGGATGAGTGGTGGTGTGTGAGTGTCTGTATAGGTGTATGAGTGCATATGATCGTGTTGTATTGATGAGTGACTGCATGTATGGGTGATTGTATGGATGAATGAGTGGATGTGTGTGTAGACCTAGGAATCAGTGAGTGCGTATGTAGTAACTGGTATTGGTGTGTCAATGATTTAGAAAATGGTAGTCTGTATTTTACAGTGGGTGTATCAAAGGTTATATTAGATTGTGAGGAGGTGCATCAGATTTTCACGTGGATGATGTCATCAGTGATGTCATCAGTGATGTCATTTGAGATGTCATCAGTGATGTTATCAGTGATGTCACTGACCATGTCATGAATGATGTAATATGTGACGTCATGAGCAGTGCATTGCGGGTGCGCGAGTTATAGTTAGCTGAACTAACTATAACGGTGGAATTTCTATGGTTTTGTAAGAGTGAAATGTCCAGCTAACTATAACGTACCTGAAACCTATGGTTTTTTCAGTGAATTTCTAAGGTTTTTTAAATGCTATTTTCTAACTATAACGTACCTGAAACCTATGGTTTTTTCAGTGAATTACAATGGTTTTTTAAATGCTAATTTCTAACTATGACATCCCTATTAAGTCCCCTTGAATCCTGAAGGTCCCTGGTGGCCAAGTAGACCACCAGGTACATCCAGTAAATGCCACAGAGCTGCGTTTCAGAGAGGTGTTCTGAGGCCACGGCCCTTTTTACACCACGCTGCAAACGCGGCTTCTGGCGCACTGCTGCTCAGAGGATGAAGTCCACTTGTGTCTTGAGGTCCTCAGGACACAAGAGGACCTCATCACCCCACCAGCAGTGCACCAGAAGCCGCGTTTGCAGAGTGGTGTAAAAAGGGGCGTGGCCTCGGAGCACCTCTCTGCAACGCAGCCCTGTGGTGTTTACAAGAGGTACCTGGTAGACTAGTTGGCTCCCAGGGACCCTCAGGATTGAAGGGGAATTAATCCCCCAACTTAAAACGTGCCACAGGGCACATTTGCACTGTGGTGCAGGGAGGGGGCGGGGCATGATGTGACAAGTGTGCAAACGCGCCCTGTGGCACGATTTAAGTTGGGTGATTAAATCCCCTTGAATCCGGAGGGTCCCTGAGGGCCAACTAGCCCACCAGCTACCTCCAGTAAGCGCCACAGAGCTGCGTTGCAGAGTGGTGTAAAAAGGGGCATGGCCTCGGACCACCACTCTGCAACGCAGCTCCCTGGCGCTTACTGGAGGTACCTGGTGGGTTAGTTGGCCCCCAGGGACCCTTAGGATTGAAGGGAACTTAATCCTCCAACTTTAAAACGTGCCACAGGGTGCGTTTGCACACTTGTCAAATCAGGCCATGCCCCCTCCCTGCACCACTGTGCAAACACGCCCCCTGGGAGAGGTATATAGTAAAAATAAGAAGAACAAAACAAAACAAAAGAAGAACAAGAAGAACACGAGAAGTTGGAGAAGAGTGAAGACAAGAGCAAAAAAGAAGTAGTGAAATAACAATGGGAATACAAACTTTAAGAAAGAGAAGACGAAAATACACATAAACAGGTGAAAAGGAAGATAGAATGGGAAGAAAGAGCAGAAGAAAAAGAAGAAGAAAATATGTTAGCGCAGAAGAGGAAATAGAAGAGAATTAAGAAAACTGGTGGAGAATGAGAAAACAAGGAAGGGTAGGAGGAGGCACGAGAGGAGAGGGGAACAAAAAATAAAAGAAGAAAAGAGGAGACGAGAAGGTAATATAATGAATAGAAGTAAGGGAACGAGAAGAAGAACAAAATGGAGAAAGAGATTAGGGATGTTTGAGGATTGGCTGTTGAAAACAGAGGAGGAAAAGATATAAAAGAAGGAAAGGGAAGAGAGGGGGGAAATGAGGAGAAGGTGAAGAAGAATACTTCGGAGAATGAATAGGAGGCCGTGTAGGAGGAGGAGCAGAAAGAAGAGAAGACAATGTACAGAGGAGATGAGGAGGAGGGCAGTAAGAAGCAGAATAAAAGAGGGTTCCGGGAAGGGGGCAGCAGAAAGAGGAAGAGGAGAAAAAAAGAGGGAAAAAAACAACAGCACGAACAAGCAGAACTGCAGAAAAAATTGGGGTGGGGAAGGGGAAGAAAGAAGGTGGGACCTCGAGGAGAACAATAGGGAAGGAGGAACTAATGCAGGAAAAGGAGGAAAGCTGGGGACTTAGCAGGCCCGTATGCAGGGCCTCCGAGCGCGAAGTGTCCTTTGAGCTTCACTACGGGGGCATTATTAGCAGCCCAGCGTGTCACGTGACTGCTCCTCCCCGCGCTTCTGCGCCCGCCTGCTATGTGGCTGCGCTTCTAAGCGCTGCTTTGCAAAGCTTGGGGCGGGGCGCATCGAAGCTCACAGAAGACACTTTGAACCGAGGCACTAGAAGTGAGAGACGTGGAACTTCTCGCACGTCATGTCTGTTCTAAGGGTGATTTTGGTGAGCCCCAGGGGGTGCTCACACAGAAGAAAGGGCAGGAGAGACAGGATCCACTTCATATACAGGGGTGCAGACAAACGAAGGGAGAGCTGGTCGATTGGCAAAGTTTGGGGTTTGGAAAGAAGAGATCTGAACCCGGACCACAGCTTTACCCCTTTGCCAACTTGTTTTTTCCTGGGCAAGTCACTCTATCTCGCTCTTTAATACAGGTGAATGTCCGAGTCTCATTGGCACATGGAAAGTGCGCGCCACGAGTTTGCCGCAGTAGGGACAGTGCACGCTCCCCTCTCTGTGCCGTGCACCGGGGCAGCGTCTCCAGCGAGTTACTAAAAGTTTCATGCGAGGAGTTCCCAGAAGGTGAATGAAAACCACAAACCGCAGCGGGGAGGCTGCGTAGGTGGGCATGAGAACTGGGGCGTGTTGTAGGTTGGAGTGGGGCCTGCAGACTGCGTGGAATATGGGTGAGGGCTGGAATAAGGACTGCCTGGGGCTTGATGTGGGTGTGGTGGGTGGGACAGGTTGGGGTGAAGCCGAGTATCTGTGTGCGAATTGGACGAAGGCGGGCCGTGGGTAGGTAGGGTGTGGTGGGTGGGTGGGATAGTTTGGGGTGTAGCGGAGTACCTGTGTGGGTGTTGGATAAATGTTAGTGTAGGCCGTGTGGGTGTGTGGTGGGTAGGACAAGCCGAGGTGGAGCCGAGAGTCTGTGTGGGAGTTGGATAAAGTCTGGCTGGGGCTGAGTGGGTGTGTGGTGGGTGGGACAAGCCGGGGTAGAGCCGAGTGTCTATGTGGGAGTCGGATACAGTCTGGCTGTGGCCAGGTGGGCGTGTGGGAGTTGGATAAAGTCTGGCTGGAGCCGGGTGGGCGTGTGTTGGGTGGGGCAGGCCGGGGGGAGGTGGAGCCGAGTACCTGTGTGGGAGCTGGATAAAAGTAGGCTGTAGCGAGATATGCGTGTGGTGGGTGAAATGGGTTGGGGTGGCGCCAGTGTCTGACTGTGGGTAGGTGTGTGTGTGATGGGTGGGCAGGGTGGGAGGGGCAGTAAGCTCGCATGGGTTCTGGGTGAGGGAAGGGTTAGGTCCGACGGTGTCTGAGAGGGGTGGGGCACCAGCTCTACCTGCTCCTTCCACCTTTCTCTGCCGGGAAGCCAAGCATCGAACGTGACAAGAGTCCGTGCTGCATTGCCACATCTGGCAAGTAGTAGATGCCCAAGATCACAAATGTACAAAAAAGGAGAGGAGAAAATAAGAGCAAGAAAGAGGAGCTGAAGATAAAATGAAACGGATATCGGCTTTGACAACCGGCTGGGTAGGGAGCAGAGCTCTGACATGGCTCTGGAGTGGGGGCATAGATCCCAGCGCCCCACCGGCGGCCGCACACTGGCCTGATGTCGTCCTGAGGACGCGTATGCTCGGAGTTTCCTTGTAGAGTCTTCTGGCTGCACAGGTAGGTCTTCCCTGTACTCCTCACACCCCTGTAATGGTCTGGCCCGCCCACCCTGACACGCATCTCTAATTGGCATGACTGATGGCCCCGCTCAGGTGCGGCTTTAATTGAGTCTGGGTTCGGAGCTGCGCCCCCTGACCCCGCACATTGGAGGAAGCGAGGATCATTGGCTGCCGTTGATGGATGGCTCCGGGTGGGAAACTCTGATTAACGCAATTAATCTCCGATTACTGGGTTCCCAACTGGTACCGACTTTCTAATTTTTTGTTGGTTCCCAGCACTGCGCTGACCACCCGGGACAACCCGACCCTCTGCACAGAAGAGGGAATGCATGCAGAATCCCCTATATAACCATACGCCTAGAGGGGGAGTGTATGTTTAGCCCCTATGCAAACCACCACATGGAAGAATTAATGTATGCAGGAACCCCTATGCAATCATATGTCTAAAGGAGTGAATATACAGGGATCCTTGATGTACACCACTGCATAACATAACATAGAGGAAGAAATACATAATAAATTCTTATGCACTCTGCTGCACATAGGGGAATATGGCCCACCCGGGGGCTTATAGAAAACAAAGCGCGGGAGCCCGCGCTTTGTTTTTTAAAAATAATTTCGGCGGGATTCGCGACCCCAACGCGACTTCCGCCGAAATAATTTTTAAAAAAAATGCTTTTTTGGGCCCTGGGTGTCCTTCTGGGACCCCCTGAGCAGGCCTGGGGGGGTCAGGGTGTTTCTACCCTGCCCCCTTTTCTTGTTTTGTATCTTTATTTCACTGTTTTCTTGTGACTCGGTTCTACCGAGTCACAAGATGGCTGCCAACACTTCCTGGTTTGGAGTGTTGGCAGCCAATCACAGTGAAGCTCGTGGTCGGGAGGGGTCACGAATCCACCGCTGCCATAGATATCGAAACTTTTATTTTTGAATTTCTCAGCAACTACTGAACGGATTTACACCATTTTAAAAAAGGACACTTTCTGAACCAAGCACTACCTTTTTGCCAAATTTGGTGTAATTCCGTTCAGCAGTTCGGGCTGTAGCCGTGTCTAAAGTTTCCTATGGGAAATTGATTTTCCGACCTCTATTTTTTGAATTTCTCAGGAACTACTGAGCGGATTTACACCATTTAACAAAAAGGACTCTTTCTGAACCAAGGGCTACCTTTTTGCAAAATTTGGTGTAATTCCGTTCAGCAGTTCGGGCTGTAGCCGTGTCTAAAGTTTCCTATGGAAAATAACATGGAGAAAACACGTTTTGGGACCCCCGTTATTTCTTGTCCCCCGCTTGGCGAATCACCCTGAAACTTTAAAGACAGGAGTTGACCGGAGCGCCCCACTAGTTTTGAAAATTTCACGATGATTCGTCAAACGACGCCAAAGTTATTGGAAAAACAAAAAATGCTTTTCCTATGGAAATTAGGTCCTAACTATAACTACCTACTGGCGACCGCCAGTAGGTAATATATATATATATATCACCAAAAATTCCTGTAGTGGTTGCAGGCAGCAGAGAATACACGGGCACAGACCGCAGATGCAAATCAAAAGAAGAGATTTATTCCATTGTTAACATGTCCACATAACGCGTTTCGGCCGCCGACCTGCGGCCCTGATCACACAGCGTGCTACGTGCAAGTAGCAGCATATAAAGGCAGGTAAGTTGCATTACGTTACAGTCACGAATGTGTGTGCTTTACGGTTACATTGTTCATGTAATGACAGTGCAAGTATTTTACTGTAATTTTACTGTAGTGTTGTCACAAACATTTACGTCATTGCCCCAAGTCATATGCTAGTGCAAAATGACAGGTCGGTAGGTTACCAAGGAGGGTAGTAGAAAACAACGACTAGAGCGGTGGTGATGTGTGGGTACGATCTGCAGTATGAGCGTGCAGCACAATAGAATGGACACAAGAGAGTTAGAAACGGGTGAAAACTATCGCGGTATGGCTGTGAATAAGAGTGCGATCCCTAAGATATATACACAGCGTACACCTAACTATCAGCAAAGTGCTGGGCTAGGGCATAATGACGCCTATATTGTGTCAAGAGGGAATATCGCAGAACTCAAATGCGCAAGGGCTGACGTGATCAAACAGTCGCGTAATGTCATCACACGGGACCTACCGAGATAGAGGCGACCCTAAAGGAGACCTACCAAGTGACGGGGCATGCTGAGGGATGGCAGCAAAGCGTAAGTGATAGAAATAAAGCTTAAAACGGTGTAGATGGAAGGATCCATCTAGTCTTGAGAGAGACAACGACAAAGAGCTAATGCGAGTGCTATATACAGTGGTGTGCTCATTCAGGTTTAAGAAAAAGCACAGTGCAAAAAGTAACCTAGTGAGTGTATGTATAATAGAAGTGATTAGTGGTGCAACAATATTTATAGTGTCAAAGTGCAAATGCGATGATATTAGAGAGTAAAAATATAGAGTATGAGAGACAACGTTCAGTGTCAACACAGCTTTCATCCCAGCCGGGACAGCTAGAGTACTGACCGCATAATGCACGAAAAGAGCCCCCTTAATGGAGGGAGGGAGGGAATTTACTTGTGAAACAATATTCAAGAAACAAAAATAAGGAACGGAGAAGCATTACTGGCATGCATAGCATCATGGGTGGCAACTCTAAACAGATATATACAGGTATACATAAGGTGAGACAGTACACATCATAAAAAAGGGAAAATAGAAACAAATTGGATAGATATAAGTATAAACACAGCAATTGCAGCTTGAGGAAGTGTGGTTGAGGAGAGTCATTTACAGGTAGCTATATAAATCCTCACTCATGTTCAGGCCATTGGGCGCCTTAGTGTCGAGCTCAAGAATGTAGCGTGTTTCTAGTTGTCTGAGCTTTTTCTCACGGTCACCCCCTTGCCTAGGTGTAGGCACACTGTTGATCACGAAGTACTTAAGGTGATCAAGATTGTTGCTATGTACCTCTTTGAAGTGCCTGGCTTCGGGATAAGTGGGATCGTTGTTGACGATCGCTCTTAGGTGTTGAAGGATCCACATGTGTACCTGGAGTTTGGTACTGCCCACATATTTAAGGTTACAGCTGCATTGTAAGATATAAACTGCATACTCTGTTCTGCATGTGTATCTGTGTTGTAGTAGTATAGGTTCAGAGCGAAACCTAGCAGTGACCTGAGAGGTGTTGATGCCAAATCTGCAAGCTGTACATGTGTTAAACTTGTAGAATCCCTTTACGTCGGAGAGCCAGTTCGATTTAGTAGTGACTTCAGGGCTGCTCTTAACTAAGGCGTCCCTCATCGAGAATGCCCGCCGATAGGTGATGGTGGGTTTGCTGGCAACTAAGGGGCCCAGAACTGGGTCAGTTTGGACAATGCGCCATTGTCGATTAATGATAAACTTTATGGCACGTTCCTCTCTACTGTAGGTAATGATGAGGCGAGTATCAACTGTATCTGGTGTGCTGGTATCTGAGTGGGTGCTAGTGTCACTATCTACAGCTGGTGGTTTAGGAGCCAACAAAGTAGCTCTAGGTAAGGCATTGGCTCTAGTTCTGGCTCTGTCTATGGAGGTGGAGCTGTACCCTCTGGCTACAAAGCAATCATGTGCCTCATCCTGACAGATATCAAGGTCCGATTCTGAGCTACAGATCCTCCTCAGACGGAGCATTTCTCCATATGGTATACTGGCAATGAGGTGTTTAGGGTGAAAGCTAGTAGCATGGCATGTCGAGTTCCCTGCAGTGTGTTTGCGGTGGAGTTTGGAATGAAGGGACCCTTTGTCAGTGTAGATGGTGACGTCCAAGAATTCAATGGTACTTTTGCTGACGTGGGCATTAAACTCAAGATTGAGTGCATTATTTTTAATGGAGGAAACAAACTCAAGGGCACTTTCATTGGAACCATTCCAAACAACAAAGACATCGTCAATGTAGCGAAGCCATGTAACAATGTGGGTGTTCCATGCCTCGCTGTGGTTCACCCTGAGTACCTGTTCCTCCCACCAGCCGACATGCAAGCATGCATAGCTTGGAGAGAAACAGGCACCCATGGCAACACCACGCAGTTGTTGATAAACATTTCTATCGAACAAGAAGAAATTGTTGTTTAAACACCATTCAATCGTGAACATCAATAAATCATTATGGTGGTAACAGTGTATGGGGCGTTCCTTAAGGTAATGTTCACATGCTCTCAGGCCATCACAGTGCTTGATGCTTGTGTACAGTGAGGTTATGTCCATAGACATTAAAGTGTAATTGTCTGGTATCATGGAGGTAGGAAGGTAAAGACACAACAAATTCCTGCAGGAAAAAATCCATATATTTAGAAATATTTTCGCATAGACTGTTACATGCGGATATGATTGGATGACCAGGGATGGGTGAGGCGCCCTTATGAACTTTAGGGAGGAAGTAAAGTACTGGAAGTACAGGTGTCTCAAGATGTAAAAAGAGAAATTCATCTTTGCTGATAAGGCCTTCCATCTTGAAGCCGTTCAGTCTCTTTTTTAGAATGTTCCTACTTTTATTCACCTCCTGGATGTTGCATTCCTTGTAGCATGTGGTGTCTCTAAGGTGCCTTTGTGCTTCCTCCAGGTATAGGGATCTAGGCCAAAGAACAATGTTGCCCCCTTTATCGGATTTGTTCACGACAATGTGGTTGTTGCTGCGTAGTCTTTTGACCAAAGCATGGTACTGTTTGTTCTGGTTCCTGGAGCGAGTATGCTTGCATTTCTGGTGAAGGTCTTTAAGTTCATCTATCACCACATCGTTCAAAGTGTCGATGGCATCCCTTGGCATCATGGGTGTGAAGGTAGATTGAGGTTTGAATGGACTGGGAGCCCTGATGGCAGTGCCAATTCCTTCAACGGATAATAGCTGTTGAGTGGTGGTTGCAGGAGGCTCAGATTGTAGTTCCTGCATGGTCCGGATGGTTGAGATGTCAGAGACAGTGAGATTGCTGTCACATGGACCAATGCTGGTGGAAGTACTCGTCATAGGGAGATTGGAGTGCTTGAGCTTAAAGAATTTAATCAATTTAAGCTTCCGAATAAACTTGTAGATATCAATGCGAGTTTTACTGTAGTTGAAGCTGCTCTCAGCGCAGTACGTGAGGCCAAGAGAGAGGAGCTGGGTTTCAGCTTTGCTCAGGGCAGTGTCGGTGAGGTTGATTACAGTGTTAGTGTTGCTCTTCATTTTCTCCGCCAGTTGTTCTGTCTTTTGTTGTTTGGCCTTTGATTGTTGGCGTTTCCTCCTTTTGCGTCTCCTTTGGTTTTGCCTGTGTCTTGTTTCTTTGGTATTCGTGGGCGTAACTTTTGACGCCGATCCAACCTTAAAAAAACAAGTTCTTCAGCAAGGGTAAAGTTGTTGGCGGTAGATTCTCCGCGAGTTAGTCTGTCGCGTCCGTCTTTGGAGTCGGTACTACTTTCTAGTGCTGAGCTTAGATCAGAGGCAGATGTGGATTCTGATTCTAGGGTGCCACCGTGGGTCCCACAGGCAGCTGGGGTTGGTTTGTTCATTCCTTGACGTTTGGCAGTGTCAAATTTCCTTGCAAACGTGAATATTTGCTCGGTTTCGTAGGCGGCTTTGTCCCTTGCGAATTTGAACACTTTTCTTGTCTTTATTATTTCTTCCTGTTTTTTGAGTCATGCTGTAATATCTTCACGACCCTTAGCAATGAGGTTTTTATTGATTGAGTTTCTCAAGTTCGCCGTTTATCCGTTCAATTTCTTTCATTGTCTCCAATCGGTCAATTTCTGCGTATTTAATTAGGATGATTATGAGCGTCATTGATGCATCTAGGTTGCTCTCGGCCCACTCTTTCAACATGAGTGGGTTCGGGTTCTCAAAGCTGGTTGCTAGCATAATTCTTAACCCACGAGGTACACGTCCTACGGCGCGGTACTTTTGAAAAGATTTGCCCTCCCACCATTTGGTGAGTTCCGTCTTCATATGTTTCTCCAGTTGTTTTAATAGTGTTTTGTAGTCATTGTTGCTGGTCTCATGGCTGGGACCAGGTGTCACGGCTGGGTTGTGAATGTCAGGTACATTTTCAAACAGCGCATCAGCAGCTGCCTCGCGCTCATGTAGCGCGTCAGTGGACATTATGGTAATTTCTTGCAGGATATACTTGTAGGTGGAAGCACAGCAAAAGCCAGTGCTGGCTGTCGCTTTCAACAAAGTGCACCTCCTCAACCTGCCCCAAGCAATGATAGCGTCCCCACTCACCGGTATGTTGAAAAGATGCCACACGTGTCCTCCGACTCGCGCTGAATCTCCGCCACATCCGATGATGGCTGGCTTATCTATTGAAGGAACCAGGGGGCAATGACCATACGAATTCCGTCAACGAAAGTGCTCCAGCACGGCTGCAGGATGGTCACGATTAGCCCAGAAATGAGAGAAGGAGGGGTCTGTGTCACGGAGACAGCCGTACTCTGTATAATGTCACCAAAGATTCCCGTAGTGGTTGCAGGCAGCAGAGAACACACAGGCACAGACCGCAGATGCAAATCAAAAGAAGAGATTTATTCCATCGTTACCATGTCCACATAAATAAATAAATATATATATCACATTTCCAAGGAAAGGACCAACACTCACGGTGTGTATATACATAATTTTATGCTTAACATATACATATATTACCTACTGGCGGTCACCAGTAGGTAGTTATAGTTAGGACCTAGTTCCCATAGGAAAAGCATTTTTTGATTTGCCAATATCTTTGGCGCCGTTTGACGAATCTTTGCAAAATTTTCAAAACTAATGGGGCGCTCAGGTCAGCTCCTGTCTTAAACGTTTCGGGGTGATTCGTCAAGCGGGAGCCGAGAAAAAAGGGGGTCCCAAAACGCGTTTTCTCCATGTTAATTTCCATAGGAACTTTTGTTGCGGCTACAGCCCGAACTCCTGAACGGAATTACACCAAATTTGGCAGAGAGGTAGCTCTTGGTGCAGAGTGCACTGTTTGCTTTAAATGGTGTAAATCCGTTCAGTAGTTCCTGAGAAATTTAAAAATAAAAAATATCGATATCGATATCTGAGGGCCGAGGAGGATTCGCAAACCCTCCCGATCACGAGCTTCATTCTGATTGGCTGCCAACACTCCAAACCATGAAGTGTTGGCAGCCATCTTGTGACTCGGTAAAAGAAAACAGTAAAACAAAGATAAAAAACAAGAAAAGGGTGAAGGGTAGAAACACCCTGACCCCCTAGGCCTGCTCAGGAGGTCCCACAAGGACCCCCAGGGCCATAAAAAGCATTTTTTTTTTTTAAAAATCGGCAGAATTCGCGCTTGGTGCGCGAATCTATCCGAAGTTTTTTTTTAAAATGAAGAGCGGGCTCCCGCGCTTTGTTTCTTTAAGCCCCCGGGTGGGCCAGGTCCCAGGGGCAATGTCCAATTAATTAGCGGGGCCCCGGGGACCACCACCTCCCCGGGGCTTTCTTATTTAAATGTGTGGGGGGGCTCCTCCCCCGCACTGCCTCAGGGACCACCACCTCTCCGGGGCTTCAATAATTTAAATTAGTGTGGGGGGCTCCTACCCCTCCCCACACTGGCCTGGGGACCACCACCTCCCCGGGGCACACTTTATTTAAATATGGGGGTCCGTTGCAGACCCTGGGGGACCACCACCTCTCCGGGACTTTAAACACTAAGGGAGGGGGGCTGCGAGGCCCAACTCCTGGAGATCTAGATGGCCCTGGGGACAGCCACCCCCCAGGGCCGGCTCCTGTGATGTCCCGGGGTGTCCACCCCGGGACATAGCAAACACTGCTTTGCTTCTTGGAAGCGAGAGCAGGAAACCTGCTCTCGCTTCCAAGAAGCAAAGCAGAATTGCTTTTGGGCAAGGGGAGCTGCATGTTAGCAGCTCCCTTTGCCCAAAAGCAATGCCGGCTCCCGCAGGAGGCGGGGAGCTGGCTGGGACTGCGGGGGCATTGGGGCTCCCCGTGGTCCCCAACATGAGGGCCGGCCCCGGGGGATGTGGTCCCAGGGGCCAATAGTGGCCCAGGGAAGGGCCACTATTTGCTCAAGCCCTGCTCAAGCCCTGGGGGATGGGGTCCCCAGGGCCCAAAAAATACTAAAAGAATGGGGGCCACACAGCCCCCCTTCCAAAATTAGAAAAAATAAGAAAAGGCGGCATCTCGCCGGAGGCCCCGCCCCTTCCCTGCACCACTCTGCAAACGCGCCTCCTGGCGCGTTCTGGGTTGGGGGATTAAGACCCCTTGAATCCTGAGGGTTCTTGGGGGCCAACTAGCCCACTAGGTACCACCAGTAAGCCCCACACAGCTGGATTGCTGAGAGTGGTCAGAGGCCACGCCCCTTTTTACATCACTCTGCAAACGTGCCTCTTGGCGCACTGCTGGTGGGGCGGTGAGGTCCTCTTGTGTCCTGAGGACCTCAGGACTAAAGTGGACTTCATCCCCCGAGCAGCAGTGCCCCAGGAGGTATGTTTGCAGAGTGGGGGCATGGCCTGCATCCACCTCTCAGCAATCCCACTATCTGGGGCTTACTGGAGGTATCAGGTAGGCTAGTTGGCCCCTAAGGACACCCAGCAGTGAAGGAGACTTTAATCCCCTTCCCAGAGCGCGCCAGGGAGCACGTTTGCAGAATGGTGGGCAAAGGGGGCATGGCCTGCTATGAGTACTTACCAATGCTGCTGTGTGGGACTTACTGGAGGTAATAGGAGGGGTAGTTGGCCCCCAAGGACATCCTTGGGGGCCAAATACCCCTCCTGTTACCTCCATTAGGTCCCACACAGTGGTATTGCTAAGAGGTCTTTGGAGGCCACGCCCCTCCCTTTCTCCACCACTCTGTAAACTCGCCTCCTGGCACACTAGGGGTTGGGGGATGAAGTCCGCTTTACTCCTGAGGGACTTTGGGGGCCAAGAAGCCCTTCTGGTACCTCCTGTAAGTCCTAGGCAGCGGAATTCCTGAGTGCTGGTTGGAGGCCCAGCCCCCTTCCTCGACCACTCTGAAAACGCGACTACCAATTAAAGAAGCAATTGTAATGTAATAGGTCTTGCATTTGCAAGAGTTAGAGCTATTGGCGTTGTAAATGTAAAAGGTTTTACTAATGTTTTTTGGAGTGGAGTGGATGTACGTTGTGTGTAGTGGAATTATGTGGTATGTTGTGCAGTGAATTTATGTGGATAGGAAGTATGTGATATTTAGTGTATAGGAATTATGTAGAGTGGGATTATGTGTTACGGAGAGTAATTATGTGGTATGGTAGTCTGTGTTGTGGAGTGGTAACCTCAGGTTTAGTCTTCCTCATTTCCATAGAAGCTAAACTATTAACTCAATGAGACAAAAAAAAGAAGGAATGACTGAGGAGCACTTCTGGACCTAGTCAGAGGTATGAGCAGGGCCACTGGAATTATGCAACTGTTTGGCTGCACCGACTTTCGCACAATTATACATTTTCCGCATTAGCCACATAATCCATCACCTGCTGCCTAATCTGCAGATCTGAACAAAAAAAGCCTTGTTTCTAGTTCAAACGGCTCAAATGTTACCAAAAATGCAGCGACAAGTGTTACAGCGTGGTGGAAGGCCCTTTGCAAACCCGGAATGGTCACCTGTTACTTATTGCTAAATGTGGGTGTTAAATTGGTACTAATGGTGTGCAAGCAACTCTTGCTTCTTTCTGCACCTCTCTTGCCTCTTTCTGCATTTTTGTTGCTTCTTTCTGCACCTTTCTTTCACATTTCTGCACTTCTCTTGCCTATTTCTGCAAATCTGTTCTACTTTCTGCACCTCTTTTGCCTCTTTCTGCACCACACTTGCTTCTTTGTGCATCCCACTTGCCTCTTTCTGCACCTCTCTTGCCTCTTTCTGCACCCCTCTTCCCTCTTTCTGGACCCCTCCTGCCTCTTTCTGCACCTCTGTTCCTTGTTTCTGCACTTCTTTTGTTTCTTTCTGCACCTCTCTTGCCTCTTTCTGCATTTTTGTTGCTTCTTTCTGCACCTTTCTTTCACATTTCTGCACTTCTCTTGCCTATTTCTGCAAATCTGTTCTACTTTCTGCACCTCTTTTGCCTCTTTCTGAACCACACTTGCTTCTTTGTGCATCCCACTTGCCTCTTTCTGCACCTCTCTTGCCTCTTTCTGCACCCCTCTTCCCTCTTTCTGCACCCCTCTGCCTCTTTCTCCACCCCTGTTCCCCCTGTCTGCATTTCTGTTGCTTCTTTCTGCACTTCTCTTGTCTCTTTCTCCACCCCTCTTCCCTCTTTCTGCACTTCTGTTGCTTCTTTCTGCACCTCTCTTGCTTCTTTCTGCACCCCTTGTGCCTCTTTCACACCCCTCTTCTTGCACCACTCTTTCCTCTTTCTGCACCTCTGTTCCTTCTTTTGCACTTCTTTTGTTTCTTTCTGCACCTCTCACCTCTTTCTGCACCCCTTTTGCCTCGTTCTGCACCCGTCTTCCCCCTTTCTGCACCCCTCTTGCCTCTTTCTACACCTCTGTTGCTTCTTCCTGCACTTCTTCTGTTTCTTTCTGCAGCTCTCTTTCTCCTTTGTGCACCCCTTGCCTCTTTCTCTACCCATCCACCCTCTTTCTGCACCCCTGTTGCCTCTTTCTGCACTTCTGTTCTTTCTTTCTGCACTTCTTTTGTTTCTTTCTGCACATCTCTTGCTTCTTTCTGCACCCCACGTGCCTCTTTCTGCACTCCTCGTGCCTCTTTCACACCCCTCTTCCCTCTTTGTGCACCCCTCTTGCCTCTTTCTGCACCTCTGTTCTTTCTGCACTTCTTTTGTTTCTTTCTGCACCTCTCGCTTCTTTCTGCACCCCAATTGCCTCTTTATGCACCCCTTTTTCCTCTTTCTGCACCTCTGTTCCTTCTTTCTGCACTTCTTTTGTTTCTTTCTGCAGCTCTCATGCTTCTTTCTGTACCCCCTTGCCTCTTTCTCCACCCCTCTTCCCTCTTTCTGCACTCCTGTTGCCCTTTTCTGCACCTCTGTTCCTTCTTTCTGCACTTCTTTTGTTTCTTTCTGCACGTCTCTTGCTTCTTTCTGCACCCCTCGTGCCTCTTTCTGCACCCCTCTTCCCTCTTTTTGCACCCCTCTTGCCTCTTTCTGCACCTCTGTTGCTTCTTTCTGCATTCCTTTTGCTTCTTTCTACACCTCTTGTTCCTTTCTACACCACTCGTGCTTCTTTCTGCACCCCTCATCCCTCTTTCTGCACCCCTCTTGCCTCTTTCTGCACCTTTGTTCCTTCTTTCTGCACTTCCTTTGTTTCTTTCTGCACTTCTCTTGCTTCTTTCTGCACTCCTTTTGCTTCTTTCTACACCTCTTGTTTCTTTCTGCACCACTCGTGCTTCTTTCTGCACCCCTCATCCCTCTTTCTGCACCCCTCTTGCCTCTTGCCTCTTTCTGCACCTCTGTTCCTTCTTTCTGCACTTCCTTTGTTTCTTTCTGCACTTCTCTTGCTTCTTTCTGCACTCCTCTTGCCACTTTCTCCACCCCTGTTCCCCCTTTTTGCATCTCTGTTGCTTCTTTCTGCACTTTTCTTGCCTCTTTCTCCCTCCCTCATCCCTCTTTCTGCACCTCTGTTGCTGCTTTCTGCACTTCTCTTGCTTCTTTCTGCACCTCTGTCCCTTCTTTCTTCAACCCTTGTGCCTCTTTCTGCACCCCTCTTCCCTCTTTCTGCACCCCTCTTGCCTCTTTCTGCACCTCTGTTCCTTCTTTCTGCACTTCTTTTGTTTCTTTCTGCAACTCTCTTGCTTCTTTCTGCACACCTCTTGCTTCTTTCTGCAACCCTCCTGCCTCTTTCACACCCCTCTTTCCTCTTTCTGCACCCCTCTTGCCTCTTTCTTCACCTCTGTTCCTTCTTTCTGCACTTCTTTTGTTTCTTTCTGCACCTCTCTTGTTTCTTTCTGTATCCCTCTTGTCTCTTTCTCCAACCCACTTCCCCCTTTCTGCATCTCTGTTGCTTTTTTATGCATTTCTCTTGCTTCTTTCTGCATCTCTCTTGCTTCTTTCTGCACCCCTCGTGCCTCTTTCTGCACCCTTCATCCCCCTTTCTGCAGTCCTCTTGCCTCTTTCTGCAGCTCTGTTGCTTCTTTCTGCACTTCTTTTGTTTCTTTCTGCACCCCTCTTGCTTCTTTCTGCACCTCTGTTCCTTCTTTCTGCACTTCTTTTGTTTCTTTCTGCACCTCTCACTTCATTCTGCACCCCTTTTGCCTCTTTTTGCACCACTCTTACCTCTTTCTGCACCTCTGTTCCTTCTTTCTGCACTTCTTTTGTTTCTTTCTGCAGCTCTCATGCTTCTTTCTGCACCCCCTTGCCTCTTTCTCTACCCCTCTTCCCTCTTTATGCACCCCTGTTGCCCCTTCCTGCACCTCTGTTCCTTCTTTCTGCACTTATTTTGTTTCTTTCTGCACGTCTCTTGCTTCTTTCTGCAGCCCTTGTGCCTCTTTCTGCACCCCTCTTCCCTCTTTCTGCACTCCTCTTGCCTCTTTCTGCACCTCTGTTGTTTCTTTCTGCACTCCTCTTGCTTCTTTCTACACCTCTCTTGCTTCTTTCTGTATCCCTCTTGCCTCTTTCTCTACCCCACTTCCCCCTTTCTGAATCTTTGTTACTTCTTTCTGTACCTCTCTTGCCTCTTTCAGCACCCTTCTAGCCTCTTTCCGCATCTCTGTTGTTTCTTACTGCATTGCTCTTGCTTCTTTCTGCACCTCTCTTTCAAATTTCTGCACCCCTCTTGCCTCTTTTGGCACCCCTCTTCTCTCTTTCTGCACCCCTGATCCCTCTTTCTGCACCTCTTCTGCCTGTTTCTGCACCTCTGCTGCTTCTTTCTGAACTTCCCTTGCCTCTTTCTGCACCTCTGTTGCTTCTTTCTGCACTACTCTTGCTTCTTTCTGTACCTCTCTTGCTTCTTTCTGCAACACTTGTGCTTCTTTCTGCACCCCTCTTCCCGCTTTCTGCACCCCTCTTGCCTCTTTCTGCACCTCTTTTGCTTCTTTCTGCACCCCTCTTGCCACTTTCTCCACCCCTGTACTCCCTTTTTGCATCTCTGTTGCTTCTTTCTGCACTTCTCTTGCCTCTTTTTCCACCCCTCATCCCTCTTTCTGCACCTCTGTTGCTTGTTTCTGCACTCCTCTTGCTTCTTTCTGCACCTCTGTCCCTTCTTTCTGCAACCCTTGTGCCTCTTTCTGCACCCCTCTTCCCTGTTTCTGTACCCCTCTTGCCTATTTCTGCACCTCTGTTGGTTCTTTCTGCACTGCTCTTGCTTCTTTCTGCACCTCTGTTGTTTCTTTCTGCACTTATCTTTCTTCTTTCTACACCTCTCTTGCTCCTTTCTGCACCCCACTTGCCTCTTTCTGCACCCTTCTTCCCTCTTTGTGCACCTCTCTTGCCTCTTTCTGCACCTCTCTTGCCTCTTTCTGCACCCCTATAGCCTCTTTCCGCATCTCTTTTGATTGCTTCTGCTCTTCTTTTGCCTCTTTCTGTACCCCTCTTGCCTCCTTCTTCCCCTCTGTTGTTTCTTACTGCACTGCTCTTGCTTCTTTTTGCACCTCTCTTGCAAATTTCTGCACCCCTCTTGCCTCTTTCGGCACCCCTCTTCTCTCTTTCTGCACCCCTGTTCCCTCTTTCTGCACCTCTTCTGCCTGTTTCTGCACCTCTGCTGCCTCTTTCTTAACTTCTCTTGCCTCTTTCTGCACCTCTGTTGTTTCTTTCTGCACTTCTCTTGCCTCTTTCTGCACCACTCTTCCCTCTTTCTGCACCTCTGTTGCTTCTTTCTGTACTTCTCTTGCTTCTTTCTGCACCTCTCTTGCTTCTTTTGCACCTTTCTTGCCTCTTTCAGCACTCTTCTTTCCTCTTTCTGCACCTCTCTTGCCTCTATCTGCACCCTTCTTCCCTCTTTCTGCACCTCTCTTGCCTCTTTCTGCACCTCTCTCGCCTCTTTCTGCACACACAGGGCTACTTTTAAACTAGACTCAGGCTCAGCTGTGCACACATGCAAATGCAGAAAAGGGCTGCTGGCCTCTAAACTGCCATGCCCTATTATATTCTAGGTACTTAGAGGTAGTTTTAATCCCCCTGCCCTATTATGTACTAGGGCCTTACAGGTGAGGTCATGCCAATCACAGGGGTACCCCAACCCATAGTGTACCCTAGTGTATGTAGGTGTTTTCACTGTATTCTAAGTGTCTTTCAGCATAGCACTGGTTACGGGTCTGGTTAGGCAGAGCCCAGGGTCAGTCAGAGTCAGTTACCACCAGTACCAGTCAGCAAAACGTTGGGGGTGCCCAGGGCAAGGGATGACTTTGCAACAAGGCCTCTTTCTGCACCTCTGTTGGTTCTTTCTGCATATCTCTTGCTTCTTTCTGCACCTTTCTTCCCCTTTCTGGACTTCTGTTGCCTCTTTATGCACTTCTCTTGCTTCTTTCTATGCCTTTCTTCCTCTTTCTGCACACATCCTATCTATGTAGGCATAGTTAGAAATTAGCATTTAAAAAAACTTCGAAATTCACTGAAAAAAACATAGTTTTCAGGGACTTTATGTGAGAAATGATCATTTAAAAAACCATAGAAATTCACTGAAGAAACCATAGGTTTCAGGGACGTTTTAGTTAGAAATTAGCATTTAAAAAACCATAGATATTCACTGAAAAAACCACAGGTTTCAGGGACGTTATAGTTAGTTGGACATTTCACTCGTACAAAACCAGAGAAATTCAGCCGTTATAGTTAGTTGAGCTAAGTATAACTCACGCCCCCGCAATGCACTGCTGATGACATCACATATTACATCACTCATGACATGGTCAGTGACATCACTGATGATATCTCAAATGACATCTCAAATGACATCACTGATTACATCATCCAGTGACTGTGTGTTTCTGTAAAGTTTAAATATGTTTAATATATATATAGGGAAAGGCGTATTGAAGAATGAGTGGGTGTATGACTGTCTGAATGGATGATTTAGTAGGTGCGTGACTGACTGTATAAGTGAGTGATTAAACGTGTCTTACTGAATGCATGGGTTAGTGACTAAACTGTGTGAATGTCTTTATCAGTCTGTCTGTTGGTGTGTAAGCGGCTGCATGGGTTGGTGATTAGCTACATGAGTGTATATGGGTTATTGATTGGTTGTATGAGTATCTGTATGGGTGCCTGAGTGTCTGTGTGGGTGGGTGGGGTGTGTGTGACTCCCTGCATGGATGTGTGAGTGGGTGACTAACTGGGTGTATGGGTTCAAGAGTGTGCCTGTGAGGGGCCGTATGGGTGGGTGAGTGTGTGTATGGCTGTGTTGGTGAGTGAATGGATGTCTCAGTGGTACATGTGTGAGTAACTACATATGTGAAAGGCAGTATATGTGAGTGTTGGAGTATATAAGACTATATGTGAGAGTGAGTGATTGTGAGAGCGGCTGTGTGGATGAGTGTGTGCTTGTGTCAGTGATTGTAGAAGAGAGTAAGTATTTGTTAGTATCTATATGAATAAGTGAGGTGGTGTGTGTATAACTGTATAGGTGAGTAAATGGGAGTGTGATTGATTGTTTACATGACTGACTAGCTGTGTAAGTAACTCTATGGGTGAGTGGCGGTGTGTGAGTGTCTGTAAAGGTGTATGAGTGCAAATGATAGTGGCTGTATTGATGAGTGACTGCATATATGAGTGACTGTATGGGTGAGTGAGTGGATGTGTGTGTAGACCTAGGAATCAGTGAGTGGGTATGTAGTAATTGGTATTGGTGTATCTATGGTTTAGAGAATGGTAGTCTTTATTTTAGAGTGGGTGTATCAAAGGTTATATTAGGGTGTGAGGAGGTGCATCAGATTATCACGTGGATGATGTCATCAGTGATGTCATTTGAGATGTCATCAGTGATGTCACTGACCATGTCATGAGTGATGTAATATGTGATGTCATCAGCAGTGCATTGCGGGGGCGCGAGTTATACTTAGCTCAACTAACTATAATGGCCGAATTTCTCTGGTTTTGTACGAGTGAAATGTCCAAATAACTATAACGTCCCTGAAACCTGTGGTTTTTTCAGTGAATATATATTATATATATATATATATATATACAGTTCATCAAAATTCCCAACAGCAACTGGCTGAAAAGCGGGACACGGACACCAGTTAAGTGCATGAAATATCTTCTTTATTTGCTGACACTGATCGACATGGCAGATGACGCGTTTCACCCAACAGGTGGGCTTGATCACATGACCAGATTACACTCTTTTTTCATTTTTAAAGCACCCTCACCATGTAAGTGTCATGTGACTTAGTGCAAATGAAAAAAATACTCCGCTAAACAGCATGTTATAAAGAACTAGGTGATGATTTACACACGTAATAAATAAATAAATATAGCAGCATGGGGTAAACTGTTAATAAATTATTGTTAAATAGTTTTTACATAAAACCGTTAAAAAGAACAAACAAAAATTCCTGGTTAAATCCATTAATTACCTTTCAATAGCACGAATAGCAGATGTCAGTATGCATATAAAAAATATAAAATCATACAATTGAAATGTTAATTATGCATACTGTTCATTTTGTCTAAACAGTTGATTGTCTTAACAATTGATTGAGTTATCCCCAACATGATTTGCTATTTCCTACTTTAGTTCTGAGTGGAGCATAGAAAAAGTAAATAAGTGCATTAAAGTGACTGTGCAGTAAAAACCATATTATAAAAAACCTCAATGTTTCGAAACTGGGCGGTAGTAACTTTATGATATTGTCTTTTTTTCTTTCTTTCTTTTTATCTTTTTTTAGATCAAAACATAGTCAGAAATGCTTACAATGGATCCCATATTTTCAGTTGAAACTATTATTAATCTCGGGCGTCAGATAAATATTATGCCAACATCATATGACCAATCAAAAAGTACATATGTATCCCGCTCGAATTGGGATAAAACTAGTTAAATAGTAAAACCAGTTAATATTAATTTATTATAAAATGAAATTTCATATTTATAATAAATAAAGCATAAAAACCCTAATTGATAAAAACCTTAAATAATTATAAATATCCATAAATAATCATAAAAAGTTATATAATTCCTCCCCATTGTTCAATCTATTCGGGTGCGGGTATCCAGTTCAAGTATGAACCTGGCCTCCAATTGTCTTAAAACTCTTTCTCTGTTTCCTCCCCTTCTCATAGGCGGTACTGCAGCTATAACAAAATATCTCAGGTCATCAAGTTTGTTTTGATGTATAGCCTTAAAATGTCTAGCCACCGGATAGGTCATATCCGAATTGACTATGGCTCTGAATACGTACGTGCACCTGTAATTTTGTGCTGCCCACGTATTGAAGCCCGCAGGTACAGCTCAATACGTAGACTGCATATTCGGTGCGACACGAATATCTGGCCTTAAGTCTACTGGTTGTGGGGCCATACGTGGTGGTATATTGCGATGTGTTGACCCCAAACTTGCATGCCCTGCATGTATTACATTTAATAAAACCAATATGGGGAGATAGCCACATGTTTTTGGGTTGAACTGAATTACTAATCAGCTCAGGGCTAGATTTAACAAGGGCATTATGCATAGACTTAGGTTTTCTGAAGGTCAAAGCGGGAGGGGTCGGAAACAGTTGGTTCAAGACCATATCAGTTTGTATAATGGGCCAGTGTTTATTAATTATGGTCCTGATTTTTTTGTGTTGGCAACTGTAGGTGGTTACAAATCTCATTTCTTCAACTGCCTCATCCAATTTGTGAGGAGTTGCTTTATTACTAATTATAGGGGTCATATTGGTTTTCAATAGTTCATCTCTGGGCTTCAACTTGACTTTGGCCAGGGCTAGATTAATATCTTTTTCTTTGTAGCCTCTACCTAAGAATCTGAGACTGCTCTCTTTGGTACATTTCTCGAAACTCACTTCGGAACTGCATATTCTGCGTATCCTTAGGAACTCCCCGTAGGGGATGCTCCTAATTAAATGAGTCGGATGGAAACTCGACGCATGTAGCGTAGAGTTCCCAGACGTACTTTTTCTGTGAAGAGTGGTTTCTATAGAATTGTTGTCAATGTACACATGTACATCTAAAAAATCAATAGCGGTCTTATCAATTGAGGCTGTAAACTGAAGATTGAGCTCATTATCATTTAAAGATTTAATAAAATCACAGGCCATCTCCTTGGTGCCCTTCCAAATCAAAAAAATGTCATCGATGAAACGCATCCAACAAATGATGCGTTCATCCTAGAGTTTCTTGAATTTAACCTTGAGAACCTGCTCCTCCCACCAGCCCACGTGTAAACACGCGTAGCTGGGGGAGAAGCAAGCTCCCATGGCAACTCCTCTAATTTGATGGTATATATCTTTGTTAAACATGAAGTAGTTATTATGGAGGCAAAAGGCAATCATATCAACAATCATCTTTCCATGTTGGTATAATTCTATAGGTCTATTTTTCAGAAAAAATTGTACTGCTTCCATACCATCAGTGTGGTTTATACTGGTATACAAAGCACATATGTCCATGGTTATCAACAAATAGTCACCTTCCCAAGGTATATCTCTAATCCTCTCCAGGAAATGGTTGGTGTCTTTAATGTAAGAGGGAAGGGCGATTACCAAATCTTGCAAATAAAAATCTACGTATTCAGATATTTTTTCTAAAAGCCCCCCTCTAGCACTGATAATAGGTCTTCCTGGAACTGGAGTGGTCATCTTATGTATTTTAGGTATAAAATACATTATGGGAATGACTGGGAACTCAGTTCGTAAATAGTTAAATTCATCATTGGTGAGTTGGTTTTCGCGTTTCCATTTGTTCAGATGTTTAAGACATAAAGCATTTAGTTTCAGAAGTTGTTGAAAATCAGCCTTCTTGTAGCAGTTTTCGTCGGTTAGGTGTTTTGCTGCTTCAATTAAATAGTCCTGTCTCGGCCATAGGACTATATTTCCCCCTTTATCCGATTGTTTGATAATCACTTTGCTGTGATCTTGCAGCTTTTTGATCAAATCTTTGTATTTTTTATACTTAAATTTTGTGCCTCCTCTTCGTCTTTTGATCACTAGTCGTCGTTTCTTGACCTCATCAATGATAACGTCTTGATAAGTATCAATAGCGTCCCGAGACATGACTGGCACAAAAGTCGACTTAGGTTTAAAGGGGGATTTTGTGACTGTAGAGGAATTGACACCCATTTCTCGGATCAATTCCTGCGTTGGTGTAATAATATCATCCTGTATATATATATATATATATATATATATACATAAACAGCAATCTCGCTTCTCTTGAAAAAAATCAGGCACTGACACGCTGAAGTATATTCACACGTTTACTGGAAACAGAATGCTCTGACGCGTTTCGGTGGACAAACCACCTTGTTCACACAGTTCAGCGCCATTAAGGGAAGTCCTTAAATAATATTGCCATGGCAACCATGCCTATGACATGGACATAAAAGAAACACAAAGCAAAACTTTACAAGCATGTTAATGGCACATTGCGAGTAAATGTACCAATGTATATAGAAAATTAATAAATGGTAGAGGATGTAAAATTTAAATTAAGGTTACAAGTTCTTAGGTTATAGACCACATAAATGGTACAATTATAATGCAAAGCCATAAGTGTGGAAATAGAGTACGTTGATCAGTACATGCACCGCATTGTATACAGCCTGTTAAATTTCAAGGTTCAACACAAGGGATGCATATATATAGCGATGGTTATAGTATCATGTGCTCTTTCTGGATAGAAAAACGGTGCGATTCGCAAAAATCAGCCGTTTGCGCCCGCAAAAGGGTTTTTGCGATGCATCAAGGTGTAAGGCACTCGCAATTTGAGAAATCGCAATTTATTGCGATTTCTTAAATTGCGATTGCATTTAAGGAATCGCAATTTGCGATTCCTTAAATGCAATGCAATAACCACTTTTAAATAGCGATCTCGCTATTTGGGGCTGCAAATTACCGAGCAATTGAAATGGTCGGTAATTTGCTAAAACTTTGAAAAATGCACTAAAGTGCATTTTTCAAAGTTTCATGTTGCACACACACATGCCCTTGGGGCATGTGTGTGCGCAACATGGGTGCACATCACAATTCCAGGGGTGCAACAGGGTGTCCTTTTGACACCCTTGCACCCTTGAAATTGCAAGCGCAATTTGCGAGTACCTATTGGTACTCGCAAATTGCGCATGTACTTCCCATTCATTCCTATGGGCCTGTAGGCCCATAGGAATGAATGGGAGCCATTCCTTAATTGCGACTTGCAATTTGCGAGTCGCAATTAAGGAATGTTTAGGAATCGCAATTTGATAGCGATTCCTACATGCATAGGCTTTTGCGAGTCCTTAATTGCGATTCCTTAATAATCGCAATTAAGGACTCGCAAAATAATACCTTGATGCATGTGCCCCTTAATTCCCACCAACACCCTTGGTGTAGCCCACGTTATAGAAAATTATGTGCAAATGTCCTGCTTCACGGTGACAATAAAGAGGTGGTAACTCAGCACTGCCTCCTGCCAGAGGAGGAATTCTGTCTCCCACCCGTGCCCTAGGTGGCAGCAGGCAGACGGTGCCCTCACCCCCACCCCCAACAGGACATTACTGGAGAGGAGGAGGGTTGAGGCTAGAGGGTTTCGCCTCTTTTGTTGTCAACAACCGTACTATGTGGGGGGTGACACACGATATCTTTAGTACACTGCACTCTAGTTCCCAGTACTGATTGCATGATTAGAACTCATCCTCCCTGTCATGCAGCAAAAGAATGATGCATCCAGTAATAAACACTATTCCCCCGTGGTGCAGACATCCACAAGCAATACACTTTCTAGAGCTGAGTGAACGCTGCACGCCTTGAGTTCATTATTATGAAATACCTCCAAATATAACTACCTCAAGAGTGATTAAAGTAATATTTCTCCATGACACTTGCACTTAAATTTTACAAGCAAACGGTTGTAATCAAACGGGGCAGCAACTAACTCCCACCTAGCTAATTTGCCCTAGATCAGCACACCAAAACCAGAAACGAGTATCACAAGGCGAGCACAGACTTCCGAAACAAAGAGAGGTGGGAGAGGGCAACCAGCCCAGAGAAATAAATTAATACGACAAAGAGCACTTTGCTGGCATGAGGCACTCCAAAAATCACCCCCCGAGACAGAAGGGGAGAGAATCCTTACCGCGTACGAGCAGAGAGGACGCACTGCTGCTCCTCAACAGGGAGGGAGGCCAGCTGTTTCATTGACATGCTCAGCCGCTGCTTTCATACAAGGCAGCATCCCTATTGCCCCACTTTACCTTCCCCTTGAAGTGCCAGACTCAGAAAGGGTTGGGCTTACATGTGCTCTCAGTGGGTACATGCTGGGCCCCTGGAGTCTCTCACTATCCGGTTCAACTCACTTTGAGCTCTGGAGCCTGGCTGGCCTTCTCCGAAGGCTCTGTGTGTTGAGAGGTGTACGTACCTCAGTCACCAATCCTCATAGTGAAACAGGGAGAGATTTTAAACACGATCATTGATGCCCTCTCCACCACTAAGAAACGCACCACCGGTGGCATGTGACATTTACAGCAAGAAGGTCGCCACATGTCTTGTGTTAGTTGAGCATGCGTTCACTTTAAAGATGTGTAGTGAATGACTCTGATGGGGTGGGTGCAGGTAATCAATCTCCACCACGCAGCGAAGGCGGAGTTTATGCCAAACTCCAGGCAGAGCACAGAGTGGCAAAACTCTGCAAACTCCACAAGCATAACTGAGTTCACCATCCACCCGTAAAAAATACACAAATAAATTAGCTTTACGTACAGCAACATCTGAAAGTCTGAATTTCTAACTATCTATCCATACATGCACATATGGAACTTTATACAATGCAATTTTATATCTCTTTGTTATTTTCCTTATACATTTATACCCTTTCTATGTTGTTATTTATCTGTATATTTATTATATTACTCCTACTGTAGAAAGAAAGAATGAAAAAAGAATATATATATATATATATATAAAATAAAAAATGCAAAAAGCCTTCAACTCCCTCCAATGCGCTACTCCATGACTCATCTTATACCTCTCATAATATATCCTCTACCTCCACTCAATGATTCACACCAAACCTCATTATACTACTATGGTCTCCCTAATAACCCTTTCTAGACTCTTGCCTCATCCCATACCTCATCTTACTAATATTATCTCCAAAATAACACTATCTAAACCCTTTCCTCCTCTGTCTGTTTTTTATTCTATTTAATCAAACGGACTCACATGTTCACTGCTCATATTAACAACTTATATTTCCCTATTCTAAACCACCTCTAATCTTTCTGTTCCGGAGTAGTATGCTACTCGCCGAAAAGCGATTCAACGCCTCATCAGTTGTAGCAATCGCTATATAAATACAATTAAAATTACAATCAATGTGAGCACAGGGCACATTTAATCTTTATCAGATGCCATCTCCTGCTAATGCTGTTGTAAATTCCTTTCTGACTGGCCTTGTTTATCCTACTGCTGCTACTTCTCATCAGCTCATATGAACTCGGAATATAAGCTAATCAGCGTGCTCTATCAATCTTACCAACCCATTCATTCATTCTTTCTTTCTTTCTTGGAGTACTATGGCAATGTATGCTTTTATGAGAGTAAAACAGTTTTTTTGCTTATAGCCAATGTTTTTGTTTAGATTGATGAGGCCCTGGCAGTTTCCCAAACTTTACAGTTTTGCAAAAACCATAACAAATTTAAAAAAAGAATTGACAAAAGGCTGGCAGTCAACGCCAGACCTATTGGCTTTGGCAATGCTTGTTATCTCTGTTCCATGGTCTGCTGCCCTTCTCTAAAAATCATGTCTAGAGCCGCCACTGGTTACTCTGCTCGACCTCTCCCTCACAGAGATTCCATGGGCAACTAAACCGTTTACCAAATTTAGACAGGAATTTGGGGGCATATTATCAAGCGGCAGCGATAATTATCGCTGGCCGCCCTCAGCGTGAAAATGTTTATCGCCGGCTATCGCAGATAATTATCGCCATGCTAGCGCTGTATTAACAACGCATAGCGCAATGGCGATAATTATCCCAGCGATAAGCGATAGCTTTCCATGGAACATCGCTGGTTTTTCAGCGATGTTCCATTGAAAACGGCGATAACCTTGCTGATACGACCCTGTGGTCGTATCAGCATAATCCACCCCCAATGGTAAGTATGGCTAAGTCAGCATTTTAGCAGACGTTAGTTTTTGGCGAAAACCACGGTTTTCGCCAAAAACTAACGTCTGCTAAAATACGTGGGCCTCCTTGTAAATATCGCGATGTGCACATCAGCGATAATTTACAGGGAGTACTGCCCAGTGACGCCCACTTTGCGTCTCATTAGAGATGCAAAGCGAGGCGTCGGGAAAACGAGTGCTAACATGCGCTAATGCATGTTAGCATCCCCTTGTAGATAGGGCAATAATATTATCTCCGCTTTTTTGGCTTTTAAAGCCAAAAAAACGGAGATAAGGCCCTTGTTAATATGCCCCGTAGGTTGATAAAATCACCCTGTGGAAAACTGTAAACTGTGGGGATTATATAGTGCATCGATTTTACCACACATTTTCCTCAGTACCTCCATTGAAACGTGAAATGGAAATGTCAGGGCATATTAGCAAGAACCTCGTTAAAATTATCGCCGTTTTAGCGGCAGGAAACTGCCGCTAAAACGGCGATAATGGGCTTGCTAATATGCGTTATAGAATTCCAATAGAAGCCCAGGTTAGATGTGCAGGGCATCTAACCTGGGCTTCTATTGGAATTCCATAACGCATATTAGCAAGCCCATTATCGCCGTTTTAGCGGCAGTTTCCTGCCGCTAAAACGGCGATAATTTTAACGAGGTTCTTGCTAATATGCCCCGTCATTTTTGTCTGCGCTGGGAGCTAAATTATCGCTGAACTCGAAGTGTTAGATCGAGTGCAAACAATTATTTATCAAGGGGAAATGTTTTCTGGATCAGGGCATAAATGGAAAGTGTGCCCATGGAAATGACGTAGACAGTGCATGCGTGAGTGGAATAGTATGTAAATAGGAACACTCTCTAATATTTAAGGCACAATGAATTTGATCTACATTGCATACGTAACTCAACAAGAACATTCAATATTTCACATTAATTAATGATGTTACATTTTACATGGAGGTGGTGCACATAACCATTTTGTGGTCTGGCAAAATGCTGTCACTCTCTGTGCAAGACAGTCAATAGATGAAGTAGGCTTATCCACTTTCCCATGCTATCTGCTGTGGTAGGTAGGACCAACATGTGAATGATACCTGAAGAGGCTAATGGATGAAGAAGGCTGACCAATAGCAAATATACATTACATGTATGTATGTACTTTTATTATGGTTTTTTGGAGGGGAAAACATGAGGCTGGTGAGAAAGTTGAAGCTGTCTCTAGGCAAACCGACCTAGAAATGTATAGACTGTGTACGTTATGGTACCTTTTATTAGAGCAAAACAAGTACCGATTTTATAGATTTCAGACCCTTGCAGCATAATTTCTCGGACACGAATGAAATTAATTCGTAGAAAAAGAGTTCATGTTACACAGAGGTGGTGAAGTTACCTATGTTTTTCCGAAGTCATTTGAACTGGACTCATCCAAATTCAGCAGTGATTTAACATTCAACATGCTCTGAAACCATTTTTTGGCTCAAGTTTGAGGTGCTGGTAAATCTTCTGTCGTTCTAATTTGAGTTTACCTAATTCTGCATGTAACAAAAGGCTTGCGGTTGTGATCCTTATGGTGTTAAATCACATTAAAGTTAATTATACAGTAATTTTGCGCATTACTACTTAAATTTGAGGTAGCTCAAAAGTGTTCACCTGTAAGTGAGTTGGTTCAAAGACACATCAAATCTATTCATTCATGTCAAAAGATAAATGGGTACCCCAAGACCGTAATAAGTGGTTTGACCAAGGACTATTTAACTTATTTGTAAAGAGACAAGGGATCCCTGTAAGTCAAAAGGGACCTAGGGTATGCATAGCAATTTTAAGGCTATTAGGCTATTTTCCGGCATTGACCGCGATACTGCAGGACTTCACGCATCAATTTTTTCACGCCACTGCGCAACTAACGGACTTACCATTTTACACTCTTCCTCATCGGGGCTCCGGTGTAGGAAAGGGGCATGCAGATGAAAGGGACAACCCCTCGCTTCTATCACCCATGCTGACATTATTACAACCGGCGCCTGCTCTTCAACCACCCTACCATGGGCTACGGCCTCACGATGCCCATTATCCCCTGCAGGTGCTATTCCTGGATCTCCTGCGACCCTGTATTGCGGCTTCTCACAGGCTATCACTCGGGCATAATAATTTGTGTCCTGATGATGATCCCCCAATTTTAGTGGGGATCGAAACATCGTCGACCTTTACATCTTGACTCCAAAATTGTTTCATTTTGATTTTCTGATGGAGCATAAGATGTTTGTGTAATAGTGACTGCTTGAATTTGTATTTCCTCACAAAGTCAACTTGTACTTAAATGCCTGAGGTCTGGAAATCGGCTGACTTCCAACCTTCTTACCCACTTAATTTTGTATATATTTCCCTTCTGTCCGTTCAATTGTTTTATACCTAATAAATGTACTGATCTCCACTGAGGAGAATACCACCACAGGGCTCATTGTGGTTCAGTGTGCCATTGTTCTTTTACCCTTCCTGGAGCGACTGATGTTCCTTAAAATTGCAAGGACTATTTAACAGCAACAGATGTTTCCTAATTGTGAGGAGGGTAGATTTGCTTCTGACATCAATAGGTAGTGAGCTCCAGGCAGTATTTGCAGCTCTAGAAAAAGATCTGCTCTGGGCAAAGGAGGTTGTGAAATTAAGAGTCTCAATTCTGAGATTGTTTCAATTGCTTGGATATCTTTTCCCTTCCAAACTTTGGGGTGGAGCAGCCATGTATGAGGGTTTGCTGATATGCAATGCTTTGCACATCAAGCATCATGGGCTGAAGATCATGCTAGCTTTTAGAGGTAGCCAATGTAGTTTTCTTGAGATAGGCGAATTTGGGTCACATTTTCACAACAAAGTCAGTAGGCTGGCCCCAGAGTCGGGTATGGCTTTTTGTGGGTCTAGGTGCAGTTGGGGAACCCCTGGTAAAACAGAGTTGCCAAAGTGCAGATGAGCGATTACAAGGGCATTTGTTTCAGTTGATATCTGGTCATGATGTCTCTAGCTTTTATAAGGGTGTGGGTGATAAAGTTAGAATGCTTACCCATATTGTTAATGTGAGTAATAAAAACAGTGAGGAATCCAGTTTGAAGCTGGAAAATGCCATGGTTGTCTTGAGAATGGGCAGGAAGCCATCAAGTGTAATTTCTGTTTTCATGTGGGGTAAATTTCCGATCTAAGGTTAGAGAGAAAGGACTCAAGCCAGCTCTTTGAAAGAATAACAGTGTTGTAAAGTCTTCCACAGTCTTCCATGGTCCACAATGTTGAAGGCTGACACTAAATCCAGTAGGATAAAGAGGCAGGTGCCCCCACTATTAACATGAGATGGATTTTGTTGAAGAGTAGCCATCTCAATACTGTGTCCTGATCGATACCCAGATTGAAGTGGAGAGATGGATTAATTCAATTGATTAGCTATTTATTAGCTACTTATCACCTATGGTAGCTCCAAATCCAACAATGAGGTCTAAAGCTAGTTGTAGTAGAACTTTATTGTGTAAATAAAAATAATCTTGCACAGTAAATAAATCTATCCAAAGCTTAAAACAAATACAATATATGCGCAGACAGGGTAATAGTAATAGTAGTGAATCTGAGTTGTGGTCGACCCTTCCGCACGCAAATTAAAAATAGCAGCTTAATCTTGGCTACAACACACTTTAGATTATATTGCTAAGCATCTTCCAAGATGCTGACCTGGTAAGCAATAGGTTCTTTCTACTGAGTAGTGAAATTGAAAAATTAATAAGTTTCACAACACACCAATATATTACAACCACCAGAAAAACAGATTCTTGTAGCTTTCTGTATTGTTTGACAACTTGATTCCTTAAAGATAGGGCAAAACTAGTGATGTTGGGTGCTGTGCCATCTTGAGCAAACACACAATGTATATGTTTCTAGAATACAGAGGTGACATTCCTGGTGATCTTGAGTTTGCATCGGAGTTAAGCTTGTGATGACATAGGGGCTCATTACGATGACGGGCGGACCTGAGTCCGCCCGCCATCGTTGCGGTGTGTGGACCCGCCCGCCATTCATGCGGCGGTCCCACCACTTCAATTACGATGTGCCCGCCAGTATGGCGGGAGCATCCAGGGTATTTAACATTGCGGACGGTGCTGCTGGCTGCAGCACCGTACGCAATGTCAAATTGCCATGCTGTGCATTTCCCTGCACTACATGGCAGGCCGCACAGTGCAGGGAAATGCAGGCTACCCCCCCAGTGCAGCAACACCTCCCCCAACACAGAGGGGGCCCGCAACGGGCCCCCGAATCCAGCCTCCGCCAGCCTTTCCATGGCGGTTCCACCGCCATGGAAAGGCTGGCTGACGCCAGCATTGTAATCTGGCGGGCGGTGCCTGCTAGGCACCGCCACCATTTCCCCGGTCCTATCCGCCAGGCAATCGTAACGATTGCCTGTGGCAGAAGCGTGGCGGGCGGTCTTTGCGCCCGCCACGCTTGCGGAACGATTCCCCCTGCCATCCTAATGTGGCGGGAGGAAATAGGCAATCAGATGGCGGAGGGCCCGCCACCGTCGGGCTGGCGGTGTCGGGCCTTCCGCCATCCTAATGAGCCCCTTAGTTTGGTGGTGTAGTGATTGTATTTTAATTTGCTCCACTCTATATGATCATCTAAGAAAGCTTGATCTTTAATATTTTTAATTGTAGTCTGCTTAAAATTGGCTTTAATTAATTCTTACTAGCTCTTCCGGGTGGTCTGCGTTTACCAGTTTGTTTGTTGCTTCTGGGCTAGACTTCACCTGCTCTTTTGCTGCCACTATGAGTGAGCCTACTTCAAGGTCACCTGGGGGAAACCGCCACGGATGTTTCCAATGATGCTGGGGCCTACATATCCCACAACCCCCTCTCGACGCGGCCCCGATGCACATGTTGCGCAAGGTGGAGGAGGCCATACTACCTGTGTTACTGGAAGTATTAAACTCCTCTATATCCTCCGGTCAAGTGCCCAGGGCATGGAAACATGCCATGATAAGGGCACTACTAAAAAAAACCTAACCTTAACCCTGATTTATGGGACAACTATCGTCCGGTCTCGCTTCTCCCAGGGACCAGTAAAATTCTAGAGTAGTATGTAAATAAAATTCTTTCCGAATATCTAGAAACTTATTCGATACTGCATACTTCCCAGACAGGCTTCCGACCAAATCACGGCACAGAAACAGCCTTGTTAGCAGTGGTGGAAGAATCACAGAAAATCCTTGACCAGGGAGGCACGGTGGCGATCATCTTGCTTGACCTGAGCTCCGCATTCGATACGGTCAATTATAAAATCCTTTTTGACAGACTCAGATTGGTGGGAGTCTCAGGCAAAGCCCTCACTTGGATCAAATCTTTCTTAAAAGATAGATCATATCAGGTCTTTGAGGGCAACTACACCTCAAGAAGGGTGCCTCTCACATGTGGAGTCCCACAGGGCTCTTCATTGAGCCCCACCCTGTTTAATGTTTATTTAAGACCCCTTGATGAGTTAGTCCTGCCATATGGGAACCATATTGTAACCTATGCAGATGATACACAGCTAGTGGTGGCTTTAAGCCACCCAAAGAACGTGCCTGCTAACCTAGAATCTTGCCTAGGAACGGTGGCCACTTGGATGGACCAGTCGTGTCTCAAGCTGAATGGAGACAAGACAGAGCTGATGATCCTGGGTAACTATTCCATCACTACATCCAGACTGAGCTGGCCCAATTGTCTTGGCCCGCCGCCTAACCCCAAAGAAAAAATTAAAAGCCGGGGAGTATGGCTGGATAGCTCACTTAAATTTGATCACCAAGCAGTACAAGTAGCAGCCTCCTATCATGGGATCATCAGACAGACGCGAAAAATCCTCCCACTGCTTCCAGTAATTGCACGAAGAATCATGGTCCAGGCACTGGTGATGTCCCGGCTAGACTATGGGAATTCTCTCTACCTGGGCACTCCAAAGGCCACCACAAGAAAATTGCAGGTTGTGCAGAATTGTGCAGCCAGGTTGCTGCACAATATCCCTAAATCACAGTCTGCCAAGCCTGCACTGAGATCATTGCACTGGCTACCAATAAAGGAATGGATAATGTTCAAATCGCTATGCATAGCACACAAACCCCTTTGGGGGACTGGCCCCAAAATTTATCTTCCCCTCATGGCCTTCTACCGCCCCTTAAGATGTCAGCGATCAGCCAACCTGTTCTTGGCAACAGTACCCAAAATCAAAAGAGCACGATCCAGAGGCCGCATGTTCTCTTACAACGCTGCAAAATTATGGAACACTCTTCCCATCTATCTCCGCTCAACAACCCACCATCTCTCGTTACGGAAACAACTAAAAACATGGCTCTTTCAGAATCTTCCTTAAGATTCTTATCTGTCGGCTTGCTGTTGCTAGCGCTAGGATGCCTAAGGGTAGCCATGCGCTTTATCAAATGTTAACTAACCTGAGGCTCATCTGCACTACTTAAGGTGCGCTGCAGTCCCGCATCTTGTGGGCTGCGTTTACCAGCCTGTTTGTTGCTTCTAGGGCGAGACTTCACCTGCTCTTTTGCTTCTACTTTGAGGGAGTTTACTTCAAGTCACATGCCACAGGCATCACATTGGTGAAGCCATTGTGGAAGCAGGGCCAGCTTTAGGGTGGTGCGACAGGTGCAGCTGCACCTAACGCTGACTTTGGGGGGGCGCTGTGTTTAAAAATAACTTATGGGTTTAAAAGCATGTAAATTTCCTTTTGCGTCAAGCACTTTTCAGGCAACAATAAAAATGTCAAGATAACTCTGCTGATTAATGTTACTGCTGCTGAGGGATCAGAATTTTGTTTAGTGGCAGTTTTTACTCATCATAAGGTAGCGCAGAGGAATAATGTATCTCCTGCAAAGAACGTGTATCATGCAGATCACAAACTGAGTGTGAGTGAACTATTAGTAGCGCTTTAAAAAAATTAAATGTATGTCGTAGAGGGGCAATGGAGTGGTGAGGGGAGCTGTTGGAGAGTGGTTGTGAGGGAACTCATGGAAAAGGAGGTCATGGGAGGCCAAAAAAAGACTATCACACCAGGCACCACGACCGCTAAAGCTGGCCCTGCTTGTACGTTTCCACTGCCCCTCGGGACTACATGTCCCACAATCCCCTCTGCCAGATCACCTAAGGCTCATTTTTGCTACTTAAGGTGTGCTGCAGTCCCTCATTGAGGGCCGCACGCAGGCCATGCCAGGGGAGAGCCTGGGCCAAGGGCGGGCCCATCCTGTGCTCCTCAGAGTCAGGACGAGGCGGGGCCAGCCCCCTTTGGCTCGTCGCAGGGACCTGTGTTGGCATGTTGGAAGGATAACACCGTGGAGTTGACCTGGAGAGGGCTAGCTGTTCCCTGCCCTGGAGTTTATTTAGATTCTTGAGGCAAGCTGAGTGCCCTTTTTGATCTATGACCCTTGGTGGTTTAGCGTGCCTGGTAGCTGTCTGCTAAGCATTATTGTCTGGGACTGGGTACAACGGAAGCACTATTGGCGTCATTTGATGCTAAACTCTACGGAGTCTACACCATTTGTACTTTTGGTGACTGACCTATTGGTGGCAGGTTTTTTTTGTATAAGCCTGTTATATTGGATATCCTTGGAGTTATATCTGCTCTTGGGGCCTCTGTCTTATGGGGTGTTGTATAGCTGAAGAGGTATCATCATGAGGAAGAGAAAAGCTTGTAAACCTAATTTTCCCACAACGCCCACTGCACCCCGTGTTTCCACTATTGAGGGTTTCTTAGCACCAGCAGTGTCAGTGGTATCCAAAGAAATCGTGTTGGCTGAAAGAAGGTTATTATTGCCAAGGGGTAGTTCTCCTCCACTCACTTGCTGCCACCCTTTGCCCACTTTTCTCTCCGCATATCCAACAAGGTCAGAGGGGTTGAGTAATCTGTGTGCAACAAGGGGGGAGGCAGGCAACCAGGGGAGGCTCCCTGTGGATAGAGCCCTGCCCCTGGGGAGGGGGGGGGGGCAGGGGTTCATAGATCAGGTCTTAATCTCTCCCTGCCCCATCAGGCCTAGCTGTAAGCAGAGGAGACATGGAAGAGCCAAGGGTCTGAGGAGTTCCTAAGCTCATGGCCCTTCTTGGCCCTTAGAGGGGACCTCTTCATCATGGACGTGCTTCCCAAGTTCAAGGTGGTATTAACTGCAATGCTTGACCCAATTGTGTCCAGACTTAATGAGTTTGAGTTCCGAGTTTCTGAAATTTGGGCTCACCTTGATTCTGGTAGGACCTTGCAGGCAGGTTTGCCTTCCTCTCTGGAGTTAGCCCCCCTGCCCCCTGTCCCAGGGTGCCATACCCATAGTACTAGTGGGTCCCAAGGTGTACCTATCATTGAAATGTGTGCTACTGAGCCTCTTAGGGGCCCTAAAAATGCCTCCGCAATTTCTCAAAGCCAAGTGTCTCACACAGAGGCGGGATTTTCTCTGGTCCCGCGGCCAGGGTCCAATGGGGATGTGCTTAATTTGCCTCCTGAGGCCACCCCATATGTTGTGGGCTTGAGGAATGTTCCCTCCTGCACTAGTCCTGTACCTGAATATTTCCAGGAGTTAAAAAATAAAGTGGTGCATTGGTTTAACCTGCACATCCAGGTAGGAATGGGGATCTCCAAGTCCATTATCATGACTCATAGAGTCAGTTGGGTGGGCGGGGACAGCACGAAATGGGTGGGGTACTGTGTGGTGGTAAATCTTGACAATCCCTTGGTTGTGTCACACGTTCTGGCTGCCTCTTCTGCACGCAGGCCTTTTGACCCACATGGTATTGTTGCTCTCCCTTTGGGGTTGTTTTACAAACCTAAGAAGGACTGTCATCCTTTCTTGTCACAGGGGTGGTAGATGCAGTGGCCTCAGAGGTGGACTCAAATGCTAACATGACAGCCTCTACCCATGAATCTCTCAAATCGATTTGCCCCTTTGGGCAACTTGTAGCAGTTTGTTGAGTTATTGATCTATCCCCCTCCTCTTCTTTGATCATCACGCCTTCGGTGGCTGTCCCTGTGCCCCCCACTCTCCCACCTCCCCTGCTGTTCCTTTAGTGGTCCCTCTGGCTGCTCCTCAACTAGGTATATTGTCTTGGAATATTGCTGGATTCTAAATTGCTAATTTGGCTCCCTGAGGTGTAAACGTGGAGTAGGGTTGCCGTCCACTATCACAATTCAAGTCAGGTATGACGTCTGCATCATTCAATAGTCTTTGTATTTCAACCTGCTCATACTTTTCAATAGACATAAACAACTGGATATCATTAACGTCAGAGATGGTCATACTAGACATATAAATTGGATTGGTGGTGGTTAGTTACAAAATATCTACTGTAGAAAAGTGAGTTTTCAACTTCAGTTTTGTTATAGATTTATAGAAATCAATATGGGCTAGAATGAAATTATAAGAATTGAGGGGTCAAAATTCTATCATTTACTCAATAAATTTATTTCATCATTTGTTATTGCTCTATTTTACATGTCAATTACATTTAGTACATTTCTGTGATATCATGTGAGCCCTTCTTGAGCTCTGCCATAATGCCACTATTGATTCCTTACCCATAACCTCGTTTGTACATTTGGTTTTGCACTGGCTTTTTATGTTTTTTCTCCTCTTCCTCTCCTGATTTCAAATCTGATCGATTTTGCTTTGTGCCAGTTCTGAATCTCTTTATCTCTTCTAAAAACAAAAAGAAGAGCTGTGTTGTGTGTCATCACTTGTGGCTTTTCAACTGGGTCCTCCTTCTTCTATTGATGACAAGTCTGAGCCACTACATGTATTAAAATCATTTGCATTTCCGTCTCTAGACAGCATTGTATCCATAGTTACATTAATGTTGTCAGCTTCTCTTGCAAAGGTAAAAGTCTCCTCTCCTTGTAATCTCTTTAATTTCTCATGAAGTTATTCCTCCTCTGTTTTTTTTATAGTATTCTGATGCTCCTGAATCACATTCTTGAGTAATTCATAGTTTTTTTCTGTGGCTTCTTCCAAACCTTTTTTGTCGATTCCTTTGTATAATTTAGAAATCTCATGCTTCATTAGAATCCTCATTATGATACATGAGCTATTATTGAGATTAGATTCCTAATCTCTAAGCAAATCATCCTCAATTCTCAATATAACTCTCACACCATTAGAATGGGTGACAAATGGAACAAAGTGTGCAAACAGAATTATCTCGTCTTGATCGAAAAATCTATCTGTATCATATTGCCATTATATAAACTCTAATTGGACACTAATTTTGCATGGGACATGATATCATATCTAGCAATTGATTAATACGCTACCTTGCCCAAAAGGTTTCACAAAACCTTAAGGTAAGTGGGACAAGTAAACACTGAGGTATAGCACTCAGATTGTATCTAGACAGAACAATGCATTTGCACTACATTATCATTGTTTAATGCTTCGGAGGACAATGGTGCAATACCATTCCTCAGAGACCAGAGTCCATTAAAATTATGTGGTTGTATCTATTGATATATTCAATCATTTTGATTCAATTATTTTCAAACACACAGAGGCATTAAAATGGTGTAGGCTTACACATAAATTGTTTTACTGGAGAAAAAATGGGAATTTTAAAAGTTGAAAATTTGAAACTATTGTAAGTGGATACATAATTGTAGGTCCTCATGCTGATATATCAGTAGACACACACACATCTTGAGCACAGAATGGAGGGACTCAATATAATGTGGAATGTGTGCTATTCAATTATCAAAACAAAATTGACTAATTTTGCTCTCAGGGGTGTAGCTTTGTGAGTAAGATTAGGAGGAGCATGAGCATCAAATTTCCCAGCAATCATGATGGCATATCATGGTAAAATACATTTGTTGAGAAGCAAAGCATGAGGGGCTGAAGGAGCGGTGAGAAAGGATAGCAGTGCGGATTGCTAGGGTTATGTAAAGACAATGGGGCATATTAGCAAGACCAGCGATAAAATTATCGCCGTTTTAGCGGCAGGAAACTGCCGCTAAAGCGGCGATAATGGGCTTGCTAATATGCGTTATAGAATTCAATAGAAGCCCAGGTTAGATGTCCTGCACATCTAACCTGGGCTTCTATTGGAATTCTATAACGCATATTAGCAAGCCCATTATCGCCGTTTTAGCAACAGTTTCCTGCCGCTAAAACGGCGATAATTTTATCGCCGGTCTTGCTAATATGCCCCAATATGTTATAAATAGCCATCAGTTTTAAGAACTTCAAAACAGAGAGGAGAGAGTGGGAGTGTGTGTGTGTATGTTTTGTCTTATGTGTGCATGTAAAAATCCTAGATGAAATCCGACAGCCACCTTACCATACCCAACTGGAAGCACTTGTACCCAACTATGTTCTAGAGAATACATTTATTAAGGGGTTGTAACACCCCAAAAATCCCCCGTTAAGCTATGCCCGTTTGCTCTTCTAAATCTATTACGCAGTCGTACAGATAATTGGTATTAGACACATAAAGGATACTGTTAGAATTTTGTTAAGCTTAGACATAGAATAGGACATATTTTATTCAAATAAGAATGTCATAGCATAGTGCAACACATGAGGTTAGCGAAATATGCGATATGGAGTACAAACTCCATCATAATTTGACTTATCCAATAGATAACCACATTACTTGGAAGGCCTGAATTCCTCTATGAGCAATAAGTATGTTGCTTCATAGAACACCTATGGCATAATAGAAATATTATTTGTCATCCAATGCTATCAGGTCTTAGGTCTCCTAGATGCTTTTACTTTACTTGCAGAACAAGGACTTACACAGAACAGATTATTTATTGTCAGAAGAGACTTAATAGGCTCATAACCAGATTCCTGAATGACTATAGATGACGTTCAGGTGAGTTTATAACAGTAGTCTTTAAAATATACTAATATTTGTTCTGGGAGCTCTAGTTTATGAATTAGCAATCAAAATTAAAATGAGGGTAAATTAGTTTTTTTTTTGGTTACTGAAATGGATTATCTGAAAATTATGTATTAATAGTGTTGTTATGTAAATGAAGAATTTTGGTCATAAAAGTAAGACTTATCTTGCAAGAATCATGTTTTTCCCATGTGAGGGTGCATTATAACTAGTGTGAACTTGCAGAGTAGGGCAGGTTGGCTATCCCAGAGGTTCAGATCTAGAATGTTTGTAGTGGTACCAAGCTGTGATATGCAGTTTTAAAAAACATATGTTTTATGTTCTTCACGGCTTTCATGAAGTTCCCTGTTGAGTATCACACAATGGCTGGTCTGAATATCAGTTTTAATCTGCATTTGTTTGGATAGAGCAATAGAGTGGATCAAAGCTGAGCCCAAAGGATCAAGAATCAAGACCGGACAATGAAAATTCTTTCACACACCGATGATTCAATTATTGAAGAACAATGTTTGAATATTTTGAAAACAAAATTGACATAGGGTGGAAAGTGAGCACACATTTTGTATAATATTCTGAACACAGTTGAATATCAGGCACTATATGCACTGTTGCTTTTGTAAATTAATTGTGAAATCCATGGATATTATCTGCATCAAGGGTCATGGTCAGTCCATCTGAATCCTGTTTAAATATCCAGGATTCCTTTGTCTTGGCTTGGAACACACTTTAAAACAATGGAGATAAAATCTTTGTTATACTTGGGACTATTTCATCAGAGTTATCTTCATTACTTAAATGCGTTGCATTTTCTTTCATGTGCTCTTTTTTGCATTTTATGTTCTCTCTACCTGGTACACCCCAACAATTTTGGATCTTCAATTTCGCCCTACCATTATTTTGGGTTCAATAATTTAAATTTGAACTAATTTTGGATTATTATTATTTAGGATGTCTAAAAATCAGAAAAGGCAAAAATAGTAAGGCTGAGGTCTAATATATATGGGTGTATGTAGTTAATTATTAATTTTAGGAGATGGTAGTCCACAACAAGTAATAAAGACACAACCTGTTAGGTCCAGGCTAAGTCTTCAGTAAATCACACCTGGGTTCAACCACTGGTAGCTATGGCACAGAGCAAACAGGCTCATTGTGTAAAATATTTAAAAGAACTAAAACAGTTAAACAATTAAAAAGTCAAAAACACTGCGCAAAATAAACCCCACTCCATTTTCAAAAAATAGAGAAAACCCTAATGAACAAAATTTCACTAAAACAACAATAATCCAATAAGGGGATCCAAATATATAATTTATAAGTTGTAAGGCTAAGCGCCAAGAAAAAGTAAATTGCCAATCAATACTCACTGTTCACTATTGACTGGGACCTAGGGCCAATTTGAGAACGACAATGATAGAACGTTGTTTGGATGCACCAAGCAGATTCATCCTATTCAAAGATTTTACCTTCTGACCTAATTTCTGAAGTAAAATCCAAAATCCTCCAGAGGGGCTAGGTTGCAGGCTGTATTCACAAGAGTTCTCTCAATGCTGGATAGCCCCTGAATGAGGTCCTGTTCAAGCTGTTGGTTTTGTCGCAAAAAGGTCCAAGCTGGAGAAATGTTAATTTTGCACCCAGGGAAGCCCTCTCATGAGGCATAAACATTTGCCATCTTTACCATATCAAGATTTCTACCTTTGGACTGAGTCTCTTTTTTGGATCTTGGATTCCTCCAGTGAGGGAAGGCAGCAGACTGTATCCCATAAGTTTGCACCAATGTCGGATGAGCTTGACGTGAGGATCTGCTGAACTTGAATTTCAAAAGACACACAATTGATGGACGGAATGCAGAACAAATCAAAACATTCACCCCCAGACAAGAGATCTGGGTTAAATCCATCATTCTTTTGCTCACCATGCCACCCCAGTTTAGACCTGGCCAAATGCAAATCAGTCTTGACCCTGTGCCTCATGGGAACAGTCCAGCCCGAACTGCCAAGCCAGGTCCTCCCTGGACCGGAAACAAGCATCCTCGGACCGGTTTCTGGGTTTCACCCTCTCATCAGCCAGGATAGCTAGAATCCAGTGGCACACAGAGCCCGGGACCAACGTCTGGGCATGCTTGGCGCACTTAGGACGAGAAAGCAAAAGACACACAATTGATGAATGGAATGCAGAAGAAATATCGGTATCGTATCGGTAATTGCGGAATAACTGATACGCTAATGTGTATTTAGAATAGACTTCAAACAATTCACACACTATTATGGATAACTAGATGAAATCTAGTATTTGATCTAAATAATAAAATACACGTAAAGTCAGTAATCCTCAATTCAAATTAGAATCACGCCGCAACTCTAAACAAGCGACGACCAGAAAAACTCGACGAAACTGCTACCTTAATCTAGCTAACGCGTCGAGAAAACAAAATAACGACTGTTACCTCCAAGTTTCTCAGGTGAAGTGCGAGGATTCTAATACCTCAGCTGTCAAAATTCTAACTCTGGCTTCAAGCCCTTCCAAACACTAGAGCGCTAACCTGTGACTCTTCCTGTCCTTCTGGCGGCCATCTTAGGATTCCTCCAAGTGCTGCATCTAACTCTAGCCACTCCATTCCTCACCCTGCGTAACGCCTGAAGCGTGACCACCTTAACTGACAACCTCTTTTTAGTGTCTGTTGGCTGGGTTCTGACACCCCCAGTCAAAAGATCTGGGTTAAATCCATCATTCTTTTGCTCACCATGCCACCCCAGTTTAGACCTGGCCATATGCAAATCAGTCTTGACCCTGTGCCTCATGTTAACAGTCCCACCCGAACTGCCAAGCCATGTACTCCCTGGACCGGAAAAAAGCATCCTAGGACCAGTTTTGGGGTTTCACCCCTCATCACCCATGATAGCTTGAATCCAGTGGCACAATGAGCCCGGGACCCAGGTCTGGGCATGCCCGGCGTACTTAGGGCGAGAAAGCAAAAGACACACAATTGATGGATGGAATGCAGAGCAAATCAAAACATTCACCCCCAGTCAAAAGATCTGGGTTAAATCCATCATTATTTTGCTCACCATGCCACCCCAGTTTAGACCTGGCCATATGCACATCAGTCTTGACCCTGTACCTCATGTTAACAGTCCCACCCTAACTGCCAAGCCAGGTCCTCCCTGGACCGGAAACAACCATCCTAGGACCGGTTTCAGGATTTCACCCCTCATCAGCCAGGATAGCTTGAATCCAGTGGCACAGTGAGCCCGGGACCCATGTCTGGGCATGCCCAGTGCACTTAGGGTGAGAAAGCAAAAGGCACACAATTGATGGACGGAATGCAGAACAAATCAAAACATTCACCCCCAGTCAAGAGATCTGGGTTAAATCCATCATTCTTTTGCTCACCATGCCACCCCAGTTTAGACCTGGCCATATGCTAATCAATCAGTCTTGGCCCTGTGCCACATGGGAACAGCCCAGCCTGAACTGCCAAGCCGGGTCCTCCCTGGACCTGAAACAACCATCCTAGGACCTGTTTCGGACTTTTACCCCTCATTAGCCAGGATAGCTTGAATCCAGTGGCAGAGTGTGCCCGGGACCCACATCTGTGCATGCCCGGCACACTTGGAGCGAGAAAGAAAAAGACACAAAATTGATGGATGGAATGCAGAACAAATCAAAACATTCACCCCCAGTGAAGAGATCGGGTTAAATTCATCATTCTTTTGCTCACCATGCCACCCCAGTTTAGACCTGGCCATATGCAAATCAGTCTTGACCCTGTGCCTCATGGGAACAGTCTAGCCTAAACTGACAAGCCAGGTCCTCCCTGGACCAAAAACAAGCATCCTAGGACCAGTTTTGGGGTTTCACCCCTCATCAGCCAGGATAGCTTGAATCCAATGGCACAGTGAGCCCGGGACCCACGTCTGGGCATGCCCGGCACACTTAGGGTGAGAAAGCAAAAGACACACAATTGATGGACGGAATGCAGAACAAATCAAAACATTCACCCCCAGTCAAGAGATCTGGGTTAAATACATCATTCTTTTGCTCACCATGCCACCTCAGTTTAGACCTGGCCATATGCAAATCAGTCTTGACCCTCTGCCTCATGAGGTCAAGACTGATTTGCATATAGCTGGGTCTGAACTTGGGTGGCCAAGTGAGCTAAAGAACGATGATGGATTCAACCCAGATCTGTGACTGGGGGTGAGTGTCTGAAAGGTTTCAGCGATCCGTCCATCGTCTCCTTGAGTTTGCTTTGTTCGCCCTGAGTGGGCAGGGTATGCCAAGTAGTGGGTCCCTTGCTCACTTTGCCACTGGATTCAAGCTAGCCTGGCTGATGAGGGGCGTTACCCCAAAACCGGTCCCAGGATGCTTGTTTCGGGTCCAGGGAAGACCTGGCTTGGCAGTTCGGGCTGGACTGTTACCATGAGGCACAGGGTCAAGACTGATTTGCATATAGCTGGGTCTGAACTTGGGTAGCGAAGTGAGCTAAAGAACAATGATGCATTCAACCCAGATCTGTGACTGGGGGTGAGTGTCTGACAAGTTTCAGCGCTCTGTCCATCATCTCCTTGTGTGAACTTGAATTTCAGGCAGCAAAATGCTGCGTGCAAGACTAACAAAATTTCTGGCCCAGTGAGGTCATACCTTAAGCAGATTAAATTTGGTGGTTTGTCCAAACCCTCTGGAGGTCTGCAAGTCCAAGCATTTTTTAGTTCCATCTTTTCAAAGTTTCTGGAGCAGCACCTCTTGGTCACTTCTAAGGCTCCAAGGACCTCTGAGACAGAACTTAGGGCCATGGCTCAGTTCAACAGAGGCCACCAGCAGGGTCGGGTCCAGTCCCAGTTGCTGCTGGTCAGCAGGCACTTCAGGAAAAATACCTCTTGCAGACTGCTGTGTCTTGTAGCTACAGAGGAGGTCCACCAACTGTACTCTGGAGTCCATTTCTTAGTACTGAGTAGAAGTGGGAGCAGGTCCAGACCTTCAGGTCTCCTGACAGATTTCAGACAACAGGTTCAATCCTCTGCTGTTCTTTCACAGGTCCAGAATGTCATCTTTCCATGCCACAAGCTTAGCTTCTACACCATTTGCTATGACCTTACAGGAGAATTTAACATGCCATTTAGAAATTAGTCAATTTCTACATGTTTTACTGGTCAGAGCACAAATACTAGTATTACAGCATTTTTGGACTTGCCTATAACTTTGGCGTCGTTTGACCTATGTTCATGAAATTTTCCCAAGAAAGTTTCAAGGTGGGTTCTGTGTGCCATGGAAATCTTAGGGGTGATCCGTGCAGTGGGAACCAAGAAATAGGAGCACAAAACAGTGGTGCATTTGGAATGTTAATTCCCATAGGAACACGTTGTCAAACCTAGAGCCCGAACTGCTGGCTGGAATTACACCAAATTTGGCAAAAAGGTAGATGTTGTTCGCAGATTGTGCTTTTTGTTATTTGGTGCAAATCTGTTCAGTAGTTTTTGAGAAATGTAATTTGAAACTTATAGTGATATCTCTGGCCGCGGATATTTTGTGACCGTTTTGCTAGTAATTGCGAATGCGTGTGCCAACAGGAATGCTGTGATTGGCTGGATGCAACCAGAACAGAAAGTTGTGGCCGCCATTTTATCAATCAGGAACAATTCCCAAAGGTGAAAATTTCTGTAAAAGCTAATATAAGGTGTCAGGGAGGAGGTACTCTGACCCCATGTTTGAGAAATGGGGGTGTTAGTGACACAAGTTATGTGTGCGATGACGACGCAACCACAAGTGCGGCCCCCTGTATATAAAACACAAAGTATCTATATCTATATACACACCCTCCTTGGTCACAGTCACAGACTCATGTATCTACAGACATATCCACTCAGACACTCATACAGACACTCACATACCCACTCAGACACTAATACACCCATGCATATACTCACTCAGAGACCAATGTGTGTACTCCTATAAGCATTTAGAGGTGCAAGCACCCACTTACAAATGCACTGAGAGACTCATGTTCCTATTGACATACATAGTCAGAGACATACACCCACTCACAGACCCACTCAGAGACTCATGCACCCACCCACAGATCCACTCAGACACTTACGCACCGACTCACAGACCCACTGAGAGACTTATGCTTCCGCTCATGCACCCACTGATAGACAGACCCACTCAGACAGTTATGTACCCACTCATAGATCCAGTCACAGACTCATGTACCCATTCACATACCCCCTCAGTCAATCATACGCCCACTCACATACCCAGTCAGAGACTTATACACCCACTCACAAACTAAGTCACAGACTCATGCGCCCATTCGGATACCTACTCAAAGACTTATGCACCCACTTTTAGACCTTCTGAAGGACTCATGCAGCCAGTCACAGACCCCCTTGGAGACTTAAGCACCCGATCACATAACCCAGTGAATCATTAATACACACTGCTCTAGAGATATTGCTAGATGTTTTTATAGATTTATTTAGATAGTGATTTATCTAGTGTGATGGTTAGAATGAATTATATAGTTGTTATTTTTTAATGTGGTGATGGCTATTAAATTCCTGCTTTTGCTTTGCGTTTTTATGATGTATTTGCGGTGATTGTGGGCACCGACGTCATCGCGAATCCCAGCCTCACCGCCTAAACTGACAATAGGTTTTAGAGATGGTTTTTATAGAAACTCACTTGAAAAGCATGAGTTTGGAGTGTACAATAATAAACCCCTAGTGCCAAAAATACTATGATATGTGTGCATGTATGTGTTCATCTGTCTGAAAAAAGGCACGATCGTCGTGGATACCGGCATCATTGCGACTCTCGGCATCAACGCGAACACGGAAAATAGGTTTTAGAGATGGTTTTTATAGAAACTCACTTGAAATTTTGGGCGACAAGTTGCGGCTGATTGCTGGGGGGGGGTCTGATGGAGTTCCCCCCAGGATCGTATTTCTACCCAGTCTCGTTAATTCCTTATTTACTGAACAGTTGGTATGACAGCCGACGTTATGGTGGTTTTGGTCTCCCCCTACAGATCGTAAAGTTTCTATTTTTGCCGCGATTCTGGAGAGTCTATCTATCAGTGGTTGAAGTAAAACGGTAAATGACTGTTCTATCTTTAAAATCAAGGAGTCCGTAAAAGATGAGTGAAAAGCATTCAAATCTTGGGGCGCAACAGTTTTTTCTTTGTTGACCTCCCCCCACTTTTGTTCTTCTTTGGGGGGTTCTGATGGGCCCGGGGGGGAGGGTAAGGCATTGGGTATGCGAGAAATCATACGTTTGGACCTAGTAATAGTAGGCTCTGAATTTGAAGGTACGGGATCTATTTCTGACGTGGTATGGTCCTCCTTATTTAAAAACTCAGACCGAACAACAGGCACACCCTTTTCCCCCACAGACAGCCTGCGTTCGACACATAAAATCTCCTTATCCAGTGCATCAGTAGCTCTTAGAAGAAAGGAGTCTAAAGTGTTCGTAGGCTCACCTCCATTAGTTGTAATTGTTGATTTCTGTTTCCCCATCTAGTGGATCGGATCCGGACCTCTTAGACTGCTACGCCGTACACGTTAGAGGGGGGGGGCCAGCCCAGCCTCCTCCGGGCTCTGACGGGCGCAGACAGCCCGCCCTAAGCCCACGGGAGCCCAGAGCAGCTTTATGCACCTCCTGGCGCGAAGACAATCGTGTAGGCGGCTTCTGCCGCAATGGCCCCTGGGGAATGGAGTCCCCAAACAAAAGTGCTAGCGTGCAAAGATGGGTGCAGCTTTATGCTCCTCCTGGCGCGAAGACAAGCGCGTAGGTGGCTCCTGCCACAATGCCCCCTGGGGAATGGAGTCCCCAAACAAAAGTGCTGGCGTGCAAAGATGGGCTCCCGCGCTGCGGGAGCCCGGAGCAGCTTTATGCGCCTCCTAGCGCGAAGACAAGCACGTAGGCGGCTCCTGCCGCAATGCCCCCTGGGGAATGGAGTCCCCAAACAAAATTGCTGGTGGGAAAATAGAATTTGAAACCTTTGGTGGTTGCAGGAAGATTCAGTCAGCCTACCTGGAGCTTAAAAAACTTTACGAGAGACAGGATTCCTAGGCAGTGTTCCAGGAGAGGCAGAAGAATCAACATGGATGCGGGTGGAGGTTGCCGGTCTAGTGTTTTGGCTGTGGCACTCTCGTGAGAGCTTCTGAGGAGTGGTGAAGGGTGCATTTAGCTTTTGGAACAACGCACTTCACCTCAACCCCTTCACGGAAGAGACGCCTATACCGCGCATCCGTGAGTAGGTACTTAGCGGCAGGATAGTTTCTTTGCTGTGTGCATGTTAATTGTAGGTATAGATTATTGTTCTTACGATAGTGCGGGTGCAGTTAGTTAGTTGTCCTTGAACTCTTGGCTTTGTGAATTTTAAAAGTTAATTTCATCAGAGATTCTTCAGTGGAAAAGAAAGAAAAAAGAATATACGACCATGACAAGATTAAGAGAATAAAACAAAGTGATCTTACCTGAGTTTTGTGAAGACTTCGGATACGCAATTAGAATTACCTTTAAAAAAGAAAAAGAAGTTAAAAGTATTAATTGTAATTTGAGAACTTAGAACAGGAAAAGAAAAAAACATATCAAAAGATAGCATGAATGTTTGAAGAAGTAACTATTAAAAGTATAGGTTATATTGGTTCTGAGAAGAAGAGAAGGAAGGAGAAGTTACTCAGAAGTTGTTTATTATTAAAAAAGAAGAGAAGCAAAAACCTTAGTCTAATGGATAAGAGCAATTTCAGAGAATAAACATATTATTAAAAAGTATAGTGAGTTATATAATAAAGTAGGAGGAAAGTAACAGTTGTGCTTTATGATTGCAGTGAACCATCATCTCCGTTTTAAAACTAAAAACCCATTAGAAGACTGAGGAGGTCATATGGTGAACCAGAAGAACTAGATGAGTCAGTCTCTTTTCTATCCCCATCCCCTTTCCCCCTTTGGGGTTCACTCAGCTTTCAATCATGTGGAAGCTGGGGATGTCTAAGTGGGGAGTTATGTTTTATGCATCAAATTCTGCTCCTGTGAGGCTTGAAAGTTTTCGTTCTGTGAGTAGAGTACCCTGACAGTGAAATACTGTAATATGTATATATGTGTTTTATGAAAAAGGCGCAATCGTCATGGGTAACGACGTTGTCGCGATGCCCTGAATAACCGCAAATGCAGAATTAAAGAAACGTAGTATAAAAACATGAGTTTAAATGTGTTTTTTAAAGAAGCATGTACATAGTAATATGTGTAGTGCAATGAATTTTTACTTATTTTTGAATGTGCTGGTGGCCGTTGAATGTCTGCTTTTGTATTGTGATTATTCACAACCATCTTGACGTCGTTGCAAAGATTCCCCCCCCCAAAAAAAATTCTCTTTAGGAAGAAAATTAACAATATTTTGGGTACTAGGGCAGCTCTGACAAGAGCCTTTGTGTTGATTGTATGTATATGACAGCTACACATATGACCGGATGCAGAGTTTCAAGGTTACTTAGAAACACCCTGTTGCCTTTGTCTGTAAAGTGCACTCCATCATTTCTATGAATTCCATGCATGTCAAAACGCAGATTGTTGTTATAGATACATCCCATGCGATGGTCTCTGAGGAATGCAGAAACAGTTTTATTAACATGTTTCCTGGCTTTGTCAATCTGTGGACAGAATTGATTTGACCCCTTCAGTTTCTGTCTTCGGCATATATTAGAGTACACCAAGACAGTGTGAGGGAAAAGTGTCATCAGTTCTGCAAAGGTATCCTTCATTAGACTTTCCAGCACTAACCCAGTTAGTGTGCCTAGGTAATTTCCACCACAGTGCACAATCATGAGGTGAGGAGCTTGGCAATCAACAATGGTTCTAACCAAAGCCAGCAACTGATGAAACTTGAACCCTCTCTGGCCAAACCAAGCAATCTCCACATTTGGCAAACCCGAGTCCCTGTCAATACCTCTCTTTTTTGCAGCCTCTTTAGCCCAATAGACATAGCTGTGGCCAACAATCCACACTCTAAGCATTTTGAAGTGAAGGAGCAATAGCAGTCAGGAGAAGGCTGGAGCTGAATAGGGCAGGGTTTTTTTTATTAAAGATATATTTTATTGGATGCTGTCAGCATGTAAATGAATAAAATTATGTAGTATGTTGGATGCATTAGCAAGAAGTCCTATTATTGGCTGTTGTTTAAAAAAAGAAATGTAATACAAACATGGATATGCTTTTGAATCTGTGGAGTAAACCACACCTGCTGTATCTCATTTGGAAGTAGCATGTTCCTTCTAGAATGTGCTGTGAACTTGTGACCTACTGGTTCCCCTGGGTTGCTGGATACACTGAGCTGAAAGTGTACTGGAGGGAAGGGTGTTAAAGAGACAGAACATTTTTTAAAACAGTTGAGGCGTTATGACAAATTTTAAGTAACGATAAACTTTAATTTCCAATTCAGGACTATGTAATAAACTGTTGTGCAGTACTTAAATGTAAAAAACTGAAGCTAAATATCGGTTTGGACTCCAGTTGTTGTCCCGATTACTCTGCGATGATCACTAAAACATTGCGAATACGCATAGACAGGAATCTCTTTTTGAAAGAGAAGGGAAGGGTTAACAGTTGCTAACCATTCACAAGTGGAGATAGAGCAGTCTAAAATAAAAGACGATTTAATTTGCTTCCTTTCTCAAGATCATAGAGTGGAAAGTTGAAGAGGTTGGCATTTTACAGTTGCTTTGTATGAGAGTGGGGCAGCATTCTTGTCCTTAGTTTTTACAAATCCTAACAGTGTCAAAACTATCCAGAAAGAGCTAAAACGACAATATAATCTACAAACTCAATTCACTGGTATTTACATAACTTTTTAATTATTTAAAAAAAAATACATTAGAAATGAAGATGTAAATGGGAGTTTGATAAAAAAGAGTATTGTAGTTATATGAAGAAAAATATATCAGATGAACGAGTATGGGGCCGATTCCGATTCGGGCCGGAAAAAGCACCGACCGACTCGGAGCCGGAATTAATTCCGACCGACACGTACCTGTGGCGCCCGACACGCCAAGTACGATGCAAAGCGTGCTAAATCAGACCGACACGTACTGAACCCAAGCCGAACGACCGAGCCGCACGGAAAACAGCAATCCGGCCGGAAAAACACGCGAATCGAACCGACCGACACGCACCCGGAACAAATCCAACCGAAACGTACCCGCAAACTCCAAACCGCAAAGTACGATGCAAGGCGCGAAAACCACGACCGAGTCGTACGGAGGACAAGCCGTACGACCGACACGCATACAAAACTGCGAGCCGAAGTAACACAAAACACCGCGACCGACGCGTACGCAGCATAGAAAACTGAACAAACACAGCGTGAACGAAACGGAGAAGACCGTACGAGACAACTGCAGGGTCCGACTCGGTCACAAGAACGTTTCCAACATGCACAGAAAGTACTAATGAAAAATACACAAAAAAAGGCCAAACAAGCAATTACAAAGCCAATAAATACTGGGGGGTGGGGACAGAGAACAAAGACACACCCACAACTCCACCCATATAAAGGACACAAATCCCAACCATGATCCTTTGCAAATGCTATTCTACTGCCAGCACTCAACAGACAGCAACCACACACCCACAGCTCATCCCTCACACAAGCCACACACCATCAGCACACCAACAAATAGCTACCTCACATACACCCAGCAAAACACACACTCACACACCCTCACCTGCACACCAACACACACATCACTCACCATCACCACCCATCACCATGCCCCCAAAGAAGAATCACAAGTTCCTAGATTGTGAATTGGAAGTCCTGGTAGACGAGATCCTCAGGGTAGAGCCAGAGCTGTTTGGCACACTGGTCCAACAGACACCCATCTCCCAGAAAACAAAGATGTGGGAGAGGATCATCAACAGGGTGAACGCACAATCACCATGTCTGCGCACAAGGACTGACATCCAGAACAGGTGGTATGACGTGCGCAGGAGGGTACGGGAGCTGCTCAAGAAGGACTACCTCCTGAGCCAATACACCAGCAGTGGCCCTCCTGCCAAGCCAGTATACCTCAGGCCCTGGGAGGAGAAGGTGCGGGCCATCCTTCCGCCAGTGAGCGTCTATGGACTAGAGAACATCCCAGAGCCTGGTGAGTACACAACAAATGTACACAATATTCTGCCACAATACACACACACATCACTGTCAAGGGGAGAGTCAAACCATGCACTCATAGCAATTACACAGCAACCAGAACAGAATCATCCCAAAATGTGTATGTCAGTCAGATAAACACAACACATGCCATCTCAAAGTTACATTTAACCGTGTCATCACATGTACAAACACAACTACAACTACAGCTAGGCAGTGGCACAAATATAACTAACAAACACATCCAGACATGTAGCCACCACTTCAACACCAACACACAGTGAAGACCACTGAAAGGAAGGAATTCTGTGTATGCTGGGCAAGTCAGTGTAGCCAATAGCATCATGGGAGTCGTAGTCACAGATATTGCTCACCCCCACAACTGTCCCATCAACACCACCATGAACCATGCGCACATCACAGGGAGTGGAAAAGGACTCACAAGATGGCTGACACTGGCTACTGCTGTGGGGAGCACAAGGCCCTGCTGGCAACTGTGCAACAACCAACAGCAGGACACCACTGACTGACATCCTGAGAGACAACTTCCACTCCCTGCAATGGAAGCACGTTCCATGGTGGGATATCTGGCTGGGTGGGAAGGAGGACTCGCAGCACTGACCATAGTCACAAGCACCTCCCCTCACACCCCCCCTCAACACATACTCCACATAACCCACCTGGGAGAATGCAATGCCTCACATCCTAACTCAAGATCCCACAAAGAACCACCACCCTGGGTTATGTTGTGTGAAGCACAGGGACACTCTTGGGACTTTTAGCCAAACAACTGCCAGGACAACACTCCCAGCCATCCTGTCAGCACAGGCAGCCCACCCCACAAGGAAGCAGAGTCAAAAGGAAGGAAGCATGGGCATGCTGGGAAGGGGGGTGGAGGCAATAGCATGATGGGAGTAGTAGGCACAGATATTGCTCAGCCTCACAACTGGCCCATCAACACCACCCTGAACCATGCTCACATCACAGGGAGTGGATAAGGACTGACAAGATGGCTGACACTGGCTACTGCTGTGGGGAGCACAAGGCCCTGCTGGCAACTGTGCACCAACAAACAGCAGGACACCACTGACTGACATCCTGAAAGACAACTTCCACTCCCTGCAATGCAAGCACGTTCCATGGTGGGATATCTGGCTGGGTGGGAAGGAGGACTTGCAGCACTGACCATAGTCACAAGCACCTCCCCTCACACACCCCCTCAACACATACTCCACATAACCCACCTGGGAGAATGCAATGCCTCACATCCTAACTCAAGATCCCACAAAGAACCTCCACCCTGGGTTATGTTGTGTGAAGCACAGGGACACTCTTTGGACTTTTAGCCAAACAACTGCCAGGACAACACTCCCAGCCATCCTGTCAGCACAGGCAGCCCACCCCACAGGGAAGCAGAGTCAAAGGAAGGAAGCATGGGCATGCTGGGAAGGGGGTGGAGGTAATAGCATGATGGGAGTCGTAGGCACAGCTCTACATCCCCCACCACATGGCCCAGCAAGCTCACACTCACGCATGCACATCCCACAGAGAGTGGAAAGGCCCATCAAAGATGTCTGACACTGTTGCTGTGTCATGGGGAGCACAAGGGCATGCTGGGAACTGCACACCAACCAACAGCAGGACACCACTGTCAGCCATCTTGCCATTGCTCTCACACCCACACACACTGAACTCCCCACAAAAGCAAGTAAGTATGGGAATGCTGGGAAGTGGGGGGAGGCAATAGCATGATGGGAGTCATAGTCACAGACATTGCTCACCCCCACAACTGTCCCATCAACACCACCCTGAACCATGCTCACATCACAGGGAGTGGAAAACAACTGACAAGATGGCTGACACTGGCTACTGCTGTGGGGAGCACAAGGCCCTGCTGGCAACTGTGCAACAACCAACAGCAGGACACCACTGACTGACATCCTGAGAGACAACTTCCACTCCCTGCAATGGAAGCACGTTCCATGGTGGGATATCTGGCTGGCTGGGAAGGAGGACTTGCAGCACTGACCATAGTCACAAGCACCTCCCCTCACACACCCCCTCAACACATACTCCACATAACCCACCTGGGAGAATGCAATGCCTCACATCCTAACTCAAGATCCCACAAAGAACCTCCACCCTGGGTTATGTTGTGTGAAGCACATGGACACTCTTTGGACTTTTAGCCAAACAACTGCCAGGACAACACTCCCAGCCATCCTGTCAGCACAGGCAGCCCACCACACAGGGAAGCAGAGTCAAAAGGAAGGAAGCATGGGCATGCTGGGAAGGGGGGTGGAGGCAATAGCATGATGGGAGTCGTAGGCACAGCTCTACATCCCCCACCACATGGCCCAGCAAGCTCACACTCACGCATGCACATCCCACAGAGAGTGGAAAGGCCCATCAAAGATGTCTGACACTGTTGCTGTGTCGTGGGGAGCACAAGGGCATGCTGGGAACTGCACACCAACCAACAGCAGGACACCACTGTCAGCCATCTTGCCATTGCTCTCACACCCACACACACTGAACTCCCCACAAAAGCAAGTAAGTATGGGAATGCTGGGAAGTGGGGTGGAGGCAATAGCATGATGGGAGTCATAGTCACAGACATAGCTCACCCCCACAACTGTCCCATCAACACCACCCTGAACCATGCTCACATCACAGGGAGTGGAAAACAACTGACAAGATGGCTGACACTGGCTACTGCTGTGGGGAGCACAAGGCCCTGCTGGCAACTGTGCAACAACCAACAGCAGGACACCACTGACTGACATCCTGAAAGACAACTTTCACTCCCTGCAATGCAAGCACAGTCCATGGTGGGATAACTGACTGGCTGGGTGGGAAGGAGGGCCGGCTGTCAACCAAATACAACCAATGCAGACCATGTTCACACCCCAACAAATACATAGAAATGCCCAAATAATGCAGGACAATGTGCTACACCAATATCAACCCCTGACTGTGACAACTTAGGACAATGCAATGTACAGGCCCGCACCCAGAGGCACAGTCACAACTGTCAGGTGTGTCAACCATTGATGCCTGCAGAAATATTACATACATTGTGTGTGTCTCCCAAAAACAGGTGATGATGGGGACACAGCAGCAGACGCTGAGGAGTCCCAGTCCCAGGCTCAAGAGGATACGGAGCTCACTGGTGTCGTACAGACTCTGCCCTCCTCGGATGAAGAAGACCAACCTGGCACATCCGGTGCAAGTCAACATGCAGCACCAGCAGGACCACCAGCTGCAGCACCAGCAGGACCACCAGCTGCACCCCCTGCACCCACCCCTCCAACGACTGTCACCACAAATACCATCCCTGCCGACATGGACAGAACAAGGAGCACCACCAGCACAGGGACCCTGGACCAACGTGGGGCCATGGACACCACCACCACCACCAACCCCCAAGGGGGACCAGGGTCATCTGTGCGTGCCACTGCACGCACTGCACATGTCGGCAGGGGTGGTGGGAGGGGTGGGAGACAGAGGTCGCAGCTTGCAGAGGTTGCTGGTGTGCATGATGACCCACAACTGGTACGCATAGCCGATGCGTACCAGTCCAGCACCGGAGATCTCAGCCAGGTAGTGGGGCTCCTCAGAGACATGAAACAGCAGCAGGCTGCCCATCATGCCCGCTTGGACTCACACATGTCCCGCGTGGAGTCCAAGTGGGACGCACTGCAAGAGATGACGGCGGTGCACAGGGACATATTACAATGCCTCCGCCAGATGAACAGCAACCAGTCCACACCTCCCTGTGTGCCAACAACATCTGGTGCTGAACAAACTGCAACTGCCACAGGGAGGGAGGATGACTCTGGCGGAGAGTCCCCTGCACCGCAGCAGCCTGTACTTGAGGGGCCCCCCCAAAGAAGAGGGGTCGTCCGAGGAGGGGCAAGTGAGAGGCCGATGGCCAAGTGCAACCCCCAGGAAGCCTGAACCTGTTCTGGATGTTCACCTTTGTGCATAAACTGTTCACCCTGTTGACGGCAACACAACTCCCACACATGACATGGGGAGTACAAGTTGGACCAATGTCTCAGACAACTGTGGCCCCGATACTGGGGATTTTGTCTACCAGGACTTTCAATTCACCTAGGAACTTCTGATTGCAATATATATGTACAGCACTAACCATCCTATGCACTATTCACACAAATGTATCACAATAAACACACTAATACACCATACTTGACTCTGTTGTGATTCCAACGTGGGTGCTGTCATGGGGATGATGAACTGCAAAATTACACTGTGTATGCGAACTGCAACAGCAAGTACAACACAGGCATGTGAGTAAAGGCAACGTGATACATATGAGGGAGACACACCACCAGGGCTACACAACACATACACACCTAGGCCATCTGACTCATTGCCTACACTGATGTTGCCAGGGAAGACGGTGCAATGCACAGACACCACACCTATTCCCAGTTGTAGTCAAGTAGCCCCCAGGTGCAGTAAGCAAATGGCAGTCAAATGTGTGATCACAGACAACGCACATCACAAAGTGAAGCACAGGTTTATTACACAGTTGCAACATGTCGTAACCACTACAGATGCAAGGTAATCCCACCTGGCAGCGGGCACACAGTCAACAACTGTAGAAGGAAGGAAGTCCATGGGTGTGGCGCACATCACCTGTAGGGACACAACAGCTACCACCCTGGAAGTACAATCACGTCGTCGGTGGACACAGTTGACCAAACGAATCTGAAAGTACCCTGTGAAGGACAGAAATGACACACAGTCAAAAGCAATGGAGAACAGGACAGAACAGCAAAACTCATGCACAATACATGTTACAAGATACCCACCCAGAACCAAGTTAGCATGTCAACACTGTTGGGGAGTACAGACCACCTGTAAGCACACATCGCTACACACATCCAGTCAAGTAGCCCATGGACACACTCCAACAGCACCAGAGCACCACCTACACATATCATGCCAACTCACATCATTGACATGACACCTCAGGATACTCACATTCAGCTAAAGAAGTTGGTGATGAGCTGTGTGCGGACATCACCCTCATCATCATCATCATCACTGGCATCGTGGTCCAGGCCAGGATCCTCCACAGGTGGCGGATGTTGGTCATTGTCATCCTGGATGAGAGGCAACTCCTTCCGCACTGCCAGGTTGTGGAGCATGCAGCAGACGATGATAATCTTGCACACCTTCGCTGGGCATATGGGAGGGACCCTCCTGTCTTGTCGAGGCAGCGGAAGCGGCTCTTCAGGAGACCAAATGTCCGCTCAATCACTCTCCTGGTCCGACCATGTGCCTCATTGTAGCGCATCTGGGCTGGTGTCACAGGGTTCCTGAGGGGTGTCAGCAACCACGGCATGTTGGGGTATCCCGAGTCACCTACGGACAGACAAGTGCACATTAGCTGACTTGGAAAAGTGGGCGGAATACTACAGATCAGATCACACACAATGGCACAAAGGCAGTACACACCGACAAGCCAGGCACGCTGGTTCTGCATCTGTGCCATCATCCTGGGGATGCGACTACTCCTCATCACAAAGGCATTGTGTGCTGAACCAGGGAAACGGGCACACACGTGTGTGATGGTCATATCTGCAAGACACACCACCAGTGCATTGACTGAGTGGTAGTGCTTGCGGTTACGGTAGGCCTGCTCCTGGGCCTGTGGTGGTACCAAAGCCACATGTGTCCCATCAATGGAGTCAATGACATGCAGCATCCTCCCAAGGGCATAGAAGTCACTCTTCACGTCAGTGAGTCGTTGCAGTCTAGGGAAATAGATGTACCGGTTCAGGAATAGCAACATTGCCTCCAAAACATCGCGGAGCACACGGCTCAACATGGTCTGTGACATCCCACCAGCAGTCGCCACAGTATGTTGGAAGGTACCGGTGGCAAAGAAGTGTAGGGCTGCCATCACCTTCACCTTGGGGGTCAGCGCTGTAGGATACGGCCGGCCAGGCTGCAAATGTGGGGCCAACTGCACTGCCAAATCCTCAATCAGCTGCCTGGTGAAGCGGTACCGTCGGATGCTGTCCCGTTCCACCATCGTTGCCAGGTCTGGGAATGGTCTATGGACAGCAGGAGCCCTGCAGTGCAGAGGAGAAGAAAGCAAGATTGTCAGTCACCCCACATATGCGGCATTGAACACACTCAATATCACATCATACATCATTATGAGGCACAACTACATGAAGTGTGCAGTTCCGTAAGGACATGTATGGTACATACATGGCCAACATCTGTCATCACGGTTCAACAAGTGGCATCAATAAGTCCCAGGTTGGCCCATTGGATATCATGAGGCTGTGTCACAGTTCCCATCTCCTGCTGCCATGTCACAATCACCCCCCACAGTGACATGTGAGGACAGATGTGCCCCAGGCATCACAGCTCAACGACAGGTACATTCCCAGGGACCCTGTATTGCCACATGGACACTGGCATTACATGGAGTATCATGTATACACCACAGCAAAACAACCATGACCCCCACAGGTAGTTGTCCCACTTGCCACTGCAGGACAGACATGGACGTCTGTGACACACACACGCACAACATCAAAGTCCATGCACACACAACGTGGATGTGGAGACTGTCTCCCATTTTGCACATGAAATCAGAGACATTGTAAACACTACATGCACACAGACTGTGGAGGACCATCACTATTGTGCCACTGAGACACCCTGGCTCAAACATACTGTCCCACATGGGACTCACGGGGTATGTGACATGACATACACATACACCACCGTGAAATGTGACCATGGCACATGCACAGATATGAACAGTTGCACATCACAGTGGTCATGTACACGTAACACCCAGGATCCTGTCCCCATGAACACGTGCACAGCCTGGGGGTGGCTGCCCCCAGGTGACACCCACAGGACAACATGTACACCAACATACACACAATAGGAAATGCAGCCTTACATGCCTTATGATACAGTTTGGACAGGCTGTTGTGTTGTAGGTGTGCCCCTCACTCCCTGGGAGCTATCTGTGGCTGGCATATGTTCATCTGAGACAGGCATGGTGACATATGCCAGTCACTTGTACAGGGATGCGTTGAACAGCAATGGACCGATCGGTGCCCCCGGCCGGCCCATTGCATTCAATGTGTGCGGGTACGCGTTGTAACCCTGTACGCGTTGAACAGCAATGGACCGATCGGTGCACCCGGCTGGCCCATTGCATTCAATGTGTGCGGGTACGCATTGTACCCCTGTACGCGTTGAACAGAAATGGACCGATCGGTGCACCCGGCCGGCCCATTGCATTCAATGTGTGCGGGTACGCGTTGTACCCCTGTACGCGTTGAACAGCAATGGACCGATCGGTGCACCCGGCCGGCCCATTACATTCAATGTGTGCGGGTACGCGTTGTACCCCTGTACGCGTTGTACCGCAATGGACCGATCGGTGCGCCCGGCCGGCCCATTGCATTCAATGTGTGCGGGTACGCGTTGTACCCCTGTACGCGTTGAACAGCAATGGACCGATCGGTGCACCCGGCCGGCCCATTGCATTCAATGTGTGCGGGTACGCGTTGTACCCCTGTGCGCGTTGAACAGCAATGGACCGATCGGTGCGCCCGGCCGGCCCATTGCATTCAATGTGTGCGGGTACGCGTTGTACCCCTGTACGCGTTGTACCGCAATGGACCGATCGGTGCGCCCGGCCGGCCCATTGCATTCAATGTGTGCGGGTACGCGTTGTACCCCTGTACGCATTGAACAGCAATGGACCGATCGGTGCCCGACCGGCCCATTGCATTCAATGTGTGCGGGTACGCGTTGTACCCCTGTACGCGTTGTACCACAATGGACCGATCGGTGCGCACCCATTGTCAATGGCCTAGCCTGGCAACGGACGCGTTTTCGAAATTCGAACGAGTCGGTTGCTGGAAATTCAGTTGGTCACCCACAACAATGTTGCAAAATCATGTATGTCATGAAGTTGAAGATTTGAAGGATGCTGTGGGCGTGTATTGGTGCTGCTATTCCATGGATTGGCCAGATTCAGAAGATGCAAACGACTTGGACCTATCACTTTGGACACATGGGACAGTATCTGCCTCTGCAGCACATATATATTGCTGGCTGTTCCCCTGAGAGCTCACTTGCCTGCACTACATGCTCCAGGACGACATCTGCCACTGCACTGCTGCTGTCTCTGCCCCCTCTGGACCCTGCAATGGCACGTACTGTGGAGAGAGCCCCAGCCTTCAGCCTTGAGGAGAACCAGGCCCTGCTGGACAGCCTACTTCCACAGTACAGCAAGCTGTATGGGACACCAGGGGAGCAGGTGAGTGTTCTGTGCACTGCCTTTCTGAATGTGCATTTTGTCTGACTAGCAAGGCTGAAAGTCTGCACGCCACTGGCTAGCAGGCTCACTGAGTAGTTGTCACCCCCATAGTGTGTAGTGACATGCACTGGACAGGTATGGTGCAGTGACAGTGCATTTGAACAAGGTTTTACTTCCCATGCAATGATACCATGTAGTGACTTCTGGCAAACTGTCCATGGGCAGTGTTGCACTGCCTGTGTACATCATGTGCCCCTGTGATTGAGACATGTATATACAACTGTGTCATGCACGGATATGTTGCATGTGTAGTTATGGCCTTTTCACTTTGTCATCCTCACAGGTTAATGCCCATCGGAAGCAGGAGATCTGGAAGGACATCGTCCGGGCTGTCCGGTCCGTGGGGGTCTACAAGCGCCGGATCCGCAACTGCCAGAAGAGGTGGCAGGACCTTCGGGGCTGGACCCGGAGGATTGCACGGGTCCAGCTGAAGCTGTCGCCTCCTCGCAGGAGGGGCGGAACACGGACCCTGACCCCCCACATGCTCCAGATCCTGGCGGTGGTGTTTCCAGACCTGGATGGGCAGCTGAAGGCCAGACAGCAGCAAGGAGGGGGTGAGTCAAAGACTGCACTGTGAACTCTGTATTACATGCTATGTGCCCTCCTCTTGCCTGGTTAAACTGCCACAGTACAGCAGTCATGTTGTGCAGGAGCCATGTCCCTCTATTGTGCACTGCCCACTCCTCATCTGATACCCAGGTGTGGCCCTTGCATTCAGGGAATTGTGTCACTTGGGACTGTGTCCTTGCAGTTTGCTTCACTCAAGGTGGGGGACAACATCTGTTTCCCTGACTCTGTTGTGGGCATCATGGGTGGGTCCATTGTTCACACAACGCCTATGTTCGGACATGTAATCTGCGTGTTGCTTTGTTATGCGGTCCACTTGCTGAGCTGAGCCACCACATGTGCCTGGGGTATCTGGCACACACCCATGCAGCGGGTGGGAACAATGTTTGGGCCCCAGGAGTGTGCAGATTACGTGTGTCACACATACATAGCCAGCTATCCACTGTCCAGGGCTCATCCCTCATTCATGTGGGGCAGGACAGTCATGCCTACTCCAGCCCATCCAATACACCTGTACTCCCACTCCCGTGTATCAGCTGACACGTTGTGCGCAGTGATTTGACCCCTCAGGTGTCTGCCTCTGTGTCAGTGTGCTGTGGATTTGTTGCCAGGACTGCTGGGGTGTTTCTCAGTTGGGGCTCAGCATGCCACTGGAGATGTGACCATAGGAGACGATACTTGTGTGTCACATAGGTGTTTGATCAGCTGCCCGTGCAGACTGGGGTATGCAAATGTGAAGTTCAGGCAGCTGTTTCCCATTCACAGCAGATTGTGAGGGGCTCAGGTTCAGAGGGTAGTGTCACAGGTCTCCCATATGTCCAATCGGTATGACCTGGACAGATGAGGGTTAAGATGATGTGTTGTGTGGGGGATGTACATGTGCACTTGTGCAGCTCCAGGACTTGCATTCCCCATGACCTACTATTGTGACACAGTGCAGAGTGTTGTTGTCTGGCTGCCAAGTCATACATCACTGAGACAGTGATGTATGACTTAGCAGTCATGCCTCTGCCATGGCATGTGTCTACTTATTGGTGATCCTGCAGGGGAGTGACATGTGCTACATGCACACCATTGTGGCGATGGCTATCAGGACATGGGTGCATCATGGTGTCTGTCGCTGGTATGCATCACATGCATTTCCTATTTGACTCTGGGCATCCCTTTCATCCGGACACCTGTACTGACTCAGTGGCAAGAGTTGTGATGTGTGCATGTCCACATGCTACACCGTGTCCTCTGCACTGTCCAACTACTGTGTAGGTGGTGCATGTGTCCACACTGGGGTGTTGCTATCCAACAGACACCAGACAGATGGGTGCAAGGCCATGTGGGATGTGAGTGCCTTGGTTGGCATCAGACTGACAATTGGCTTCTCCTGTTCAGTTAGGGCACTTTTAGCAATGTTCAACTAATGATGCCAGGGCTTGCTCTGTAATGTGCTGTGCTCACAGTGGTGTGTGCGTTTGGTGCAGGTGACTGATGTCTGTCTGTTTCCCCATTGTTTGCAGATACATCCACGGCCACGGATGGGGACAGCTCCACGGACCAGGAGGAGCCGGAGAGCCAGACTGGGTCAGCAGCCGAGGAGTGGTCGGAGGGACCCAGTGGCACAGAGGGCGAGGGGAGCCACACCGAGGAGTCCTCAGCAGCATCCACCTCAGCTGAGGACCACAGCGGCTCGGAGGATGACTCCCTTATGGAGGCGGGTGTCAGCAGCCACCACACCCCAGCTAGTGTTGCTGTCCCCGCCACCACCAGCACCACCACCGCCCTCCCATCGGCTCCCATTCCCCAGGTCCGTGGAGGCTCCCATGTTCGGGAGCGTGTCTCCTTTGGGCCAGGCACCGCACCCCCTGCCCCTGTGTCCCCTGCTGCCCTGAGTGAGGAGTCTGTGTACCTCCTTCGCCAGCTCCATGTAGGGCAGACAGCCATGCTGAGTGTCCTCCATGCGCACACCACTCTGTTGACTCAGCTGGTGTCATTCATGGAGGGCATCTCATCGGGCATGTCTGACCTACAGAGGGGCAATAGGTCCATGGACTCCTCCCTGACTGCAGCAGTGTCCCTCCTCAGACAGTCCCTCACCCCTCCTGCCTCTGCTCCATCCACACTCCCCAGCACCTTACCCGTCCCAAGCACACACACACGCACAGGCACACACCAGCACACACACGTCCAGCACACAGACACACACGCCACAAACAAAACGCACACGCACGCACAGTCAGGGGACTGAAACCAGACTCACAGGGGATGGGGCCCTGGAACACACACACGCATCCACGAGCACAGCGCAGTCCTCAGTTGCCTCTCCCTCCAAAGCACCCTCCCTTGCCTCACCTGCAACCCCAAAGACCCAGCGGCTCTTCCTCAGTGACCTCGGCCTCTTCCCCTCCGATCCAGCTGATACAGCATTCAGGGGAAGAGGAAGCCCACCCACATGGAGCAGAGTGCCCCTTGCCCCCGGACACCCTCCCCCAGGTGCAGACAGACTGAGGCCCCCACCCGCAAGTCCCCCCGGAGTCATAAGAGCAAGACCCCACCGCCGCCCTGCAGCTCAGGCACCAGGTCTCCTTCCTCCATCCCTCAGGCCCCCACTCCACAGGTGCCCCCACCACACCCTGCCCCAGGTTCCCCACCCACAGATATACCATCCCCAAGAGGATCCGGCCTTCTCCCCTGCCACTTGCTCTCCCGGCACCACACCCCCGCTGCGCTTGTCTGTGCCACTGATGTGGTGAGGGTGTCCTCCCCTCTGTCCAGCCCACCTTGCCTGTTCCCCATTCTCCTCCCCTGGTGGTAGGCACTGCAGTGGAGTCCACTACCACCCTGTCTGACTTGGGCACTGCAGTGGCGGACCTGCCCACTCCATCTGCAGGGTCCACTGCAGTCGTGCCGGCACCCACAACATCTGAGTCATGCCCCCAGTTGTGCCAGCACACACCATGTCAGACACCTCCACTGCAGTTGTCAGTGGCTCTCCAGCACCCACCACCCCTTCCCTGCCTCCTCCTGGTGAGCCCTGATCCTGTCCCTGCGGTGCCTGGCCTGCCCCCCGGTTGCCCCTCCTAGTGGATTGTCCCTGGTTTTGTGCAGTGCAGGCATGCGTAGGGTGACATCTGCCACTGTCACCCTGTTTGGACTTTGACAATGGACTGGCCATTGGCCTTTGTGTTTTTTCTGGACTTTCACTTTTAAACACACATATGCTGAATAAAGCAACTTTCTGTTCTCTAGTGCTTATGCTTCTGATGTACATGTTGTTGATGATGCTAACCATGCCCTTGCTGCAGTGATGGTGATATTTGGTCTCATGATAATGAAGTGTTACTGTGCAGGAACACATGTGGTCCAGGGGGAATGTGTCCTATCCTGTGGTGTATCCATGTCATCCATAGCAGCATCCGAGGGTGTCATGTGTTCAGTATTTGGCAATGGGATTTCCTACTTACATTAGCAATTTCACATCTGTGGCTTCCACCCCTGCACATCTGTTGTGCCTGCCATTGTTCAATTTGTCTACTTCCCTGACCGTGTGGCCATCTCCACTGGACATGCAGGTTTGGGCATCAATGGGGAAGGACTCATCTGTGTTGTCAGTGCAACATTGCTATACAAGTGTGTTGGATCTGTGCTGATGATTTCGTTGGCACTTCCATGACCAGGCTGATGTGACGGGAGCCTTCATTTGGTGCTAATTGTTAATTGTGTGACCAAGTGCTCAGCTGACATGATGGGGCCCTACTGAGGCAACATATGGCACAGCTTTCCTCACACAGGAGTGGAGTCCCCTCATGGCAGTGTGTACTCCTGTGACATTGCCTGCGCCCAAGGTGTGAGGTTGTATGAGCATGTCTGTGTGTTCACTTCCGTTTTGCTGTGCATGCTGTGATCCCTATTGTTGTATATCTGTTTGTGATGCTTGCTGAGTTGACCTATGTTCCCCCAAAGTCTTCTCCCTGGGTTCTCTGTGATGTGGGTGCATGGCACATTACTGGTCATCAGGGTGTCACCCATAGGTGTGTTTGCTGTCAGGGCTGAGTTTGTGTGCAGACGCAGATGGGTCACAGTCAGGTTTCCCCTTGGCACTTGTTGTTTGCACCTGTCATGTGATTTCCAGTTTGTGTTATCTTTCAGTGATTGTGACACATTGTGTGTGTGACTGCTGGCACTCCTCAGGGTCCGGGCTGCAATGTTGGTTGTTGTCTATGTGTGTTCTTTGTGGGTGACCTTGGCTTCTTCATTGGTGTGTGACTGTGGCTGGGATCCCATTGGTTGGTGTGGTATTGCCGTCATGTCCATGTACAGCGTAGTGTGCAGTGTGTCAGACATTCAGGAGTCTTGTTGAGTGGCCATGTGTGATGTGTTTCTGCACCTTGGTTCCCACCCACCACCCTGGAATTGTCATGGGTGCATGTGCAATGTCACCAGTGCATGTGTGCTTCACTGCTGCACATTGTTGGAGGTCGAGGTGTGTGGTGTTGAGTGTGTGCAGATGAGAGTTGTTGCCCGGCTAGACCCCTGCCTCCATGTTGGCCTTGGCTTACTGGCCGTGCTGATTGATTAGTGCTTGTGTAGGTGTGATGGTAGTTTGTTGCTCAGGACACATGACTGTGGTTCACAGTGTGAACGACATTTAGCTTTGTCATCACAGTGGGATTGTAATGCAGCCCAGGGTCACCACATTGTGGGGGCCCTGGGGGTAGTGCTGTGGTGTGTCTGTGTCTTGCTGTGTCAGTTGCTGTTCCTACGTGCCTGTGTGACATGTGTGATTTGTGCTCCCTCTCATCTGACAATGCCTGATTGCCCACATAGGGGATTTGGATCCATGAGTTACCTTTGTGTGGCACTGTATGCACATCTGTATAATTGGTATTCAGGCCTCCTCATGTGTTGTGTGGTTGCCTGGGGACACTGGCACCCCCCTCACCTGTTGTGTTTGATGTGCAGTGTGGGTCTGCCTGTTTGTGTTTGTGCATCTGCACCACTGCATTGGCATATCTTAGGTGTGCCATTGGCTGTATGTAGTTTGGTGGGTTTCCCCTGCTGTCCCTGGGACTCCTAGGTCATCAGTCAGCACAATGATCATGGTTTGTGTGTCCCATTGCTGCCATGGTATGGTATCTGTTCACCTCACATCTACAGTCTCCACAGGGTATCTGCATTTGTGTGCCCATTGGTGCAAATATGTGGGTCTGCATTCTGATGGTCACTTCTGTCATTGTGTCATTGATGAATGTTGACAGTGTCAGCCCCCATGGGTGTTGTTTGTCTGCACATGGCCAAAGGTATGTCTTATTTGCACTGCAGTATTTGCCTCCCCCAATCTATGTTGCAATGGGACACATGCACTACTTTGCCACTGATGTGTTTTATGTTCTGTGACCAGGAATCATCCATGCAGTTTGGCAGTTGCAGCTTTTTCTTTGTCAACACTTACATTTTGGTCACTGTGATGATGGGGGTTTGGACCCCATTGCCACAATGTTCAAAATGTGCTTCAGCTATGGACCCCACACTTACATTTTGGTCACTGTGATGATGGGGGTTTGGACCCCATTGCCACAATGTTCAAAATGTGCTTCAGCTATGGACCCCACACTTACATTTTGGTCACTGTGATGATGGGGGTTTGGACCCCATTGCCACAATGTTCAAAATGTGCTTCAGCTATGGACCCCACACTTACATTTTGGTCACTGTGATGATGGGGGTTTGGACCCCATTGCCACAATGTTCAAAATGTGCTTCAGCTATGGACCCCACACTTACATTTTGGTCACTGTGATGATGGGGTTTGGACCCCATTGCCACAATGTTCAAAATGTGCTTCAGCTATGGACCCCACACTTACATTTTGGTCACTGTGATGATGGGGGTTTGGACCCCATTGCCACACTGTTCAAAATGTGCTTCAGCTATAGACCCCACACTTACCTTTTGGTCACTGTGATGATGGGGGTTTGGACCCCATTGCCACACTGTTCAAAATGTGCTTCAGCTATGGACCCCACACTTACCTTTTGGTCACTGTGATGATGGGGGTTTGGACCCCATTGCCACAATGTTCAAAATGTGCTTCAGCTATGGACCCCACACTTACATTTTGGTCACTGTGATGATGGGGGTTTGGACCGCATTGCCACACTGTTCAAAATGTGCTTCAGCTATGGACCCCACACTTACATTTTGGTCACTGTGATGATGGGGGTTTGGACCCCATTGCCACAATGGTCATGGCCTGCTTGCATTGTGGGGGCCACACACATATATGTGTGGCACATGTGATAGGGGGTCACATTGTATGTTCAAAGTCATGTTCAGTGTTGTAGGCATTTGACACAGTCTACACACGCTTGTCATGGTGTTGGGGGATGTCTTTTTCTTGCATTCCCTAGGTTGTGGTGTGCTGGTTGTGTCATGCATTGTCCATCCTATGAGTAGGGGTGGTGTTGGTGGTAGGCATCCAGCCCCCCATGGGTAGAGGTGGTAGTAGTGACAGGCATCCAGCCCCCCTGGGTAAGGGTGGTAGTAGTGGTGGGCATCCAGCCCCCTGGGTAAGGGTGGTAGTAGTGGTAGGCATCCAGCCCCCTGGGTAAGGGTGGTAGTGGTGGTGGGCATCTGGCACCCCCTGGCTAAGGGTGGTAGTAGTGGTAGGCATCCAGCCCCCTGGGTAAGGGTGGTAGTAGTGGTGGGCATTCAGCCCCCCTGGCTTAGGTTGATAGTAGTGGTAGGCATCCAGCCCCCCTGGCTTAGGGTGATAGTAGTGGTAAGCATCCAGCCCCCTGGGTAAGGGTGGTAGTTGTGGTAGGCATCCAGCCCCCTGGGTAAGGGTGGTAGTAGTGGTGGGCATCCAGCCCCCTGGCTTAGGGTGATAGTAGTGGTAGGCATCCAGCCCCCTCTGGGTAAGGGTGGTAGTAGTGGTAGGCATCCAGCCCCCTGGCTGAGGGTGGTGGTGGTGGTGGGCATCTGGCACCCCCATGGCTAAGGGTGGTAGTAGTGGTAGGCATCCAGCCCCCTGGCTTAGGGTGATAGTAGTGGTAGGCATCCAGCCCCCCTGGGTAAGGGTGGTAGTAGTGGTAGGCATCCAGCCCCCTGGGTAAGGGTGGTAGTTGTGGTAGGCATCCAGCCCCCTGGGTAAGGGTGGTAGTAGTGGTGGGCATCCAGCCCCCCTGGGTAAGGGTGGTAGTAGTGGTAGGCATCCAGCCCCCTGGGTAAGGGTGGTAGGGGTGGTGGGCATCTGGCACCCCCTGGCTAAGGGTGGTAGTAGTGGTAGGCATCCAGCCCCCCTGGGTAAGGGTGGTAGTAGTGGTGGGCATCCAGCCCCCTGGGTAAGGGTGGTAGTAGTGGTAGGCATCCAGCCCCCTGGCTGAGGGTGGTGGTGGTGGTGGGCATCTGGCACCCCCATGGCTAAGGGTGGTAGTAGTGGTAGGCATCCAGCCCCCTGGCTTAGGGTGATAGTAGTGGTAGGCATCCAGCCCCCTGGGTAAGGGTGGTAGTAGTGGTAGGCATCCAGCCCCCTGGGTAAGGGTGGTAGTGGTGGTGGGCATCTGGCACCCCCTGGCTAAGGGTGGTAGTAGTGGTAGGCATCCAGCCCCCTGGGTAAGGGTGGTAGTAGTGGTGGGCATCCAGCCCCCTGGCTTAGGGTGATAGTAGTGGTAGGCATCCAGCCCCCTGGGTAAGGGTGGTAGTAGTGGTAGGCATCCAGCCCCCTGGCTAAGGGTGGTAGTGGTGGCAGGCATCCAGCCCCCCTGGGTAAGGGTGGTAGTAGTGGTGGGCATCTGGCACCCCCCTGGGTAAGGGTGGTAGTTGTGGTAGGCATCCAGCACCCCTGGGTAAGGGTGGTAGTGGTGGTGTGCATCTGGCACCCTCCTGGCTAAGGGTGGTAGTAGTGGTAGGCATCCTGCCCCCTGGGTAAGGGTGGTAGTGGTGGTGGGCATCTGGCACCCCCATGGCTAAGGGTGGTAGTAGTGGTAGGCATCCAGCCCCCTGGCTTAGGGTGATAGTAGTGGTAGGCATCCAGCCCCCTGGGTAAGGGTGGTAGTAGTGGTAGGCATCCAGCCCCCTGGGTAAGGGTGGTAGTGGTGGTGGGCATCTGGCACCCCCTAGCTAAGGGTGGTAGTAGTGGTAGGCATCCAGCCCCCCCTGGGTAAGGGTGGTAGTAGTGGTGGGCATCTGGCACCCCCATGGCTAAGGGTGGTAGTAGAGGTAGGCATCCAGCCCCCTGGGTAAGGGTGGTAGTAGTGGTAGGCATCCAGCCCCCTGGGTAAGGGTGGTAGTGGTGGTGGGCATCTGGCACCCCCTGGCTAAGGGTGGTAGTAGTGGTAGGCATCCAGCCCCCTGGGTAAGGGTGGTAGTTGTGGTAGGCATCCAGCCCCCTGGGTAAGGGTGGTAGTAGGGGTGGGCATCCAGCCCCCCTGGGTAAGGGTGGTAGTAGTGGTAGGCATCCAGCCCCCTGGGTAAGGGTGGTAGTGGTGGTGGGCATCTGGCACCCCCTGGCTAAGGGTGGTAGTAGTGGTAGGCATCCAGCCCCCCTGGGTAAGGGTGGTAGTGGTGGTGGGCATCTGGCACCCCCTGGCTAAGGGTGGTAGTAGTGGTTGGCATCCGGCCCCCCTGGGTAGGGGTGGTGGTGGTGGTGCGCATCCAGGCCCCTGTGTGCATATGTGGCATTGGTGATGGGCATCCCGCCCCTATGGTGCTGCTGTTGCTGGTGTAAGTAAATTCTGCATCCCTCTGTGTGTGTGTGATGTGTCGTGTACGTGTTGTATGTGTTTTGTGGTTGGTGTCTGACTTACCTTCTGCGCCGTAGGCGTCCGTGCTTGTTCCGGTAGTAAATGTAGAATATTGGTAGGATCGGGACGAAGGGATTCATGGTTGGTTCGTGTCGTTCGTCTTTCTCGTTGCTTCGCGTCGTCCTCGTCGCTGGCGTGTTCGCCTCGTAGCCGTGGATCGTGTTGTGGCGCGAATCGGAGCTTATGTGCGCCTCTCCCGGATGCTTTGACGTGCCGTGCGTAGCGACGGGTTCGGCGCGTACGGAAAGCGCATCGTACTTGTTCGGCCGGACGGGGCTGCATTTTCCCTTCCGTGCGACTCGATTCTGCGTTTCCGGATTCGCCTCGGTCGGAGAACAGGACCTGGATTGGGTGAGTACGACTCGGCCGGATTCTGTGCTGTTGTGCGCATCGTACTTACTCGTTCGGTATGCTGTACGGATCGGTCGGGAAACAGGCATTCGCATGGCTTTTTTCCCGACCGAATGGTATTGGGTGCCCCTCCGACCGAGATCGGAATCGGCCCCGGAGTGTTTAAAATGTTAATACTGTTCAAAGTGACAATGAGCAATGCCTTTAAAAATTACAATGTTTTAAATGTCTAAGCATCATGTGCAGAATAGACAGAATAGACAGATCTATGTTATTTGCATTCTGGGAATTGTAGTACTTTTAGTCACATTATTAAACATGAGTAGTGTAGTCATGAATAAATGATAAGAAAATGTGCTGCGCCTGTATATGAATTATAAAGTAGTTATACTTGTTAGGTATGTATTAGGACATGTTTGCTTATGTTTAGATGGTGAGATATGGTTTTTCTGGTTGCAGATATACACAAAATACAGGAAATGACAGTGCCTCTAAAAGAAGCTCCATAGTAAGCTCTGATGTGGAGACAGGTTCCGAAGATGACAGTGCAGGAACCTCCTTTAATACTGAAAATATACCATCTGTAGTTGATGAATTTCTTTTTTTAGGTATAGACCGAATGCAAAACAACAGAAAAAGACCACAACAACAAAAAGGAAGAAATCAGCAAGAAGCCGCAAGAAGCGGAGAGGAGGGAATGGAGCTAAGGTCGGGAACCAAAACCAAGGAGCGATACAACCGCAAATAGAGTGTGACTCAACCACGGTCATTAATTTGAGTGAAATGGCACTCTCTGTGGAGGAAAATAACACACTAGCACTTGGATTGTCATTCTGCAGGAAGACCAATTTCGACTACTGCCAAACACGTATTGACTTTTTCAAATTCGTAAGAAAATTAAAGCTGAGAAAATTCTTCTCCCAAACAAATCCATCAGAAACCCAACAAGGCATGGCTGAAGATAATCTGAACTTAGAGGTTGGGGACTTACAAACGTTACAAGAAATGCGAGAACTGGAAATGGAATGTGAAGGCTTACAGCTACAAGGAACACCAAGAGACACAATCGAAACTTTGGGAATAGACACTTATAGAGGTGTAAAAACAACCTTCAAACCCCCATCAACATTCGTTCCAAATGTGCCAAGAGACCTAATAGATTCTTTTTTGGAAGCTGTGGTTAAAGATCTGAAAAACCTAGCGTTATCATCAAATAAGAACTATGAAAAAGAAAAGAATTTTCAAGATAGAATATATAACAAAGTCATCGACAAAATGAAAAAGGACAAAACAATAGTAGTACGTGAATCAGACAAAGGGGGCAAAGTGGTCCTTTGGCCACTATCTATGTACAATCAGGATGCAAAATCACAACTCAGTGACAGAAGCTGTTACATAAAGGTACCACATAGCAACCTGATGGAAATCAAGAATAGGCTGCATAAAGAATTGGCACGCTGGAGAGGATTAGGTTTATTGTCACAAGCAGAATATTTGTATTTGAAGATAGATAACCCTGTGACACCGGTCATGTACCTGATCCCCAAAGTCCATAAAAATAAAGAGAAGCCGCCAGGTAGACCGATCATTTCTGCGATTGGGAGTCTATTTGAAACAACCTCAGCATATCTAGATCATTTTCTGCAAGAATTTGTCATAAAACTCCCAGCGTACATACAGGACACTCGTGATTTTCTGAATAAAATAGAAGCTTTGATATGGAAAGACACCTATTTGTTAATCACGCTTGACGTGACCTCATTGTACACAAGTATTGAACATGAGGCGTGACTGAATGCAATGCGTTACTTCATGGACACTCGGCACATCTCCTATTATCAACATTCGAGAATGCTTTTAGAGATGGGTAGAATGTGCCTAGAGAACAATTGTTTCCTATTTGGAAGTGAAACGTATAAACAAGTTTGCGGTACGGCAATGGGCACCTGCTTTGCCCCCAGCTATGCTAATTTGCATATGGGCTGGTGGGAGGAGCAGGTGCTCAGAGTCAAGCATTCAAAAGAATGGAATGAGAATGTGGTTATATGGAAAAGGTTTATAGACGACCTCTTTGTGGTCTGGGAAGGTTCAATGGAATCTGCAAAAGATTTTGTAATGCAATTGAATGACAACATACTTAATTTAAGATTCACAGACACAATAGATAGGGAGTCAGTAACATTTCTAGACCTAGAGATCTACATGAGAGACAACTTACTACATACTCGCACATTCAGAAAAACTACAGCAGGAAATTCGATCCTGCATGCGGACAGTTTCCACCCCACCAAGCTGAAAATGAGCATCCCCTATGTCGAGCATATTAGGATGAAGAGAAATTGTAGTGAAGGGCAGGCATTAGAGGATGCACAAAATAGCTTAACAAAGAGATTTAAAGAAAGCGGTTGCAAAGAGCAAATCCTGAGCCAAGCACTTCAAAAGGTCAGCAGTATTAAAAGAGAGGTCCTGTTAGAGAAAAAGGGAGGAAAGGAAGACACCAAAAAACAGGACAAAGAGGAAATGAGACTAATCACCGGATACAGTGTCTACCACACAAAAGTGAGAGATTGTGTGAGTAGGCACTGGCATCTAATAAGAAGTGATCCAATATTGGGTGCAACAATAAAACGGAGGCCCCAGGTTACTTTTAAAAGAGGAAAGTCTATGAGGCAAGAGTTGGTGGACAGCAGCCCAGAATTAATCCAATCGGGAAATTGGCTGAAGGCGAACCCGGGCTTTTACAAATGCCAAAAGTGCAAAGCCTGTACAATAGCCGAGAACACCAAACAAGTACTGTCCCCATTAATGGTGAACCCTTGGAGAATCAGATGCTTTTTAAATTGTCGAAGTGACCATGTGGTTTACATTTTAAAATGCTCCTGTCCCAAGTTATATGTGGGAAGTACCATCCACATGGTCCATGTTCGAATTCTACAGCACATGCGTGCAGTAAAAAATAACGACAAAACTTATCCGGTGGCACGTCACATCAATGATATCCATAAAGGCAAATTAGAAGAATTATCGTTCTAGGTGCCTAAGATGAGGAGGGGAGGAAATAGAGAAAAAAAGCTGCGGCAACTTGAGTCAAAATACATAATGCTTTTCAACACCAGAATCCCGTATGGCATGAATACAGACGAGGATTTACATGTACACCTTAGTCATTAGTAGTATCCAGATAAATGGTTTATTTTAATAGATTCCCATAAATACATAATTAAACCTTGGACCAATAAATTTGCTGTTGTCAAGAGTAAAAAAGAAAAAGAAATGAAGGAATAAAAATGTATTATCTGAGGTTTAGAGTCCAGTATGCAGCAATACTGGTATGATGTAATTCAGCATTTGGAATTTTAGAGTTTTAATATTAGACATGCACTTGCACCTTATTTACAAACCTACTGGTCTAAACAAGGAGAAACCAAGATATTCTAAAGTTAGTAACGGCTAAAGCACTTGCACTTTAACTAAAATTGCACTGCATTGTTATTTGATGTACTCTATGGTTTGCATTTGCACATTGTATTTTGCACATTGCATATTTGCACTTTGTATTTTGCACGGTGCACTGGCACTTTAAATAGGACCATTGAGCCGGTTATCTAATGTGATCAATTACTAGTTTTTATTGTCTGGAACGAACCAGGTGGAAATAAGATAGTAACGAGTACACAGTGCATGGAGTACTATGATTTAATCCGAAATGAACATAATGCTGAAACATATATGGAATCTCTTTAAAAAGAATTGATTTTTAGAGGTTATTTTAATAATGTAAATATTTTAAAAATACCTATGAATTTAAATACAGTGTTTTTTGAAAAATGTAGATGAGAGATGAACTCTTTATGTTGAGATTTGCAGAAATTGTTCCAAATTATGAAGATTGTTAATATGACTTAGGATGATGCAGGCACTTGCCTGAAATTGGTCCGTCAAAAGATAATAGAATCAATGGAAAAAGAAAGAATTTTGATAAATACCGGGTATACATTGTAAAACTAAAAAAATATGAATTGTTATGCTTTAAGTGATTTTAAACGGCAAACATGTTTCAAATATGTATTAAACACGATGGGGACTGTAGTCTGTCTTCCATGGCTATGTAGACAGCGACCCACGTGATCGGGAGTCTGTGGTTTTAAAATATGGAAATGGCGACAGCGTCTTTGGTGTGAGCAAGCCTGTGGATACAGGCGAAAATCGTTACCTAAGAACTGAATTGACCGAAATAAAAGAGAATCTCTTTTAATTATAAGTGGAGTCCCTGTGTTGGTGTGAAGGAACTGGATGGGAACTGGAGTTGGTGTTTATATATATATATATATATATATATATATTTAAATAAAGAAGCCTTATTCCTTCAGCCTTCGTGTGCGTGCCTTCTTCTTTCTGGAATAAGGATTGCTGTGGATATATATATATATATATATACAATGAGACTCTTGACTTTACTCAAAGATGTAACAAACTATATATCTTTGGAAAGAGGGCCTGAAGGTGTATGCCTATTATGAAATCACAAATATGTTTACATGGTGATCTATGTTCTTTAAGGCTGTTGAAAATGTCATGTGTATGCTGAGGGTGGTGTATTTCTTTAAACATGCTCTGTTTAAAATTGAGGAGAGTTAATACTGCAGAATGTCTGTTGAGAGTTCTTGTGCTAGCTTCACTTGGTGTGTAACTTTTCTTTGAGAAATGCTAAATGGTTCACTGACACTACACCGATGTAAAAATATCGAGTAAAAAATATAGACAACAAAAATATCCACTCCAATACTTAAACAGGTAAGTACAAAAATATTGAATCAAAAATATCGATGTAAAAATATCGATTTAAATATATACATAAAATAAAATGATATATATTAAATATATTAAATATTAATATTAGTTTAACAAAATTAATTAAATTTAATATACATTTTAACCAAATATTACAAATAAACTTAATTAAAAAATAAACACACAAACATAATAATTTATACATATATATTTACTTTGAAATAATTAATAAACTATTATCTTTAATTTATTTTAAAACTTTAAAATTATTTAAAAATAATATATTTATATAAATAATTTAAAATATAAAAAAACATTCTAGAATACATTAAAACATTAAGGGGCCCATTACGATACCCGGCGTAAAAAAATCCGCCAGGCATGGAAGCGGCAAATATCCGCCCGCACACACCGTCTGAACACCGACCACGCCATTACGATTACACAAACCGAAAACCGCCATCGGTGGAAAAATCACACAAGATACCGCCCGCCATCGTCCGAGTCGGAGTCAAACCGCCCGCCACGGATGGAAACACGCACGACAACACAAAACCGCCCGCCCTCACGGCCGACACACCGCACGTGAGATTACGATCGCACCGCCATGAGCGCGGAAAACTACAAATATACCGCCCGCCAGCGCAAACAACGCCGATGAGAATCGACACGGCAGAAGCCATGGCGCCCACGTCCCTGCACAGAAACCATCCGCTCACAAAACCAATAGCACACAACATGGCCAACAAGTCCACACAGCAAGGCACGCACAAATACACAAGCACAGTACACATCCCGAAAACACCCCCCGGACAAACAAAAACTACAAAGGCCAGAACCCCAGACACAACACACCTGAAAACAACAGACCATGAGGACACACCCACATAGGTAAGTACAAAAGCAGCACTCCCACAGACCACAACCCCTTGCAACATTGCAAACCAGAGAGGAGAGGGGAGGACACAGTGACACAGCAAGGACAGCAGCACACCACAGAAACGCACACATCACAACCACCACCACCACCACCACCAAACACCGGCACCACAAACCCCCTGCACATTACACAACACACACCGCACCAGCACCACAAACACCATGGCACCACAAAGAATGCCCAAGTTCACGCCCATTGAGCTGACGGTCATGGTCGACGAGATCATCAAGGTGCACCCACAAATCTATGGGAACATGGTCCAGCACACACCACTAGCCACCAGAAACAGAATGTGGAACCGGATCGTAGACCAGGTCAATGCAGTCAGGACCCTGCCCAGGAACAGAGGAGAAATAAACAAACGGTGGAATGACGTCAAGAGCCTGGTCAAGAAGAAGGAGGGCAAAAACAGAGAGCTGGCTGCCGTCACTGGCGGAGGGAATCCCGCGCTCTTCAAGACCTTCAAAGCGTGGGAGGAGAAGGTGCGAGTCATCATACATCCCGAGATCCTCGCCGGATTAGCAGGGGAGTGGAGGCTGGTAAGTACAAACTAATGTATACCAGCACACCGCTATGTACTCACATGCACTACCACCATGCCACAGCTCCCAGGGACAAACACCCCCATGTCCAGCACACAATACACAACACACACATGCAACAGACACCACCACACACAGCCCAAACAGAACAACTGTAAGATGCGTGGGGACATGTGTACACTCAGCCAGCCACGTAACCACCAACAGGTCCCCAAATATGCCAGAAGCGCCACAACGAGCACCCACCACACCCATGTGTCCGCCACAGCTGCACTAACCGACAAGTAACAGGTAAGTGGCAGGAACACAAAGTGCAGTGGGTGGGACGGTGGACAGCCCAAGTACAACACACACCAGGCCCCTAGTCCCACAGCACAGCAAGGAGGAGCATCCCCCACACCCCACAGCCACGTGTCAGCCACCGCAGTGCACAACGACAGCCGAAAGGCAGACATCACGGTCCACAGCAATCGGTGTCAGTGGGTGTCCAGCCACCCCACGACCCACAACACCCCCCACCCCCACAGACCTGCAACATGGAGCACCCCCCGCTTAGAACCATGTGGCATCCAGTACAGTGCACGCACGAACAACCTGCAGGTGGGAAACTGGACAGGGCTGGATTACTGGAGGCATGAGGACCGGAACACGACCAACACATGGGACATGTCACGTAGCAGACGAACACGCAGCACCGCCCACCGTCACGAACAAGTGAACAATGTGCACACGGACATGAACAACAGACTCACACCCCACATGACCCATCACAGACATAGCAACACCCAAGGAGCCACGTCTGCATGCACAAGCCACACTGAATATAGTACCACACGGCAGCCACTGTGCAACTCATCACACACAACCGAAACACCATTGAAGTCCTGTCCATGTAGCCCCTACTGCCTGTCAACCACACACCCCACAACTACGCATATGTAAGACAAACAACACTAGACGCAACAGAGCGGAACAACATAAATGCACACGAACACCACTGAACCCATCAAACACACAGACACACCATGCACATACAACATACCATCCATCCCATCCGTCAGCCCCAGTCTCATGAAAGGCATGTCATCCGCACAGCTGCCACACATACAGCAGTCACGCTAAGATACATGCCCATGACCAACCATGTGCCAGAAGTCAATGAAGCGCACGACACACTGTGAGCAACAACACACAACATGGGCCACACCCCCGAGCACTGCAGTGATGCACATGGCACAGGGCAGCACGCACACCAAGGAGATGGGACAACTGCAATACGTTGGCTGGCACACAACCATCACTCACTCATAACGATGCGTCCAATGCCATGTCCAGTAATCACAACAGACAGCAAATATGCAGGCCATGTCAAGCATGCACACACCTCAAACCATGCACTGTCATGCTGCCACAACACATGTCACGTTCGGCACCCATGGCTCACAGCATGTACCCCAAAAGCATATTCCCACCCAAATGCGAATCTGGGGCATGGCCCCCATGTTGCCATATGCGTTCCTAAGCGTTCCATTTGAACCCCAAAAGCATATTCCCACCCAAATGTGAATCTGGGACATGGCCCCCATGTTGCCATATGCGTTCCTAAGCGTTCCATTTGAACCCCAAAAGCATATTCCCTCCCAAATGCGAATCTGGGGCATGGCCCCCATGTTGCCATATGCGTTCCTAAAGCGTTCCATTTGAACCCCAAAAGCATATTCCCTCCCAAATGCGAATCTGGGGCATGGCCCCCATGTTGCCATATGCGTTCCTAAGCGTTCCATTTGAACCCCAAAAGCATATTCCCACCCAAATGCGAATCTGGGGCATGGCCCCCATGTTGCCATATGCGTTCCTAAGCGTTCCATTTGAACCCCAAAAGCATATTCCCTCCCAAATGCGAATCTGGGGCATGGCCCCCATGTTGCCATATGCGTTCCTAAGCGTTCCATTTGAACCCCAAAAGCATATTCCCACCCAAATGCGAATCTGGGGCATGGCCCCCATGTTGCCATATGCGTTCCTAAGCGTTCCATTTGAACCCCAAAAGCAAAGTACAAACCAGACCCAGGATGGGCCAGGAGCCCGCATACACCAGAGTCACAATAAGTAGGGGCACAGCAACACACCCATCGGCATGGCCAATCCGTCCCATGCCACATGTGCACAGCACACAGTCCCATTGCCAAGCACACACAACTACAAATGGTACAGCCACACACACGCCTCCGGGAAACCCATGTACAAGATTGCACGAACTGTTAATGTCAGACGACAAATACATACTTCGCAAGGTGCAACACAATAACAAATCTCATTCTCTCCACAGGTGACGAACTGCTGGATGCTGGGGATGGAGCCAGCAGCCAGCACAGCCAGCCTACAAGCCCCCAACGAGGACACACGGATGTGGAGGATCTGTCCTCCTCTTCGGACACGGACCACCAAGCTGGCCCATCTGGTGTGGCAGGGCCCAGCCGCTCCCCAGGACCCCTCCTACCCACCAACCCATCATCCAGGGCTGCTGAACATTCCCAGCCCCCTGCTGCCACTGTCGTTGCGGCCACACCCACGGTCATTGCGGCCACTACCACTGCCGCAACCGCCACCATCGCCGCACCGACCACCACCGCCGCCACCACCACCACGTCTTCGCTGGCACCAGCCCCAGCGCAGGTGGTGGCCCGGCCGACTGGATCCACCCTGGGAGCCACAGCGAGGACCGTGGTGAGCAATGTGGCTAGTGGGCAGGCCGGTGGCAGCAGGACTGGTAGGAGGAGCAGGGTCAGGGAAACGCCAGCCTCCCCTGGGAGTCATGCCCTGCCTCAAATGGCCAGAGTCCTTGGGGCCTATGAAGAGGCCCAAGGACAATGGGCCAGGTCAGCTACGGACACGCGTGAGGTGCTGGGGGTGCTGAGGTCCATGGACGCCCGTATGGGCCAACTCGTGGACCTCATGGGCCAGCTGGTGGTGGCGGTGAGGTCACAGCCAGGGACAGCAGCTCCCCTCCGCCACCACCTGCCGGGGCGCAGGGTCGAGCAGCAGTGTCCAGTTCCCCTGCGTCCACAGCCAGTGAGCACACCTCAACCACCAGCATGTCGCAAGCAGGCACCCCCCCTCGCAAACGTGGAAGGGGCCGTCCGAAGAGGAAACAGATCTCCCGGGAGGACTTTGCACGCTCCAGACGCAAGTGAGGCAGCCAGCCAGCCTTCCTTGACCAGCCACTGCATTGACTTGGACTACGATCCCACTCCACACAGCCATCTGGATGGCATGTGTGTGTTGGACTATGGACATAGAACCAGTGGGTACACCCTGAGCATCACGCAGCCATGACCGACAGCTCATTGTCACTGCACGCACCACTTTTGTCATCACCTTACACACAATCACATGTCACAGTTTGAAATAAATGCACCTCTTACACAAACTGCTGTTTGTGCCCTGTGTTTTATTTGTACGGAATACAACGGCCACCTTGGGCGGAAAGGCACCTGATGCGTGGCATGGCAATGGAACCGGAGGGCCTGTAGGGACCTAGGGGTGGGAGACAGAACAGGAGCACATTCAATGAGTGTGTCACACACCCATCACACAGTACATGTCAACAACTACAAGCAATGTACACACATCGCACAGAGCAATAGGGCACAATGCCACAGCCACCAACAGTGGCATACTACCCTGGCCATGGAGCGTTGACACACAGCACGCAGTGAACAAACGGCCACCCTGACACAGCACACACACACCTGCACAGACACAGCCACATCAGCCGTCGTACATGGACACTCACCGTCAAGTGAAGTAGTGGGCGATGAGCTGCTGCCGCACATTACCAGCTTCCTCCTCTCCGCTGTCCTCCTCACTCGAGCTGTCCTGGTCTGCGGGCTGGGGCCCTGGTTGATCTCCGTCATCCACGATGAGGGGGATCTGCTTCCGAATGGCCAGATTGTGCAGCATGCAGCACGCCACCACTATCTGGCACACCTTCTGTGGGGAGTACGCCAGCGCACCCCGGTGCGGTCCAGGCACCTGAACCTGGACTTGAGGAGGCCAAAGGTACGCTCGACCACACGTCTGGTCCTCCCATGTGCCTCATTGTAGCGATCGTCTGCTGGGGTGCGAGGATTCCTCAATGGACTGAGCAGCCATGCCCCATTCGGGTACGCAGAGTCACCTGGGTGTGAGGGACACAGAGAACCGTTGCTATTCCAACTGGACAGGGGACAGCATCGCACAACCAGCACGCTACACCACTCCACATACTCACCGACAATACAGCCACGATCCTGTTGCAGATTGGACATCAGTCGTGGCAAGATGCTGTTGCGCATTATGTGTGCGTCATGGGCCGAGCCTGGGAACTTTGCACACACGTGGGTGATCACCATGTCCGCAAGGCACACCACTTGCACATTCAGGGAGTGCGTGTGCTTCCTGTTGCGGTACAGGTGCTCAGTGGCCTGTGGTGGAACAAGGCCAACATGTGTGCAGTCAATGGCTCCAACGACGTGTGGGATTCTGCCAAGGGCATAGAATGCACCCTTCACTGCCGCCAATTCACGAGCCCTGGGGAAGCGGATGTACCTGTTTCGGTACAGCATCATGGCTGCCAGTACATCCCTCAGCACCTTGCTGAACATGGGCTGGGACATCCCTCCTCCACTGCCCACTGTGTGCTGGAATGACCCAGTGGCGAAGAAATGCATGGCGGCCATCACCTTAGCCGTGGGGGTGACAGCTGTCGGATACACCCTGCGGGGACGGAGATGGGGTTCCAACATGGCACACAGTTGATTCAGGGTTGGCCTGTCCAGCAGAAACTTCCTAATGACCTCTGTATCGTCCATGTCCGCCAGCAATTGGTATGGGCGGTCAATGTTCGGTCTCCGCCTAGGGAAAATGGCAGTGGACACATGTCAAAGCAACACAACACATAGCAATTTCGCATACACATCACTGACATGACTGAGCAAGCACATGAGCCACAGCCCAGCTGTCAAGCTGGGACGGCACGGCCACAATACACTTACACAGGTCTCCCAACAATGGCAATGGCTAGTGATACAAACCACTGCCATGTGCATGCACATGGGGATCTAGGCCCCAATGACTTGCGGGGCGTGCTGATGGGGACTGACTGCATATTCGTCAAGCGGCAACGCCACGGCAACATGAATGTCTGCTGAGCATGGAACTGCTTCCGAGGCTGGATGAGTATGGCACACGACGACGACGATGTGGGCACAGGCTGAGCGGCCAAAACAAGTGGGACCTGTGGCACGAGGGGATATGAGACAGTAGTAGGTGTCAGCACTGCACCCTATGTACAGCACTGTACGGATCACACCTCCCGAAACATTGACAGGTGTCCACATTGACAGCCCCATGCCAAGACGGCTGTGTGCTTGCAGTCACACGTCACAGGTGAGAGGTTACATTGCACGTGCCAGGTGGCAGACGTACATAGTGGGAGCTGGCATGTGTGTGCATGTGTCTCCTGTTCAGGATCCACCAGATGGGCGCTGACTCTGTACTGAGCATTGGACACAGCATGTTCCGTGGAAGGCTTGTGTGTGTGGGATGGTGGCACTGGATGTGCCTCCGTTGGGTGGGGGGCCATGCACAGGGCGGGTACGTCGATGATTGCGCATTGCTGGTCACGGTGGGTGCACCCACTCAGATGTGTTGCCCTGTGTTCAATTCCTATGTCCGCATGATGATGGACTGTAGATGTGGGCAGACTACACATTGGTCGATGTGCTGTCTATATGCATGTGCCTTCACACCAGGCACAGCTGCCCCTGCACATTTGACCCCTGCTGGACTCGCTGCTGGGTCTGTGGAGCTGATGCACCTTCTGTGCGTGGGGCGGACAGCTCTCCTCACTTCCCTCATTGCGCATGTCATGACTTTGCCGCAGGTGACATGGATCATGGAGGGCCCACATGTACGCGTGGGTAGGCTACACATGATTGTTCACTGGTCGCCAACCCCAGTCAGTGTTTCGAATGGGAAGGTTGTCGTGCTGGTGGTATATTCGATGTGGCGGATGGGCGGGCCTAGGTGCGGGCTTACATTCCGGACATGGGGGTAGTTGGATTGGCGACTAGTTGCAGTACACACGGGACACGTCTCTTCCTTTCCACATCTGGGTCATCCCTTGTACTCACTGACAGTGATACAGTCATCTTCGCCCCAGCCCTCATGTCCTCCCTCGCTCCCCCAATATGCATGTGCACCTGCGAGGCTAGCGCTTGCACAGGCAGCCCCAAGCTCGCACCAGAGAGGGCAAGGAGTGTATGTGTGGGTCCAGTTGCACGAGTGGGCTGTCTCAGGGTATGATGTGTTGCGGGACGCCCGTCCACCTGCGTGGTGCCCCAAATGGAGACCCGGCCTGCATGGACTATGCATCACAGTCTTCGCCTTCCGGATCCGCCACCTGCGACACCCAGTGGCTGTGGCTGCCCTTGCGGCCATGCCGCGTCCGTCTGTGACTGATGGCCCACACATTCATTCTTTGGCCTCTCTGGGGAGGGCTCGGGGGTGGTGGTGCACGCGCTTGCACTTAGTCGCAATGGCATGTGGCGTGGTTGGTATAATGGGCAATGGATGGGATGGTGCGAGCCACCTCCCGTGACGTCAGTGCTGCTCGTGCTGTGGTGCGTCCCCCTACACTTCCATTTGACTTGTGCCATGCTAGACGTTGAGGTTCTATTGCCTGCGTGATATGACCAGGAGGAGCGCGAGGAGACCTCTCACACACCATGCTCCACTGCCATCCCGTGCCCTGTATCGCCTGTGCGGATTGACTATGTTGGGGTTACACCTGGTCGACTGGGGCTGTGTGTGCCTTGTCAAGGGGCATGGCGGGCGCACAACAGGATCCAGCTTGTCCACAGAGGGTGGGCTGAGGTGCGCCTGGTACCGCTTTGTACGTGTGCCCGGCTGCTGTGCACACACGTGTTCACTCCCCCGACAGGTGTCCTCTCACAATGCCCAGGGAAGCAGTGGTGTACTGTTCATGACCCCTCCCGACACGGCGTGCTCCAACTTGGCATGTGCGCATCTACCCGTCACACCCACCCACCTGAGCACTGCGTCCATACGACTTCACACGACACATGTGTGTCTTCCACAGTTGTGCTACTCATTTGCGTTGACATCCAATACCAGTGGACTACATGGTCATGTCACGACTGCCGTGTACTTCACATACTCTCATCCTCTCTCATTCGTACTTGTGAAATGAGTCAGCGGAGACAGTTTTGGTTTCAAACATTATATTGAGTCTTCTGTCCTCTGTGATGCAGTATAGTGGACACTACTGGCAGCGGAATACATGTTGAGGATATACTGAGCATGATTGCAAATGGGATAGGGTGTGGGGTTACATGTGATTGGCTGTTGCATGTGGGATGTGGGCTTCAGAGTTACATCTGCTTGGCCAAGGCTGTGCTAATGTACATTTACGTATAGCTGCGGAGCTGCGGACTTTGACACAGACGGTATACATGTAGCCTACCAGACCGCTTGGCATCATGGGCACAGTCCATCTCAGTTCCATGTGACAGGTTTGCTGCGGTTGTTCCTCATGCACGCGTGCATGTGAGATGACATCAGGGCATGTGCTTGCGTGCATGCAGCGGCGTGCCACTTGTTGTTGCAATGTGGTGGTTACTGGACATGTCACAGTCACTGGGGTCGTGTTGTTGTTGTATGCACTTGTCGTCCATGCAAAGGTCCTGGTATGGGATTCCCGGGCGGGGGTGGGAGGGGTGCAGCACCCACAGACTCCAGGCGACCTATTCATGTCCACTGAGCGGTGTGTGTGTCCATGGGCGCTGGATCCATGTCGTGTCCTGGTTGTTCGTGCAGTTCCGTCCATGTGGGTGCGATACACAGACCCCATGCCACTGCCTCCCACGATGCATGCGGTGTTCCTGGATGTGATGGGGAACAGTGTGCATGTCCCGGTCATATCCGATGTCATGGCGATGTCGTTGATGGTGTGGTAACAGTTGCCGGTCGTTTGGTATGGCTGTTGTGGTGGTGACTGGCCAGTCCGTGCGGAAGCTAAGCATGGGTGCGGGGTTGGACATCATAGGTCAATCGGGGAACCTGCGTTGTGGTCCGACGAATTTACAGGTTGTCAGGTATGCGATGCCGTCCAGCAGGGCTTCCATGTCATTGGTGGTGTGCATGTTTGCCAGCCAATGTAGCGGATGGTGGCTGTCAAGGTGTTGTTCGTAAGTTGTCCCTTGGAGGACCATGATGGGGCATGCTGGGTGACATTCGATGTAGCTGTTCTCGATGATCCGTCGTGTGGAGGCACAGTGGTCCCATTTCAGTGCGGGTGCGATGTTGGCCACATACGCCATGCTCCCATAGGCAGAGCAGGCCCTGTCGTGTGCGTCCAGAGGGAGGAGTAGTGGTAGCAGGTCCGCCTTTAGACATGCCGGGTTGGAGAGGCATATCTCCACGGGATGCTGGTAGGGACACCTCCGACAGTAGAAGACGGGCATGACGCAGCTGAACAATGTGATGCGGTAAGTCAGTCGGTAACTTACGTTCAGCAGGGACAGGAGATCGCATCCCAATATATGTATCAGGTTGGTTTTGTACAGCTTGAGCTGTCCGGCGTAGTTGGGTAGGTGTGTTGCGGTTGCCATTTCGCAGCGGTGCGTTGTGGTGGCGTGCTCCGGCTGTGTGTGCAGTCTGCAATGTGCACGCTCCGAGGTTGCTGTGAGCTCTGTGTAGTCGTAGGGAGACAGGACTTGTGTTCTGTTGGCTTGTTTGGAGGACACGGGCCCTCATCCCACATGCTTCTCAGACAGTTCAAGGTCAGTGATGTGTGACTCCTTCCAATTAACTTGCATGTGGCCGACATGGGGGAGTGTTTTCTTCTTTCTTCCCCGTCCGTTGTGTGCTTCTGTGATATGCGCTATCTGCCCTGTGGTCGGTCTCCTCGGCATGCCTGTGTTGGTCTTTTCTTGGACAATGGCTGTATTCACCGGCTTCTTTCGTAGGGCTGTGGTTTCGGAGTTGGAATGGAAGGTCATTCAGTGCTGTCTGCTCTCCCTTGTGTGGGCGGCAGGCTGCCTTTCCGCTCTGCGTTGGGCCTTGTGTGTGAATGTTATTCTTGGGCCACCTGTTGTCGGTCCCCGGGCTCTTTGGTGTTCCGTTTTATATGTCTTGTTCATATGTGCAGGGTGGTATGGGTGTTTCAGTGTGGTACTGGCGTTCCTCTTCCCGAAGGGGCCCTGCTTCTCCTAGTTGGTGTTGCCGCCGCTGTGTGCTTCGCCATGTTTGTTACACTGGGGTGTGTTCTGCTGTTGCGTGACTTCACTGACATGTGTGCGTCGGTTGTGTGGCGTTGGGTGTTGTCCGTGAATTGGGCGTTGGGGACATGTCTGTGGCAGGCCTGTCACGTGTCATGTGCGTTCGGGGTGGGGCTGATGTGTGTGCTGCTTGGTTGTGTCCCTGTGTCTGTGTGCGACGCATGCATGGCGCTGCGGTTGGCCTCTGCGTTGTGCGCATGTGTGGCGGCGTCATCGCCGCTTTGGGGCCGTGACGGGGTCGTTGGTTCCTAGTCCCAGGTGGTGTGTACACATGTGTTACGCGATGTTACGATTTGGCCTGTGTGTCATATGTGGATGCAATGGTGGATGTGTAGTGTACACGCGCTGGGGGGGTTGTCCGCTTTTTCCGCCCTTGCACTGTGTGCGCTGTTTGCGTGCACTTGTTGTGTGTGTGCCTACCTGCGTCTCCGCGGTACGTTGCGTCCTTGGTGGTGCATCAGCAAGAGCATGGGGAGGGCCTGCAGTGCTGGATTCATGCTCGGGGAGCCGCTTCTTCGTTGTCCGTGCTCGGCGTCCGTGTTACCGCTTCGGTTTGTCGTACGGTATCTCTTGGCCGTGGGAGCCGTTTGTTTGCGGCATCATAATTTATACGCCTGGCGGGACGTGTTTTCGTCGGACGGTGTGTGTCAGTTGGGCTGCGCCGCTACGTGTACGGGCGCACTTTGATGGCGGACGGTGTTGCTGGCTTGCCGGCGGTGTTTGGCCTACTTTTCGCATCGTAATTGGGCGGGCGTGTGGACTGCTGCGTGCCGGCGGTAACTGGTGGTTTTTGCATCCGCCAGCACGGCGGTTGTGCTTCCGCCCGCCATCGTAATGACCCCCTATATTTTTTGCTAATTATATTAATAACTACGATATTTTAAAAATCGATATTACTTACCTTCAAATCGATATTCTTGATATCGATATTCTTGCTGATGATATTTCCATGTCACAATAATTTAAACTCGAAATTTCTGTAGGACGATATTTTGAACTCAATATTTTGTCTTAATACCGGAAGGGCGACAGCATTGCTTGATAGGACTATTAACTTTCTCAACATCATGTGCGAACAAGACTAGATACCCTGGACTTCTTGGACCTGTTTAACTCCTTGATCATAGTTGATGCCCTCAGCTCTTGGAGCACTTGTATTCAGTAACCTTTGAAGACCCAGACCTATATATTATTTTAGATGGTTCTTTAAAGTTAGCTACAACTGTCCAGCATGACACTTCGATAGGGTTTCCTCTGCTAACATGTTAACAACTCTGCCTCAAATTCAGGGGTGGGTCCTAAATTGCCAGTTATATGCTAGTGATGGGCATACACTCACCTGTGAATGCACCAATTAAATAGAGTTAAAAAGGAAGCCATGTTGTGAGGGAGCATAGTTACTCTAAAACAGAAGGCTGAGCTATGCACTGCCACTGTTCTTTTGAAAACCTGCCTTCTTGTCTGTAGTGTCTTGTGAGTTAGAGATGACGGGGCCCTTTTGGTTCTTGACAGACTCCATTGAATAGTGACGTAAGTGCATGGGTGGAGATAGAATTCATGATGTAAAATGTTCAGTTAACGGTTACACGCTGATGAATTAAGATGTGTAATAACAAGCTCCGTGTGTGGTGTGATCATTTGCCTATAACCGGGCTGGGGAGGATGCTACAACTGACTACGAGATAGGGGGTTACATAAACCCTGTGACCCGAAGAACCTAGAGCGCTGACCCAGAGAGTTTGCCATGGTCCAGAAAACGGTTTGTGCGTGCCATGTGTGCCTCAGACGAAGTGAAAATCAACGGTTGGCGTATGTGGAGTTAAAGCGCCACTCCGGCCAGTGCAAGGCCTGTGAAGAAAGTGAAGGACTTACAAAAAGTTTGTTTGCCATTGGAGATACTGCACCACGGCCTGACACAGAGCCGTCATTCATACAGTATGACAACGCTAAAGTCAGCGACAACCAGGTACAGAGAAGAGCTAAAGGCCATGATAGCCGAGTGCAAGAAAGCATTAAAAGCAGAAACATTTATGACGCAAAGATATGCTAAAGGCAGTAGAAACCAGGTACAATGCAAAGAGGTGAGAAAGGTGAAGAACCCATGCAAGAAACAAAGCCACTACTCACCACAAAAGAAGAAGACAGTACCTCACAGCCAGAGAGTGGGTCAGACAACCCTAATGTCAGCACATGGCAAGTGCTTAACAAAGGAGCCGATTCTACAGGGCAGCATACGCTTCTGGAGCGAGCTCTGCTCCCAACAGCAGAAAAGTTCCACAGGTTATGATGCTGCCGCATTCCTAAAACCACTGCCTCCCTTCAATACAGGCAAAAAGCTAAATATTGGCGACAGATGGAATGCCTAGATACAAACCTTCAATGATTTCATTGATGCACCGGAAGAAGTAAATGACAAAAAGATCATTAAATATCTGAAGAATTTGGCGGGTTAAGGAGTAAAAGAAGTGATTAAGAAAATACCACCATGTGATGCAGTAACATACCGTCAAATCAAGGAGCCTTTAACACCAAGTTCAATGCAATGCCGAATGTTGACTATGAAAGGTAAATTTTCAGTCAGGAAAGGCAGAAAGATGGTGAAACAATGCATGAGTTTGTAGAAAGACTTGATTCGCTCATCAAACATTGCAAGTTCAATGAGTTCTACGATGAAGAGGTGATGCAACTCAGAGTAATAAATGGTTCACTGTCCAATACCTTATGGCGACGAATGCTGAAAAAGACACTCAGCTTGGAGCAAGTACTCATGGCTGCCATAGCGGAAGAAAGAGCTGACAGACAAGCAGCTAATATGGAGACTGGAACAGGCCAAAATGAATTGCTCTGAGTGTGAAAAGTAAGTTGAAATGCAAGGTAGAAGGCTATAAAGTAATGTCTCCAAAGACAAAGAAGTTGTGTTTTTGATGTGGATTTTCCTTTCCACATAAAGGTAAATGTCACACCATTGGACAGACATGCAAAGGATGTGGAAAAGGAAACCATATTGTAATGGTTTGCAAAGCAAGGGAAAGATCAAGTGTGTTATATTGAGAAAACAAAATGAAGGAAAGATCAAGTGTGTCACGTCGAGGAAACAAAATTGATGCCAAAAGTTCCAGACACAATGCTCTACGAGCGCCCAGAAGGCCAAGAGACCACATCAGTTGAGGCAAGTACAAACTGAACACCATCGATTGTCATCAAATTCCTTGTCTAAACGTTCATCACCATCATTGTCAAGTGACAGTGAGGAAGATGGGTGTGCGATGTCAATGTTGACTGCTGGACCAAGTGCACATGTAGGATTAACTTCTTCCAAGGAAGAATGCTGGTCGAAGCTAGGTCGACAAGTAAAAGTGCAAAATTCATTTGGACACTGTCCCAAGATCACACTGAAAGTGAATGGGTGCTCCAAACCTTTATCATAGACAGAGGCGCGGCAATAAACATTATGCTAGCGGAAAAGTACAATAAACTGACTCCAGTGCCCCGTTAAACCCCGTCAAAAACCAAAGTGTAAACATTGGCTGCTTTAACACCACTGAAAAGTCAAGGTTCATTTATATCGACTGTGAAGCTTTAAAAGACGAAAGTACAAGCACCAATTCATGTTTTGCCAGGCACTTCATCGAGCGCATGCTTACTCAGTTTCAGGAATGCTGCTGACATGGGGCTGATTTCTGTAAACTACAATGTCAATGCCTATAATGAGATAGTAAATCAGTTTCTATCCTTGTTTCATGGACTAGACAGGCTTAACACCATGAAAGTGCAACTTCACATAAATGAGACATTCGTCCTGTTGCTCAATACATCATCAAATTGCATTTCATTTACAAGAAGCTGTTGAGAAAGAACTTGAGACACTATTAAAGCACAACATCATTGAGAGATCCACTGGTCAGACGCTATGGGTATCACCTATAGTGGTAATGCCGAAAAATGATAGTGGAGGATCCGTGCGCATCTGCATTGACATGCGCAAAGCGAACAAGGTGATTGAAAGAGAATGACATCCAAGTTCGCACATTGCTGACATGTTTACACAGCTGAATGGAGCTAAAGTCTTTTCCCGCTTTGATTTTAACAAAGGATAGCACCAGCTCAAACTGGAGGAAAATTGCAGGACCATTACTACCTTTTAGACTCATGTTGGTTTATTCAGATATAAAAGGCTAAGCTTCGGAGTTTCATCAGCTGCCCAACTTTTTCAGGATGTCATTTGTCGCAAAATACAGCCAGTCACAAATTCTTTCAATTACAGTGGTGACATAAAAGGAACATGATAAAAATCTTACACAAGTGTGTCCTATACTTGCTGATGCAGATCTCACTTTAAATGCGGAAAAGTGTGAGTTTCATAAAACTAAACTCAAGTTCTTCGGTCATATCTTTTCTGATTCAAATATAGTACAAGCCTTTTCATCCACTTTTCCCCACAAGATGTAACTATGCTGAGATCCTTCCTTGGTATGACCAGTTACTCTTCAAGGTATATATGTAATTTTTCCACTGTAGTTGCCCCATTGAGAGACTTAACAAAACTAAATGTCCCAATTCGTTGGTAAAGTGAATATGAGTAAAGCTTCTAGAAAATCAAGCATGCAATTGAGAACACCACCGAAATGGCATAATTAGTTCCGAAATAGAGGTTGTTGTTGATGCAAGCCCAGTGGGGTTGGGTGCCGTCCGTGCCCAGCACACTGGACATCCCAATGCTTCAACACATTGTGGCTTTCTCAACCTGAAAAAGAAAGCCTCACTGTGGTGTGGGCTTGTGAGCATTTTCATGTGTTCCTGTATGGAAAGCATTTCACAGCTGTCACTGACCACCAAGCATTGCTCAACATTTTCGCCAATCCTAAACCCAATAAGCCACCTCGCATTGAAAGGTGGGGGTTGCGATTGCAGCTGTATGATTATACGATTGCACATCATCCAGGAAAAGATCGAAACTCTGCTAACTACTTCTCAATTGTGCAAATACAGTGTCAGGGCACTACTTCTAAAGCAACTCATGCTTATGTTAACTTCATTGTGAAATCCAGTACCCCTGCTGCCATATCGGTGGGACAAATCATTGCTGCCAAGAGCACTGACAGAGATTTGCTGATACTCAAAGACATAATTACACCTCATTCGTGGTGAAAACATACCCGCCTTTTTTATAATGACCTTCAATACCAGAAATTCAAAAATGTGGAGGAAGAACTTTCAGTTACCCCAGAAGGCATCATCTTATGAGGATTGAGAATTGTCACACCAGAGAGTCTTAGACAACAAGTTATTGAACTGGTTCATGAGGGTCATCATGGAGTTATTGCTTGTAAACGAACTCTATGGGACTGAGTGTGGTTCCCTAGTCTTGATAAAAGAGTTGAAAAAGAGTTAAAGGCATGTCATTTGTTCAACTGTTTGTCACCCAAGACCACCCATATCTGTTGAACATGTCTTATCTTCCAAATCATGCATGGGAGAAGATTACAGTTGTTTTCTTTGGTACCCCTGACAATGGATATCATCTACTAGTAATTGTTGATAAATATTCCCATTTTCCCCTTGTGGAATATCTGCTGTCAGCTACTCATGACATTGAGAGACTAGGAAGCATTTTCTTTGGACAATGGCCCGCCTTTCAATAGTCGAGAATTTAAAGATTTTCTCACTCATCTAAATGTCAAGCATCAGAAAAGCACACCTCTCTGGCCACAGGAGAATGGTATGGTTGAGAGATTTATGAGCACCCTCAAGAAGACTGTTTAGTTCTTCAGTCTTTGCTATGCTTTGTGCATAGAGGTCAACTCCCCATTCTACCATGGCTAAAAGCCCTGATACCTTAATGTTTTTTGTTTTTTTTAACACAAACTTTATTGGTTTTATTGATGCATGGTAACACCTGTATCCACTACTACATAGGGTACACGGTTATACCCTCTGGGTTGAAATGTCTCTGTACTTCACAGGAGATACATTTACAAGTGGAGTAAATTCCGTGAGCAAAATTTTAACTGAATTGTCCAGTACATAGTTAAAGCAATATGACATATTCGTACATCTTTGGATTAACAAACCCCATAGAACAGTTCCCTTCCCTCCCACCCACTTGTCTCACTCCATACCTATCTACATGAGGGTGTAAGTTCCAACTCTGGTGAGATGCCATATTCGGGTTTTCTTATCCTGTTTCTGTGTATTTCCGTCTGATCATATATACATGCTGAACTTGTGTTCTCTACCTACAGTTATGATTATGGGGCGCGCTAGTGCCCTATTTCATGTTGTAATGTTGGGGCTTCCGTAGCTTTAAACGTTTCTAACATCATGTCCCATTCCATTGAAATTGGTGTTTTCCACAGGCCTCTGTATTCTTCCCTGCGTATAACTGCACTCTCCGCCCTTCCCCATCAGATCACCTCCTCATGCCAACTTTGTGCAGTAGGTGGCAAAGCCGATTTCCATCTCATGGTGATGGATCACTTTGCAATAAGTAAGGCCAAATCTGCAAATCTAATCTGTACCTTCTGTTTCTTAGTGTGGCGATGTAATCCCACTGTACACCGTTCTGCTGTGTCCCAGTTGGTAGTCCCTGTTACAGTTCCAATTGTGCTTGCGACATGAGCCCAAAAGGCAGAAAGGAGTGGGCATGCCCACGTCATGTGCATTAACTCAGCATCATGCGTGTGACATCGTGGGCATTTGTCCTGTGCCTCTGGGTACATTTTGTTTAGCCGGTGTGGTGTGAAGTAAGCCTGATACCTTAATGTTTGGGAGAGTCATAGGCACCAATTTGCCACAATGAACCACTGAGAGATCTATTGACATTAATAAACTTCGCACTACTGATATGTTTCACAAACGCAAAATAAAGACCTATGCGAATAGACGCCGCTGTGCTAGGAGCACTGTGTTCAAAATAGGAGGCCAAGTTATCATCAGGCAGAAATGGAAATGTAAGTCTGGTGTTCCTTTTGATGCTGACTCACATGGAAAAGGACGCATGGTGACTGCTCACCATCCTGGAAAGCCCATTACACAAGATTCTTTGCATTTCAAGCACCTGCCTCAATCTTCACCAGCTCCAGATGTTAGAAGTGGGCTTATCCACCTGAGAATCCAGAGAGCCCAATGACTGTACCAGTGTCTCTGTCACCAGTGCCAGTCATGGAACCTTTTCGTGTATCTCCGCAACCTTACATGACCAAATCTTGTTGATTGATTTGAGCACCAAAATTACTTATTGAAGAGTTGTGATGTATATATGTATTATTTGTACTTTTTATTTAACAAAGGGGGAGATGTAACGTCTTGTGAGTTAGAGATGACCGGACCCTTCTGGTTCCTGACGGACACCGTAGAACAGTGATGTAAGTACGTGGATGTTGGATTAGAATTCATGATGTAAAATGTTCAGTTAACAGTTACACGCGATGAATAAAGACGTGTAAAAACAAGCTCCATGTGTGGTGTGATCATTTGCCTGTACCCGAGCCAGGGAGGACGTTACATTGTCCGTAAATGAAAAGAAACCCTAAGGGCCTAGTCCTAAATTGTACTTTGTATTATGTTTAGTAGTACTACAATAATATTACTAAATGTACTACAAAATGCTTTTCACAAACTTACATGCAGAGGTTCCGCATTTGTGTCTCCTATCTTTTCTGCGCAGAGATTTCCGTCCCGATTGTGAGTCTTTGCAGATGTAAGTATACGTTTTAGTAGTAAACATTAGTGGGTCAGAAGAGAGTGGATGAAAAATGTTGAATACGTACCACAAAAAAGAAGGAGTTAAGGGTGGAGTAAGGAGGGGTTTAGGGAGGGATGTGTACTCACCCACAAAAAGGTAAGGGGCTTATGACAAGTACGGTGGTCCTGGGACCGCTGTACTTGCAGTAGCGGTCACACCATCGTCACCTTTGCGGGTCTGCCCGCCATATTAGGAATGTGGCGGTGGAACTGCCACAGGACAGCCACCTCCACTGGGATCCAAGATCCCACGGCAGTGGCGGAGCAGAAAGGGGCAGGAATATGTTGGCAGTGCAGATGCAGCACCACTGAGCATATTCCAACGTGCAAATCCATGCCCATTTCATAGCGGGGAGACTGCCATAAAAAGGGTGGCGGAGATGAAGGTACCGGCCAAATCTAGGCCTGGGGTGCATGCGGGGGTGCACATGTAGTTACCCCCAGGAATTTCCTCTTGTTCCTGCACGGTGTGGCATGCATGACATGGTGGATGCCACACTGTGCAGGAACGTGCTGCAGGTACTCTCACAGCGGCGGTCTGCTGTTAAGGCTCAACTATGAGCCTAACACAGATGCCGCTGTGAGACCACCGCAACACTGCCCGCCCGCCCTGGATTTAACTCGGAATACAGTGGGTGAGTGCACCGGTCCTCCTGTGGGCGCATCGGTGGCGGTCCTACAGGAGGACCGTCAAACTCGTAATGAAGCCCTAAGTCCATTCCTATTCAAAAACTGTACTTCTGAAGTTTTTATAGACAAAAGCAACCAAAAACAGTTATAAATGTGCACCAGATCAGAGTCCAGCACCAGACATGGCCAACCACTGGTACAGCAGCACCCTACTATAGAAAATGATGGTAGTAGGGGCTTAACATAAAACCCCATAGGAAATAATGTTAAAAGATGGAAAAGCTTAAGGTGGGACCTCGGGGCAAGATGGCGTGTGGTTAGCTGCTCCGTTCCCGCTATCCTCCCTGAATGGATTGGCGTATCGGTCAGCGGCTGGTTGGACTGGTCACCCGAAGGTTGGAGTCAGCGTGCGATACTGTGGACGTTCTTCTCCGGCTGATTGAACTGCGGCTAACAGAGACGTGTGTGTGCCGCGAAAGAGCCGGACCTTCCCGACGGACGCAGAGGAAAGTTTCACGGACTATGGCTGCAAGGAGTGGCAAAGCTGTAAAGGCTCGCGTGGGAGTCGGTGGCTCTACGGGGGGCGGCTCAGCACCCATGGCACCCGGGGCATTACCCGGCATGAATGAGGCAAACGGGAGCGGGAGCACCGGTGAAACCAAACAACGGACCGCGACGGGTAGAGGAGCCAAGAAAGACCAAGGAACTAGGAAAATACTGGGGAAACCAGGTCGGCGGGCTGAGGATGACCCTGCGCAGCCCACTCTCACCACGATGTTTGGGAATCGGCCTGCACCAGAGACTACAAGTAAGGAGCGGTCTGAGTCAATATCTGGGATAGAGAGTGTGCACTGTGGGGAGGTGAGCACTGAAGAAACAGGCCTGATAGGAACCAACCTATCTTCGGAGATTCCGCCCCCCGGCCCAGAGGAGGGTGTAAGTGCTGCCGGCAACGTAGAGAGAGCTAATGACCACCAAGATGGTATACATTTAATAAATAAAAATGAAGACAAAATAGCCACCCCAAATCGTGAAATGCTGCCGCAAAAGCCTGCAAGTGATCAGGGCGTGAAAGAAAATCCGGGAAATAAAGGTGTGGTGAGAGTGTGGCATCAGAACAGAGAGGAGTCTTCGCCCGATGGGGTAGGGGATAAATTCTTCTCTCTCACTGACGAATCCGATCCCTCTGGAAAAGACGACATTTCCTCGAACAGCAGCGAAGGGGGCCTGGAAACAGACGACTCCGCATCAGGGGACCACCTACAAACAATTCAGAGGAAAAAGAGTCTAGGAGGCCATAGAAGGAAAGAAGGCCAGAGATGGCAAGTGGGGAGACAACTCAAGTGGGACTATTCTGATACGCAAACATTTCAGGCCGAGGAGGCAATGGAGGGTGCAAGTGAGATGGCTGAGCCTTCACTATCTACAATACTAAGCTCAATCCAGCAGATGCAGGAGGAAGTAAGGGCGGATGGTCGCATGGCCAGAATTGCCAATAAAAAAGTACAAGCCGGAATCAGGAAAATAAATAAAACATGTGGGGATTTCGCGGAAAAGCTGACAATGGTGGAAACACGGATGGAGGCTCTCGAAGGGGAAGTTGAGGTACTAAAGGAACAGAACGCAGGACAGAGTGGAACTTTGCCCGATGTTATGCTCAAGCTCGAGGAGCAAGAAAATAGACAGAGGAGAAATAACCTGCGATTTTTGGGGGTCCCGGAAGGGGCGGAGGGTAGCAACCCGAGACTATATATCGTGAACTTGCTGAAGAATACTTTTCCGGATCAAGTCCAATTGGACTGGAACAATGAGATACAAAGAGCCCACCGAGTACCCCTAATGATGAGGAAGCAGCCCCAAAACCGACCAAGGGCCTTTTTAGTGTTTTTGGTAACTTCCTACTGCGCCAATTGGTGTATGATCAAGCTCGACCTAACTCTCCAAAGACGCATGATGGGGTCTCCTTCTTCACTAAACCAGATTTCGCCCATGCGACGGTGGAACGACGGTGGAGGCTCAGGCAACTGATTGCACCTTTTCAGAAAGCAGGGGCTGAGGTGTTCATACAGAACCCGGCCAGGCTCAAAGTAAAATACAGGGGTACTACTCGAGTGTTCGCTACAGAAATTCTGGCCCAGGGGTATCTAAATGAGATTATTAAGTCAGGCAAAGGGGTGGAGAGTATGAAGACGGGAGGCCAGTAAAATCCTGAGGCTATGGCTGAATGGGGAGATGAAAAGCCGCTTGATTATTTCTATTTGTATTTCTAACACAGGGGGGATGGCGGGGCAGTTCATCAAACGCACATCATTCAGGCTTTGCCTGATTGCCTAGATTTTTGGGGGGGAGCGGGAGGAGTGCGCGGGGATGGGGGGAGATGGGGGGAGGGAGGGGGGAGGGAAGGGGTGGACAAAAGGCTGATGAGGAATGGGCACTTGGGTTAGGGAGGACACACAAGGACACAGTTAGGGGGGAAAAAAAAAATGAAACAAACAAGTTCTTACTGTATGGTCTTGCATGGTCTTGACATTAATATATATATATGAATAAATTAAGGATTGGATCATTAAATATCTGTGGGTTGAATGATAGAAAGAAAAGGCAAATGGTCTCTCAAGGGTTGAGATTATTACAAGCTGACATTGTTTGTCTCCAAGAGACCCATGTGGAAGGCAGTCAAAAAGATTTGTTAAAACATTTGGGATATAGTGTTTTAGGAGCAACGTCACAGGGTGCACGTAATCGGGGGGTTGCAATTTTAGTCCGAAATAAAAATATCCAGTTCTTAACAGTAAAGGCAGATACAGCTGGGCGGTGGGTCATAGCCAGTTGTAGCACACCCGACCTTCCCAAATTTACGTTATGCTCCCTATATGGGAGCAACATTGATGACCCAGCCTTACTGGGGTGGGTCTCAAATGAATTGGCGCATTGGGAACTACCTATAGTGGTGTGCGGTGATTTTAATATCAATCTCTATAGCGACTGGAAATTGGGGGAACCATATACTGGTAAAAAAAACAAAGTTTATCAGGCTCTATGCAATATGTGTCAGGAGCATGGGTTGTGTGATGTCTGGGGAGAATTAAGACCGCAAGACCATGGGTATACATATTATTCCGCGCCCCATAGGAAACATGTGACATTGGATTCTTTTTTTGTTTCATATACAATTAGACAGCAGAGTACAATCGAAAAAGCACCTAGATATCTTTCCGATCACAGCCCACTAGTGCTGGAGATACAGGGCTGGGCGGATAAGGCAAAACCATGTTCATCATGGTCGTTTGAAAGAGCGTTATTGGTGGATGAGATCTACCTAGAGCATATGAGGAAGTGGATTCTGGATTTTCTGGAAAGGAATCTTGGGTCAGCCGCCCTGAACATAGTATGGGATACATTAAAAGCCGGGGTACGAGGGGAAACAATTCAATTTGCATGGAGGAAAAATAAAATTGAGAAAGCTGAAATGCAGAAATTGCAAAATGGGTTGATGCAAGCTGAATGCAATCTAGTTAAGGTCATACAACAGAAGGGAGATATAGAAGCTGCTAGTCTAGGGGTGGCAAAAAGTAAATCTTTGATAGGTGAGAAACTACTAAAAAAAGCTGTGGATAAGGCTACAACCCACATGAAGAGATGTATGAATGTAGTGAAAGGGTGGGGCACTTCCTTGCAGTAAGAACAAAGCAGGAAGCTACCCGGAATGAGATAAAGGCAATTAAAGACCCTGTTGAGGGATTGAGAACGAACGCTGGGGAAATCCGAACTGCATTTTGTACCTTTTATCGGACCCTTTACACAGAAAACCAGGAGGGGTGCGCATGTAGGGCAGAACAAATAGAGCAATATTTAACTTCCCTTGCGGACGATCTCTTGACGGGAGAAGAAAGGGATCAGTTAGATCAATTATTAGAATGGGAGGAAATTGTAAAAGCTCTTGCTGATTTACCAAAGGGTAAAGCGACGGGGCCAGATCTGATCCCTACCGAGTTTTACAAGGTTTTCCATGAGCAGTTAAAGGATACTATGATGGCTTTGTTTGTACAAATAATAGAGGGGGCGGATCCACCTGCCTCCTGGGGGATGGCAAAGATCGTAATTTTCCCTAAATAAAATAAACCTATGGATGAGTTAGGGTCTTATCGGCCAATTACCCTTATTAATGGGGATGCGAAGATATACTCTAAAGTGTTGGCCTCTCGCCTGGCATTGGTGATCCACAGGATTGTCTCACAGAAGCAACATGGGTTTGTCCCCGGTAGAAGAACTATTGAGCATGTCCAGAAAATCATTACACTCTTTGATGTGAAACAAGTAGCAGGAGACCCTATGGCCGCTATCTTTCTGGACGCTGAGAAGGCGTTCGATAGGGTCTCCTGGCAATTCTTGTGGGCCACCATGTCTTGGAAAGGAATTGGCGAGCAGTTTATTCGAGCAGTAAAAGCCCTGTATAAAGATCCAGAGGCAAGAGTGTTAGTGAATGGGGGTCTAACAGAGGTAATTAAAATAACCAGAGGTACAGGGCAGGGGTGTCCCTGTTCACCCTTATTGTTTGCCATCTATATCGACCCCTTCTTGAAACATCTGGAACATGCACCGAATATTCCCCCTTTATTTGATACCGGCCCCGTAGAAAAAGTTTTAGCTTATGCTGACGATGTTGTGTTAATCACTACACAACCTGACATGGCTATGAATGCAATTAAAATCGAGGCCCAAAGATTTGGTTCTATATCTGGCTATGCCCTGAATAGGGATAAAACACAAATAGTTGTGAACAATTTTGCCCCAAGCACTGATAAGAGAGTTGTTAAAAAAACAACATATTTGGGAGTTGTGATTAACACTGAGATTGATGAGATAGTTAAAGAAAATCTCGAACCATGCGCAGATGAAATGAAAAAATCACTAAAGAGAATGGACAATCTACATCTTACTCTGATTGGACGAGTAAATATAATTAAGATGATTTGTTTCCCTAAGGTTTTATATTTTCTAAGAACAATTCCCTGATCTTTTCGAGTTTTTGGTTTAAAAATTCGAGAGCATCTTTTCACAGTTTATATGGGCCTACACTAAACCCAGAAGGGCGATAAAATTTCTGTATCTATCTAAGGAACGTGGAGGGCTGGTGTTACCCAACCTTAGAATATACTGGTGGGCAGCTTCCATTATGCATTATATACCACTGTTGAATGCATATCCAGGGGTTGAAAGGTCAAACTGGAGCTATCCATATACTTATGTTAATTCACATGATGTAAGAGGGTGCCTATGGCGCCAGGTGAATTACGGATATTACAAAAGAGTGCGTTTCAAGACTCTCCTGGCGGCTTTTAGGGTTTGGTCGGCAGTACGACGGCTGGTAGGACTCGCAAAAGTAAACTATTATACACCATTTGTGCAGAATGTAGAGTTACCCGAGATTTTAAAGGACCAATACTTTCAGAAATGGATAGATTCCGGAATTATACAGGTTGGATGTCTATTTACATCCGAAGGGTTAAAATCATTTGAGGCAATAAAAGAGGAATTCGCACTATCTAATAGGGACTTTTTTAAATACCTACAGTTGAGGGATTTTCTGTTAAAAAAGGCCGGAGGGATGCCGAAATACAAAAGTTGTGAATTGGTGGAGAAACTAAAACAACCTGAAGTACCAAAGATTGGACAAATGTATGTATTATTAAACACCTTTATGAAAGATGATCTGGGAAAATGTTCAGTAAAGTGGCAAGAGTCGCTGGGAATAACAGATGGTGATTTTCAGGAAGCATATCTTAATTCATTAGAGATTTTAATGCCAGCCAATCTTCAGGCGCAATTTTATAAAACGTGCTTTGAACTATACTATACGCCATATCGGATTGCCAAATGGGGAGAAGGGAAAGGCACGCATTGTCCAAGATGTGCGCTATATAAAGCAGATTCGATACATATGTTTGCCATATGCCGGGAACTCTCCCCGCTCATTCGAGAAATTGAACTCTTCCTACAGGAAAAGCTACAGATACAGGTGGAAATTACTCCCCAGGTAATAATGCTTGGAATACACAATCTGGGTCTAGAAGATGGTGGGGCCTTAATTTGTATAGCCATGGCAGTGTATCGAATTATTATTGCATCAGCATGGATAGACCCTAATCCACCAACCTTTCACCAGTCGTTAGCTCGGTTATTGAAAACTTATAGCCTCGAGAAAGCCATATATGATCAGCGGGGTATTAAAGCTAGAAAGAGAGGAGGGAAAATCTGGGAACACTTCTCTACTTGGAGGGAGCAAGTGGAGGAATAGCCCCCTCTTCATCCTTGGATCAAGTATTATGACAATACGAGTTTATAGAAATTGTATATGTACTTTATGCTCTATTTTACCAACTGGGTTGCTAGAAACTGATGTATGGATGTATTAGTAAAATTTTTTTTTTTGGAGGTGATATTAACGGAATATGGAATGGAGGGAGAAGGGGATAAGTGAAATTATGGTCGAGAATTATAAAAAGCGTATTAAGAACTTAGGTGTCCATTACGATACCGGGCGGTAAAAATCCGCCATCCATCATAGCGGGAAAAATCCGCCCGCCTACACCGTCTGAATACCGACCCAGCAATTACGATGCCACGAGCTCAAAACCGCCAGCGGCGGTAAAAAGCAAAAAATACCGCCCGCCCATGTCCGAGTCGAAGTCTATCCGCCCGCCACGGACGGAAAGACGCCCGACAACACGAAACCGCCCGCCCTGACGACCGAGACACCACCCGTGAAATTATGATCGCACCGACATGACCGCGGAAAACACACAAATACACCTCCCGCCAGCGCAAACAACGCTGATGAAAATGGACACGGCGGAAGCCCTGGCGGCCACGTCCCTGCACAGAAATCATCCGCGGACCCAAACAAACGCACACAACATGGCCAACAAGTCCACACAGCAACCCACGCACAAATACACAAACACAGTACACATCCCGATAACACACCCCCCCTGGACAAACAAATAAACTACAAAGCCCAGAACACCACCCACAACACACCTGAAAACAACAGACCATCATGACACACCCACATAGGTAAGTACAAAAGCAGCACCTTCACAGACCACCACCCCTTGCAACATTACAAAGCAAAGCAGAGAGGAGAGGACACAGTGACACAGCAAGGCCAGCAGCACACCACAGATACGCACACATCACACCCACCACCACCACCAAACACCAGCACCACAAACCCCCTGCACATCACACACCACACACCGCACCAGCACCACAAACACCATGGCATCACACAGAATGCCCAAATTCACTTCCACTGAGCTGACGGTCATGGTCGACGAGATCATCAAGGTGCACCCACAAATCTATGGCAACCAGGTCCAGCACACACCACTAGCCACCAGAAACAGAATGTGGAACAGGATCGTAGACCAGGTCAATGCAGTCGGGAACGTTCCACGAAACAGAGGAGAAATAAACAAAAGGTGGAACGACCTCAAAAGCATGGTCAAGAAGAAGGAGAGCAAAAATCGAGAGCTGGCTGCCACGACTGGCTGTCAAGACCTTCAAAGCGTGGGAGGAGAAGGTGCGAGTCATCATACATCCGGAGATCCTCACCAGATTACCAGGGGGAGTGGAGGCTGGTAAGTACGAACAAATGTATACCAGCACACCGCTATGTACTCACATGCACCACCACTATGCCATAGCTCCGAGGGACAAACACCCCCATGTCCAGTACACAATACACAACACATCACTCACACATGCAACAGGCACCACCACACACACAGCCCAAACCTACCAACTAACAAAACCATGGGGGCATGTGTACACTCAGCCAGCCACGCAACTACCACCAGGTCCCCTAGTACTCCAGAAGCGCCACAATGAGCGCCCCCCACACCCATGTGTCCGCCATAGCTGCACTAACCGACAAGTAACAGGTAAGTAGCCATAACACAAAGTGCAGTGGGTCGGAGGGGGGACAGCTGAAGTACAACACCCACCAGGCCCCTAGTCCCACAGCACAGCAAGGTGGAGCACCCCCCACACCCACACCCATGTGTCAGCCATAGCTGCACTAACCGACAAGTAACAGGTAAGTAGCCATAACACAAAGTGCAGTGGGTCGGAGGGGGACAGCTGAAGTACAACACCCACCAGGCCCCTAGTCCCACAGCACAGCAAGGAGGAGCACACCCCACACCCACACCCATGTGTCAGCCACTGCAGTGCACACCGTCAGCCGACAGGTAGACATCTCACCCCACAACAAACGGTGTCAGTGGGTGTCCAGCCATCACCACTACTCACAACACCGCCCCCACCCCCACAGACCAGCAACATGGACCACCCCTCCCGCCCATAACCATGTGGCATCCATTGCATTGCACGCTCAAAAACAACCTGTAGGTGGGAAACTGGACAGGGCGGGGTGTCGTGAGGCATGAGGACTGTATTGCGACCAATACATGGGACATGTCACGTAGCAGAGGAACACGCAGCACTGCTCCCTGTCACAACCATGTGAACAATGTGCACACGGACATGAACCACAGAGTCACACCCCACATGACCCATCACAGACACAGCAACACCCAAGGAGCCACGTCTGCATGCACAAGTCACACTGATTACAGAACCACACGGCAGGCACTGTGCAACCCATCACACACAACAGCAACACCATCGAAGTCCTGTCCATGTAGCCCTTACTGCCTGATAACCACACACCCTACAACTACGCCCATGTAAGACAAACCCCACTAGACGTAACAGCGTGGAACCACAAAAATGCACACAAACACCACTGGACCCATGAGACACACAGGCACACAATGCACATACAACATACCATCCATCTCATCCGTCAGCCCCAGTTACATGAAAGGTATGTCATCCGAACAGCTGGTCCCCATACAGTAGTCACGCAAAGAAACATGCCCATGACAAATCATGTGCCCAAAGTGACTGAAGCGCACGTCACACTGTGAGTAACAACACACATAACATAGTCAACACCCCCAAGAGCACTGCATTGATGCACATGGCAGAGGGCAGCACGCACACCAAGGATTTGGGCCATCTGCAATACGTCGTGTGGCACACAACCATCACTCACTCATAACAATGCGTCCAATGTAATGTCCATAAATCACAACAGACAGCAGATATGCCGGGTATGTCAGACATACACCCACCTTAGACCATGCACTGTCATGTTGCCACAACACATGTCACGTTCTGCACCCATAGCTCACAGTATGTACCCCAAAAGCATAGTTCATCTCAAAAGCGTTTCAGGGGCTGTACCCCTTTTGCCATCTGCGTTTCTAAGCGTTCCATTTGACCCCCAAAAGCATAGTTCATCTCAAAAGCGTTTCAGGGGCTGTACCCCTTTTGCCATCTGCGTTTCTAAGCGTTCCATTTGACCCCCAAAAGCATAGTTCATCTCAAAAGCGTTTCAGGGGGCTGTACCCCTTTTGCCATCTGCGTTTCTAAGCGTTCCATTTGACCCCCAAAAGCATAGTTCATCTCAAAAGCGTTTCAGGGGCTGTACCCCCTTTGCCATCTGCGTTTCTAAGCGTTCCATTTGACCCCCAAAAGCATAGTTCATCTCAAAAGCATTTCAGGGGCTGTACCCCTTTTGCCATCTGCGTTTCTAAGCGTTCCATTTGACCCCCAAAAGCATAGTTCATCTCAAAAGCGTTTCAGGGGCTGTACCCCATTTTGCCATCTGCGTTTCTAAGCGTTCCATATGAACCCCAAAACCATAGTTCAAACCAACCTCCACGATGGGTCTGGAGCCCGCATACACCAGAGCCACAAAATGTAGGGGTACAGCAACACACCCATTGGCATTGCTAATCCGTCCCATGCCACATGTCCACATCACACAGTCCCATTGCCTAGCCCACGCAACCACAAATAGTACAGCCACACACACGCCTCTGGGAAACCAGTGCACGACAGTGTACGAACTGTGAATGTCAGACAACTTATACATACTTTGCCAGGTGCAACACAATAACATGTCTCATTCTCCCCACAGGTGCCGAACTGCTGGATGCTGGAGAGGGAGACAGCAGCCAGCACAGCCAGCCTGCAAGCCCCCAACATGGACTAACGGATGTGGAGGATCTGTCCTCCTCTCCGGACACGGACCACCCAGCAGGCCCATCTGGTGTGGCAGGGCCCAACTGCTCCCCAGGCCCCAGGTTCCTAAGCGTCCCATTTGAACCCCAAAAGCATATTCCCTCCCAAAAGCGAATCTGGGGCATGGCCCCCATGTTGCCATATGCGTTCCTAAGCGTCCCATTTGAACCCCAAAAGCATATTCCCTCCCAAAAGCGAATCTGGGGCATGGCCCCCATGTTGCCATATGCGTTCCTAAGCGTCCCATTTGAACCCCAAAAGCATATTCCCTCCCAAAAGCGAATCTGGGGCATGGCCCCCATGTTGCCATATGCGTTCCTAAGCATCCCATTTGAACCCCAAAAGCATATTCCCTCCCAAAAGCGAATCTGGGGCATGGCCCCCATGTTGCCATATGCGTTCCTAAGCGTCCCATTTGAACCCCAAAAGCATATTCCCTCCCAAAAGCGAATCTGGGGCATGGCCCCCATGTTGCCATATGCGTTCCTAAGCGTCCCATTTGAACACCAAAAGCATATTCCCTCCCAAAAGCGAATCTGGGGCATGGCCCCCATGTTGCCATATGCGTTCCTAAGCGTCCCATTTGAACACCAAAAGCAAAGTACAAACCAGACCCAGGATGGGCCAGGAGCCCGCATACACCAGAGTCACAATAAGTATGGGCACAGCAACACACCCATCGGCATGGCCAATCCGTCCCATGCCACATGTGCACAGCACACAGTCCCATTGCCAAGCACACACAACTACAAATGCTACAGCCACACACACGCCTCCGGGAAACCCATGTACGATATTGCACGAACTGTTAATGTCAGACGACAACTACATACTTCGCCAGGTGCAACACAATAACAAATCTCATTCTCTCCACAGGTGACGAACTGCTGGATGCTGGGGATGGAGACAGCAGCCAGCACAGCCAGCCTACAAGCCCCCAACGAGGACACACGGATGTGGAGGATCTGTCCTCCTCTTCGGACACGGACCACCAAGCAGGCCCATCTGGTGTGGCAGGGCCCAGCCGCTCCCCAGGACCCCTCCTACCCACCAACCCATCATCCAGGGCTGCTGAACATTCCCAGCCCCCTGCTGCCACTGTCGTAGCGGCCACACCCACGGTCATTGCGGCCACACCCACAGTCATTGCGGCCACACCCACGGTCATTGCGGCCACTACCACTGCCGCAACCGCCACCATCGCCGCACCGACCACCACCGCCGCCACCACCACCACGTCTTCGCTGGCACCAGCCCCAGCGCACGTGGTGGCCCGGCCGACTGGATCCACCCTGGGAGCCACAGTGAGGACCGTGGTGAGCAATGTGGCTAGTGGGCAGGCCGGTGGCAGCAGGACTGGTAGGAGGAGCAGGGTCAGGGAAACGCCAGCCTCCCCTGGGAGCCATGCCCTGCCTCAAATGGCCAGAGTCCTTGGGGCCTATGAAGAGGCCCAAGGACAATGGGCCAGGTCAGCTACAGACACGCGTGAGGTGCTGGGGGTGCTGAGGTCCATGGACGCCCGTATGGGCCAAATCGTGGACCTCATGGGCCAGCTGGTGGTGGCGGTGAGGTCACAGCCAGGGACAGCAGCTCCCCTCCGCCACCACCTGCCGGGGCGCAGGGTCGAGCAGCAGTGTCCAGTTCCCCTGCGTCCACAGCCAGTGAGCACACCTCAACCACCAGCATGTCGCAAGCAGGCACCCCCTCGCAAACGTGGAAGGGGCCGTCCGAAGTGGAAACAGATCTCCCGGGAGGACTTTGCACGCTCCAGACGCAAGTGAGGCAGCCAGCCAGCCTTCCTTGACCACCCACTGCATTGACTTGGACTACGATCCCACTCCACACAGCCATCTGGATGGCATGTGTGTGTTGGACTATGGACATAGAACCAGTGGGTACACCCTGAGCATCACGCAGCCATGACCGACAGCTCATTGTCACTGCATGCACCACTTTTGTCATCACCTTACACACAATCACATGTCACAGTTTGAAATAAATGCACCTCTTACACAAACTGCTGTTTGTGCCCTGTGTTTTATTTGTACGGAATACAACGGCCACCTTGGGCGGAAAGGCACCTGATGCGTGGCATGGCAATGGAACCGGAGGGCCTGTAGGGACCTAGGGGTGGGAGACAGAACAGGAGCACATTCAATGAGTGTGTCACACACCCATCACACAGTACATGTCAACAACTACAAGCAATGTACACACATCGCACAGAGCAATAGGGCACAATGCCACAGCCACCAACAGTGGCATACTACCCTGGCCATGGAGCGTTGACACACAGCACGCAGTGAACAAACGGCCACCCTGACACAGCACACACACACCTGCACAGACACAGCCACATCAGCCGTCGTACATGGACACTCACCGTCAAGTGAAGTAGTGGGCGATGAGCTGCTGCCGCACATTCCCAGCTTCCTCCTCTCCGCTGTCCTCCTCACTCGAGCTGTCCTGGTCTGCGGGCTGGGGCCCTGGTTGATCTCCGTCATCCACGATGAGGGGGATCTGCTTCCGAATGGCCAGATTGTGCAGCATGCAGCACGCCACCACTATCTGGCACACCTTCTGTGGGAGTACGCCAGCGCACCCTCGGTGCGGTCCAGGCACCTGAACCTGGACTTGAGGAGGCCAAAGGTACGCTCGACCACACGTCTGGTCCTCCCATGTGCCTCATTGTAGCGATCGTCTGCTGGGGTGCGAGGATTCCTCAATGGACTGAGCAGCCATGCCCCATTCGGGTACGCAGAGTCACCTGGGTGTGAGGGACACAGAGAACCGTTGCTATTCCAACTGGACAGGGGACAGCATCGCACAACCAGCACGCTACACCACTCCACATACTCACCGACAATACAGCCACGATCCTGTTGCAGATTGGACATCAGTCGTGGCAAGATGCTGTTGCGCATTATGTGTGCGTCATGGGCCGAGCCTGGGAACTTTGCACACACGTGGGTGATCACCATGTCCGCAAGGCACACCACTTGCACATTCAGGGAGTGCGTGTGCTTCCTGTTGCGGTACAGGTGCTCAGTGGCCTGTGGTGGAACAAGGCCAACATGTGTGCAGTCAATGGCTCCAACGACGTGTGGGATTCTGCCAAGGGCATAGAATGCACCCTTCACTGCCGCCAATTCACGAGCCCTGGGGAAGCGGATGTACCTGTTTCGGTACAGCATCATGGCTGCCAGTACATCCCTCAGCACCTTGCTGAACATGGGCTGGGACATCCCTCCTCCACTGCCCACTGTGTGCTGGAATGACCCAGTGCCGAAGAAATGCATGGCGGCCATCACCTTAGCCGTGGGGGTGACAGCTGTCGGATACACCCTGCGGGGACGGAGATGGGGTTCTAACATGGCACACAGTCGATGCAGGGTTGGCCTGTCCAGCCGAAACTTCCTAATGACCTCTGTATCGTCCATGTCCGCCAGCAATTGGTATGGGCGGTCAATGTTCGGTCTCCGCCTAGGGAAAATGGCAGTGGACACATGTCAAAGCAACACGACACATAGCAATTTCGCATACACATCACTGACATGACTGAGCAAGCACATGAGCCACAGCCCAGCTGTCAAGCTGGGACGGCACGGCCACAATACACTTACACAGGTCTCCCAACAATGGCAATGGCTAGTGATACAGACCACTGCCATGTGCATGCACATGGGGATCTAGGCCCCAATGACTTGCGGGGCGTGCTGATGGGGACTGACTGCATATTCGTCAAGCGGCAACGCCACGGCAACATGAATGTCTGCTGAGCATGGAACTGCTTCCGAGGCTGGATGAGTATGGCACACGACGACGACGATGTGGGCACAGGCTGAGCGGCCAAAACAAGTGGGACCTGTGGCACGAGGGGATATGAGACAGTAGTAGGTGTCAGCACTGCACCCTATGTACAGCACTGTACGGATCACACCTCCCGAAACATTGACAGGTGTCCACATTGACAGCCCCATGCCAAGACGGCTGTGTGCTTGCAGTCACACGTCACAGGTGAGAGGTTACATTGCACGTGCCAGGTGGCAGACGTACATAGTGGGAGCTGGCATGTGTGTGCATGTGTCTCCTGTTCAGGATCCACCAGATGGGCGCTGACTCTGTACTGACCATTGGACACAGCATGTTCCGTGGAAGGCTTGTGTGTGGGATGGTGGCACTGGATGTGCCTCCGTTGGGTGGGGGCCATGCACAGGGCGGGTACGTCGATGATTGCGCATTGTTGGTCACGGTGGGTGCACCCACTAAGATGTGTTGCCCTGTGTTCAATTCCTATGTCCGCATGATGATGGACTGTAGATGTGGGCAGACTACACATTGGTCGATGTGCTGTCTATATGCATGTGCCTTCACACCAGGCACAGCTGCCCCTGCACATGTGACCCCTGCTGGACTCGCTGCTGGGTCTGTGGAGCTGATGCACCTTCTGTGCGTGGGGCGGACAGCTCTCCTCACTTCCCTCATTGCGCATGTCATGACTTTGCCGCAGGTGACATGGATCATGGAGGGCCCACATGTACGCGTGGGTAGGCTACACATGATTGTTCACTGGTCGCCACCCCCAGTCAGTGTTTCGAATGGGAAGGTTGTCGTGCTGGTGGTATGTTCGATGTGGCGGATGGGCGGGCCTAGGTGCGGGCTTACATTCCGGACATGGGGGTAGTTGGATTGGCGACTAGTTGCAGTACACACGGGACACGTCTCTTCCTTTCCACATCTGGGTCATCCCTTGTACTCACTGACAGTGATACAGTCATCTTCGCCCCAGCCCTCATGTCCTCCCCTCGCTCCCCCAATATGCATGTGCACCTGCGAGGCTAGCGCTTGCACAGGCAGCCCCAAGCTCGCACCAGAGAGGGCAAGGAGTGTATGTGTGGGTCCAGTTGCACGAGTGGGCTGTCTCAGGGTATGATGTGTTGCGGGACGCCGTCCACCTGCGTGGTGCCCCAAATGGAGACCCGGCCTGCATGGACTATGCATCACAGTCTTCGCCTTCCGGATCCGCCACCTGCGACACCCAGTGGCTGTGGCTGCCCTTGCGGCCAGGCCGCGTCCGTCTGTGACTGATGGCCCACACATTCACTCTTTGGCCTCTCTGGGGAGGGCTCGGGGGTGGTGGCGCACGCGCTTGCACTTAGTCGCAATGGCATGTGGCGTGGTTGGTATTATGGGCAATGGATGGGATGGTGCGAGCCACCTCCCGTGACGTCAGTGCTGCTCGTGCTGGGATGCGTCCCCCCTACACTTCCATTTGACTTGTGCCATGCTAGACGTTGAGGTTCTATTGCCTGCGTGATATGACCAGGAGGAGCGCGAGGAGACCTCTCACACACCATGCTCCACTGCCATCCCGTGCCCTGTATCGCCTGTGCGGATTGACTATGTTGGGGTTACACCTGGTCGACTGGGGCTGTGTGTGCCTTGTCAAGGGGCATGGCGGGCGCACAACAGGATCCAGCTTGTCCACAGAGGGTGGGCTGAGGTGCGCCTGGTACCGCTTTGTGCGTGTGCCCGGCTGCTGTGCACACACGTGTTCACTCCCCCGACAGGTGTCCTCTCACAATGCCCAGGGAAGCGGTGGTGTACTGTTCATGAGCCCTCCCAACACGGCGTGCTCCAACTTGGCATGTGCGCATCTACCCGTCACACCCACCCACCTGAGCACTGCGTCCATACGACTTCACACGACACATGTGTGTCTTCCACAGTTGTGCTACTCATTTGCGTTGACATCCAATACCAGTGGACTACATGGTCATGTCACGACTGCCGTGTACTTCACATACTCTCATCCTCTCTCATTCGTACTTGTGAAATGAGTCAGCGGAGACAGTTTTGGTTTCAAACATTATATTGAGTCTTCTGTCCTCTGTGGTGCAGTATAGTGGACACTACTGGCAGCGGAATACATGTTGAGGATATACTGAGCATGATTGCAAATGGGATAGGGTGTGGGGTTACATGTGATTGGCTGTTGCATGTGGGATGTGGGCTTCAGAGTGACATCTGCTTGGCCAAGGCTGTGCTAATGTACATTTACGTATAGCTGTGGAGCTGCGGACTTTGACACAGACGGTATACATGTAGCCTACCAGACCGCTTGGCATCATGGGCACAGTCCATCTCAGTTCCATGTGACAGGTTTGCTGCGGTTGTTCCTCATGCACGCGTGCATGTGAGATGACATCAGGGCATGTGCTTGCGTGCATGCAGCGGCGTGCCACTTGTTGTTGCACTGTGGTGGTTACTGGACATGTCACAGTCACTGGGGTCGTGTTGTTGTTGTATGCACTTGTCGTCCATGCAAAGGTCCTGGTATGGGATTCCCGGGCGGGGGTGGGAGGGGTGCAGCACCCACAGACTCCAGGCGACCTATTCATGTCCACTGAGCGGTGTGTGTGTCCATGGGCGCTGGATCCATGTCGTGTCCTGGTTGTTCGTGCAGTTCCGTCCATGTGGGTGCGATACACAGACCCCATGCCACTGCCTCCCACGATGCATGCGGTGTTCCTGGATGTGATGGGGAACAGTGTGCATGTCCCGGTCATATTCGATGTCATGGCGATGTCGTTGATGGTGTGGTTACAGTTGCCGGTCGTTTGGTATGGCTGTTGTGGTGGTGACTGGCCAGTCCGTGCGGAAGCTAAGCATGGGTGCGGGGTTGGACATCATAGGTCAATCGGGGAACCTGCGTTGTGGTCCGACGAATTTACAGGTTGTCAGGTATGCGATGCCGTCCAGCAGGGCTTCCATGTCATTGGTGGTGTACATGTTTGCCAGCCAATGTAGCGGATGGTGGCTGTCAAGGTGTTGTTCGTAAGTTGTCCCTTGGAGGACCATGATGGGGCATGCTGGGTGACATTCGATGTAGCTGTTCTCGATGATCCGTCGTGTGGAGGCACAGTGGTCCCATTTCAGTGCGGGTGCGATGTTGGCCACATACGCCATGCCCCCATAGGCAGAGCAGGCCCTGTCGTGTGCGTCCAGAGGGAGGAGTAGTGGTAGCAGGTCCGCCTTCAGACATGCCGGGTTGGAGAGGCATATCTCCACGGGATGCTGGTAGGGACACCTCCGACAGTAGAAGACGGGCATGACGCAGCTGAACAATGTGATGCGGTAAGTCAGTCGGTAACTTACGTTCAGCAGGGACAGGAGATCGCATCCCAATATATGTAACAGGTTGGTTTTGTACAGCTTGAGCTGTTCGGCGTAGTTGGGTAGGTGTGTTGCTGTTGCCATTTCGCAGCGGTGCGTTGTGGTGGCGTGCTCCGGCTGTGTGTGCAGTCTGCAATGTGCACGCTCCGAGGTTGCTGTGAGCTCTGTGTAGTCGTAGGGAGACAGGACTTGTGTTCTGTTGGCTTGTTTGGAGGACACGGGCCCTCATCCCACATGCTTCTCAGACAGTTCAAGGTCAGTGATGTGTGACTCCTTCCAATTAACTTGCATGTGGCCGACATGGGGGAGTGTTTTCTTCTTTCTTCCCCGTCCGTTGTGTGCTTCTGTGATATGCGCTATCTGCCCTGTGGTCGGTCTCCTCGGCATGCCTGTGTTGGTCTATTCTTGGACAATGGCTGTATTCACCGGCTTCTGTCGTAGGGCTGTGGTTTCGGAGTTGGAATGGAAGGTCATTCAGTGCTGTCTGCTCTCCCTTGTGTGGGCGGCAGGCTGCCTTTCCGCTCTGCGTTGGGCCTTGTGTGTGAATGTTATTCTTGGGCCACCTGTTGTCGGTCCCCGGGCTCTTTGGTGTTCCGTTTTATATGTCTTGTTCATATGTGCAGGGTGGTATGGGTGTTTCAGTGTGGTACTGGCGTTCCTCTTCCCGAAGGGGCCCTGCTTCTCCTAGTTGGTGTTGCCGCCGCTGTGTGCTACGCCATGTTTGTTACACTGGGGTGTGTCCTGCTGTTGCGTGACTTCACTGACATGTGTGCGTCGGTTGTGTGGCGTTGGGTGTTGTCCGTGAATTGGGCGTTGGGGACATGTCTGTGGCAGGCCTGTCACGTGTCATGTGCGTTCGGGGTGGGGCTGATGTGTGTGCTGCTTGGTTGTGTCCCTGTGTCTGTGTGCGACGCATGCATGGCGCTGCGGTTGGCCTCTGCGTTGTGCGCATGTGTGGCGGCGCCATCGCCGCTTTGGGGCCGTGACGGGGTGGTTGGTTCCTAGTCCCAGGTGGTGTGTACACATGTGTTACGCGATGTTACGATTTGGCCTGTGTGTCATATGTGGATGCAATGGTGGATGTGTAGTGTACACGCGCTGGTGGGGGGTTGTCCGCTTTTTCCGCCCTTGCACTGTGTGCGCTGTTTGCGTGCACTTGTTGTGTGTGTGCCTACCTCCGTCTCCGCGGTACGTTGCGTCCTTGGTGGTGCATCAGCAGGAGCATGGGGAGGGCCTGCAGTGCTGGATTCATGCTCGGGGAGCCGCTTCTTCGTTGTCCGTGCTCGGCGTCCGTGTTACCGCTTCGGTTTGTCGTACGGTATCTCTTGGCCGTGGGAGCCGTTTGTTTGCGGCATCGTAATTTATACGCCGGGCGGGACGTGTTTCGCCGGACGGTGTGTGTCAGTTAGGCTGCGCCGCTACGTGTGCGGACGCACTTTGATGGCGGACGGTGTTGCTGGCTTGCCGGCGGTGTTTGGCCTACTTTTCGCATCGTAATTGGGCGGGCGTGTGGACTGCTGCGTGCCGGCGGTAACTGGTGGTTTTTGCATCCGCCAGCACGGCGGTTGTGCTTCCGCCCGCCATCGTAATGAGCCCCTAAGCTATGAAAAAATATTGAAACTTAAATTGCCCAATACAATTAGTGCAACAGTAGAAAAAGTGTTGGATAGCAAAATAATTAAATTTACTATTCCAGCTCCAGTAAGTGCAACAGTAGGGAAAGTGTTGGAGAGCGGAGGGGTAAAAATTACTAATCCCACTCCAGTAAGAGCAACAGTAGAGAAAGTGTTGGATAGCGTAGGGGAAAAAATTACTATTCCCACTCCAGTGAGTGCAACAGTAGGGAAAGTGTTCGATAGCGGAAGGGCAAAAATTACTATTCCCACTCCAGTAAGAGCAACAGTAGGGAAAGTGTTCGATAGCGGAGGGGTAAAAATTACTATTCCCACTCCAATGAGTGCAACAGTAGGACAAGTGTTGGATAGCGGAGAGGTAAAAATTACTGTCCCCACTCCAGTGAGTACAACAGTAGGGAAAGTGCTGGATAGCGGAGGGGTAAAAATTACTATTCCAACTCCAGTGAGTGCAACAGTAGGGAAAGTGTTGGATAGCAGAGGGGTAAAATTTACTATTTCCACTCCAGGGAGAGCAACAGTAGGGAAAGTGTTGGATAGCGGAGGGGCATAAATTACTATTCCCACTCCAAACAGTGCAACAGTAGGGAAAATGTTGGGTAGTGGAGGGGTAAAAATTAGTATTCCCACTCCACTGAATGCAACAGTAGGATATGTTTTGGATAGTATAGGGGTAAAAAAATTTATTCCCACTTCAGTGAGTACAACAGTAGGGAAAGTGCTGGATAGCGGAGGGGTAAAAATGACTATTACAACTCCATTGAGTGCAACAGTAGGGAAAGTATTGGATAGCAGAGAGGTAAAAATTACTATTCCAACTCCAGTGAGTGCAACGGTAGGGAAAGTGCTGAATAGCGCAGGGGTAAAAATTACTATTCCCAGTCCAGTGAATGCAACATTAGGGAAGGTGTTGGATAGCGGAGAAAAATAAATTACTATTCACACTCAAACACTTAGAAAAAATAAATATTAAATTTTTTGAATTATATTAAAAATTAATAACCAAAATTTAAAAAAATAAATAAATAAATATTAAACATATAAAAAGAACACATATTATAGCAACTAATTACATATAACAAAAACCTACAAATATTATATAACTTAAAATAATAAATATATTTACAAAAAAGTAATTCTTTTAAACTAGAAAATATTTACAAACAAAAAAATTAATTAAAACATAAATGTATTTATTTTATTTCCTACCCTATAACACTACATCAATAACAAAACACTTCAACATTTTTAAATAAATGTATTTACATAATTAACATAATTAATAATGAATTAAAAAATATTATTAATTAAAAAAACTAATACAAATTAATTGACTACACACACTTTAACACTATAATATCCACAACACACACTTAAATTAAACTATAAAATATTAAAACACAATTAAAACTTATTTTAAAATTAAAAACTATTACTATTAACAACTAATAATTAAATAATTAAAATGTATTTAATACCCACCCTTTACCCTTTTAAAAGTAAAAACAGCACACAAAAAAAACAATTACCCCAAAAAGATATAAAATAATTATCATTAATTAACAACTATATATAATTAATTAAACACAAATTACGTCCCACTCTTTACTCCTATAAGCACCACAACACACACCTAAAATTAATTACACAATTACCATAATTAATTACCAATTAATTTATTAAAATTAATTAACAACCAATTATTAATTCATCAATTAAAAATAAATTACTTCCCACCCTTCCCACCCTTTACACCTATAAAATCCACAACAGACACCTAAAATTAATTTAATACCCAACCTTTACCCCTTTAAAAGTAAAAACAACACACAAAAAAAATTTGCCAAAATAAATATCAAATAATTATCATTAATTAACAACTATATATAATTAATTAAACACAAATTACTTCCCACTCTTTACTCCTATAAACACCACAAAACACACCTATAATTAATTACAAAATTACCAAAATTAATAACCAATTAATTAATTAAAATTAATTAACAACCAATTACTAATTCATAAATTAAAAATAAATTACTTCCCACTCTACACCTATAAACACAACACACACCTAAAATTAATTACACAATTATCATAATTAATTGGTTGTTAATTAATTTTAATTAATTAATTTGTAATTAATTTTGGTAATTCTGTAATTAATTGTAGGTGTGTGTTGTGTTTTTAAAAATTAGAAATTAAAATTAATTAACAACCAATTATTAATTAATTAATAATAACTTAATTTACATATTTAACACTATAACATCTCGATTAAACAAATATTAATAAATAAAAATTAATCAATAAATTTAATATAATTAAATTACTTCCCACCCTATTCCCATATATACCCACAACCCGCTACAGAACTAAAAGCGCAAAATTCAAATAAAAAAAAATAATAACTACTAAAAATTTAACACATATATTACAAATACAAACAATGCTTATACAAAAAACATACATCATAAACATATAAAATATACACTAAAATACCTAACAATAAGAAAACATGATATTTTTAACACCTATATTTTTGCAAATGATATTAAACACTTCGATATTTTTAAATTTGATATTACTTACCTTAAGTCGATATTCTTGACCACGATATTCTTGCTGTCGATATTTCTGACCCACGATATTAACAACTTGGGGGCCGATTCCGATTCGGGCTGGAAAACTCTCCGACCGAGCCGGACCCGGAGAGATTTCCGACCGAATCGGACTCTGGCAGTCCGACCGAACGAGTACGATGCGCACGCATGCTATCGGACTCGATTCGGTTGGACTCCCATTGAAGTCAATGGGAGCTGGTCGTACAACGCGTACGCGGGCTCCCATTGACTCAATGGGTGCGAGGTGAACGAGGGCACCCCCTACAGCGGGTTTGCATCGATGCGGTTCGCGCCGCACACGCACAGGTAGGGGGGACCCATGGGTCCCCCCTGTGTGCGACTCGCGTGGCTACGCATACAGGGGGTCCGACACGGACCCCCAAAGTCCGGCTCTGACAGCTGTTTCGAGCCAGACGGTGCGGGTCGGTCGCACTGCTCAAGGCGCGCATCGTACTTGCCCGGCCGGGGAACGTCTCCATCGCGCGGTGCGAGTCGAGTCCGAGCGAGTCGGTCGGTGTGGTTCGGACCCGTGAACGAGTCGGTCGGCGATTTCGCGTGCGCTCGCATCGTACTCGCTCGGCCGGACGCGCGTTCGAATCGGTCGGAAAAGAGGGCTCCGAATCGGATCCGGTTAAGCCGAATCCGATTCGGTGCGCTACCGGCCGAGATCGGAATCGGCCCCTAGATATTTGTGCAACTCAATATTTTGTACTCGACATTCTGCCTCTGCACCATGCTAAATATAAGTTTTAAAGACACAAGAAATATTTTCAAAATGATGTAGGTATTCCATTAAGAAAAGGTTTTGTGCTTTGAAAAAGTGAGAATTGATGTTTTCAGTTTTAGAAAGTTACTGATGCATGTGGACGCTGAGTAACAGAGCAATGTATGCTCCTAGACAGCCATGTACCCAATTATATATCAAGTGTGATATGTAGACTCCACTCACGCATAGCTCAGTAGAAAAGGATAGATACACTAAAATAGGTCGTTTGATGCTGACAGAATGACTTAAATAATTAGTCACAGATATAGTCACAACTGTTATGTATCTAAAAGCAATGGAGGTAGTTTCACAGTCAGCCAGGCACTACTCAGGCACTCATCCAATCACCCAGCCACAACTTAGGCAGTCACCGAATCACCAACGCTCTATCCACACACGTATTCAATCACCCAGGCACTACACATGCTCTCTTGCAATCACGCAGGCACTAATTATGTAGTGATTGAAATATTCAGGTACTCCCCACGCATTCATCCAATCACCCATGCACTAACCATTAACTTATACAATCAACAAAGCTGTACCTATGCAGTCATTCAAACACCCAGGCACAACCCATGCACTCATCTAAACGCCCACTTACAACCCATGCACTCATCAAAATACTGAGGCACAACCCATGTACTCATCCACTTATTGCAGGCAGTACCATTGCAGTGAACCTATCTCCCATCCAGTACCTATGCACTCATTCAATTACTGAGGCAATACTGTTGCACTAATACAATCACCCCAGTAGTACACTTGCTTTCATTCAATCACTCAAGCTTTAACAAAGGACTCATGCAATCACTCAGACACTAGTCATGCACTCATCTAATCAGCCAGAAACTACTGATGCACTCATTCAATTATCCAGGCACTACCCATGTACTTATCTAATCACCCAGGTACTACCTGTTCACTCAACCAAAAACAAATGGGAAGCAGCCATGTACTCATCCAATCACTGAAACACTATTAATGCACTCATCCAATCTGTCAAGTGTTATGCATGCACTTAAACAACCACGTATGCACTATCTATGCACTCTATAAATCACCTATCTATGCATGTATTGACTTATGGAGGCATTAGTCATGCACTTATCTAATCATTCAGGCACTACTCATTCACTGATCCAAACACCCAGATAGTAGTGATATACTCATGCAAACACGCAGTCAGTAACTATGCAGATATGGAACGACCCACGAAGTTCCCACATACTCAGGGAATCATCCAGGCACTACCTGTATCCTCAGGGAGTCACCTAGGCACTACCTATGCACTCATTCAATCATCCAGGGAGTATTGATGTACTCAACCACAAACCCATGTATTTACAAGTTTTACTGAGGAATATGTCGTCTTTTAGAACCATCTGCTGTATTATATATGCAACTTGTCACACACTCTTTGCATGTACTCGAAGAATTAGTGAGCTATATGCTCTGATAGAGATTAACCCGTTTGCTGCTTCGAACGTTCCGCGCCAGTGCGAAACGTTCTATTAAGCGGGCGGGGCCGCGTCGGCCAACGGACGTGCGCAGCACTACCGAGGTAGTGCTCGCGACGGCCGTTGGCCGACGCACGCAGCAAAAGGGTTAATGTGCAGATTTTTATATGCACTTTTTCCCAAAATTTTTATCTGATACATCTAAGTAGAAAAGTAGTGGGTTACTAAATCCACCAGTGACACATTGGTAGAAAGGCACACAGATATCTCTTATGTTGTGTTTTCAGATTTACAGGATTGATACTCTGTGGGCCCGATTCACAAAGGTAAAGTTAGACGAAACTCTTAACTTTACGACTTTCGGTATTCACAAAGGGCATTTACTACTCGTAAATGTCCTTTGTGAATACCGAAAGTCGAACTTTATGACTTTCAGTATTCACAAAGGGCATTTACGAGTAGTAAATGCCCTTTGTGAATACCGAAAGTCGTAAAGTTAGACTTTCGTCTCACTTTACCTTTGTGAATCGGGCCCTGTATGTATTTCTACACTTTGGTGATGTTCATTTTAAAATTTACTACAGAAGGGATAAACTGGTCTTTTACCATGTATAAGTGAGAACTGATAAATGGTGCAGTTGTGCTGTAGAAGAGGGTGCTATAATGTTAAAAGGTAACTAATAAATAAAGTTTTATGTTTTGCTTTGGGTTTGGTATATTGAAGTAGGTGCATGTAGTTATATAGCTAGGTTCATCTGTCGATTTAAAACTGCAACATACCATAAAAAGTTTTTTTTGTGCTATAAGTAAGGCAGTAGTAAAGTAGTTGGTTCGTTGGCTAGAGTAAAAATTAAAATATATAAATCTTTTTACAGAACAATATCTACATAAATACAGACAGTTAGAATGACTACAAAGTTTCAAAGGAAAAGACAACAGAAGCAACTTCAGTATCTCTGCAGAAATGAGACACACAAAGGGCAAAATGCAGAAAAAGTGGCAAAAGAAAAAAGAGCTACTTGTAGGAGGACAATGTAATTTCTTAAAAATAAATGAAGACACCTGCAAAGATTACAAAGTAATGAAAATAAAGAGCAAACTATGAGACAGAATAAGAGTGGACAAAATCTATATTACAAGAACAGGTAAGAATGTAATAAAGACGTACACACCTTAACCAGGAGCCAGAAGCAGTTTAAATAAATCAGAGCCAGGATGTTTTGTAGTAGTGTGGTTATAAATCTACTGAGAAATATGAAGAAGGAGAAAAGAAGGAGAGAGGCACTGAAACAGAAAGAACAAATTGAGGAAGTAGTTGATAAGGCCTTTGCGTTGAAGAGGAAGCTTTTCATTTTGATTATAAATAGAATGAAGAGTCTTGACAAAATGGGGTTGTACATGAGGAGACAAAACCAGAAGAAAAGATTAGTGAACAGAAGTAACTTTTGTACAGTTTTTAACAGAGAATGGACACATACTTCTACTACAGAGCCTTTCTTTAATGAAGAAAGCTATCTTCAGGATAAAACATTAGTTCATTCTATTGATGAAAGAGAACGACGTTATGAAATGAAGAAGGGCACTCCTATAGTGAAAGAGGTGAAGGTATCTAGAAATGTAGAGCAAGTTATGGCAGAAGAGGTACAGGGAAGGCATAGTCAGGCCCTGTATACAAATGGAATTGTAGTAGTGTTTGTAGTATTTGTCAGCAACCCATTGATACACTAAGAAAACTTCTGCATATCTTTACAAAGCAAAGTTTAAAACACAAAATAAGTACTGTGCAAGGATTGGATCCTTGCAAGGTTAGAAAGCATGCAACTTTTGAGGAACACTCACAAGCTTGTTTATCAAAGAAAGTGTGCCAAGCACCTTTCATCATTTCAGGTTGTAAGCTGTACACCTCTAAACAATGTGAACTTTAGCTAGGAGGCTGTACTATTTGTAAACACCTGCTTTATGTTTAGGAGAACTGAGTAGAGCACTTTTGCATGGTACTGTGGCAGAGGTAGAAAAGGTTTGTGATGATGTGCAGTTTTGTTTCTTTTGTCCAGAATAGGACTCTACAGAAAATGAAGAGTTGATAACAGGAGGAGTTGCAGAACAAGACACAGGTATTATAGTTGAGAGTTTTGAAGACGAGATTACTAAATTTAACACAGTGTGCTCTGAAAAACCAGGGTATGTTTATTTATGTTGTCGACACACTCACTACAAGATTTAAATACTGACTGTTGACTTGTATTTAAAAAGTGAAAATGAAAATAATGATAACTGGCAAAAGTTTGCTGTGTACTTATTTGTAGATGAACGCTCTGACTTGCCCTCACAGTAAGTTATATGTAAGTACTGTTACAATAAATTAGAGGATAATAAAATGCTAGCTAGAGCTGTGCTGAACAAGTTAGTACTGGTTCCCATTCCAAGAACCACTTCAAGGTTTAAATGTTTATGAGTCAATTCTTATCCAAAGTATACATCCATTTCAGGCTATAGTCCGTATGGAGCTAAAGACAGGCAAGTTACTACCAACAGAGCTGCAGAAGGGTCTAAAAGGTACTGGATTAGTAGTGTTTTCTAAAAATGTTCAGCAGGATGCTCAAGAATGTTTAATGGTAATGCTAGGACTATTAGAGGAAGAGGATGTGAATAACAATGAATTATTTGGTTTAACTTATAAATGGAACCATAACTGTGAACATTGTGAATTCACCTCTAGTACTGAAATCAATTCGGAACAATTGCTCTACTTGACGTTACCAGATTGTAAAGCTGTGGCCTTTAAAAAATTTAAGCAAAAACGCCCATCAAGATATGACCTGTCCAAACTGCAGTTAAGAACTTAGGTCTACGTTGTTACTACAAAGGTATGGAAAATATGTCCTAGTCATGCTACAATGATGCTGAGAGGATGATACTAAATTGGAAAGTGAAATTACAGACTTTGTAGCTGGACAAATTTCCAATTCAAAAAGAACTTTCACAACTATAGCAATCATATTTCATGATGGAATTAATGTAACCGCTACACACTACATCGGTTACTACTTCGCCCGACTGTTGCCTGTCTCTAATATGGAGGACGCTAACGTTCCCTTGAAGTGAGACCACTCGCGGAGGGCCAACGCGACTATACCATGGGTGACCATCGCAATTACAGCGCCTGTTCGCATCTCCTGGGAGCTGTAGTAATCCCAAATTTCAAACTTGGGTGCTGCATGTGTGGTGCACGCGAATGCTATTAATATTATGGTGGCCACCCATGATGCATCAGACTTTGAAACTGTTCCTTCCACCTCTCCTCTCACCACTCTTGACCTGGGGGTGAGCTGGAGGATGAGGCGGACAGCGCTTTCCCAGTAACACCGGGACCGGTGCTTTCAAAGGAACTATGACGATGCCCCCTGGGCGGAAACCATAACTGTCTATACTTACCGAGGAGCCTGAGCAACCTTGGCCGATGCCCGGTGGAGCTGTCCTATGCAGCTATAGAGGAGTTTGGCTCTGGTTCACCCCCTTGGCCGTCACCTACCCAGCCGGATATCGGACATTGTTTTCCTCATCTCCCGATTGTGTTTCCTTCCCTCCCCCGCCTTTTCCCTCTGTGATTCTTTGGCTACCTCCCCTTTCCAGCCCTGTGTGGAACCGTGGAGTCAGCTACCTTTATTGTTTTTTTTGTTTAATTTTGTATTTCCCGCCATTTTGGAATAATGCTATCGGCTTCTGTGGGTCCTCCATCATGGCAGTTTCGACCTATCCTCTTTGCTACTGGCCTGCTCCTTGTTCGCCTGATTGACCTTTTCCTCTTGTCCACCCCCCATGGTCTCCCACACCCCCCTACTTTCACCGATACTCAGGTCGGTTTTGCCTGTCTTTTACTTTGACTGCCTTGACTGCTTGTTCCCACTGAAGTACTTTTCTCCCTTGCCGGTCTGCCTGACTCTATCTGCATTCCTTACCCCTGTTTACCATTCCCCCTCTACCTTTCTTTCCCCAGAAGACGTGTATCTTGGCTATGCTTCGCGCCAATAACTCATATTATTGTATAATCTCATATTTTTCTCCTATGTCTATACTTGGCTCCTGTAATTGATGTAATTATGTAACCTGTAACTTGCTGATCCTCATGTAAAGTGCTCTGATATCCCCGGGTCTAGCCAGCGCTATATAAAAGTTTGCAAATAAATAAATGAAAAAAAATTATTTAAGATGTCAAAGAGGATGGACAGAGTGCAATGATGTAGAAATTACATTCAAATCAAGAGTACCTAAAAAGTTACTAAACTCATATCTGCTATTTGTATAACCGAAGTTCAAAGGACAATTTAGGATAACAAAATGTGGTATTGTGTTGACATGTATATGAATTATGTGTTTCTTAGACGTTATTCGGCCTATTAGGGGTATTGTGTACAGCAACCTATTTGAAATGAAAGACTCTTTCTAACTGCAGGAAAGGATTTATGATAAAATTAAAGGTCTACATTCTGGTACTACAGATAAAAACTAAATGGAGGTACTATAATACCAGCAGCCTTAAGTCGCAACTAAGAAGTCTCATCACTACTTCACCACAGTATCTTGTTTTGGTTGCCTAATGTTCAAAATTAAATATTAATACATTTTTCTTTGTTTATATTTTTTCATAGTGGTTGAACTGCTTCAATAAAAAAGGAAAAATAATTAACAAGTATGCTTTTTGACATTCTGCAAAGTTATATCCACAGGTTGCTGCCCGGCTGTTACGATGGTGTTGCAGTCCATGCAGAATGTAGCAAAACATTTTAGTTCTGGTGACATTTCACTACATCTTCTTGCCACTTCAGCTGGAACTTTGTTGCCAGGAGCATGGGCTGGAGGCTGATGAACCCTCTCCTTTTTTTTCTCTGTGCAATTTTAAGTTGCTTCTTGTAGCATGTTTTCAAGTGTCAAATGTCTTCTCACATGTGCTGCACCTCACCAATTCAGGGGCCGATTCCGATTCAGCCCGGAAATCTCTCCGACCGAGCCGGACTCGGAGAGATTTCCGACCGAATCGGACCCTAGCAGCCCGACCGAACGAGTACGATGCGCACGTGTGCCATCGGACTCGATTCGGTCGGACTCCCATTGAAGTCAATGGGAGCCAGTCGTACGATGCGTACACGGGCTCCCATTGACTCAATGGGCATGACGCGAACAAGGGCGCACTCTACAGCGAGTACGCGTCGATGCGGGTCGCGGCGTACATGCACGTGTAGGGGGGACCCATGGGTCCCCCCCTGTGTGCGACTCACGCGGCTACGCATACAGGGGGGTCCGACACGGACCCCCAAAGTACGGCTCCGAGTGCTCTTTGGAGCCGGAGTGCGCGGCTCGGTCAGACTGCTCGCGGCGCGCATCGTACTTACCCGGCCGGGGAACGTATCCATTGCGCGGTGCGAGTCGAGTCCGAGCGAGTCGGTCGGTGCGGTTCGACCCGGGAACGAGTCGGTCAGAGCGGTCGGGATGCCCGGACGAGTCGGTCGGCGATTTCGCATCGTACTCGCTCGCCCGGACGCGCGTACGAATCGGTCGGGAAATAGGGCTCCGAATCGGATCCGGTTAAGCAGAATCCGATTCGGAGCCCTACCGGCCGAGATCGGAATCGGCCCCTTAGTTGTGGTCTTCGATTCACCAGATGGAATAGTGAAAAAATCCCAAGCTATGCTATGTTTCCTTATTGTTGGTTCTTTATCAGTAGACTGCTCATGTGCAGATGAGTCTTTCTGGTCTACAACAACTTCAACCAGTTGTAGGTCTTCCTCTGGTTCTTCTGATGCAATTTATTTTTGGTAGATATAGATGAAAAAAAGTTGAAAACCAGCACAATTTTTTTTAAATCAGTTTGGGACAGCTCTTATAAAAAACTAACCAGTACCTGGAAAGTTCAAGAAGGGAGAAATGGGTGTGTACTTCCTTTCATTAAGGAAACTGTGCAAACCAATAGAATAGCTTTATTTGATAATCATTTTCTATTTGAGAGTTCTGATGTGAAAGTTATTTTTTGAAACTGTTGTTTTTGACAAATGTGGTGTGAAAATAAAGTTAAACCAATATGTTACCAAACAGCTAGATTCAAACTTTGAGTAAAATATGTTGATATAGCTGTATAACACTTTGTCATTTGTATTTGTGACTATTGACGTCATCGCGACCTCCGGTGTTGCTGTGAGGAAGGCAAATGTATGCTTGATATCGTGTTTTCACAAATGAATACAAAGTAGAAAGTTAAATTAGTATCTTTCTAAACAGCTACACTGAAACATTAGTAAAATATATCTATATATGTGTTTTACACTTTGGCAAAAGCACACGGTATTCACTGTGTGTTTGTGGCATCATCGTTGAAATCAAAAATATCTTGAAATAAGATGATTATTGCAATTTTTAAATAAATATATGACAAACCCAACAATAAGTGGTGCACCATGCAGATGTAATGTTCAATATATAATTATAGAAAAAAAATACAGGGGCTTTAAAGTTATGAAATAGAATACAAAAAATGTTAGAAATTCACTTAAAAAACCAAAGGTTACAGGGACGTTATAGTTAAGAATTAGCATTTAATAAACATTAGAAATTCACTGAAAAAAACAAAGGTTACAGGGGCGTTAGAGTTAGACAATAGAATTTAAAAAGACCTTAGAAATTTACTGAAAAAAAGGCTTTTGAGATATTAGGTTGAAAAAATATAGATATCTGGGGATGCGAGTCCTTGCAGTGGACTCGCTGATCATACTGATATTTGATTGGCTGCCAACACTACAACCAGGAAATGTTGGCAGCCATCTTGAGACTCAGCTTGAAGACGAGTCCCACAAAAAATGTAAAAAAAAGAAGAAAAGGGACAGGGTTGGGATACACTGACCCCCCCAGATATGGTGGGGGGTCCCATTGGGACACAGAAGGTCCAGATCGTCTTTTTCATGAATCCCCCAGGTGGACCAAATCCCAGGGGCAGTGTTTTAAAAGTATTTGGGGGTACCCGTTCCCCGGGGACTGACACTTCCCTGGGGCAAACATAATATACATGAGTGGGGCCCACACAGGCCACTCGTAGCCCCAGGGACCTCAACTTCCCCGGGCTCTATCGTAAATTTGTGTGGGGGAGGACCGTTTTGCCTCCTCCACAGCCCCGGGGACTGCCACCTCCCCAGGGCTAATGCAATGCTGGGTTTCGCAGACCCCCCTGCCCCGGGGCTTTTAATTTTTGACATGGGGTGTATCATGTACCACACAGGCCCCAGGGACCAACACCTAACTGGCTCAAACTGCTTTTTAAGAAATGGGAGGCAGATGTGTGGCCCCCCTCCTCGGCCATTCTTGGCCCCAGGGACCACCACGTCCCCGGGACAGACCCTAAGACAAGAAAGGAGGAGGGCCATGTGGCCCTCTCCTGGAGCCATACAAGGCCCTGGGGACCAACACCCCTATGCTTTACTACTCCCGCCAAGCCATAGCAAACTGTGCTCTGCTTTGAGCAAACAAGAGAATTTTGCTCTTGCTTGCTCGAAGCAGAACACAATTGCTTTTACACACAGGGAGCTGCATGTTAGTAGGTCCTATGTGTAAAAGCAATGCTGGTTCCCACAGGAGGTGGGGAGCTGGCAGGGCCCACAGGGGCCTTCAGGCTCCCCCCGTGGTCCCCATCCTTAGTGAGTGGGTGCCCTACATGAGGCTGGGCCCTGGGGGATGGTGTCCCAGGGGCCAAAATGGCCCAAGAAGGGGGCCTCTTGGCCCCCTCCCTTTTAGATTGTTACAAAAATTTTTTTTTGAATGCCGGGCCCTGGGGGATTGGGTTTCCAGGGCCGAAATTGGCCTGTGGAAGGGGGCCTACCCGGCCCCCCTCCCCGGACAAAGAAAAAATAAAAAGAATAATAAGACCTGCAATTTTCCGGAGGCCCTGCCCCCTTTCTCCACCACTCTCCAAACAGTCCTCCTGGCACACTGCTAGTTGGGGGATGAAGTTCCCTTGGCTCCAGAGGGTTCATGGGAGCCAACAAGCCCTCTTGTGACCTCCAGTAAATCCCACACAACCTGATTGCTGAGAGGACTTCAGAGACCACACCTCCTTCTCCACCACTCTGAAAAATCACCTCCTGGTGCACTGCTGGTTGGAGAATGATGTCCCCTTGGCTCCAGAGGGTCCTTGGGGGCCAACATCCCCTCCTGTAACCTCCAGTAAGTCCCACACTGCGGAATTTCTGAGAGGTTATCGGAGGTCACACCTCCTTTCTCAACCACTCTGCAAACATGCCTCCTGGTGCACTGCTGGTTGGGATAAGAAGTCCCCTTGGCTCCAGAGGGTCCTTGGGAGCCAACAAGCCCTCCTGTTACCTCCAGTAAGTCCCACAGAGCAGAATTGCTGTAAGGACTTTGGAGCAAAAGACACACAATTGATGGACAGAATGCAGAACAAATCAAAACATTCACCCCCAGTCAAGAGATCTGGTTTAAATCCATCATTCTTTTGCTCACCATGCCACCCCAGTTTAGACCTGGCCATAGGCAAATCAGTCTTGGCCCTGTGCCTCATGGGAACAGTCCAGCCCGAACTGCCAAGCCAGGTCCTCCCTGGAACGGAAACAAGCATCCTAGGACCGGTTTCGGGGTTTCACCCCTCATCAGCCAGGATAGCTTGAATCCAGTGGCACAGTGAGCCCGGGACACACGTCTGGGCATACCCGGTGCACTTAAGGCGAGAAAGCAAAAGACACACAGCTGATGGATGGAATGCAGAACAAATCAAAACATTCACCCCCAGTCAAGAGAAATGGGTTGAATCCATCATTCTTTTGTTCACCATGAAACCCCAGTTTAGACCTGGCCATATGCAAATCAGTCTTGACCCTGTGCCTCATGGGAACAGTCCAGCCCAAACTGCCAAGCCAGGTCCTCCCTGGAATGGAAACAAGCATCCTATGACCGGTTTCGGAGTTTCACCCCTCATCAGCCAGGATAGCTTGAATCCAGTGGTACAGTGAGCCCGGGACCCACGTCTGGGCATACCCGGCGCACTTAGGGCGAGAAAGCAAAAGACACACAGTTGATGGATGGAATGCAGAACAAATCAAAACATTCACCCCCAGTCAAGAGATCTGGGTTAAATCTATCATTCTTTTGCTCACCATGCCACCCCAGTTTAGACCTGGCCATATGCAAATCAGTCTTGACCCTGGGCCTCATGGGAACAGTCCAGCCTGAACTGCCAAGCCACGTCCTCCCTGGACCGGAAGCAAGCATCCTAGGACCGGTTTCGGGGTTTCACCCCTCATCAGCCAGGATAGCTTGAATCCAGTGGCACAGTGAGCCCGGGATCCACGTCTGGGCATACCCGGCGCACTTAAGGCGAGAAAGCAAAAGACCCACAGTTGATGGATGGAATGCAGAACAAATCAAAACATTCACCCCCAGTCAAGAGATTTGGGTTAAATCCATCATTCTTTTTCTCACCATGCCACCCCAGTTTAGACTTGGCCATATGCAAATCAGTCTTGACCCTGTGCCTCATGGGAACAGTCCAACCCGAACTGCCAAGCCAGATCCTCCCTGGACCGGAAACAAGCATCCTAGGACCGGTTTCGGGGTTTCAAACTGGAATGGCATGGGGACCAAAAAAACTATGGATTTAGGCCCAGATCTCTGTGCTGGGGTGAATGTATGACATTGTTCTGCATTCTGTCCAGCAATTGTTTTTTTGCATTTGTCATCCAGTCCAGGTAGGACCTGGCCTGGCAGTTTGGGCTGGACTGTTCCCGTTGGGCTCAGGGTCAAGACTGATTTGCATATGGCTGGGTTCAAACTGGAATGGCATGGGGAGCTAAAAAACAATCGATTTAGGCCCAGATCTCTGTACTGGGGTGAATGTATGACATTGTTCTGCATTCTGTCCAGCAATTGTTTTTTTGCATTTGTCACCCAGAGTGGGACGGGTATGCCCAGACATGGGTCCTGTTCTCTCCATGCCCCTGGAGTCAAGCTATCCTGGCTGATGAGAGGTGAAACCCCGGAACCGGTCCTAGGATGCTTGTTTCCAGTCCAGGGAGGACCTGGCCTGGCAGTTTGGGCTGGACTGTTCCCATTGGGCGCTGTCGTGTAGTTCCTATATACCCTATACAGGATCTGCACGTTTGGATAACATAAACTGTGGGTTTGGTGGCAGACTGATTCTGTGTACCCCCACCGGATACGTTAGCCTGTCTGTATTAGTTAGCTCACAGTGCCACTATAATCTCCTCTTATCAAGGAGAGAATAGATTCTGGCAACCTCAGAACATGACGACCCTGATCCCTCATAATCGGGGAAACAATATACTACCTTTCGCTCAGTCACTCGTGCTTACTTAGTTTGTCTCGGAGAGATACACAGAATGAACAGTCTGGGGGTTTTCAATAAATATTTATTGAACAGTTGTTATTCTAGTGTAAAATAGATGAGCTGCAACGACCATTAGACAGTAGCCGAGATATATGATTAGCAATACTATGAAAGTAAAGGGATGGTATAGTTCTACCATCTTGCAGAAATCATGAATATATACATGTACATCAAACACATGATAAAAAGTGCTTACTCCTACGATGCCTCCCTAACTAGATGTACCTAAATGTACCTAGCATCTGTGTAGGTGTTATGCCAAGAATCCCTCTAGGATCTAGTCCACCCCATTACCTGAGAGGTTAGAGAATGTGGGACCCCGTCCTTGTCTCGAGTTGGACACCCCGCGAGGGATGTTAGACCACTGCTGCTGGGGATTTTGTAATGTTACGGGATTGCAGAGGGCTGAAAACATGTTCTTGAAAAGATTATTGACAGTCCCAAAAAGTACTGCTGCTACGATTTGCCATAACGAACTAGATGTGACCCCTTTATTTTTTCGTTTGCAACTAGCACCTCTTTTGCTTTGGCGTAACATCTGGGCAAAAGAAGAGACAGCCTTGAATCGTGCCATAATCACTGGCTGTTTAAAGTTGGATTGTGTAAAGAAAATTCCTTGGATTATGTACATCTATGATTTACTGGGGAAGTTGGCTCTATCAGAATGTATCGACACCCCCGGAAACATAGTCAATATCTCAAGAGCTGAATTGAAAAGAGTTTTCCTATTTTATTCCTACTCAGTCAGAGATCATCAAGAGTTGACAAAGAAAAGGGTTGTTGAACACTCATTGTTGGTTTGTTCCCCAGGCACTGAGCCCTATCTTTCCTTTTATTTTAATCCTGTTAAGATGTTTTATCTCATAAGATTTAGGATGGGCACTGCTTATTTACTGGTTTCGTACCCACGTGATGCACATTGTGATGCTAAATTGGACATGTGTCCTTGTGACTCAGAATCGGAACAGAGCACTTTACATTTTATGTTTTTTTGTAAACTTTATGCTATCCCAAGACGTTCTTTTTTAAAACCATTATTAAGATTTTTAAATATAAGAAAGTGTAAAGCTGCGCTACATCATCTTCTTCTTTTAAAAGATGAATTTATCTGCTTAATGATTTATAAGTACATTTCTTTCGCTGTTCGGCTCCGGAACTTTGTTGGAAAATGATTTTATTGTCGATTTATCAAATGGTTTTATTGTATATATGTCTCAAATTTGGTTTTGTTAAATGCACCAAATGTTTATTTGTTTTATGCAGACTTTTATGGTTGAATCTGCAGCCGAATAAAGATTTGTTGTATGTTTTTTTAGACCACTGCTAGCTGGAACGTCTGCATGCAGGAACCTCAGCGTCTCTGGTCAGTGTGTCAGACGGGAAGTCACGGTCTCCTCTATCTTCCTAAGCAAGATGTGCTGTATATATACCCATAGGTCTCCCCAGGGGCCCTACCTTGCTGTGTTACTATGTCGGCCTGAAGGATGACGTTGGGCCTGAACTTTATACAGAGATATTATACAGGAGATGGTAATCCTACTGTTAGTCCTGCTGTGCTTCCAAGAAGCCTCATGCATAATGTATGAGAATCGAACCAGGGAAAAACCCGCGTTCTGAATGCAGTGTCATATCTAGGCCTGGGCAGTGAACTTCGCTCCGTTCGCGGAGTTTGCAGAGTTTTCTGCACTCCGCACTCCGCAGAGCTCGTGGAGTGCAAAAAACTCCGCTTCGCGATGTGCAGCGGAGTTTTTCCCCGCTCGCGATCGCGAACGGTAAGTTTGCGATCATGAACGGTAAGTTTGCGAGCGCGAGCTGCCGCTCGGGTAGAATTTCTACCCGAGCAGCAGGAATACCAGCACAAACTGCAGTTCGCATTGCACTCCGCCACTCGCTGAACTGCGCAGAGTTTTTAGTAACTTCGCGGAGTTCTGCGTAGCAAAATTCCACGAACTATGCCCAGGCCTAGTCATATCTAGGTAAGAGGTCAGTGCCTAAGAACAGTTATGTATGTAATGTAGGGAAGAATATAGGTGAAAGGTTGCAATGTTACCTGCGCCTATATAGGGTACCTATATGGAATATAACACCCACTCCTCTTCCGACTGGACGACATATGTAACCTATTACTGTACTACTAGCATAGCATAACGCACAAAGTTTATAAAAACATCTCTTTAGCTAAAAATGTTTGAAAACTTCTAAAAAAAATCTAAAAACTTAAAAATGTAAAAAGAAATTTTTTCAAGCCCTAGCTCTAAAAGTGTCTGTAATTATAGTCCGAACCACTATAAGCATTAAAAAGCCATGTAGGCCCAAAAAATGAAAGGGATGTCAATTTAGTTTCATAGTTCCAAATTTGAGCTTGTTTAAAAAAGGACGAATTTCTCCCAGCACATGACGAGCCAAATGAGTTAAATGCATATGTGTCCTGGCTGGTAGACTCAACATTTCCGTTGCTTGCTTCTGCAGTAGATGGCCCCTGTAACACCTCGCAGAGCATGTCAAGTGAGCACAGATGATGTTCTACACTGTCCGCAGCCGGTGCTGGGGCAGCCTGTGCGCCGTCCAAAGCCTGGGTGTCAGGGGAGGAGCTGGTATTCATACCAGCAGGTGCAGTTACTACCTGCGGTGGCTCAAGGAATGCCGCCATCAACATTGGAATACGCTGAAGACACTGCAGAACATGGGCCGTAATCAGGTCCAGTAACGCATTCATGTCCGGTTGCGCACATGATGGGAGTGTCAAACACAGGTCTAACACGCATTCTTCTCCACAAAACAGGCATCGGGGGACAGGTAAGATGCAGTCCATCCAGACTGGTCGGAATGACAAGAACCAAGATGCAGTTAGTTCTCTTAGGCGAGGCGTGCCTAGATGTTGTACCATGCGGGCACGGTATTTACACTCCAGGAGTGCTTTTTCCATCTCCTTGGTGACTGGGACGTCCATTGCGTAGCAAATCCAAAACAATCAGAATACCTGCTGCTAGGAACAGGATGAGCGGAAGTCCTCCAAAGATGCTTCCAAATACGGAGTGTATGAAGTTTGGGATAACTCCAAGTACCGTCTGAAAGGTGCTCAGAAGTCTAGAACCTATGGTCTTAAATAGGTGGACAATGCCTGTCGTATCAGACATGTTAAAGATACGACTTACCATTTCTGCTAAATGGAAAGGGCAGTTTGTATGAATGAGCGCCTGTATCTCTGCCGAAGACCTTGCGATCCGGAGATCAAAAGTCTCTCGAGCGGAGGTTAAGGGCACAGACTTCTGTAGAAGCATGGCTTTCATTCTGCTTAGAGTATCAAACCGTATTAAAGAAACATTCAGTGAAGGCCATAACTGGCCTCCCTGAATGTATGTGTCGGTGGAAACAATACTTGAATACAACAAGTAACCCTGGAGCTCACGGTTACCAGATATGCGATGCCCGGGAGCATGCCACAGCAGCCTTGACTGTTCAGCATCAAGTAACTCCCATTCGAGAGTGGCCTAAATGCTGGAGTAATCACAGCAGCCGGGGCACCCCTCAAATGACAGAACAGATTCTCCACAGAACCATTACAAGTCCTGTGCAGCATTATATCCTGGCATATGAGTGATCCACTTAAAGCGTTCTCACAGTTTGTACCGCTCAGAAACACTTCTCGATCCCACTCCGGCATCAAAATCTGTATGGTAATACCCATGATTCCTTAATGTATTCCTTATCCATTTCGTCATATCTGCCTACTTGCTTTTGTTCAAGGCAATATTGAAACTGAAAAGTAGTGACCAGTAGAGTTATATGGCCATGGATTAGCCATTCTGTGGACGGTGATTCTGCCACTGTAAATGCTAATCTATCCAGTTTTTTGATACGCAGCATTGTATATTTAGCTCCCCTTTGTGCCATTTCTATCTGTTTATCTGTTAGATTGTATTCAGAAAACAGAGACGTACTGTTGATATAACGCCAAGGCACGTAGCCTGCACGCAAAGATTGCAGCGTCCAGCTTAATAACAAAATAGAACGTAACTGTGATTGCCCGTGTTGTAATATGGCCAAATGTTGTTCTAGTATGTCTATCGCAGAAGATACAATGTTGCCTAAGGAATATATCCTGGAGGTCAATGTAGTTAACCCATTATCTACCACTGCTAGAGATTTTTCTAGATTTATACGGTCTATCTCTCGTAGTCTCTCTGCGGCCTCTTGTTGTGATATTTTCCATATTTCATTGTAGAGAGCATAATAGAAACATTTCTGACGTGGCTTCCTGGGACCCATTAAAAAATCCCTAAGATCCACATCCTGTGACAGTAAGGATAAGTGTTGTTTCACCTGTGTGAGTGTTGAGGTTTTTAGCCAATCGAGGTACAACTTCCCAACACTGTAGGATGTCACTACCCCTGGATGTTGTCTCTGTACATAACGTGGATCTGGCCTATGGAAACTAAACCCTTCAGCTTTACCCATGAATCTTGCCTGACAACTATTAGTGTCTGTGGGTCAAATCAACCATGTTTTCCAATCGGGGTCTGATCTGTTGTATTGTATAATGTCATCTATTGTAATCTCTTCCTGTGATGTTATGTTACCCTCGGTGTGTGATGGAGTCGGCAACCGAGGTGTGTTCAAGTCTTTGTTCTTGGCTAGTCCAAGGCAAGACGTCTGTTGCACTGTCTCGTTCAAAAACATGATTTGTTGAGGGATGAGGCATGCTCTAAACAAAGCTTCTGTTCCCTGTACCTGCCATTCCCTAGTACCCCAGACTGATTTTAAGTCTATGGTGTATTTCCATAAGTCGAAACCTTGTTCAGACAACTGGGCAATAAAGGAAGCAGAGTAAATCTGTTTGGTGTTTGTTAACATATTTTTCTGTGCTGATGTTGGTGCAACCTTATAATAATATGAGGCTGGGTCCGACATATTAAACCCCGAAAAATATGGAAACTTCTGTGTAAATATTTTTGAACTGCCTTTCGGCGGTGTTGGACAATGTTCCCACTGGTGGTAAGTGAACACAGGTCTAGGATTAGCAGATGTATGCAAAAAGTGATGACCATAGTGTTGATAACAATACATAGTCTCAAAATCTGATGTGTCTTCCAATGTTTCACTCTTAGAAAATGCAGCAGATTTTTCCAAATCAGATAACATGTTATTAACAGTTTCAAAATCCCAATCATCGGAAAATGTACTTGAGGTAATGATATCACTGAACGATATTTTAAATAAATGGGAATTCTTCAAATTTTGGTCGGACCAAATGTATCGAAATCAACCTTGTCCCAAACTATACCATCAGGTATAGGAACTGCTGTAATGTTCACTGATGACAAGTCCCTTTGTTCTCGATGAGATGATAGGTGTAGTTTTAAAAGTAAGTTCACCTTTTGGGCTGCAGAGCTTTGTTGAAGGTATCTTCCATTAACAAGCATACTAAAAACTATTACCAAGCCTACCCAGAAAAGAAAGACAAATATCCCAGTGATTACCTATAGTTCTAGCCAGGGTGACACCAGGTAAGTCTTTTTAAGAAAGTTCATAAAGTCTTTAACTTGCTGTTTGCGTGATTTTTTGGCTGGCGTCATTTCCGGTTCGCTTGGATCCAAAGAAAACGTATCAAAGTTTATGAAGTAGCCAGAAGCAGTTCAATCAATTGTTGGTATTGTATCAGGATTTGTAGACATCGCAGTTTGCTCTCTTTGAGGCATGTTGACGTAGACATCTGTATTTGGTCGAATAGCTAGTTGTCTTTCATTTTGAGTTTGATTTTGAATTTGAACTTCAGGTTCAAGAGGAACGAGTTCCATAGCATTGTTGCATAGTCCTTCATTCCATGCAGGGGACTCTTCGAACGTGATGAGTCTTTCCGTTTGAACTTCTTGGATTGTAGCTAGAGGAGGGCGTCTGCTACTTTGGAGTCCACATGGCCTACTACTCAGTATCGGCCACATAATGTGGATTGATCAGGTTGATTGAGACAAATCTTTTCTCCTTTTTTCCGGCACGAGGCGGCAGAAGTACAGTTCTTGTTCCTTCAACTGCTAGGACCTGTACAGGTTTTCTGTATGATGGCCCAAATTCTTTTTTGTTCGCTATCTTTTCTCTGACCAGATCCCTGACTTTTGGGTTCCAGACAGGTCTTGCCGTGACTGATTTGACTTCCCCAATGGGGGTCTGCTTCATATGGACATTACTTTGTTGTGTCCTGGGTTCATTTAGTTCCTGTAAAACAGCCAAACGATCATGGATGTCTTAAAAGGCTTTTCATCCGCCTCTGTGCCTTCACAACCAAGAAAAGGTACCCACATTCTTGTCCCAAATAGGACCTCATATGGAGTGACACCCCCTAGAAAACTTCTTGGCATATTGTTCAATGCTCGCTGGACTCCATACAGATGTTTTATCCAACTTTCACCCGTGCCTAATACTCTAGCTGTTAAACATTGCTTTAAGTCCTGTTTTTTTCTCTCCACAACCGAATTTCCCTCGGGATGGTACGGAGATGAGTACCGCAATGCTACACCCAATCCTCGCATGGCCTCCTTGTAAGCCCAAGAGCCAAAGGCAGGGCCCTGGTCAGAATGTAATGTGCCAATTGCGTATGTCCCTATAAAGACTCGCAAATCTTTTATAGCAGTTCGAGCGTCAGCCGAGCACTGGGGCCACACCCATAGGAATCTCGAGCAGGACGCATGCAAACGGACAGTCTGATGCTGTCTAACAATGGGATTTGCTCTGGACGTGTTATGGTGGAACCTTTCATCTGCTGGCAGATGTCGCATTTCAAGACATAGTCTTTGGTCTGCTTCGTTAATCCAGGCCACCAATAGCGTTGTTTCAGTAAAGAAACAGTCGCCGTAACTCCTGCATGTGCAGAACCTATCCCTTCGTGTGCTGCTAGAATTAAACCTAACCTACGATCCATGTTTGGAATTACTCTATCCCCCAATCCAGGAATCTGAGCAAATGGAATGTTATTGGCATCTAACTTGTAGGAGTACTTGAGTGGAAGCTTTTTTGGTACTGCTCCGCTGTTTTTGCGACAAGCATTGACACCTACCATAATCTCACAGTTTATTCTCGTTTTAGAACAAGTGATTGCAGCTACAGAAGCTGTGCGTACAGCCCCCTTTGCGGCTTCATCAGCCAATGAATTCCCTTCAACGTGAACGCCATCACGCTGATGACTCAGTGTATGTATCACATGAGCCCTCGGTAGTTCGGTTTTCAACTGCACTACCTGTTCCTATAGCATTTTATGCTTAATTGTGCCACATTTTGCATCTTTGAACCCGTTTTGAACCCAGTGCTGCAAATATTCATTATATGACTGTACACAGTAAAAGGAATCGCACACAATTAGTGTGGGGAATTCTCGATCCATATTCACCAGTGCCAGTATCAAGGCTTTTAACTCTGCCAGCTGTGCCGTGCAGACTCCTAGAGACTGCGTTTTTGTGCAACTTGGGTGGAACTTTCCATCCCGCGTGCGACCCTTAACGATTACACATGCTGCGCTATATTGTTGCTTACTCCCTATGGCCGGTTGAGCAGATCCGTCAGTGTAAATAATATATTCATACTGATCTAGAGGCATTATTTCGTTTGGCAGACGATATTCTTGTTCGTATTGCACAAATGCTTGAGGGGCATATTCTCAAGGACTCATCGCCGATTTATCGGCACTTTAGCGCCGCAAAAGTGGCAATAGATTTTTTGCCCTATTCTCAAGCTGGTGCAAACTGCCAATATCGCCAGTTTACCAGCGATAGCTGCCGCAAAAAACATCGCCACGGATGAGTGCGACAACTAACGCTAATGATATGCAGAGTAGGCCTTCCCGTGCAAAAACACACGAAAACACCACTTCGCGAGATTCACAACTACCAGTCAGATCTGCGATGTGAACCAAGAACAGGCGATAAGGCGCGTGCAGTAGAAAGGGAGCCCAGCCCAGAGCCACATCTGAAGACCAACAGATGCCATGGAGACACTGATCATGCAGCTCGGAGACCCAAGAGGGCCACAACACCCACCGCCATCACCCCCAGGCACCCCCCCCTGGACCCTCCCCCCAAGGTCATGAAGTCTAGTAGTCAACGGTAGTGGAAAAACAGAACTTTATTACAAATACATAAATCAACAAAACGAAAAGCTCAGCCAAACGCGTTCCATTACCAATGGGGAACTCCAACAGGGCAACGTGTCTTCAGAAACCTGTGGGAGAAATGGTGACAATGGTCAAACTTCCGTATAGTCACATGCCTAATCTGGTACAGTGTACTGCACTTGGACAAACTGGAATGCTCACAGGCCAGATAAACCATGCATGAGAAGACCGTAACAGAACTGCGTGTGGCCGTAACCGTCGTAGGAATGAAGAGGAAGGTAACGACCACACAAACTGCTGTTACGGTCACATCATGCAGGACTCATCCCACCTGAAAGCATCACGTTGTGTGTCAGCTCGATACCCCTGCCCCTCACACCCCCCACACTGCGCAGGAACATCTTCAGACCACGCAAGGGAACTACGCCAGAGCTGGCGTCACGCACATGTTGGGGGCAATTCACAACACACGTGTATGACTTGTGTCCCCTGCCGACACTGCACACAATCACTGCAACAGCAACCACACGCATGCCATCACTGTGCATACAAAAGTGGACCACTGTGGCCTGTCCACCAATGTCGTCGCAAATACCCCAGGCAGTGTGCATGATCCCCACATGTCCGCAAGTCCGCCACCAACCAGCGCTTTGAGGATGGCCCCCATGGAAATGCACTGCCCATTGGCAAGTACCAACTGAACACACCACACACCTCAACTCCACAATCCCCCAACTCACAACTGTGGGAATGCACACGTCACCAATCCACCACCAAAGTGACTACTGCGTGTGTCTCAGTCTCCGCCACAACCTGCCCATAGGCCTACACACACGTGGCTGACCACCTTCAACAGGCACATTCACACTGGAGACGAGGTGGCTACGTCCCAAACCAACCCGCGCACATCATGAAAATCGCATGCAGGGCCGTGTCAGCAATGGCGGCGCCCCCCACCCAGCCATGAGTCTGCCGCCGTGACCGGTGGTGCCTGAGCGATCCTGTGCGCCTGATGCACCCCAGCCCAGGTCCCCAGACCGGTCCTCCACCCAGCGATGACTGGCCGCCCCTGCGCACCCAGGCCTCAATGCTCACCTGCCGCCACCGGCGTGTCTCCAAGAGGGCCCACCACATGCCGGTGCATCCTCCTCAGCCGATCGCTGGATTCCGTGCCACAGGCCCCCAGCGCACCCTGCGGCACCGCACCGCGAGTCATGTGTGTGCTGACTGCTGCCTGCGCGTACATTGCGGTCCAGCAGGGCACACTGTTCAATTTGAGTCTTGATTCGCTGGATGCCGTATCTAGGACAACGCATCATCGCAGGCTGCACACCCGCTCAGCTCTTCAGGTGCCACTAACCCTGTGCAACGCAAGTCATCGTCACGTGGCGGTAGGCCCCTGCCAGCCACAGTGCAGTGGGTGCCACTGACCATGTGCAACGCAAGTCATCGTCACGTGGCGGTAGGCCCGTGCGGGCCACAGTGCAGCGGGTGCCACCAACTCAGTGCACCGCAAGTCATCGTCCTGTGGCGGTAGGCCCCTGCCAGCCACAGTGCAGTGGGTGCCACTGACCCTGTGCAACGCAAATCATCATCCCGTGGCAGTAGGCCCGTGCGGGCCGCAGTGCAGCGGGTGCCACCAATTCAGTGCGCCACAAGTCGTGGACCCTTCATGATTGGGTCGCGTGGTGCGGACGCCATCATGTCATCTCCGGCAGTGGGGTATGTGATGTGCTAGGCCCCTTTTATTGGCAGGGTCATATGTCCTATGACGCCTGTGCTGGATGGGTGTGGTGTGGGTGTGAACCAGCCCTCAGAGAGTGGCTGTGGCATGCTGACGACTAGACCAGTGATCAGCAGATCACTACAGGGAAGACCTGGGACATGTAGCTTTGTTGTCCCCCCCTGAGCGTAAGCGGAGTGGACTGGCCTGGCGTATGGCAGGCCAGCGTAGGGGTGGAAACAATGAGCCCGGGGCTCTGGGCGTGCTTCAGTTCTGGGCTGGACATGGAAGTGACTGATGCTTGTGTCTTTGTTGTAGTGTCTACGCCACCTGGACCGCAATCGGCAATGTTGCACCCTGTGACTCAAGTCCCACGACATGAGCAACATGGACGTAAGGGGGTATCACTGACCCTACATTCATCCATACTCTCATACTTGAATGATGAAAGACATGAAACATCTGTGCGATTCTGAATGTTTAATTCGCATCCAGTGGAGTGTTGCAGATGGAGCAGTACAGTGCCATGCAAAGCCTACTTCACATTATTGGCCCGTGGAGGGCCAGCCAGAGTCCTTCAGGGAATGACAAGTACATTGGAAGGGGAAGAGTTCAGTCCGCAGTCTGATCACTGTGTCATTGGTAACCAAACAGAAAATGGCAGTCCATGTCGAGGTCCAAGGTGAGTGTCATAGAGTGTATCGGGGGACAGTGGAAGGTGATGATGCAAAGGGCAGAACCAAGCAGAAACAGGACATATGGCGGAGATGAATGCTACTGCCTCCTCCTTACCAGTAAGGTTGATTCACCCGCATCTTCGTCCTCTGATGACACATGTGCCTCACACGTGGGTGGTGGTGGATTGCCTGCCACACTGTGAGGCACTGACACATCAGGGGGCGGAGATGTGGATGTAGAAGCAGCAGCAGCATTCATCTGCACAAGGCCTTGAGGCAGCAATGCCATGACGATGTGCTGCAGGGCATGGAAGGTCCCAGCCACATCTCGCTGGTGTGCAGACGTGGCAGCCATTCTTTCCGCCGTCATCCGCTCCATGTTCTCCATGAGCCCCCGCATTTGTCCCAACTCCCGGCTGACATCGCTGGAGCCACTCTGACTGGTTAGTTGTTCTTGTCTCAGTATCATGACTCCAGCGATGTCAGCCATGGATCGTTGGAGGGCATGGAGCGGACTGTGGGTGTCCATTAGGGACTGTAAGTCATCCCTGATGGTACTCAGACACCCATGTATGGCATCAAATTTGGCTGCCATGAGGTCGAACCCCACCCGCACCTGATCAGCCGTCTTCTCCTGGACCTCTAACACATGGCGTTGAAAGGCCATGTGTTGGTTGTGGGTGTCCTGGGAGACAGACGTGGTGGTGGGTGCTTCCTGCAGTGTGGTCTGTGCAGGGGGTGGGGTCTCCTCGATGCAGCTGGGGTGCCCTGCTCCTGGAGGTGAGGTGCCATAGCTGTCCATGAACTCTTGGAGGGCGTCAGTGTCGAAGGTGTGGAGGTCCTCTTCGTCATCAATGAAGAGCTATTGGGTCTGCTCTGCAGGAGGTGTTGGTTCTCCCTCTGCAATGTGATGGGGAGATGCAGTTTAACATTGTGTTCACATGTATGTTGACGCATTGTACAGATTTACATACAAACTGCATGACAATGTACATTGTGACTGTTTGGGAGGAGCTGCCTATTTGATGCGTGACAGTGGACATTTCGACAACATCACGGATGTGTGTTTGTACTTGTACATCATCATCTCACATTTCCCTGCTATGCCAAATGTGATTGACCAGTTTCTACACACAAGCGGCACCAGTTGTGTCCTCTGTTCTGTTGTGAACGTGTTGCAGTTTATACCACATTGCTGTCAATGTTGATGTGCTCTGAATGTTATGTGTGTGTGCTGCATTTTGGGAGAGTCGCCCCTGCAGCTCTGATTTGGCTGGCCCTTTCAGGCGGTGTGCCTTTGACTTCTGTGCTTCCACTGTGCTGAGATGTTGCATTCTTAGGTAAATTGGGCTCTTGGTATGACTTGGGACTCTGGGGCATGGTTTGTCCGCAGTTGTATTGTTGAGGTCAGGGGTTGTTTGTGCATGTGGATGTGTCAGAGTGTGACCTGCTCCTTTACGGATGTGGTCCACACTCAGCCACCTCAGTGTCGTGGCGTGCAACATGTGATGATATATTGACTGCAGCCATGCTATTCGTCATGCAGTGTCACTTGCATTGTCAGTGTGGCTCACAGACACGCCACTTTGCTGGGTTCAGCACATGTGCATGGGTTTGTTGTGAGATTAGTGATGTGTGGGGAGAGCCCCCTCTGTGCACATTGTCGACGGGGGCCTACTTGCTGTTTCTATGTGTGCTGCAGTATGCCAAGGAGATCAGGGACATGATCCAGAGTCATTGTGGGTGTGCACTGTGCTATACTTGATTGTGCATGTGTGCCATTGTGCCCATCTCCTCTCGTCCCCCCAGTCCCTGGTGGTTACTCACCCTGTTGCTGTTGTTTCAGGTCATGTTAAGCAGTGTCTGGTGCCCCAACTCCTGCCACCGTCTCCACACTGATGACTGTGGACACCATTTCCTACATCTCATCCAGCTCCTCCTGTGGCGCTGGACTCCCACCTCCAGTCTGCATTGCTGCCTTCTGGTTGTTGCCGAGTTTCTGCTTGGTCTTGCGCTTCACATCATTCCAGCGCCTCTTGAGATCTTCCATTGTCCTCCTCAGCACTCCGACTGCATTCACCTTGTCCAGGATGGACTGCCATATTCAATTTTTTGTTGCCAATGACACAGTGGAGGTGACGAACAGTTGTTGATGGTGTTCTACCACCTCCGTGATCAGGATCCTGTTTTCCTGCGGACTGAACCTCGTCTTCCTCTTCTTCTTGTCCTTGCCCTTCCCTGTCCCCGAGGTCCCAGGCTGGTCCTCCGTGGGGCTTGTGGGGTTCTGGCCGTCCTCTGTACCTGCTCCGGCTGCCTCCATTGTGCTTCGCTGTAGTTCGGTTTTTGTTTGTTTATTTATTTTTTCTGCTTTTGTAGTGATTTTTCCCACCTGACGTGTGTGATTTGCAGGTCTGGAGCTGCTTTTCGCTGATTGTCTTATCACGGTTGGGCCCATCGCAACTTTTTTCGCGTTCGGGTTTGGATTTTCATCGCCGCCCCGGTAGTGTTATCGCGGACATTTGACGCGTTATCGGGGTACTATCGCATGTTACCGCCGTGTTGTGAATGCCACGTTAACACGGGGTTATTTTCCCACGATAGACGGCGATATGTAAACTTGCGTTAACCTATTTTGGCGATGTTTATCGCACGTTCTTGAGAATATCCACCTCTGTCTTTAAATTTGGGTCGTACCTGTATTCTACATCTGTTGCAGTAAGAGAATTAGCCCATTGTATCCATCTCGGATGTAAGGCTTTAGCGTTAGGAACGCTTGCCTTTGTTGCAGCTTCTAAAGCTGGAACTGGAGTCACTACTATTATTCGTTTCCCCTGAGCCAGTGCTCTTTCTCTTACTACAGCAGTCTGTATTGCTGTTAGAATCTTTTCTGTAGATGCGAAGCGCAATTCAGCATTTGTGTACAAATGTGATTTGTATGCAATTGGTACTGTTTCACCTTCATTATATGTTAGATAGGTGTACCCAGATTGACCCGCAACTATACGAATCACCAGGTTGCGTACGTTTACGCGTGTCTGTAAGTGTTTGGAAGCTATCTTGTCAGCTTGTAAGGAACGAAGTGTATCTGTGTGTTCCTGTGTCCATTGTTTTACTGAAAAAACAGGTTTTATTAAATCGTAGAAAGGTTTTACTCTTTCTGCGTAATCTAAAATTTATGTTCTACCAAAATTTTGGAATCCCAGGATTGATTGTAAGTTTTTCAATGATTTTGGAGGTTGGAGCAGCGCGCATTTTTCTAAAAAATTGGCTGCTAGGCTTTTTCCTTCACTTGAAAGCTCATATCCTAGAAACAGGACACTGAGGTGGGCAATTTTGATTTTTTAAAGTTGAATTTGTAGCCCTCAGATGCAAATCCCAAAATTATGGTATTCACTCTGTTCAAGTGTTTCTCTAGGTCATCGTCCGTCAGATAAATATCATCCACATAAGACAATGCCTCTTCATACTCAGTTACTCTGGCCGAAAACAACCCGGGCTGTTCTTATACCCTTGGGGGAGTCGACAAAATTGACGCTGGGACCCTAGCGCTGAGAATGCTGTTTGATGCCTGCTTTCAGGCGCTATATTCTGGCAGAAAAATCCATTTGAGATATCAAGTGTTGTTTTATATTTTTTCCGCACAATGTTATTCATTAATGCTGCACTGTGTGCATTTTGGACTGCAAATGTCTTAGTGCAAGTGTTTAAATGTCTATAATCTAAAACTAGACGATATGAATTGTCAGGTTTCATGACAGGAAACAAAGGATTGTTCATTGGTGAGGTGAAAGTTTCAATCACTCCTTAGTATTCAAGTTGATCTAAGATCTCCCTGACCTGTTTTTTAGCTTCTTGCTTTATTGGATACTGCCTCTGTGCAGTCGGAGTATTTTTTAAAGGAATTATGTGGTGGGTTGAATCCTCATCCCATCCAACATGGTTTTTGTATAATGCTGGAGCCTGGACTACCGCCCACTCCTGCGCATATGTGTGTTTTAAGTGCCTGGAAATATGGTCTGAAAATGCCGGAAGAATTACTGTTTCTCCTTTAGGGCAATCCAAATCCATGACGAATGCTGGCAGCCAATCTTGTTCAGCTAATAAGATATCATAGCCAAACGTCAGGGTCTCCCAAAAGAGACCTCTCACTGTTCTACATTTGTCCCTCTCCATTTGGAGCATTATTTCATATACTTTATGTGGGACACTTACCCTATTATCAGGTGTTTCTACCATGATTTAATCATTCAAGTCCGCTGTAACCAGAAATTCCTTCAGGTTCTGGCGAGCTATTGTTACTTCTGCCGCACTGTCTAGCATCGTCAGAGCCCATTCCCCGTTCAATAGTCGAGTCCTCAGAATTCTGGGATTGTCTGATCTTTAGACCTGCAACTTTCTTCTTTTTTAACTGTGGCTTTTGCTTTGGTTTCTCTTCTTTTTTAGAAGTATACTCCTGAGCGTGCTGCTTGTCTCTGGACTTTGTATGCTCTTCTTGTCTTTCTGACCGTCCTTCCCTCTCGGAATTTTTCGATGAACCCTGAAAGGAACGAGAGGAACGTGTATCAGTATCCTGATATCTGTCAGGTTTCCTAAAATTATCCCTATCCCTGAGGTTATACCTCTTTTCGGAGGGCTCCTGTGGAGAAGATCTACCTCTGGATCTGTTTCCTTTAAAGTTTTGTTGTTTTTTATTGTCCCATTTCTTCTTATTTGAAGCAGGTGTCTGCTTGGAAGTGTCCTTTTCAGGACTGCCCATCAGTTGTGGTTTTAAAGCTTTCCCACCCAAACTGTCTCTGCCTAATTCTGCATATGCAGTTTCAATTATTTTGGGTAGTTTGTGTTGTTGTTCTAAAGGACTGAACTCTCTTAGGTGTTGGTGGATAGCCACTGAAGCTACTTCCCCCTTAATATTAGCTAATATTATGGCTGATACCTGTGCATAGTTACCTAGTAACTTCATCCCTAAGTTTAGGGCAGGTTCTGCTCCGTACTCGTTTTGTATTTGTCTCAATACATCAGGTACTACTGCTAATGATGGGATACCATGTGTTCTGGTATAAATGGCAGCAAAGACTGTACCCCAAGTGGTACAATCCTCTAATTGTGGTGTTATCCCCATGGGCAAGCAGATTGTTAGCATTCTGTGTTTTTCATACGGGGTAGTATTCGGGAATACTGCCTCTAGCTGTGCTATTTTCTGAGCTACCCAGAATGGTATATGATCACGTTTTGTGGGCATTTTACCCATTACCGCGTGTAGTGTTTGTGGTGTAATTTTAGTTGCTGTACCCTGAATTTGAGTTCCATTTGTTGCAACTATTGCTGGTTGGACTGTAAGTGTCCTCATGACGAATTGCGTCAAGTTTCTATAGATTTTTATTAAATCTTTGTGTTGTGTGAGTAAGACTCCTGGCGGCATTGTGTCAATGTCAGGATGTGGTGTGTAGGCCGCTAATATCGGCCATGTTGCCCCTTCTCTTCCGAGCAGGCCGAGTCTTACTCTTCTTCTTATATGGGGTAGGGCGCCTTTAAACCAGTATAAATGTTCCTGGCACGTGAGCGGAACCTCTATGTCCTCAAACTGACAATATTCCGCTGGTGCATCTCCTTCTGTATAGGAGTGAAATGTTTTTGTTCTTGCATTTGCTGCTGGGAATGTAACCCACAAATAAAATACCTCTGTTCTGTTTGATTCGTGTGCCTCAATCACGAAAACTGCTATGCCATCCCTAGATGATAAACCATGCTCTAGCAGTTTCAGGGTGACTGTATTTCTAAACTTTGGTGCAATTTGTAATGCGTCTGCATCTTCCTCGTCTGTGAGGGGCAGTTCTTGTTGCAGTGGGTCTAAGACCTGGTTAGTCATTGTTTTTAGTACACTAAATAACTTTTCAAGGGAACCAAGATACAGTGTTTATGCACAATTTTAGGAACACTGCGTCTTTCAAGCTTGATTAACCAACAGCCAATAAATAGGATTTCTCGCCTACTCAGTTGTGGCGGAGTTTGTGCCCACCCACTCCAGACATCTCTGGTGTTTTGTGAGTAGGGGTCTCTGAGAATAGCACGACTGAACTACTCAGATTCTACTGTCAAATAAGTACCCAACCAACATTGGGGGCGCCATGTTGTGTAGTTTCTATATACCCTATACAGGATCTGCGCATTTGGATAACATAAACTGTGGGTTTAGTGGCACTGATTCTGTGCACCCCCACCGGATACGTTAACCTGTCTGTATTAGCTAGCTCACAGTATCACTATAATCTCCTCTTATCAAGGAGATAATAGATTCTGGCAACCTCAGAACATGACGACCCTGATCCCTCATAATCGGGGAAACAATATACTACCTTTCGCTCAGTCACTCGTGCTTACTTAGTTTGTCTCAGAGAGATACACAGAATGAACAGTCTGGGCGTTTTCAATAAGTATTTATTGAACAGTTGTTATTCTAGTGTAAAATAGATGAGCTGCAAAAACCATTAGACAGTAGCCGAGATATATGATTAGCAATACTATGAAAGTAAAGCGATGGTATAGTTCTACCATCTTGAAGAAATCATGAATATATACATGTACATAAAACACATGATAAAAAGTGCGTACTCCTACGATGCCTCCCTAACTAGATGTACCTAAATGTACCTAGCATCTGTGTAGGTGTTATGCCAAGACTCCCTCTATGATCTAGTCCACCCTATTACCTGAGAGTTTAGAGAATGTGGGACCCCGTCCTGGTCTCGAGTTGGACACCCCGCGAGGGAAGTTAGACCACTGCTAGCTGGAACGTCTGCATGCAGGAACCTCAGCGACTCTGGTCAGTGTGTCAGCCGGGAAGGCACGGTCTCCTCTATCTTCCTAAACAAGATGTGCTGTATATATACCCATAGATCTCCCCAGGGGTCCTACCTTGATGTGTTACTGTGTCGGCCTAAAGGATGACGTTGGGCCTGAACTTTATACAGAGATATTATACAGGAGATGGTAATCCTACTGTTAGTCCTGCTGTGCTTCCAAGAAGCCTCATGCATAATGTATGAGAATCGAATCAGGGAAAAACCCGCGTTCTGAATGCAGTGTCATATCTAGGTAAAAGGTCAGTGCCTAAGAGCCGTTATGTATGTAATGTAGGGAAGAATATAGGTGAAAGGTTGCAATGTTACCTCCGCCTATATAGGGTACCTATATGGAATATAACAGCGCAGGGTCAAGACTGATTTGCATATAGCTGGGCTCAAACTGGAATGGCATGGGGAGCAAAAAACGATGGATTTAGGCCCAGATCTCTGTACTGGGGTGAATGTATGACATTGTTCTGCATTCTGTCCATCAATTGTTCTTTTTGCGTAAGGACTTCGGAGGTCATGCCCTTTTTCTCCACCACTCTGCAAACACACCTCCTGGTGCTCTACTGCTTGGGGGATGAAGTCCCCTTGGCTGCTGAGGGACCATGGGAGCCAAGAAGCCCTCTTGTTACCTCCAGTAAGTCCCTTACATCGGGATTCCTGAGAGCTGGTTGGAGATACCGCCCCCTTCCTCCACCACACTGCAAACACCTTAAAAAACCATAGAAATTCACTTACAAAACCAAAGGTTACAGGAACGTTATAGTTAGGAAATACATTGTGAAAAACCTTAGTAATTCATTGAAAAAAATCAAAGGTTTCAGAGACGTTATAGTTAGGAAATAGAATTTAAAAACCTTAGACATTCACTGAAAAAAACAAAGGTTACAAAGACGTTATAGTGAGGCTGAGATTTCACTCATACAAAACCAGTGAAATTCAGCAGTTGTAATTACCCGAGCTAGATATAACTTATGCACCCACAATGCACTGCTTTTGACCTCACATATTACATCACTCATGACATTTTCAGTGACATCACTGATGGAATCATTGATGACATATCAAATGACATCACTGATGACATCTTCCACAGAACCCCTCACACACCCACTCACACCCCCATAGAACCTCTCGTATTCCCACTTACACACCCACTCAAATACTCACATACCCATTCACATACCCTTAGTCATATACCCATTCACTCGTCCATAGAGGCAGTCACATACCCACTCACTTGTACAGCCACTCACACAATCATTCCCTCACCCATACAGCTACTCATACAACCAGCCACTCACCCATACAACCACTCACATAGCCACACACTCACCCATACATCTACTGATACACCCACTTATTTACCTAAACATTTATTCACTCACCTACTCACTCATCCATACAGCCTCTCACCACAGCCACACACTCACTTATACAAACACTCACACACCAACACAACCACTTACATACCCTATCACACATCTATGCAAGCACTCACATATCTGCTCACTCACCCATACAGCCATTTACACACACTCTCCAATACAGCCACTCACACACCAACTTACTTAACCAAACAGCCAGTCACTCACCCACACATCCATTTATACACTGTCGCACACTCATACAGCCATTTAGACACCTACTCACTCACCCATACAGTCACTACACACCCACTTACCCACCCATGGAGCCACTTACACTGCCACTCACTCATACAGCCACTGATACACCCACTCACTCACCAATGCCGCCACTCACACAGCATGTCACTCACCCACACAGCTACTCACACAACCACTTATACACCCATACTGCTACTTACACACCCATACACACAAGGATACACACAGTCACAAAGCCACTCACAAAACAAATGTTAGAAGTAGTATCACTCAGTAGTAGTGCACCGAGTATACTAATTTAACTTTTGTAGTAGGTTAGTATATATGTTTAACACTCATAAACTCTTGACAACAATATATAGTTAGGACCTAGTTTCCATAGGAAAAGCGTTTTTTCTTTTGCCATTATCTTTAGCGCCGTTTGACGAATCTTTGCAAAATTTTCAAAACTAATGGTTTGTTCAGGTCAGCTCCTGTCTTGAAGGTTTCGGGGTGGTTCGTCAAGTGGGGCTGAGAAAAAAGGGGTGTCCCAAAACATGTTTTCTCCATGTTAATTTCCGTAGGAAACTTTAGACAAAGCTACAACCCGAACTGCTGAACGGAATTACACCAAATTTGGCAAAAAGGTAGCTCTTGGTTCACAAAGCGACCTTTTTTTAAATGGTGTCAATCCGTTCAGTTATGTTATGTTATGTTATGTTATGAGATTTTGTTAAGCGCACATTTCACCCGAAGGTCTCAAAGCACTAGCCTATCCCGAGAAACAGTGGAGGAGAAAGAAAGAGAACAGGTAGGAAGAAGAGAACTCAGAACAGCCAGGTTTTGAGAGCCTTACGAAATTTTGTATGGTTGGTCTCCATACGTAGATGCAGAGGGAGTGAGTTCCACAGGGTGGGGGCAAGATGTGAAAAAGATCTCCCGCCATTTCTGGCGGTGCGGGTCTTGAATGGGATAAGAAGATGTTTATTGGCGGATCTGAGAGTTCTGGAGGGGTTATACCTGATTAGTTTATTTGCAAGATAATGTGGACCGTGTCCACAGATGGTTTTGTGGACCAGACAATTAATCTTAAATGTTTTGCGTTTTCTGATGGGAAGCCAGTGGAGAACTCTCAGACTTGGTATCGAGGGAGATCGGGACGGTAGGTTTAATACCAGTCTGGCAGCCGTGTTTTGAAGGACCTGTAATTTGGTAAGGAGCTCTTCATTGATGGAGGCCATTAAGGCGTTTCCATAGTCTAGCCCACTGATAATTAATCCTTGAACCAGCGGCATTCGGGGTGACAGTGGAACCCATTGGAAGAGCTCACGAAGGCTGCGCATTAATCCGTAACAAATGCTGGCCACATGATTGACATGATCAGTTATGGAGAGGTGATTGTCAATCAGCACCCCTAGGTTACGAACTACCGACTTGGGTGAAGGACATGTGCTGAGATTGGGAGGCCACCAGTCACTCGACCACAAGGTTTGTGCTTTGCCGAAGAGGATGATTTCTGTCTTGCTGGCATTAAGTTGCAAATGATTGTTTTGCATCCAGATGTGTATATCAGACATACACTTCCTGAATCGAAGTTTGGTATCATTCGGTTCTGGTCCTAACGTGATTAGCAGCTGAGTATCGTCAGCGTACAATACTGTGTCAAAGCCGTATGATTTGATCACACTGGCTAGGGGTGCCACATACAGATTGAAGAGTGTGGGGCTGAAGATAGAGCCCTGGGGGATACCCTTATCTATGGATTGGCTACTGGAGACGAAAGTACCCACATGCACTTTCGAGGTTCGATCTGTCAGGTAGCTCCTGAGCCAGTTCAATGCAGTGCCCCTGACACCCATCTCCCACAGACAATTCACAAGCATGGTGTGGGAGATGGTGTCGAAGGTGGCCGACAGATTGAGTAGAACCAGGATGGCTGATTGTCTAGCATAGCAAGGGAGAGTCTGAGGTTATCAACTACCTCCAGCAAAGCGGTTTCAGTGTTTTGTGAGGCCCGGAACCCGGATTGAGAAGGGTCCAGTAGATTGTTACTCCCCAGGAAGGTAGTAAGTTGTTTATTAATTAGTGACTCCAGGACCTTCCCAAAGAAAGGGAGAAGGGAGATAGGCCGATAGTTGTTTGGCTTCTTAGGGTCCAGGGTAGGCTTCTTTAATATGCGCTTGACCATGGCCGCTTTCCACCTTGTTGGAACAGTTGAGTGTCGTAAGGATAGGTTAAAAAGCTTGGTGAGGCCTGAGAGAAGGGCTGGCCCAATTATAGACAGGATATGAGGGGAGACTGGGTCAGCAGGAGAGCCGGATTTGACCTTGCAGAGGGCAGTGCTGACTTCCTCTTGGGTGAATTCAGTGAATTCATTCAGGGAAGTAGGATTCAGGGAATGATTGCTGACGGGCCAATGGTGCTGATTTTCACCAGCCTTGTGGGGAAAAAGGCTGTGGATGTTGTTAATTTTGTCCACAAAAAAGGAGGACAAGGTGTCTGCCCACTCTTGCGAAATGAGTTGTTCCGGCTGACATGAGGTGGGACTGGTGAATTCTTTTAATATTTTATAAAGTTCTTTATAAGAGTTGGAAGCCTTATTTATTCTATCGCGTAGATAAATTTTTTTGGCCATTGCTATATGATCAAGGTAGCGTCTATGGGTGGATTTATAGGCCTGTCTGCCATCGGCACTTTTTTAGTGCCTCCACTTGCGTTCTGCTTTCCTAGCAGCTAGCTTATCGGATTTTAGTTCGGCAGTGAACCAAGGTGATGTTTTGTGATGACATTTGATTTTTATTACGGGAGCAATAATGTCGAGGGCCTGGTTGATTTCTGCCTCAAAAGATTCAGCTGCAGAATTGAGGTTGTCTGTGTTAAGTTGGGAGGGAGTGGTGAAAGGAAGAGAAAAAGTGGCTAAATTGACTTTATTCCATGGCCTACTCAATATTGGTTCTTTACATGGGTTGCTTTGAATAGAGACTATCTGTAAGGAAAAGTTTAATAGGTGATGGTCTGACCAAAGGACTGGGATTGGAGACTCTACCTTAATGTAGGACGAGTTGGTAAATAGGAGGTCGAGTGTGTAGCCTGCTGAACGTGTGGGGTCAACTACCAGCAGTAGTTCCTGAGAAATTCCAAAATAAGAAATATCGATATCTGGTGACCGCGGTGGATTCGCGAACCCTCCCGAGCATGAGCTGACTTCTGATTGGCTGCCAACACTCCAAACCAAAAAGTGTTGGCAGCCATTTTGTGACTCGGTTGAACTGTGTCACAAGAAAAAGGTAAAAAAAAGGTCCAAATGAAGGAAAGGGGGCAGGGTACAAACACCCTGACCCCCTAGGCCTGGTCAGGGGGTCCCCCAGGGCCCAAAAAAACATTTTTGAAAAGAAATTCGGCGGAAGTCGCGCTGGGTGCGTGAATCCCGCTGAAAAAAAAAAACTCGATGCACGGTGTCCTGCATTCGTTTTAATGAGCCCCCGGGTGGGCCAGGTCCTGGGGGCAATCTTGTTAATATAAGGGGGGGCCGCGTGGGCCCCCGCAGCCCTGGGGACCGCCACCCCCCCGGGGCTTTTAAAATAATATGCGGGGAGCACGCGGCCCCCCGCAGCACAGGGAACCGCCACCTCACCAGGGCTTCTTTGTAAAGTGCGTAGGGGAGCTGCTGCCCCCCCACGCTGCCCCGGGGATCGCCACCTCCCCGGGGCATTACTGATTATGGACGGGGGGCCTCGCGGGCCCCTTCAAGCCCCGGGGATCGCCACTTCCTCGGGCTTAAATTTAAATAAGAAAGTGTGGGGGGGGCTCCTGCCCCTCCCCACACTGCCCCGGGGACCACCACCTCCCTGGGGCAATTTTAAATGAAGGGAGGGGGTCCGTTTCGGCCCCCCTGGGACCACCACCTCCCCGGGGCTTCACATCCATTGGGATGGGGGGGCGCACGGCCCCCCTCCAGGAGCCCAAATGGCCCTGGGGACCGCCACCCTCCAGGGCCGGCTCCAGCAATGTCCCGGGGTGCCTACCCCCGGGATATTGCAGTTTGCAATGACAGGGCGGGAGCACGGTTCCCGCCCTGTCATTGCAAACTCTGCTTTGCTTCATGGAAGCAAGAACAGGAAACCTGCTCTCGCTTCCATGAAGCAAAGCAGAATTGCTTTTGGACAAGGGGAGCTGCATGTCGGCAGCTCCCCTTGTCCAAAAGCAATGCTGGCTCCTGCAGGATGCGGGGAACCGGAAGGGACTGCAGGGGCATTGGGGCTCCCCCCGCAGTCCCCAACGTGTGGCCAGGCCCCGGGGAATGGGGTCCCCGGGGCCAAAAGTGGCCCAAGGAAGGGGGGCCATGAGGCTCCCCTCCCATAATTAAATAAAATAAAAAAATAAAAATGAAAGAGGCAAAGCCCAGGGGAATGGGGTTCCCAGGGCCAAAAATGGCCTCAGGAGGGGGGCCACACGGCCCCCATCCTTTAAAAGAAAAATAGGTGGCCATGCCCTGGGGGATGGGTTCCCCAGGGCTGAAAGTGGCCAAGGGAAGGGTCGCCACACGGCCTCCCCCCTGTAATATTAATTTTTTAAAAATAAAAAAGAGGTAATGCCCTGGGGTTGGGGTCCCCGGGGCGGATACCGAATAATGGAAGTGGGGCGGGTTTTTTTCTTTTGATTTTGGAGTCGCGACCCCAACGCGACTCTCAGCACGGCCCCCGTGTAACATTGCGTTGGATTCGCGGATCCACCTCAAATAAATAATTTAGTAATATATAATTTAGAAGATAGTGTTGCATTTGTAAAGTTGCTTTATAGAGGTAGTGTAATTGAAGTTAATAATAATATTACATTTGATAGAGTTAGTAAAAATTTATAAAATTAAAAATTAAAAGTTAAACCTGAAAAGTGTATCGTGTTGTAGTACATTGAATTCATGCTTTTGCAGATTCGCGTTGGGTGCTCAAATCCACAAAAAATTAAAAAAGAGTATGTAAAAAAAAAATAGATTGACTATTGTGTTATAGGGTGGCTCTAAAAAGAGCCCTTGTTTTAATTATGAGTTTGTTATAGCTACATGTAAGTGCGGATGCACAGCTTTAGGTTGTTGAGAAAGACTCTGTTCCCTTGATCTGTGAAGTGTACTCCATCACTTCTGTAGATGTCATCCATATCAAAACGTAGATTGTTGTTATAGATGGAGCCCATCCTATGGTCTCCTAGGTAAGCAGAAACAGCTTTATTGACATTCTTTCTAGCTTTCTCAATCTGTGGACAGAATTGATTTGACCACTTCCATTTCTGTCTTTGGCATATATTAGAGTATACAAAGACAGTTTGGGGGAAAACAAACATCATCTGTGCAAACAGGAAACCTGCTCTCGCTTCCATGAAGCAAAGCAGAATCTGCCCGTTCGCGTTGAGAAAGCTGCGGCTCGAGTTAAAATCTACTCGAGCGGCAGAAAAGGAAAGCAGGGACCGCTTGCAGTGTGCATGGTGCTGTGCGCAATGATTGCACAGTGCGGACAAGCATCCGGCACTGTGCAATCACCGCGAACAGCATTTTTCTATTGTACTCTGCCGCTCGCGTAGCTCCGCGTAGTGCAGCAGAGTTTTTTTTGCACTTCGCGTAGTGCAGGGTAGTGCAACTCTGCGAACTCCGCCCAGGGAGTTATATTAGGGTGTGAGGAGGTGCATCAGATGATCACGTGGATGATGTAATCAGTGATGTCATCAGTGATGTCATTTGAAATGTCATCAGTGATGTCACTGAACATGCCATGAGTGATGTAATATGTGACATCATCAGCAGTGCATTGCGGGGGCGCGATTTGGCCGAATTTCTCTGGTTTTGTACTAGTGAAATGTCAACCTAACTATAACGTCCCTGAAACCTGTGTTTTTTTTAGTGAATATATATATGCACACACACACACAAACACACACATATATACATATTGTAAGAAATTGGATGAGAGGAATGGAAGCCCCACTCAATCAACAACCACAATCCTTGTCAGGGTGAACCACAAAAAGTCACAGCAATAACATGCTTAATTGTTTTGTAGCTTGGCGCAAAAGCAGTCTTAACTTAGAGGCAATGTGTATGCAGTACACAAACAGTATTAAAGTGAAAATACAATATAAAAAAATCCCAAACCAATTTTTTTAAATATAGAGTACATTTTAGTAAATAAAATTGTACCAGAATGACAAATATCCAATCAGTGGAACCTGAGATATTCTATTTAAATACTTTTAGATAAAATAGCACCTAAAAGCACAAAGCACCACTCATTCTAGACAGGGGAAAAGTCACAAGATTTGGGTCGACTGTGATGGAGCGCGGGTTGGATACAGGGACCAGGTTAGTACCAATGAAGAATTACCTTCTTAAGTCCGACACAAAGAGTTCCATTCGCGTTGGAGTGGGCCACGAGGAGGCTTTTGGGTGCAAAGAGCAATTTGGGCCTCAAGAATGGGCATTGCTTTATCATGAAGTTCTGTTCATCACAGGAGCTTCGCGTTGCCGGTCGCCGCAGGCTGTCGTTGCTGTAGCGCAAAGTGTAGGCCTTGTGTTGCTGATTGTCACAGGCTGTAGTTGCTGTAGCTCGATGTGTTGGTCTCATGTTGCCAGTCATTGCAGGTGGTTGCTGTTGGCATGAAGGCGTGGGTCTCACCTGAGCTTTATGTTGGTGCTCAGCAAGGGCAGCAGAGTTTTGGCACCAACGGGCCAATTCGCTGTCACAAGGAACCCAAACTTCAAGATTTTTACCTTTTTTTGGAGGCGCTTCCACCGATGCCATCCAATGATCCGGAACCTTGGGGGCACCTCTTGGGGATTAAGACTCACTCCCAGAGAGGCCAGCAGCAAGACGCAGACAGGTCCAGGCAGGTGTAGTTGCAGTTGGCCAGATGAGCATTTGCAAGGTGGTCTATGAAGAAGCTTGCTGTTTCCTGTATCTCACACAGGAGGTCAATCAACTTACCCTTGGAGTCTCTCTGGGTAGCTTGAGATCAAGACAAGCAGGTCCAGGCTTCCTTCTTCTGACAGCAAGGCAGTCCTTCAAACAGCAGGGCTATCCTCTGGCAGAAGGGCAGTCCTTCTTCTGCATATTCCACCGGTCCAAAGGTGATATTATGAATGGCTCTGGTGGTCCAATACTTAAACCTGGTGATAGCCTTTGTGTGAGTGGATTGTCTGTCCTACACCCAACACTGGTTCTGGAAATGTATTTCCCTTTCCTTGGTCAAGCCCCCAAACTATCATAGGTTACTAAAGGTAGGGCAGGTATTGGTGTCAGGTTCCTTTGTGTGTAAGTGGGGTTGAATACAGACATTCACAGTCATCCTGACAGCATGGCCCATCCTTAGCCCCCTTTTTGGTTCTGTCTGGAAGTAATATGCAAACCCTAAGAGCAAAGTCATTCAAGGTCATGTGACCTTGGACACTGGCAGAAGGCTCAGTTAGCTAGGACAAAAAAATTAAACTTTCTAAAGTGGCATTTTCAGAATTCTAACCTAAAATCCAAAAATCCAATACGACACAATATTTATACCTTTAATTTATAATTTACACAATACCTTCAAACTGTTATAACTCACACACCTCCATACACAGTGTATTCAACATGGTAGCCACACTACACTACCTGGCGGCCAAGACCTGGAACTCCCTCCCCACTCACCTTCGGCGAACCCAGGACCATCTCGCCTTCAGGAAGCAGCTCAAGACCTGGCTGTTCGAGCAGTAACTTACCCCCTCCCCCAGCGCCTTGAGACCCTCCCGGGTGAGTAGCGCGCTCTATAAATGCCGTGATTGATTGATTGATTGATTGACTACATTAACTATAAATTGCACTTTCTCCATGCTCTGCTTACACCCTTTTATATTATATCAGTTATGCATCTAAAATAATATTATTTATAATGCTAGTTATGACACCACAATTCACATTATTTGTGAGAACACAGTGCATGGTAGAGTGGGGAGTCCATTCAAATTTCATTATTAGATTTTACAGATAAAATCATAAAAGGCATTCAAAATTTTCCTTAAAAATAACATGCTGGTTTTCATAGAGTGGTGAGTCATAGTTAATGTAGTGTGGCTACCGAGTTAAATATAGGCATAAGTATAATTTTTTAAATGTACTTTTGTTTGTAGCTAAAGAATAAAAAAGTTACATAACTTTAAAGGTGTTGCGTAAATTTTAAATTTAAGGTATAACTATAAGAGAAGAATTTTTGTTTGTGTATTTTAAGTTTGATTTTTAAAGAAAAAATAAATCAGATTTTCCTAGCTAAACCAAGGTTTAACCTTTGTTTTATTCGTGGAATTTCAATTTTTCTTTATTTTTAATAAAGAATTGTTTCAAATCATACAGTGTACTATCTCAAGTGGAGTGTTATTAAGTGGAGTGTGGTATAGTATAGTGGAGAAGAGTATCGTAAACTGTACTGTAGTAGAATATAGTGTTGTCTAGTGGAGTGGAGTAGAGTGGAATACGGCACAGTGGAGAGACATAGTGGAATAGCGTGCAGTTGAATGGTGGAGAGTGGAGTGGTGTAAAGTGTAGTGTTGCACAGTGCAGTGCGTACAGTGGATGGCACACAATGGAGTGGCGTAGAGTGGAGTAGCCTACAGTGGAGAGGCGTAGAGTTGACGATATACAGTAGAATTGCGTACAGTGGCGTGGCAAAGAGTGGAGTGGCATAGAGTGCACTGTGATAGAGTGTAATAGCATACAGTGGAGTAGTGTAGAGTCTAGTGGTGTAAATTGGAACAGTGTGCAGTGGAGTGAGGTACAGTGTAGTGGCATACAATACACTTGCATGGAGTGGAGTGTCAGAGTGGAGTGGCATAGAGTGGAGTGTCTTACGGTGGAGTGTTATAGACTGTAGTGGCATTGAGTGGAATAGTGTATAGTGGAGTAGCATACAGTGGAGTGAGGTTGAGTGAAATATTGTAGAGTGTAGTGGCAAGAGCGGCGTGCCGCACAGTGGAATAGTGTAGAGTGCATTTGCATACTGTGTAGTGGTGTACAGTGTGGTGGCGCTCAATGAAAGGCGTAACAAGGAATTTGCGTACAGTGCAATAGCGTACTGTAGAGTGACGTACAGTGGAGTGGCATAGAGTGGAGTGGGGTACAGTGGAGTGTTCTAGAGTTTACTGGCATAGAGTGGAGTAAGGTACAGTGTAGTGGCATACAGTGGAATAGAATAGAGTGAAGTGGCTTAGAGTGGAGTGGCGTACACTGGAGTGGTATACATTTTAGTAGTGTACACTGGAAAGAGGTAGGGGAGTGGGGTAGAATGGACTGTTTGAAGTGGAATACCATATAGTGGAGTGTTGTGGAGTTCACCGGGGTAGAGTGGAGTGGGGTAGGCTGCAGTGGCCTACCATGTAATAGCGTACTGTGAAGCGACGTAGAGTGGGGTGGTGTACAGTGGAGTTGCATACAGTGGAGTAGCGTACAGTGGAGTGGTGTAGAATGGAATAACATTGAGTGCTACTGATGTACAGTGTAGTGACATAGAGCGGAGTGGCATATAGTGGAATAGCGTACAGTAGAGTGGCATAAAATGGAGTGTCATACAGTGGAATAGGGTCGAGTGTAGTAGAGTAGAGTAGATTGGAGTACAGTGGAGTAGCGTAAAGTGGAGTTTTGTAGAATGGAGTGAAGTACAGTTCAATAGCATACAGTAGATTGGTGTACAGTGAAGTGACGTATAGCGAAGTGGCGTACAGTGCAGTGACGTAGACTGGAGTGGAATACAGTGGAGTGGTGTAGAGTGGATTGGCATAGAGTAAAGTGACATAGGATGCAGTTGGTATAGTAGAGTATCGTAGGGTGGAGTGGCATACAGCGAAGTGGTGCACAGTGGAATAGAATATATCAGAGTGGCGTAGACTGAAGTGGTGTAGAGTGGATTGTCAGGGAATGGAATAGCATAGAGTGGAGTGTTGTACAGTGGAGTTGCATACAGTGGAATAGTGTGGAGTATATTGGCATATAATGTAGTAGCGTACAGTGGAGAGGCATAGACTGGAGTGTTGTAGAGTTGAGCAGCATACAGTGGAATAGTGTACAGTACAGTGGTGTACACTGAAATGTGTTAGAGTGGTGTGGTGTACAGTGGAATAGCATAGAGTAGAGTGGGTTACAGTGGAGTGTTGTAGAGTGACAGGCATAGAGTGGAGTGAGGTACAGTGTAGTGGCATACATTGGAATAGCCTAGAGTGGAGTAGTGGCATAGAGTGAAGTGGCATAGAGTGGAGTGCCGTAAACTGGAGTGGCATTCAGTGGAATAGAATACTCGAGTGGGGTAGAGGGGAGTGGCTTAGAGTGGAGAGGCCTAGAGAGTAATACCATAGAGTGGAGTGGCATACAATGGAGTACCAAAATGTAGAGTGGCATAGAGAGGAGTGAGGTACAGTATCAGGGCAAACAGTGGAATAGCATAGACTGGAGTGGCGTAGAGTGGAGCGACATAGTATGGAGTGTTCTATAGTGGAATATCGTTGACTGTGTCTAGCGTACAGTGTAGTGACATAGAGTGGAGTGGCATGTAGTGGAATCACATACACTAGTGTGGTGTAGAATGGAGTGTCTGCAGTCGAATAATCTAGAGTGTAGTAGGGTAGAGTCGATTGATGTAGAGTGGAGAGCTGTACAGTGGAGTGGCGTAGAATGGAGTGATGTACATTGTAATAGCGTGCAGTGTTTCAGTTTATTAGTAAATAAAACATTAACCTGCACAATTCAAGAAATCATAAATTCATTCTTTCATCTACAACTAAAAATGTTTCAGTTTATTTTTAGTTTATTAGTTAATAATACTTTCATCTACAAGAACTAAAAACAACAATTAAACAATTTAAGATCAATATACCAAGCCTGTATCAACCTGGCTAAACACAGGAAAAACATACACAAAGTGCATTGTGCGAGCAGTTGGGAACATGAAACTGCTAAGTGCACGGGCATCGTACAAAAAAGTGCCTTGTGCAAATGATCTGGGTCATGAAACATACATCAGCATGTACAGATAGCCTACTACCCAACTGGGCTTTCTATAAAGTGTAATTGTGCCAAACTGCATTATGCGAACACCAATAAACATACTGTGCGCAGAAGCATAACAATAATTCATTTCCCATAGACTTGAATATGGGTACTTGAAGTTGGCTGTCAAACCCTGCCAGAGTGACAAGAGGCTCAAAAAGAAGAAGAGGAAGATCTTATACAATCAAACAATTCAGTGGAACAGAATACAATAGAGTGGGGTAGAGTGGAGTGGCTTAGAGTGGAGAGGGCTAAAGAGAAATAGCATAGAGTAGAGTGGCATACAATGGAGTACCATAGAGTAGAGTGGCCTACAGAGGAGTGAGGTACAGTGTTGTGGCATACAGTGGAATAGCATAGACTGGAGTAGAGTAGAGTGGAGAGGCATATTATGGAGTGTTGTATAGTGGAATAACGTTGACTGTTACTAGCGTACTGTGCAGTGACGTCGAGTGCAGTGGCATATAGTGGAATCACGTACACTAGTGTGGTGTAGAATGGAGTGTCTGCAGTGGAATAGGCTAGAGTGTAGTAGGGTAGAGTTGATTGGTGTAGAGTGGAGAGCTGTACAATGGAGTGGCGTAGAATGGAGTGATGTACATTGTAATAGCATGCAATGTTTCAGTTTATTTGTTAATAAAACCATAAACATGCACAATTCAAGAAATCATAAAATCATTCTTACATCTACAACTAAAAACGTTTCGGTTTATTTTTAGTTTATTAGTTAATAAAAACTTAAACATGCACAATTCAAGAAATCCTACGATCATACTTTCATCTACAACTAAAAACAACAGTTAAACAATTTATGATTAAGGCTCCCTGTTTTCCATTTTTACAGATTTTTACAGATAAATACAGACAGAAAACCATTTATTTTCTTGTCCGTATTTATTTTTTAATGTGGATAAAAACGGAAATTGGGTGTTTTATGAGTGATTCTAAATTCACTTTGCCATGACTGCCAGGCCAATAACTGTGTGTATTGATAGGTAAGGGGGTTTAAAAAAAGGAATTATAGTAAAGAGGCTTAAACAGCAGTAGATATGCACAAGGCTGATTCTGAAATGTGCATATTTTCATATAAGTGCATTGATTTATCTTCTGCGGGTGTTCATATCACTGAAACCTGGCAGGCATTCAACCATGACTTCATATTTATTGGTGAAATACATGTGGAAAAAGACCAGTTTTAGCTTTCTTTTTTCACAAAACCAATAATAAATATGGATAAATACAGATAAAGTTGACAAAAAATAAATATGGATAAATACAGATGGAAATGTCCCAAAAAATAAATACCATAAAACCAGGAGCCCTATTTATGATCAATAAACCAAGCCTGTATCAACCTAGCTAAACACAGGGAAAACATACAAAAAGTGCATGGTGCGGACATCGTGCAGAAAAGTGCCTTGTGCAAACGATCAGGGTCAGGAAACATACATAGGCATGTACAGATAGCCTACTACCCAACCGGGCTTTCTATAAAGTGTAATCATGCAAACTGTGTTATGCGAGCATCAACTAGCATACTGTGCACAGAAGCATAAACAATCATTCATTTCCCATAGACCTGAATGGGGGGTACTTGAAGTGAATGTATGACAGTATAACGCGATCATTTTGATCGCGGTACTTTACATCGCGGTTTTTACAACGCAAGTAGTTACAACGACTTGCGTTGGAGGGCGCTGGATTGAGGATTAATATGATTTTCTATTCCAACTCAAGCCCACGTAACAGTAGGGAAGGTGTTGGAATAGAAAATCACACTATTCCTTAACCTAGAGCGCCATCCAGCGCAAGTCATTGTAATGACTTGCGTTGTAATGGCTGCGTGGTAAAGGTCGTGCGGTGTAAACACCGCGTTGTAAACGATGTTTCCCTTGAAGTTGGCTGTCAAACAATGACAGAGTGACAAGAGGCTCATAAAGAAGAAGAGGAAAATCTTATATAATCAAACAAGGGATGAAAAACATACATTAATTGTGAGCAGAAGCTACCATGTGTCCGTAAAGCATTATAACATACTCCAAAATACTTATTTGAAACTGACCGAAGCTAGACAGCCAGAAATGCACAGGATAGGGGACAATATTTTTTGTACCTTTCCCATAGCAGTCAGCCCATTTGACTAATTCACAACAGCACTGGGATAGGGGTCAATAATTCTCTTTTTCGCCCCCTAGCAGCCCATTGTATAATAGGGACCTTCTAATGCCCTCATCTAAGACAGACAGAATATCACTGTTTACAGTGCTTTTATCTGATTATTAGAAACTGCACCAGTCAAATGTACAGCATAAGGTTTTGCGGGTTTAGAGCCTCTATGGCCACCGACCTGCAGGTTCTTACTCCCAGGGCTAAAAACTCTTTACGCAACAGAGCCCTCTGGTGTATATATCCTCCAATAGCCCCTCCTTCTGCCACTTAGGTGTAAAGTCCAAAGTTGGAAAGAGAACAAATCGCATTTTTTAGGTTCCCTCTTGATGGTCAATGAAAATGCTGCCTCAAAATAGGGTTGTTCCTTGCTGATATCAAAAGAGTTTATCACCAGCCACCCATGCAATCATTTTGCCAGTGTCATTTTATCCTTCAAGCAGCTTATCTGCTGGATGAATTTATTGAGAATTTTCTTGAAGTTATATTCACTCGTGTTCAGTTGCCACAAATCAGAAAGACTGAGATTCTCTATGCTGTTCTGTAGATACTTGGCAAAATGGCTTTTCCCCCTTTGTAGATTAATTTACGCCCAGGCAAGATGTGCTAATGAATCTTCAGGGGCACTCCTTAATCAATGATAGCATGCAGTGTATTGTCGTAAAGTAGAATGGCATATGCTGGAGTGATGTATAGTGCAGTGGCATGCAATGAAGTGGCATAGAGTGGAGTGCCGTAGAGTGGTGTAGAGTGGAGTGAGGTAGAGTAGAGTGGTTTAGAGTAGAGTGATGCACAGTGGAGTGGCGTACCGTGGAATATCATATATTAGAGTGGTGTGCAGTGCAGTGGCATAGACTGGAGTGGCATAGATTGGAATAGCATATAGTGGAGTGTCACACATTTGAGTTCCATACAGTGCAATAGTGTAGATTGTATCTACCTATAGCATAGTAGCATACAGTGCAGTTGCGTACACTGGAGTGTGTTAGAGTGTCAGTGGTATACAGTGGAATAGCGTAGAGTACAGTGGCATAGAGTGGAGTGGCATGCAGTGGAGTGTTTCATTGGACTGGCATAGAGTGCAGTGAGGTATAATGTAGTAGCGTACATTGGAATAGCATAGAGTCGGGTGGGGTAGAGTGGAGTGGCATATGCTAGAGAGGCATACAGAAAAATAGCATATACTGTAGTGGAGTACAATGGACTGGTGTAGAATGGAATGCTGTAGACTGTTGTGGCATAGAGTGGATTAGCGTACAGTGTAGTGCTGTAGAGTGTAGTGTTATAGAGTATAGTATTGTAGAGTAGAGCGGGATATAGTGTAGTGGTGTGGACTGTATTGGCATGCAGTGTAATAGCGTACTGTGGGGTGGCGTGGAGTGGTGTACAGTGGAATAACGTAGAGTGTAGTGGCCTAGAGTGGAGTGGCATGGAGTGGAATAGCGTACAGTAGAGTATCATAGAGTCGGGTGCTTTAGACTGGAATAACGTTGAGTGTTACTGGTGTACAGAGTAGTGACATAGAGTGGAGTGGCATACAGTGGAATTGTGTTGCGTAGAGTGGCATAGATTCAAGTGTTGTACAGTGGAATAGCATAGAATGCAGTACGGTAGAGTGGACTGGTGTAGAGTACAGTCACAAAGAGTATAGTAAAATAGAATGGAGGGAAATACTGTGTAATAGCGTACAGTGGATTATTGTAGAGTGGAGTGGCATATAGTGGGGTGGCATACAATGGATTGGTCTAAAGTGCAGTGGTGTGCAGAGCAATAGCATAGAGTGCAGTGGTGTACACTGAAGTGGCATACAGTGATGTGGCATAGAATGGAATAGCTTTGAGCGTAGTGTTTTAGAGTGGAGTTGCGTACAGTGGAATAGCATACAGTGGAGTAGTGTAGAATGGAAGGGCATACATTGTATTGGCATACATTGGAGTGTCAGAAAATGGAGTGGCATAGAGTGTAATAGCATACAGTGTAGTGGGTTTTGTGGAGTGGCGTAGAGTGGAGTGGGGTAGAGTGGAATGGCATACAGTGGGTTAGCATAGAGTAGAGTGTCATATAGTGGAATGACAGAGTGGAATGGCATATTGTGCAAAATCATAGAGTGGAGTGGAGCAGAGTGGAGTTGCATAGAGTTTACTGGCATAGAGTGGAGAGTGGTAATTGAAACAGACATAGCGGGAAAGAGTTTTTACTAATGTAGATGTTATGGAGCAGGAAAAAAGATTATTCTGTCTAAATGGCAATTTTTGGTAGAGGTGTGAATAGTGTAAGTCATATATTGTTCCATATTGTACCGCAGTACGTTCACGGTATACCACAGTACATGCACATGGTAAGGCAGTATGTAATTGGCTAGTGGCTGTGTTTACCAAAGGTATTAGTCAGTCATGTCATTTTCCGCACATTTTGTATGCATTCTGCATTTCACTGCATTCTGTGTTAGGGGTTTGGATGTAGGTAAGTAGTAGGTTTTATTGTTGTTCCCTACCTATTACCACTTTATTAAAGTGTTAATAGGTTGAGAAATGTGCTTATAGTTGTCCATTAATTTTTACAGCAGTTTAGGGAGAACTGCTCATTTTAGTATGGCAGCAATTTTTAGGTATTGCTGCAGCACTACTAGATTTTGTACTGAAGATTTAAAGGTGTTAAAAATGGAAAATACACTGTAGGCTACTATATTTCTAAAATATATGGTGCTACAGCGTATTTTTAATTCCTTAACATATTTTTTTTAATTCATTTTTGGTACTGCTGTACACCCGAGGAAGTACCATGGTACAAACTACTTTTTAGAAAATATATAGAACTTTTAATATTTTTCTATACCTAGTACCACTTTAATAAAGTGGTAATACGTTGGGTAATATCAAACCTAATACTTACCTGCATGTAAGGGTGAAATGCAGAGCACAGGAAAAATGTACCTAAAAACTAGGCCTGGGCGGAAAACTACGCTACGCTCGCGTAGTTTGCGAAGTTTGCGCTACTTCGCACAACGCGAATTGCACGTAGCACAGTGCAAACATGCGTAGCGTAGCGTAGCGTAGTGCAGCGGTCATTTTTTGCTTGCTCGCGGTCCTCAACGTCAAGTTGGCGACCGCGAGCAAGCAAAATGACATCCCGGCGAGACTTATTCCTCGTTCGCGATCAGCAACACAAGTTGCCGATCGCGAGCGTGGAAAATAAACCTCCCGGCGAGATTCTCAACGCGGGGAGGTCAGGTTTCTCATTGCGAGTGGTCGCGTTTGCTCGCGACCGCTCGCGATGAGAAACTACCAGTCCGCGTTGAGAAAGCTGCCGCTCGAGTAAAAATCTACTCGAGCGGCAGTAAAAGACAGCTCGCACTGTGCAAGATGCCGTTTTCAATGATTGCACAGTGCGGACAAGCATCCGGCACTGTGTAATCATTGCGAACACGCACTACACAGTTCGCGTAGTGCTACGTGAAGCTCGCGTAGTGCGAACTTCACTTTGCGTAGCTTCGCGAAGCGCTACTTCGCGAACTACGCCCAGGGTTACTAAAAACAAACTTTTGTAAAGTCAGTTATTAGCCAATCACATAATGACTTGTCATTGCTATGTACCGCTGCACTTCGCCGAAATATGCAGAAATTTTGCTAAAATACTGCAACAAGAGATTGCACTAAATTAAAATGCCTTATAGCTTAAAATATACTTACTCTATTTACCTGTAGAATCCATAAGGACCATCTGTGCACCATAGTGTCTTATACTGCCAAATTTCATGTAAATCCATTCAGTCATTTTGGCGCTACATCTAATAGAAAAAGTCTTTGTAAAATGGATTAGGGTCAAAACCTGTTTTGGGACCCCCCACCCCTTTTTATTTTGTCTCCCCCCGCCCCTCTCCTATCAAGCCAAATTTTGCATCACCCACCAATGTAAAAAGAGCAATAGGTATGAAAAGTTCCAAATATGTGACCTACTTGACCGCAGTGTAGGCCGACGGCAGTAGTCAGCAAGGGCCCACAGACACGTGTCGTTGGCTTGCGATGCACAGAGTTGGTGGCACCAGATCGAAGGGAGTACAGTGATATAAATGCTGCCATTAACATATGAACTCGGCCATCATGAAATCAAGACTCAGTTCCAAATGTGTGACCTACTTGACCGCAGTGTAGGCCGATGGCAGTAGTCAGCAAGGGCCCACAGACACGTGTCGTTGGCTTGCGATGCACAGAGTTGGTGGCACCAGATCGAAGGGAGTACAGTGATATAAATGCTGCCATTAACATATGAACTCGGCCATCATGAAATCAAGACTCAGTTCCAAATGTGTGACCTACTTGACCACAGTGTAGGTCGAAGGCAGTAGTCAGCAAGGGCCCACAGACACGTGTCGTTGGCTTGCGATGCACAGAGTTGGTGGCACCAGATCGAAGGGAGTACAGGGATATAAATGCTGCCATTAACATATGAACTCGGCCATCATGAAATCAAGACTCAGTTCCAAATGTGTGGCCTACTGGACCGCAGTGTAGGCCGGAGGCAGCGGTGGGGTACGTCAACGAGAAAGGAGTGCTGGGGGCCTGTGTCACGGAGGCCGTGATGGTCTGAGGAGGCTGCCAAGGTCACGGGCCTCGGGCTTGGAGCTTGCACCGGCACGTGGTGGGCCCTCTTTGACACACGCCGGTGTCGGCAGGTGAGCAGTGAGGCCTGATTGCGCAGGGGCGGCCAAGACGGGTCTGGGGACCAGCGGCCTGGGGTGCATCAGGCGCACAGGATCGCAGGCACCGCTGCTCACGGCGTCGGCCTCGTGGCGGGCTGAGAGGTACCGCCCTGGCAGACACGTTGGCCATTCCGGAAGAGAACCATGCCCAGAGCAACTGGCTTTTTATTCACACCCCTACGCTGGCCTGGCGTATGCCGGGCCAGCCCACTCCGCTCACGCTTACAGGGGGGGACGTAACAAGCTACATTTCCGCGATCTTCCCCACTGCCTGGGGTAACATGGTTGCATCCACTGTCCACTACACTCCAAACACCAGCAGTATATGTCGACATGGAAATGTCTGTGGTCTGCATACTGTAGTCTGGCCAGCACATCCACGCCACACTTGGCATTGTGTACATTCTCATTCATGGGTCACTTGCCTCCTTCGCACATGCCTGGTTCCCACCTCTCCCCACATTCTGCTATTGTGTGGCTGAGGTGCCATGCAGTTGATGGCTTGTGTACATGGCTAGCCCAGGTTACCACAGTAAGTTGTGCTGTCGTGTCTGGTAGGTGGGCATGTTGTTTGGCATGTTGTATGTGAGTTTGTAACGTGTGCATTCCCAGAGTCGTGAGTTGCATGACTGTGGAGTTGAGGTGTGTGGTGTGTTCATTTGGTACTTACCAACGAGCAATGCATTCCCATAGGTGCCAGCCTCAAAGCGCTGGTTGATGATGGACTGTCGGAAGATGAAGGAATCATGCACACTGCCTGGGTAGTTGGCGACGACATTGGTGAAGAGTCCCAGGTGGTCCATTTACCTGCACATTGATGGAATGCGTGTGCTTCCTGTTGCGGTAATTGTGTGCAGTGGCGGCAGGGGGCACGAGGAGTACATGTGTGCAGTCGATTGCCCCCAACACGTGCGGGAAGCCAGCTATGGCGTAGAAGCCTTGCTTGGTCTCCAGCTGTTCCTGCGCAGTGTGTGGGAAGTAAAGGTGCTGGGGTACCAAGCTGATGGTGGCATCCAAGACAGGTGTGAGGAACTTGGATAGGGCTGGCTGTGAGACTCCTCCGACTCGGGCAGTTGTTGGTTGGAAGGTATCAGAGGCCAACAGGTGCAGCACAGCCAGCAGCTTTGTCTGCAGAGGGATGTTGGTTGTCCGCTGTGTTGGTACCGTCAGCCTGTGGGCAATGATGGTCAGGATGCGGAGGATGGTTGTCCTTTTGAGCCTGTAGTGGGCAATGACATCCTCTGGTGTTAAGTCTGTGAGGCTGGTGCGTTTTCTGAAGGTCCGCTGTCTTTGTCTGCGCTGCCTCTGTGGTAGTCCGGGGAGGCGGAGGGGTCCGGGGGGTGGCGGGCCTGGGTGTGGTGGCGGTGGGTGTTGTGGCCCTCTTGGGGCTCTGAGCTACATGATCAGTAACTCCATGGCATCTGTTGTTCTTCAGGTGTGGCTCTGGTCTGGGCTCCCTTTTATGGTGCAGGTTGTCGTCCGACTTAACACCAGGTAAGAGCAGGTGTTAAATCCCTGCTGCTAACACGCCTTATCGCCTGTTTTGGGATCTTATTGCCGATCTGGCTGGTCGTTGAGAATATTGCGAAGTGGTGTTATTGCGGCTTTTTGCACAGGAACGCCTACTCTGCATCTCATTAGCGTTAGTTGCCGGTGTCATCCGTGGCGATGTTTTTTGCGGCTGCTATTGCAGGAAATCTGGCGATATCGGCTGTTAGCACCAGCTTGTGAATAGGGCGATAAATCTATCGCCACTTTGGATGCGATAAAGTGCCGCTAACTCGGCGATAAGTCCTTGAGAATATGCCCCAGATTTGTTTAATACCCCTGCTTGTATATACTTTTTGGGACACCCTATCCCCTTGGCCAAGTTTAACCCATACCCATGTGTTCGAGTAGATTGAGATTATTGCTTTTAGCAGGGGGTGCGTTATGCCCCAATCCATTAGTAGATTTGTTGGTCTATGCCTCCAAATGACGCAGAGTAATCCACAAAGAATGCAATTATGGGGGGCTTGGTGGGCCCGTTCGATCTGTGAACAAGGTATGAGAGGGTGACTGCATTCTCTATAGTCGAGGCACCTTGCCTGAATCCTGTCTGATAATATGGTATTAAGTTGGCTGTTTCTGCCCAATTTTCAAGTTCCTCCAATAGAATTCTTGCATAAACTTTGGCCTCGATGTCCAGAAGTGCTATCAAGTGGCAATTGGTGGGGTTGTTTGCGTCTCCTTTTTTATGCATGGGTGCAATATTGACTCGGGCCACGAACCAGGCACGTCCGCGGACATATAAGCTGCTTGGAAAAATGGTATTAGATGCTTAGACCAAAATTCAGTGTCAAATTTTAGAAAGGCAGGCAAGCCTTTAGGGGCTCGAGCAGCATTTTCACGAATTGCCTGGGGAAATTTTTCAATGGATTTTGTTTTAATGTTCTCCTCTACTTGAGTCAAGGCGGGGGGTGGCATCCAGGTTAGAGTTATATTAGCTGTGCTTATAACTGCTGATCTGTGATGTTCTCTTACGTAGGCCAGCCATGTTTCCTGGGGTATGCAGTTATCTTTTTTGTACTCTGTTTTTTGTAGGCTGTTGACGTAGTGCCAAAATTGTGATTGATATCTGCTTCCCATTAGTGCATATTTTAACCATTCCCCATCGTAGTGTCTTTTCTTTGCCTCCCAAAGACTTTCCTGTACAATCTCGTTTTTAATTAGGGTAAGTTTAACTTTTCATTAGAATTATCTTTCCCGTAAGCCTTAGTGGCTTTCCTTAAGGCTGCTTTGTTTTTTTTTAGCTCTTTATTGTACCACGGATTCCTGCCCATGATGCATTGGAATTGAGTGTTTTTAGATTCAATGTTCCGACTTTTGCCTGATAACGTCCTGTGGTTGCTGTTATTGTGTCTGTTTGTGTTCTTATGAGATTTCTGGTTTTTTGGGGGCTTTGCTGGGTTGAGATTTGATCAGTAGCAGGTGCCAGCATTTAAGCTGCGTTTCTGTTAAATTGCACCATTTTATCCTCTTTTTTGCTTTGGTCTTTTCTTCCACATTAGGGGTACCGAATATTGGTAAACTTATACTCACTCTGTATGTGGCATCAAAGCATGCTACTAATGGGAAGTGATCACTTTCACTTCAATGTTGAATTGTCATTTGTGTACAATGCATGCTAATAAGGCTTGACCTAAATATGTAGTCCTGGGCGGACCATTTGTTGTGGGTGCTTAAGCTTGGATGATTCCCAGGGTGTGAGTCCTGGAGGGAAGAGAGATTGTAAGCCTGCAGGATGTGTGACTTTTTGCACTTTCTTTCCAGTTGACCAGTTGAGTACGGGTTCCTTTCTGCCAGATGTTTCTAACTGTAGTCTTCAGTGAGTAAGATCTCATGTGTTGAAAACCTGCATCACATGTCCTCCAAAGACTCACTCAAGGCGTTTAATATTTCATCTTTGGGCCCTCTGGATAAGTTCAAGTAGAGGTTCAATATGAGGATTGATTTAGATGATTGACCCAGTTGGTTACCTCCCATGGTTAGTGCTTGAAATATTGAGTTTGTTCAATTATATCTACCTTAACATTTAAACACGTTGATATGTAAGTAACCAAGCCCCCAGAAGGCCTACCGTGTAGACTGTTTTTTTCTGCTGGTTGGAATCCTTCCTGATATCCATCTAGGGGTAGTGAACTATGGCCCCAAGTCTCTTGAATATAAATTACATCCCCTGTCTTCAAAATATTTATTGCATCTGGGCTACAAGTAATTTGTTTTAAGCCCGCCACATTCCACGATATTAAGACTAGTTGGTTCGTTTTTCACAAACTGGTCATAGTTAATAGGTGTTTCGGCGTTGCTTACAGCTAGTGCCTCCGCTTGTTCGGATATAGTTATACTTGGTGTGATTGGCCTGATATTTAGCTTGTTTAATGTGATTTGTGTATTTGCTGAAGAGGAATGTTCTGTTCCTGGTTTAGCCATGTTGGTACTGCCACTTGTTGTCATCTCCCAAGTGGGAGAACGCTTCCTTGCGGTTGCCCCTTTGAATATAGGGTAGAATGGGGCTCCTGTGAATCAATTGGTCACCTCAGTCTTTTCCAGCCTTAGCTGGTGTTGGTGGGAAGCTTTATTTTTACTGGGGGGTTTTCAGCTTTTTTTCCCCCTCCTTGTTAAACTTCGTGTTGGTTCATATGGTTCCAGCTGACCTCTGGGTATTGAGGTTTGACATCCCTCTACCGCATCCACTGAGGTTTCCAGGCTTTTCACTGGGATGGGACAGTTAGGTCTGAGTGCCTTGTGTAGTCCTCTTGATCGGATCTTCCCTAAGTTCAAGTTTGATGTTTGTATGGGAACCTGATTTTGGGGGGAATGCCTTGCCCGGTGATGAATACTTTTCCTGGTTAGATTCGACCCAGACTCCATGTTTGCCTGTAATTTCTTTTATGTTCTCCACCAGTGATGCTTGCATGTCAGGAAGAGTGCATAGCTAGTCCACGATGTGTGCACGGGCACAGTAGCCTTTGGTCTTGTGCTCAATTGCGATGTTTAATCTATCTTTGAGAGAGCTGACCTTGGAATTCAGATTTGAGATGCTATTTGCCATGGATTGTAGTAAGTCCACCTGCAATTTAAATTTATGTGATTGCCAGGTCAGCGCGTTGGTGGTTGCGAGAAGTGAAGAGGTTATTGATAGTAAAATGGTCCGATCTGCCGGTGAGATGGGATTTCTTAGGGGATCCAGTGGCGCAGTTACGTTTCTAAGGCTTCCTTATGTGTTCTCGATTTCATCCAGTAGCCTTACATCGGCATAACTTAGCTCAACGCTAGTGGAATGATCCTTGTTCTCCTCCCCTGGGACCCCTTTGAAAACCCCATCTGATGTTTAGATGGAGAATATCTCAATTGTAGGTATATCTGGTAATCTCTCCAGTTCAGCTCTGCTATGATGCACTTGTGCCATTTTCTCAATTGCTGACTTGCCGGGCACTAATAACTTATTGCCCTTGCTTGTATCTGGCTCGGGGCCAACCCTTTGTCCATGTGCTTAATGTTATTGTTGGCTCCGTTCTCCGTATCCCTGTTTTTATGTTGAAGGATCAGAATATTTGTCATTGTCTCATTTCTATCACTAAAGGTGATCTGAGCCATGGCCTGAGCGGTAGCTTGTGGTATCTGACAGCCGGTGAGTGATTGGCTCGATGTTTTTACCTCTGATTCAGGCTGCCATACGGTTCCTTCCTGATCTGCCATCGGCCATGAGTTTCCTTCTCATTAAAAACACCCTCTATGAGAGTTTCCAGCTACATTCAAAGAGCAATGGGCCTTGAAAGAGACCAGTGACTGTTGAGTGAGTTAGAGTTACTGGGCATATTTTATGGGCCAGCAAAACTAGAGTTTGTCCCTGAATAGTTCCAGAGTTTCTGCTAGTAGTTTATCACCAGGATGGCCTCTTGTCTGATTGTCACTTGTTACTTATTATAGCTTTCCAATAGATATGTGCTATTCGTCAGTCGTATGTGGGTATGTGCTAGATACCCAATACATAGAGTAAGGTATACAGCGTGCTGCTGAGATAGCCACGTTGGCGGCTGATCAGAAGCAGACTGAGTCAAGCAGGAACATGCAAAGATCATGCAGCACACGTAGGGCTCACACAGGGCTTGCAGACAGACAATAAAAGGGCATGGAGAAGAAGAAGAAGCTGATGTAATCCAACTGACCAGCTGGCTAACCGAAATAGAGGTTGGTTGGCTTCCCCTTATCTTCTATCAGCTGCCGCCTCCGCTGACACCTTCTGCTTGAACTATCCTCAAACTTTACAACTTTGCTCAAGCTCAGCTGAACATGGAAATGAGTCTGCTGTGATTTATATTGAGGCAACTTTATAATAGTTTGTCTTTGCATTTACAATGTTGAATTGCTGTGAATTATACTAATTCATGTATTGGCTATTGACTTACAACTAATCTTCAAACTATGCTAATCTTTTATTAAAACCTTCATGGTTTTCAAATCCAATACTCTCTGACATCTTTGTGGGGCCAAATGCTTGTCATGTTATGCAATTGTTTTGATTTTTTTTAAAGTCAAATGGGCATATTTATGTTCCCTGGCGCATCCCTGCAAATCAGCAGGGATGCACCAGGGAAGATGCGACACGCAAGTTATGCCCTTGCGCCATCGCTCGATGCGCCGCATTTACAATGCAGGCGCGCCGTGGCGCACAGAATGGCAGATGCGTGTCGCATCCCCCGACGGAGAAGCGGCGCATTGCTGGAGCCGCGTCGCAAGCGCGACGCAGCTCCAGCAATGCTCGGGGTGCCCATTCCCTAACATGGTGCGTCAATCCTTACGCCTGCTTCAAGCAGGCGCAGGGTTTTGACGCAGCATGGGCGTAAAAGTGACTCAGTGAAATCTTGTAGATTTCACTGCGTCACTTTTACGTGGCATACCTGCGAGGGAACGCCCACCCTGCGCTGGAACGCCCACATGAAACCTGACGCAGGTTTCATGTGGCGCAGGGGTTTACTACGTGACGCATCTCCCTAGATGCGTCACGTTGTAAATATAGCGCAACGTGGCGCATGGTTTGCGTCGCCGCTGCGTCACTTGCGTGACGCAACGGCGGCGCAAAAGTGGCGCAAGGAGCTTGTAAATATGCCCCTCAGTTGGAACTAAAGGTTCATCTGACTCAGTGCAACAGATATTCAAGTGCGCACCAGAAATTTGCATAGTGCAAAGTGCTGCGTGAAGGGTTTCAAAGAGTCTTGGTTTGTTGTACAGTGTCTTATTACTGGTGCTCTGTTCTTTTTTGTTCTTGAACAATTTACATTTACAAACTTAACCAGGCTTCCAAACTCATATTTGTTTATGTTTAGAATTCTGGAATAAGCATTTTCAATCTTTGTTATGCTCGTTTTCTGTGATTCAATTGACTGAGCGGCAAAATTGGATGTTTTTCTAATGTAATTTGTCACAAAAAATTAGCATAACTGAAATTAAAATACTTTTTGGCAAACCCTTACCTTTAACATTATGAGAGGTGGGGTGGATAAATGTGACTGAGATAAGAATAGCTCACTAGACATAAGAGGTAATCAACTTTCCTCTAGCTTACATTTCATGCATGGACCTCTCACGGATTATGTTGATTTCAGTAGACTTCAAGTCTCACATTTAAATATGAGTGTCTGCCTTATGCCCCTAGAATTGACAAGTGCCATACAGCACTGCCCTTTTCAGAAGAACTGGAATAAATATCTGTGACTCACCATGACAGGAGCGTTGCATTCGCAAACCTACTGGAATGTTATTCTTCTGGAAAGCAAATGAGTGCCTGTTCCGGATACTCTGAAAGGTCTGAATTTTGAGGGAACACCTTATGAATTATATAGCAAACTGATCCCCAGCTCTCAAAGTAATTGTATTGGACTTTATTCCACTGATTTTCAGTTGTTTTGCTATTTACATAACATAACACAGTAAAGGCATTTTTAGTGCTTCTATTCACTCCGAGGACTCCTCTTGGTGCTATTGACAGATAGACTATGTAAACGTTACTCTTTTTATCGAACCTAGGTAGGATACTAGGCTGAGTGAAGCCGCTGAAATTGAAACCTGTGATTATGAGGTCAAACGCAGTTGCCTGGAGAGAATACATTGGAAAACTGAGTCACCTCTGTTAAAAGATTAAGGAAAATATTTGTAGGTTATATAGAACAGGACACAAGTCGAGGGTACATGCGGGTAGACGGCATCTTCCCACTCTTTTCACAGGGTGGATGCCATCTTCCCTGCCAAGAAGTCGGGCTCCACCGAAATATACTGAACTCGTCCTGTTGTGATTTTCAGACACCAGACACATTTAGCAGCACCTGAACATTGTCTGGTTTCATTCCCTCTGCTTCCATTCTGAACAGAAATATGCAGGCGGGTAAATTGCTTTGATATTTAAAATTCCATCACAGATCAAAACAAAGACTGAAGTTAGGGGCCATCATATCTCCTTTTGATTAAGTATCCTGGCTGGGGGCTATCTGGATCCTCACAACTAGATGCAAATGCAAGGGAGGGGAAACAAAGGCTCGCAGCTTGTTATCACTTCACAGGTTCTTAAGAAAGGCATGCTTTTGACTTTGGTCAGTCCCTGTTTATAAGAGATATGCATGAACTGTAAAAATGAATGTCAGATGTGTTGGTCTGTTCCAGAATTTACACAAATAGCAATTTAAAAATCACTATTTTGTTTTATTCCTTTTGAAGCGCTACTCATCCAAATCCAGGGTGTTTGAGCGCTTTACATCACATGTTCACATTGTATATTGACAATAAATCGTATGTTTGTAAATAGAAAATTTCCTAGCTGTAGTAACGGAAAGTTTCAATTCTATTAAGGAAATGTAGGCAAGCATTATGCTCATTTCTCTCCATTTAAATTCTCACAGCAGCCTTAAACATTACAAAACTACCTTTCACATGAATATTAGGGAAAAGGAGAAAAATATCATATCCAATCAAAACAGAGTTCATCAGATATAGTCCATCAACACTGTCTATGTGCCCTCTGTGTTTGTGCAACAAAAGCCTCCCGACTTGTGAGTTCCATCCCTTCTTGACTCATTCTTGCTTTGAGGCTTCATTCCCCCCAAAAAACGGCAAACTATCCTGTAACTCATGGCAGCAGAGTCAATGCAACCAAACATCAAAACAGTCACTTGATCAATGAAGCAATGAAATACAACATGATTCAACATTGGCACAGGATTCAACTATCCATAGACCTAAAAACCCTGAGCATACTTATGCCATATAAATTCCACACTCCATCTCTTTTCAGACTCCACCAGGGAAGGCACATAAGGTACCTTGGTATGGGTGGGAATAATCCTTGCCTCCATGTCCTTAACAGAATTAATAGATTCTGTTACAACAGCTAGGACATTTTACATACTATGTAAGGACTGGAGACAAGGGATATGCTTGCTCAACACTTATGTATTATCAGGGTAGCCATATTGACTACATGCTTGAAATAAAACGTCTTAAATGTAGAATTTGACTACCAGTCGGCCGCATTCAATATGTCTCCCAAAGAGAAAGCCTTAGATGCCATGGCACCTCTCGCCGAATGTGCACCAAAAACAGATGTGTCAATCCCTGCTTCTTGCATGACCCCCATCACCCAGCAGGCTATGGCAGGGGAAGAAACCACTTTAAACAGTTTACATAAAGCAATTAATAGCTGCTGTTTCCCATCCAGGCGAATTTACTCCATCAATGCCTCATAAGCTTTTAGGAATCTTGACCACACATAATTTTGTCACTGCCTCAAATGCAGGGTAAGACACAATCCTGGAATTACACTTTGTTCTCCGAGAAATATGAAAGGTGACCCTTTCTGGGGTGAAAACGCTACCTGAAATATCCAGGGCTCATACATCTGACATTCGTTTACAGGATAGTAGACACAACAACATTGCCACCTTACCCAATAATTCCTTCCTAGAAAGATACTTAGAATGTGTTCAAAAAATAAAAAGGTTAAGAACCTTGTTGACACCCCAAAGAGAGGAATACCTGGGTTCAGGAGGAACCAACAATCTTTCACCCCTCATTAACCTCCTAACCATGGAGTGTTCTCCCACCTAAAAACCCTCTAAGGGAAGATCACCTGCCGATATGGCAGAATGGAAAGTGTTTACCAACCTGTATGCCATGCCATCTTTAACCAAAGAAGATAAAAAATTCAGAACTTGGACAACTCTGGATTCCATGGAATCAGTATCCTTTTGCAAGCACCAACATAACCACTGTTCCCCAGCAGACTTATATCTCTAATTTGTTTCATATGGCCATGTCTTGAATAAGGGGCCTTGAGCATCTTCCAAAAGTCGCTGGATTTTCCAAGTAGTCCTGTAATCCTCCAAGCCATGAGAGGTAACTTCCCCTCCAGAACCATGTAATGGGGATTCCCCAGGGAATTCCGAAGGATATCCTGTCTCTGGGGTAGACGGATTGGAAAATCCCAAGAAAGTTCCATCATCACTGGAAACCATACTTGTGATCTCCAAAATGGCATGATCACTACCTTCTGTTGTCTGACCTGCGCCGCCATGCTCATCAGCATTACGAAGGGGGTAAAAGCGTACTGTGCCTCCATTCTCCAGTTCTGCAGCAATGCATCCATCACTGCTGCTTGCGGGTCTGGTCTACAGCTGAAGTAGCATTGGCAGTCGAGGTGTGAGGCAAAAGGGTCCACTGTGAAGGGCCCCAAAGTCTCTGGACCATCTGGAATTCCTCAGGTGCAGCTTCTAAGCACTGAGGTCCTGAAGATGCCTAACAATCAGCCACCTCGTTGAACACCCTGGAAGACGCTGCACCATCATTGAAATGTTGCGATCCAGACCGTACTGCCAGAACCCTTTCACCAGCTCCACTAGCAGCTTGGATCTCGGACCACCCAGGGTGTTGATGTACTGCATTGGCGAGATGTTGTCCTTTTTCAAAAGTACCAAGCAACTCACCTTGTCCTACATCCAGCAACGGACTGCAAAGAAGCCTACCAGGAGCTCCAGACAATTTATATGCATAGATTGTTCTTCGGATGACCATTTTCCTCCAGTCAATACACCTCCACAGCTGGCACCCCAGCCTGTTGTGCTGGCATCAGATTCTATGATTATATCCGGACTGCAACCGAAGATAGCCCTCCAGTTCCAGGTCTCCATGTGCATCAGCCACCACTTAATTTCTTCCTTGATGTCCTCTGTAAAAAGGAACGATCGCTGAGTAAGTCAAGCCTTAACGTAGATGGTGTGCCTTTTACTGCTAGAGTCCTGTAATGAAGATGGTCCAGAGATATGGCTTAGATGGAAGAGGTCAACCGGCCCACCAGCCTGGCCAGTTGTCTGAGAGACGTGTGCGTTCTGCCACAGTCTTCCTTAGTTCATGGTGAATCTTTGCCATCTTCTTCAAAGGTGGGCTCAGGGTGGATGCCGTAGAGTCAATCATGAAACCCAGGAAAGTTGTTCATTGAGCTGGAACCAGCAAGGACTTTGCATCATTGATCACAAAACCCCAGCATTCCAAAAGATCAACCATCGTTTGAGGTGAACCTACAATGCCCGAGGACATTAGTCCATGAGTAAAATGTCGTCTAGATAGAAGTTAAAATGTATGAGCCCGGCTGCAGAGAAAGTCCACTACTGGTTTGAAAACCTTAGTAAAGCAGCATGGGTGTGGAAGACAGACCAAAGGGGAGAGTCTGAAATTTGTAGACCTGACAATGCCAGCAGAATTACAGAAACCTGTGATGGGGCGGAAAGACTGTAACCATGAGGTAGGCATCCTTTAGATTTCAGTGTGTTAACCAGTCTCCCAGCCTCAAGAGGTCACTGAGGAGATGGTGCCCTCCATCTTGAAGTGGCAATCTACCATCCACTCATTGAACTCCCTGAGATTGATTAGCGGATACTGACCTCCCGTCTCTTTTCTCCATCTGGAAAATATTGCTTACAAACCAGTTCAGGTGGAGGGTTAAAGGAATGATTGACCCTTACCGTAAGAGCTCCGCAATGTCCTGATCGATCAGGGAAGTTTGTACTTGGGAAAACACCAGAGGTTGCAATCTGACAGTTTGGACTGGAGTCCCCAGGAACTCTTGATGAAAACCCTAATCGGTTGGTTTGGAGAACCCAGGTGTCTGCAATCACCATGCGCCAATTCTTGTGGAATAATGCCAACCGCCTTCCCACCTTTAGTTGGGAAAAAAGGAGAGTTCTTATCTTGGGAAGATCCTTGGGCACATTGACTGCCCAACCCTCTGCCTCCACTGGTTCATTGAAAGAGGCAGGAGGGGTAGAAACCCCCAAATTTTGAGGATCTTGCCACTGCCTTTGGCAGGGGCCTTGGCATTTATGGTAGGCATTGGTGAGAAACCGGTTGGACAAGCACCACTGCCACGCCCGGCCCGACCCGACAAAAACCTTGGGGAAAAATATCTTTTTAATAGAGGCTTGTGCCTTACCCAAAGAATTGAAAGAGGCAACAAACTTGCCAGGCTCTTTAATAAAGGGGTCCTCAAACAACCCCCTTGTGCAGTTAGACCCGCTTTTCATGCTGCCAGATCCCCCAACTTTGGGTCTACTTTAATGAGGAGGGAGTGCCTCATCTCCCTCGACAGCGCACAGTTGGCATTGCCAAGAAGAATCATTGTCCCCTGGGCCCATCCAGAAAGTATTTCAGAGGATATATTTCAGCCATATCGAGGATCTTCGTAAGGGGCCCCTTCATATCCAAGAGTTTATCTGGGAATGACCACCAGGAGCGATCTATGCCCTTCTTCGGATCCCTGATGTACTTAGCCAAGAACATCATCATCTGCTCATCAATTTCAGGGGTGAGGGCTACCGTGCCCTCCAGGGATGGCGGAGGGCACTCTGCTCTCAAGCACGCCCGTACATCCTTCTCCAGGGGTTTCCTGAGGCACCCTGCAACATATGTGGCAATCTTCTCACTAGGGGAGCACATGGAAGACTGGGAGATGGAGTAAGTCATCTGGATCTAGCATGTCGGCCACCAAGTTATCAGGTATGGGGTCAGGGAGCGAACAAGGCAAGGAAGCCTCATCAGATGACGGTCGCCACGTTCTGGAAAGGTCAGGGCATCCATCCGAATCACCCTGCGAGTCATCATTCCCCAAAGGTTAGGAGAGTGGGGCGACTGGAAAAGGATAGGGGTCCGAGAATTGGGGCTGGGTTTGAAGGAAAGACCTTTTTAGGTGCTCAAAGGTGTCTTTTTCAACACCATGGTCAAGAAGACAGTTAACAGCATGACGTTGGGTCACTGGGTGCTCTTTTGCCATAAGGTGGGGTCTGTTGGTGGGATTGGGACAACCTTTCAAGTTTTCTTACCTGGAGCGCCAGTGTCAAAAACACTGCATGCTTTATGGAAAGATTAACTACCTAACAAAACTCATTGTCTGGAAGTAAAAAGGAGGTTGCCTCCTCCTCCATTTAGGTATCTTCTGGCTCCTGCATGATAGAAATCTCTATGGTGCTAGGGGACCTAGCAGATATGGTGAGTGCAAGTGGGTTGGTCCCTGCAGTGCCGAAAATGGGATGGTAGGCCCTGAGGAGTGATTAACACAGCCCAGGAGGGATTAAGGGCCTTAAGCAGTTAATTCTGCAGGCCAAAAAAGGGCCTATGGGCCCTGAGGGTTAATTGCGCAGGTCACCACTGACTTATGGGTCCAGAGGGGTTAATGTGCCAGGCCAAGCAGACTTCAGGCCCCAAGTGGTTAATTTCTACCGGCCCGACCCCGAGGGCATAGCGGTAACTGCCAATTGCCAAAACACAATAAGAAGAGTGAGCACCCTGTAGTAGAGACCCTCTCAAGGGCTTCCACTACTCCAGGGTGCTGCGGGCACAAGAAAAGACAGGTCAAGGCTCTGCAACTCGTGGCGACTCTCATGCACCCAGCAGTGACAGCACGCAAAGATTGAGGAGCGTCTCATTGGTAAACAAGCTCCCTCTAGTGACCAGCGTGTGTCAGCACTGTAATGAAGCCCCGCTGAGTAAAGATAAAGAAACGCCACATGAGGAGTGATGCAATGCACTCCCGCAGCAACCCTGCAAGACAAATGGGTTAAGCAAACACCATTAACATGCTGTTATCGCAGTCAAAGCAATCCGTTAACATGCTGTTGCTCAAGAAATACAGAGGAGGCAGAAAACATTTAAATTGTTGCTGCTGGAACAGCAAAGAAGGAGGGGGCATAGATAGTGTTGATGGACTATATCTCATGGACTCTGCATTGACTGGAAATTATGTTTTTTCTCTTTTTCCCTAAGGTTCATGGGAAAGGTAGTTTTGTATTGTTTAAGGCTGCTGTGAGAATTAAAGTAGAGAGAGATGAGCATAGTCCTCGCCTCCGGTCCTGACATAGAATCAATGTACTACGCATACAAGTGATGGACGGAATGCTGAATGAATCACCGGTATCAGGGTAGTACCAGCATTCCGTCCATCATTTGTTGCTGCAGCACTTTTCACCCTAAGTGGGATGAGTATGCCCTGACGTGGGTCCTTTGCTCGCTGTGCCACTGGATTCAAGCTAGCCTGGCTGATGAGGGGTGTTGCCCCGAAACTGGTCCCAGGATGCTTGTTTCCGGTCCAGGGAGGACCTGGCTTGGCAGTTCGGGCTGGACTGTTCCCAAGAGGAACAGGGTCAAGACTGATTTGTATATGGCTGGGTCCAAACTGCAGTGGCGTAGCAAGCAAAAGAAAGATGGATTTATCCAGGATCTCTTGACTGGGGATGAATGTTTGATTCATTCAGCATTCCGTCCATCATTTGTTGCTGCAGCACTTTTCGACCTAAGTGGGATAGGTATGCCCAGAAGTGGGTCCCTTGCTCGCTGTGCTAATGGCTTCAAGCTAGCCTGGCTGATGAGGGGTGTTTCTCTGAAACCGGTCCCAGGATCAGGGCCGGCTTTAGCGCTGGTGGTGCCCTGTGCGACAATGTCTGTTGGCGCCCCCCCAATGACCACCTCTGCCACGGATTCCCTCACTGGCACCCTTTAACAGTGCCTCTCAAGTCTCCATAACCACTGTCTCTCAGATTCATTTAGTTTTATAGCGCCACTCATACCAGTGTAAGGTGTCAGAGCACTTCACACCACACGCACATTGCACAGAGACAATCATATGTGTGTAAATCAGTGTATAGGAAATGTTACATCAGACAGTACTACAAGGTGTAGTGTAGGAGTGACATGTCATCGATACTGGCAGGCAATATAGTTTAAGTTCTTATTCAGAAAAAGCACAAATTCAGAATTTAAAACATAACATCATTGTTAGGGGTTCTCTTTCATAATAAGAATAGTTTTCTACCCAAATGAACCCTTTTCACAAGATTAGAATAATGAAAGACTGGGCAAAAAAACATATAGCTCTAACATACACCTTGCAGTTTGCATGCAGCTCTAGGATGACAGTTAATATCTCAATGTTCTATATACACGTTCTTAGCAGCAGGCATTTTAACCTTCTGCGCTACCTTAGGATGAGTCAAAACTTCCACTAGACAAACCTCCGGTCCCTTTCCAGGAAGACGATTAATTACCGGACTTCTCTTGACATTTTAATTGATGTCTGAAAGTTGCTGGAGGCCAGGAACAAGGCAGCAGATACTTTTAAAATGATAAAACCCATTTTAAAAAATGACGCCCCCACCCCAAGTCAACGCCCGGTGCGGTCACACCGATCGCACTGCCCTAGAGCCGGCCCTGCCCAGGATGCTTGTTTTTGGACCAGGGAGGACCCGGATTGGCAGTTCGGGCTGGACTGTTCCCATGAGGAACAGGGTCAAGACTGATTTGTATATGGCTTGGTTCAAACTGGGGTGGAAAGAATGATGGATTTATTCCAGATCTCTTGACTGTGGGCGGATGTTTGATTCATTCAGCATTCCGTCTATCATTTGTTGCTGCAGCACATAGAATCAATGTACATCACTTATATATTTTACTAATTAAGCACTGACTTCTTATTTAGGTGCAAAGAAGACCAAATGTATGCCTCATCTAGGAATTCATACTTTTTTTTATTTAGCTCATCTTTCCTCATCAGTATCATTTCGAAGATCTTGACTACGGTTCCCTTTGTTCAGTGATTTGACTCTGCAAATAGCATCTGGCTGAATTAGACGTCGCGCCTTTTAATGCAGCTTTTCTTAGACATCGACCTGAGTGATTTTGCTCTTAATCAAGCCCCTTGGCGTCTGCCCACACATGCACTAACAGCGACATGGGCTTCTTATAATTTAAATACGACTCAAGATCAACGTTAGGATGACATGAGAGGACGTCGCAAGGGGCGTCGATAGAGAGGCAAAATTGGCCGAGCGCCTTCCGCCATCTAAGAAAGCGACAGCCCTCGCTAATTTGGGCTGCGTGGCAATTATCTCGCAGCTGCAAAAACAAGGCAAAGAGCAAAAGGGAAAGCCGAGCGTTGAGCCTGCGACGCATGAAATATCAAATGACTAACACGGCCAATTACGGAAGCTAATGACACGCAAGGAAAGTTCTATAAAAGAAAGGAAAGGACACAACCTGATTTTCAGCTTTTTATCTCAATACCGTTTTCTTTAACGTGGGCGGCTTTCTTGGGCAAAGCTGCAGAAAACGCGAGTCGAGTGTTTCCTCATGTTATTAAGTGCTGCACGAGCCTCCACTGAGGATGTGAATATATGAGTATTTCTAGCTACCGGTGCTGTGTAACAATGGTAATAACCACGAATACGCCCCAGTTCGCTGCTGCTATGTATATCGACTTCAGTTGGGTTAAAGGCTGAGTTTGCCCGGAAATGAATAAAGTTTGGTACTTGATGATTCCACTCAGATTGTCACAACAAGAACACAACCAGCTGATGTTTTGTAAAAAAAAAAAAAAAAAAGCTGCCTTCCCTTTGTAAGAAATTCACTCAAATGCTTATTTGTGTCAAGCAAAATTCCGGAAGTGTAACAGGGTGGTTACCTATCATTGAATCTAGATTTCCCCTTACTTATCTTTCGTTTCTAACCCTCCTCTACTCTTCTACTCTTGGAATGTACAAGATGAGATTTTTGTGGCTGGTTGCCTCTTTTTTTTACATATTGGACTTGATTCTTGTGGTTTCCCACTGCTCCCATGGTTTGCCCCTCACCTGACGCCTCTGCGATGCATGAAGACTTTGTTCAATAGAGGTCTTCTTGTGCTACAGCTAGACTATGTTCATTTTCTGGGAGCACACAGGAGAGCATCCTCTACCCTCTTCTACATTTCACTACAGTGTCCAAGCACAGATTCAACGAGGTCAAAGACAGCCCTCCATGTCTCTTATGAAGTCGTCTGTGAGGTTTGCAGATTTCAACACTGCCTATCTACAGACCTTTCCGAGATGCCACACCCTCTCCTTCTATCCTGATTTGTCCACGTCTACCAGTAGAATTATGATTGGCAGCTACTTCCATTGATCCAATGGAATCCTAAGGAACTTGCCCAGACAGGTAGTTTTCATCTTTTCCCTCAAACTTCATGCAGTACCAGGAAATGCTCGGGGGTCTTCACATACTCCTACTTTTTATCTCATCTAGATGGCCCCTACTGACGGGCCTCTGGTTTTTCTGTGAAAGCCCTATTGGTGATTTGTTTATGGATATTTGACCCTGCAGCTGCCCTTAGACTCACTAGTACACGGAACAGGCCCCTGGGGATTTCCCTTGATTTTGGATTGCTTTACCCCAGATGTGGATGCATGTACATGTTTCTGTAATATATTTGGGCTCCGGTTTTGCTCTAGTGCCAGGCAAGTATCCTGTCCCTAGCATGTGCAAAGATAAGTGAGCTGGAAAATGGACACTCAGACCTCTATAGACTAATTCTTTAAATCGAAAAAAAGAAGTTCACATGCTCGCCAAACTGGTTTGGGTGTTGACAGCGGAGTTTAAGGGCTTGGCTAATAGCACAGACTAGGTTATAGGTAACAAGGGGAGTCAAGTGTCATCTAGAACTCTGGGTTAATGAATGTGTAGTAAACAGTGGTATCTCAACCAAAATATCGCAATCAATATACAAATACATCAAATGATCAATTTATTTATTTATATATAAAAATGGTAATTGAACAATGTGACGATGCAGTTGTTATATTCCATATAGGTACCCCAATATAGGCCAGGGTGACATCTCAACTTTTCACCTATATTCGTCCCTATACTACATACATAACGGGCTGTTAGGACTGACCCTTTACCTAGTTACAGTACTGCTTACAGAATGTGGGGTTTTCCCTGAACAATAGCCTCATACATTATGCATGAGGATCCTTGGATCCTTGGAAACTCAGCAGAACTACCATCTCCTGCATAATAACTATGTACAAGGTTCATTCCTGACGTCATCCTAAGTCCATACAAACATCTATATAATCCGTGGTCTCGTCTGCTGACTGTTTATCTCAATGTATGATTCACTAAAAAGAGCTATGTGCTTGGTAATTAAGACCATAAGTGTCACTAGAAAAGTGAAGATGAAATAACCCATTAGGATTATAGGAATCCCATCACACACCGGGGTGAGCCTTTATCATCATTTGGGTTCCTAAACAATCTTCCTTCTATCCTCTTGATCATTGAGGCATACTGGATAGATTGTCTCCTTTATTAGGTCTTCCAGAAAAGAACAAAGACACAATAGAAAATAGGAGAATAATCTCCAATAGAAAAAGTGCAGTGCAAAAGATATAAAGTACGTGATTAAAATAGGATTTGCCAAAAGAAAAAGAACTTAATCTTCAGCCACTATCTAAGGCAATCCTAATTAAAATCAGTGAAAAAGAGTGGGAGAATTATTTCAGCAGTTCAAACAAAATACTGCTTACGAACGGTCGACATGTTTCAGCCAATTGGGCATCCGGTCCACGGCTTTCGTCAGGACCTCACCATAAACTTATCTGCTACTGCATTATTCCAAAAGTGAAAAATTTTAATTTATACATAAATCCTGGTTGAATTTGATACAACCTCTGATCTTGTACTGATCCTCTGAATCTACCAGATGTGTAGGACATCTGCAAAGCACAAAGGATAACATTAATAGTGACAACATAGTCAATGATTCACATCACTCAGTCAGCTTTTAAATAAAAAAAAACTTATTATATAGATCTAATGAATAGATTTGCAATTATTCTCACCCGTAGAATACGAGGACTTAACCTCACCTCACCCGGCACCAACTCCAATCCGAGAGACCCCGCTCTGCCAGGCGTAGCCACAAGGCCCAACAAGGAAAAAACGGGGGAAGGAAGGGAAGGGGGAAGGTTTTTATTTAAAACATGCTTAATATATCAACATGTGTTAATCACATGGATCACATTTTCTCTCTACACTATGTTTCTGAGAGAGTGTGTCTTTTAAATGTACACATTGGGTAAACAAAACCACTATCGATCCATGGCAAGCTCACGAAAAAAGCATATTAAAAAGCAGTAGCAGATAAGTTTATGGTGAGGTCCTGACGAAAGCCGTGGACCGGATGTCCAATTGGCTGAAACATGTCGACCGTTCGTAAGCAGTATTTTGTTTGAACTGCTGAAATAATTCTCCCACTCTTTTTCACTGGTTTTAATTAGGATTGCCTTAGATAGTGGCTGAAGATTAAGTTCTTTTTCTTTTGGCAAATCCTATTTTAATCACGTACTTTATATCTTTTGCACTGCACTTTTTCTATTGGAGATTATTCTCCTATTTTCTATTGTGTCTTTCTTCTTTTCTGGAAGACCTAATAAAGGAGACAATCTATCCAGTATGCCTCAATGATCAAGAGGATAGAAGGAAGATTGTTTAGGAACCCAAATGATGATAAAGGCTCACCCCGGTGTGTGATGGGATTCCTATAATCCTAATGGGTTATTTCATCTTCACTTTTCTAGTGACACTTAGGGTCTTAATTACCAAGCACATAGCTCTTTTTCAGTGAATCATACATTGAGATAAACAGTCAGCAGACGAGACCACGGATTATATAGATGTTTGTATGAATAATGGAATAGGGGATTTAATCCGTTTAAGGTCTATAAATTTTCCCTTTGACCCTCCTGTTGTTTTTTTGTCATCCTAAGTCCGACAGTGGCACAGCAAGGTAGAACCCCCTGGGGATGCCTTCGGGTATATAAACATCACATCTTGCTGAGATATTCAGAGGAGATCACGACTTCCATGCCGACACACTGACGCAAGACACTGAGGTTTCTGCATGCAGATACTCCAGCTCGCAGTGGTCTGAACATCCCTTGCGGGATGTCCAACTCGAGACCAAGACGGGGTCTCACAGTCTCTCACTTCAGGTAATGGGATTGACTCTATCCTAGAGGGATTCTTGGCTTAACACCTATATACATGCTAGGTACATTTAGGTACATCTAGTTAGGGTAGCATCATAGGAGTACGCATTTTATTGTCATATATTTTATATACTTGCCTATGTTCATGATTATAGCAGAATGGTAGAGATCTACCATCCTTTCACCTTCTTTAGTGCTTCTAATCATTTATATATGTTTCTGTCTAGTAGTTGTTTCAGTACACCTATTTTACACTAGAATGACGAGTGTTCAATTAATGCTTATTGAAAAACGTCCATATCGTTTATTCTGTGTATCTCTCTGAGACCAAGTGAGCACGAGTGACTGAGCGAAAAGTATTGCACTGTTTCCACGATTCAGAGGGATCAGGGTTGTCATGTTTGATAGTTGCCAAGAACTATTCTCTCCTTGGTAAGAGGAGTTTCTAGTGGCACTGTGAGCTAGCTGGTATACAGGCCAACATATCCGGTGGGGGTGTCTGGAATCAGTCTGGACACCAAGCCAGCAGTGTATGTTGTCCAAATGCGCAGATCCTGTATAGGTTTTCTAGGAACTACACGACATGGCGCCCAATGTTGGTTGGGTACTTATTTAATGGTCAAATCTGATTAGCTCAGTCGTGCTATTCTCATAGACCCCTACTCACATTTCTACCAGAGACGTCTGGGGTGGGAGGGAACAAAATCCACCACAGCTGAGTAGGCAAAACCCTATGTATTGGCTGTTGGTTTAATCAAGCTTGGAGGATACAGTGTTCCTATTGTGCATACCACATTATCTCAGTTCCCTTGAAAAGCTCTTCTTACTAAAACAATGACTGTACAGGAAGATCCTGTGGTTGCATTAAACCTCTCAGGAGAGGAAGAAGATGCAGACGCAATACACATTGCGGAAAATGTTACAAATGCCATCACCCTAAAACTAGTAGCATACGGTGTTACAACTAGGGGTGGGTCAGTAACATTCGTGATTGAGGCACAAGAATCATTTAGAACAGAGGTATTCTATTCATGGGTTACATTCCCACAGGCGAATGCACTAACAAAGACATTTCATTACTAAACAGAAGATGACATACCGAACGAATATTGTCCATATGAGGACATTGAAATTCCGCTCACATACCAGGAGCATTTATACTTTAAAGGCGCCCTCCCCATACAAGAAATAAAGTAAGACTCGGTCCGCTCCAAAGAGACGGAGCAACATGGCCGGTACTAGCGGCCTACACACCACATCCTGACATTGACACAATGCCTGGAGGAGACTTACTTACACATCATAAAGAACTAATAAAACTTTACAGAAACATGACACAGTTTGTGATGAGAACACTCACACTTCAGCCAACACTGGCTACACAACCAGGACCAGTCCAAACTTCTACAACTAAAATTACACCACAAACGTTACACGCAGTGATGGGTAAAATGCCCACTAAACGTGAACAAATGCCTTTCTGGATAGCTAAAAAAATAACACAGCTAGAGGCAGTATTTCCACACACTGGTCCACACGAAAAGCATAGAATGCTAACAATTTGTTTGCCGATGGGGATAGCTCCCCTTATAGAGGATTGTACCTCTTGGGGTACAGTTTCCGCTGCAATCTATACCAGAACTCATGGTATCCCTTCATTAGCAGTAATACCAGACGTATTGAGACAAATACAGAACGAGTATGGAGCAGAACCTGCTCTGAACTTAGGGATGAAGTTACTTAATAACTTTCCCCAGGTATCAGCTATAATATTAGCAAACATTAAAGGGGAAGTAGCATCAGTGGCAATACGCCAACGTCTGAGAGATTTCACTCCTTTACAACAGGAGACAGAATTACCTAAAATAATTGAAACTGCTTATGCAGAATTAGGTAGGAATAGTTTGGGAGCTAGACCAGTAAAACCTCAACTAATGGGAGGTCCAGATAAAGAACAGGCAAAGCAAACACCGGTTTCTTCAAAAAAGAAATGGGATAATAACAAACAACAAAAGAATAGATCTCAATCCAGGGGCAGGTCTCCTCAACAGGAGCCCCCGAAAGGAGATATAACCTTAGGAATAGAGATAACATTAAAAAACCTGACAGGTATCAGGACACTGATACACATTCCTCTTGTTCCTTTCAGGGTCCAGCAAAAAACTCAGAGAGGGAAGGACGGTCAGAACACAGACAAGAAGAACGTACAAAGTCCAGAGACTCGCAACGCACCTCAGACTACGCTTTCAAAAAAGAAGAAAAGCCTAAAGCAAAACCTCAATTCAAAAAGAAGAAAGTAGCAGGTCTCAAAGTTAGACATGCCCAGAATCCTGAGGACTCAACAACTGAACGGGGAATGGGCTCTGATGATGCTAGACAGCGCAGCAGAAGTAACAATAGGTCGCCAGAACCTGATGGAATTTCTGGTGACAGGGGAGTTGAGTGAGTATATCACGGTGGAAACACCTGATACTAGGGTAAGTGTCCCACATAAGTTACACAAGATAATACTCAAAATGGAAGGGGACAAGCCCAGAAAAATTAAAGGTCTCTTTTGGGAGAATCTGACTTTTTGCTACGACATCCTTTTAGCTGAGAGAGATTGGCCGCCTACTATTGTTATGGAATGCCCAAAGGGAGAAACGGTAATTATGCCCGCTTTTTCTGACCTGGTTCCCTAATACTTAAAACATACATACGCACGGGAGTGGGCAGTAGCCCTTGCTCCTGAATTACATCGCAACCATGTTGGGTGGGATGAAGAATCAACTCACCACGTGATACCACTAAAATCTACTCCAACTCCACAGAGACAGTATCCAATAAAACAGGAAGCGAAAAAACAGGTCAGAGAGATCTTAGATCAACTTGAATACCAAGGTGTGATTGAAACTTGCACCTCTTCAATGAATAATCCTTTGTTTCCCGTAATGAAACCCAACAATTCATATCATCTAGTTTTAGATTACAGACATCTGAACTCATGCACGAAAACATTTGCAGTACAAAATGCACATAGTGCCGCATTAATGAATAACATTGTGCGAAAAAAATACAAAACAACACTAGATATCTCAAATGGATTTTTCTGCCAAAATATAGTGCCTGAGAGTAGATACTTGACAGCATTCTCAGCACTGGGGTCCCAGCGGCAATTTTGTCGACTACCCCAGGGGTATAGGAACAGCCTGGGGTTGTTTTCTGCCAGGGTAACTGAGTTACTTCAGAATCTGGATGAAGAGTCCTATGTGGATGATATTTATCTGACGGATGATGACCTAGAAGAACACTTGACCAGGGTGAGCACCATAAGTTTGGGATTCGCCTCTGAGGGCTACAAATTCAACTTCAAAAAATCAAAAATAGCCCACCTCAATGTCCTATTTTTGGGATATGAGCTTTCAAGTGAAGGATAAAGCTCGGCAGCCAACTTTTTAGAAAAATGCTCGCTGCTCCAACCTCCGAAATCATTGAAAAATTTACAGTCCATACTGGTATTCCTAAATTTCGGCAGAACATACATTTTTGATTACACAGAAAGGGTTAAACCTTTCCACGACCTCATAAGACCTGATTTCTCAGTTAGGCAATGGACACAGGAACACACAGATATCCTTCGGTCCCTACAAGCTGACATAATAGCATCCAAACACGTACAGACACATGTAAATGTCCGCAATCTAGTGATCCGTATAGTTGCGGGTCAATCTGGGTACACCTACTTAACATACAATGAAGGTGAAACTGTCCCAATAGCATACAAATCACAATTGTACACAAACGCTGAGATGCGTTTTGCATCTACAGAAAAAATTCTGACACCGGTACAGACTGCTGTAGTGAGAGAAAGAGCACTGGATCAGGGGAAACGAAATATCGTCGTGACTCTAGTACCGGCCTTAGAGGCTGCTACAAAGGCAAGTGTTCCAAATGCTAAGGCTTTACATCCGCGATGGATACAATGGGCTAATTCTCTCACTGCATCAGATGTAGAATACAGGTACGACCCAAGTCTAAAAACACAGGCATTGCTGCAATACGAACAAGAATATCCTCTCCCGAATGAAATTATGCCTCTAGATCAGTATGAATTCATAATTTACACTGACGGATCTGCTCAACCGGCCATAGGAAGTAAACAACAGTACAGCGCCGCGTATGCAGGATGGCAAGTTCCATCCAAGCTGTACAAAAACTCAGTCTCTAGGAGACTGCACAGCTCAGCTAGCAGAACTAAAAGCTCTGCTACTGGCACTGATTAACACGGATCGAGAACTCCCCACACTAATTGTGTGTGATTCCTTTTACTGTGTCCAGTCATATTGGGGACAAAATGGGTTTAAATACTCCAAAGGTGGCACAATAAAGCACAAAATGCTATGGGAACAGGTAGCAGAATTGAAAAACGAGCTACCAAGAGCTCACGTGATGCACATGCTGAGTCATCAACGTGATGGCGTTCACGTTGAAGGGAATTCATTGGCTGATGAAGCCACGAAGGGGGCAGTGCGACCTGCGTCCGTAGCTGCAATCACTCGTTCAAAAACGAGAATAGACGGACAGATAATGGTAGCTGTCATTGCTTCACGCAAAGACAACAAAGCACTTCCGAAAGGTTTTCCACTCAAGTACTCCTACAAGTTAGATGCAAACAACGTTCCATTTGCCCAAATTCCAGGAGTGGGGGATAGAGTAATACCAAACATGGATTGCTGATTAGGCTTAATTTTAGCTGCACACGAGGGTCTAGCTTCAGCGCACGCAGGAGTTACGGCAACGGTTTCTTTACTGAAACAACGCTATTGTTGGCCAGGGTTAACAAAACAGACCAAAGACTATGTCTTAAAGTGCAACATCTGTCAACAGATGAAGGGCTCCACCATAACACATCCAGCGCAGACACCATTGTTGATATCAGACAGACCCCTCGCATGGGTCTATTTGGACCACTGCAGCCCCTTACAATCAGATGGGGCTTACAAGTACATAATGGTTGCAGTGGATTCCTGCTCGAGATTCCTATGGATATGGCCTCAGCGCTCGGCTGACACTCGAACTGTTATCAAAGATTTGCGAGTCTTTATAGAGACATACGCAGTTGGCACATTACATTCTGACCGTGGCCCCGCGTTCATCTCTAGGGCTTACAAGGAGGCCATGGGAGGTTTGGGTGTAGCATTGCGGTACTCCTCTCCGTACCATCCCGAGGGAAATTCGGTCGTGGAGAGGAAAAACCAGGACTTAAAGCAATCATTAACAGCTAGAGTATTAGGTGCGGGTGGTAGTTGGGTCAATCACTTATATGGGGTCTAGAGGGCATTAAACAACATGCCAAGAAGCTCTCTAGGGGGGTCACTCCTTATGAGGTCCTATTTGGGACGAGAAAGTGGGTATCTGACATAGATTGTGATGGCACAGTGGCGGATGAAAAACCTTTTGACATCAATAAACGTTTGGCTTTTTTACAGGAACTGAATGAATCACGGGCTCTACAGAGCAATGTCCAAGTGAAAAGGTTCGCCACTGGGGAAGTCAAGTCAGTCACTGCAAAACCTGTCTGGATTCCAAAAGTCAGGGATCTGGTCAGAGAAAAGATTACAGACAAAAGGGAATTTGGACCATCATACAGAATGCCTGTACCTGTCCTGGCAGTTGAAGGAACACGAACTGTACTTATGCCACCTCTTGCCGGAAAAAAGGAGAAAAGATTTGTCTCCATTGATCTGATAAAACCACACTGTGTGGTTGATACTGAATAGTAGGCCTCGTGGGCTCCTGGGTAGCCGACGCCCTCCTCTTGCTACCATACAGGCAGATCAGACGGAAAGGGTCATCACGTTTGAAGAGTCTCCCATACGGAATGATGGACTATGCAATAATGCCATGGCACTCGTTCCTCTGTACACACAATTGATGGACGGAATGCAGAACAAATCAAAACATTCACCCCCATTCAAGAGATCTGGGTTAAATCCATCATTCTTTTGCTCACAATGCCACCCCAGTTTAGACCTGGCCATATGCAAATCAGTCTTGACCCTGTGCCTCATGGGAACAGTCCAGCCCGAACTGCCAAGCCAGGTCCTCCCTGGACCGGAAACAAGCATCCTAGGACCGGTTTCGGGGTTTCACCCCTCTTCAGCCAGGATAGCTTGATTCCAGTGGCACAGTGAGCCCGGGACCCACGTCTGGGCATACCCGGCGCACTTAGGGCGAGAAAGCAAAAGACACACAATTGATGGACGGATTGCAGAACAAATCAAAACATTCACCCCCAGTCAAGAGATCTGGGTTAAATCCATCATTCTTTTGCTCACCATGCCACCCCAGTTTAGACCTGGCCATATGCAAATCAGTCTTGACCCTGTGCCTCATGGGAACAGTCCAGCCCGAACTGCCAAGCCAGGTCCTCCCTGGACCGGAAACAAGCATCCTAGGACCGGTTTCGGGGTTTCACCACTCTTCAGCCAGGATAGCTTGATTCCAGTGGCACAGTGAGCCCGGGACCCACGTCTGGGCATACCCGGCACACTTACGGCGAGAAAGCAATAGACACACAATTGATGGACGGAATGCAGAACAAATCAAAACATTCACCCCCAGTCAAAAGATCTGGGTTTGCTTCGTTCCTCTTGATACAGAAAATCAAAATCAAAATGAAACATAAATTTCAATTCGACCTAACACTGATGTCTACATAAACATGCCTCAACAAGAGCAATTTACAAGTTCAACAAAACCTGCTGAGCTACCTAAAATAGATCGAACTGCATCTGGCTATTTCATTGACTTTGATACCTTTTCGTGGGATCCAAGTGAACCTGAAATAATGCCAGCCCCATTATCTTGTAAACAACAAATCAAAGACTTCTTCATTTTTCTTAAAAAGACTTACTTGGTGTCACCTTGGATAGAACTTTGGATAAGCACCAGGATACTTTTCTTTCTTTTCTGGATAGGCTGAGTAACTGTCTTTTGCTTACTTATAAATGGAACTTACCTTTGCCAAAGCTCTGCAGCATCAAAAGTGAACTTAATCCTGAAACTTCATGTTTCATCACATCGTGAACAAAGAGACTTGTCATCAGTGAACATTACAGCAGTTCCTATACCTGATGGTATAGTATGGGACAAGGTTGATTATGATATATTTGGTCCGGCCGAACTTTTAAAGATACCACATTTGTTTAAAATTTCCTTAAATTATATCATTACCTCCAGTACATTTTCTGATGATTGGGATTTTGAAACTGTAAACAATATGTTGTCTGATTCAGAACAAAATGCTGCATTTTCTAGCAATGAAATGTTAGAAGACACTTCAGACTTTAACACAATGTTTTGTTATCAACATTATGGTCATCATTTTTTTCACAAATCCAGTACCTCTAAGAATGTTTTTACATACCACCAATGGGAACATTGCCCTACACCACCGAAAGGTAGTTTGAAAACGTTTGCACAGAAATTTTCATATTTTTCAGGGTTTAATATTTCAGACCCGACCTCATATTACTATAAGGTTTCACTTACATTCGCAGAGAAAAATATGCTGACTAACTCCAAACAGATTTATTCTGCTTCATTCATTACCCAACTGTCTGAACAGGGTTTCGACTTATGGAAAGACACTATAGACTTAAAATCAGTCTGGGGTTCTAGAGATTGGCAAGTCCAGGGAACAGAAGCACTATTTAGAGCATGCCTCATTCCTCAGCAGATGATATTTCTGAATGATACTGTGCAACAGACTTCCTGCCTTGGAATATCTAAGAACAAGGATTTGAACACACCTCGGATTCCAACACCACAACAGTTCGAGGATAATTATACATCACTGAAAGGGGCTACATTAGATGACATTGTACAATACAATAGATCAGACCCCAATTGGAAGGGATGGTTGGTTTGGCCCACAGACACTAACAGATGTCAAGAAAGATTTAGGGGTACCACCGGAGGGTTCAGTATCCATAGGCCAGACCCACGCTATGTACAAAGAGAACATCCGGGAGTGGTGACATCATACAGTGTTGGGAAGTTATGCCTCAATTGGCTAAAGACCTCAACACTACCACAGGTGAAACAACACTTATCCTTACTTACAGAGGATGTGGACCTACAGGATTTTTTATTAGGTCCCAGAAATCCACGTCAGAAATGTTTCTATTATGCTGTCTATAATGAAATCTGGAAAATCTCCCAACAAGAAGTAGCGGAGAGATTACGAGAAATAGATAGGATTAACCTAGAAAAGGCGTTAGCCGTAGTTGACAATGGCATGACTACGTTAACTTCCAGGATTTATTCACTGAGCAACATTGTATCTTCTGCTATTGATGTACTAGAACAGGATTTGTCCATGCTACAGCACGGGCAATTACAATTACGTTCTATTATGTTAGTGAGCTGGACGCTGCAATCATTGCGCGCAGGTTATGTGCCTTGGCGTTTTATCAAGAGTACGTCACAGTTTTCTGCATACAATCTAACGGAAAAACAAATGAAAATGACACAAAGGGGAGCAAGGTATACAATGCTGCATATTGAAAAATTGGACAGATTACCTTTTACTGTGGCAGAATTACCATCCACAGAATGGTTAATCCATGGCCATATAACATTACCGGTCACAATTTTCCAGTTTCAGTATTGCCTAGAACAACAACAGGCAGGCAGGCAGATATGAAGAAATGGGTAGGGAACTCATCAAAGAATCTTGGGAATTACCGTACAGATTTCGATGCAGGAGTGGGGATCTTGAAGTGCTTCTAAGCAGTACAAACTGTGAGAACGCTTTAAGTGGATCTCTCATATGCCAGGATATTCTGCTACACGGGGCCTGCAACGGTTCGGTTGCAAACATCCTGCTGTTTGAGGGGTACCGAAGCAGCCGTGATTACCCCGGTATTCAAGCTACTTTCAAATGGGAGTTACTTGATGCTGAACGATCAAGGTTGTTGTGGGATGCTTCTGGGCATCGCATATCTAGTCACCGTGAGCTCCAGGGTTACTTGCTGTATGCAAGTATTATTTCCACCGACACACACAGTCAGGGAGGCGCCGCTATGGCCTTCGTTGAATGTTTCCCTTATACGGTTTGATACTCTGAGCAGAATGAAAGCCACGCTTTTACAGAACATCGTGCCCTTAACCTCCGCCCGGGGGACTTTTGATCTCCAAGTAGCAAGGTCCTCGGCAGAGATACAGGCACTCATACGTACGAACTGCCCTTTCCATTTCGCAGAAATGGTAAATTGTATCTTTAACATGTCTGATAAGACAGGTATAGTACACCTATTTAAGACCATAGGTTTGGGACTGTTAAGCACCTTTCAGACGGTCCTCGGAGTTATACCAAACTTTATACACTCCGTATTCTGCAGCATTTTTGGAGGACTTCCGTTGATCCTGTTTCTAATAGCAGGAATCCTGATTGTACTGTTTCTGCTACGCAATTGACTTCCCAGTCACCAAGAAGTTGGAAAAAGCACTCCAGGAGCGCAAATACCGTGATCGCATGGTACAACAACTGGGCACACCTCGCCTGAGTGCATCTTGGTTCCTGTCATTCAGGCCAGTCTGGATGGGCTGCATCTTACTTGTTCTCCGATGCCTGTTCTACGGAGAAGAATGCGTGTTGGATCTCTGTCTGACAATTCCATCAGTCACGCAACCGGACGTTGATGCATTACTGGACCTGATAATGGCCCATGTTCTGCAGTGTCCCCAGCGTATTCCTATGTTGATGGCGGCATTCTTAGAGCCTCCACAGGAACTCACTGCTCCTGTTGGAATAGATACCGGCTCTTCCACTGACACCCAGGCCTTGCATGGTGCACAAGTTGCCCCAGCATCGGCTGCAGGCAGTACGGAAGATCATCTGTGCTCAATTGACGTAATCTGCGAGATGTTACAGGGATCGTCGCAAGGAAAGCAGGCAACAGTAATGTTGCGTCTACCAGCCAGGACACATAAACATTTGGCTCATCGTGTGCTGGGAGAAATTCGGCCTTTTTAAACAAACTCCAAATTGGAACTCCAAAGCAAATTGACACTTTTAATGACCTGCATGGCTTTCCGATGCTTGTAGTTGTTCGAACTATATATGAACGCAGTGGAGCTATTTGCTTGAGTGACAATTCTTACACTTTTTTAGAGTTTGTTTTAGAGTTTTTAACATTTTTTAGCAGAACTATGGTTTTTACTACATATGTTTGCGTACCAGTACCTAGACAGGTATTACGTTAGAATTAAATTATGTCGTCCAGTCGGATGAGGAGTGGGTGTTATATTCCATATAGGTACCCCAATATAGGCCAGGGTGACATCCCAACCTTTCACCTATATTCGTCCTTACACTACATACATAATGGGCTGTTAGGACTGACCCTGTACCTAGTTACAGTACTGCTTACAGAACGTGGGGTTTTCCCTGAACAATAGCCTCATACATTATGCATGAGGATCCTTGGATTCTTGGAAACTCAGCAGGACTACCATCTCCTGCATAATAACTATGTACAAGGTTCATTCCTGACGACATCCTAAGTCCAACAGAGGCACAGCAAGGTAGAACCCCCTGGGGATACCTTTGGGTATATAAACATCACATCTTGCTGAGATAGTCAGAGGAGATCACGACTTCCATGCCGACACACTGACGCGAGACGCTGAGGTTCCTGCATGCAGATACTCCAGCTCGCAGTGGTCTGAACATCCCTTGCGGGGTGTCCAACTCGAGACCAAGACGGGGTCCCACAGTCTCTCACTTCAGGTAATGGGGTTGACTCTATCCTAGAGGGATTCCTGGCTTAACATCACCATAAATGCTAGGTACACTTTGGCACATCTAGCTAGGGTAGCATCGTAGGAGTATGCATTTTATTGTCATGTATTTTCTATACTTACCTATATTCATGATTATAGCAGAATGGTAGAATTCTACAATCCTTTCACCTTCTTAGTGCTTCTAATAATTTATATCTGTTTCTGTCTAGTGTTTGTTTCAGCACACCTATTTTACACTAGAATGACGAGTGTTCAATAAATGCTTATGAAAAACATCCATATTGTTTATTGTGTGTATCTCTCTGAGACCAAGTGAGCACGAGTGACTGAGCAAAAAGTATTGCACTGTTTCCACGATTCTGAGGGATCAGGGTTGTCATGTTCGATAGTTGCCAAGAACTATTCTCTCCTTGGTAAGAGGAGTTTCTAATGGCACTGTGAGCTAGCTGGTATACAGGCCAACATATCCAGTGGGGGTGTCTGGAATCAGTCTGGACACCAAGCCCGCAGTGTATGTTGTCCAAACGCGCAGATCCTGTATAAGTTTTATAGGAACTACATGACACAGTGAGTGTGTGGTGAGAAACGTGCACAGTGCTCTCAGAAAAGTGATACACACATGTGACAATACATGATCAGCAGTGTGTATCAAACAAGAACAACACGGCCGATTTTGTTTTTATTTACAATCAAGTTGGGTCCGTAGAGGTAGGCAATGACGTTTTGATATTTAGACAAATAGAAGGATCACCATCAGGATTCTGACAGTAAGTGAGCCCAGAAAAACAACAGAGGATAGACACCTAATCAATTATTGTTGAATGCACCTGTGCCCTACATCCTAGGAAGATAGAGAATGAACATTCAAGGTTATCAACACTGCTGGGGTAGATCAAATGGGTCCTGGAGGATCTAGTAATGCAAGCAGTGCAATGTGAACCTCTTCTAGTATACGTGCAGGCATCCAGAGGAGTACCGCGAGTCCCCCGGTGACAGCTGACACTACCGCTCCACATCGCTTTCCTTTGTATAGGCCTGAACGCAGTGGTGTAACAATAGCCCCTGCAGCCCCCGCGGTGCAGTAGGGGCCCCAAAGCTCCAGGGGGCTTCTCCGGCACTGTGCACGGATGGGCCTGAGAGCTCCCGACTGGGTCCGGAGTGTGGGGCTTCCCTCCAATCACTTTGCAATGGGGCCCCCTCAAGTTTCGTTACGCCACTGCCTGCATGTATGCTCAAAGTGGCTCACATTGATCCGTTCTCTTTACCAGCTCCTTCGGGGCCCTTTTAGGACCCGTGACCAAGACTTTTGTTAGCTGAAACACATTGGGGCTTGCAGCCAAAATAAAAGAGTGAGGTTCTCAAATCATTCAGGAGCATACAATTTATGTTCCTTCAGGAAGTGTGTGGACCTGAACAATTGGATATAATTGGTTTCCTCACCCGTAACTGTACTGTCGCCATGAGGACTGAGTCTGACTTCACGGAAGAAGCGGTCGTCAGTAGGTAGTTATAGTTAGAATCTAGTTTCCATAGGAAAAACCTTTTTTGTTTTGCTCATAACTTTGGTGCCGTTTGAAGAATCTTCACAAAATTATCAAAATTAGTATGCACTTGAGTTCAGTTGCTGTGTGGAAAGTTTCGGGGTGATTCGTCAAGTTGGCGCCAAGAAAAAGGTGAGTTCCCAAAACACATTTTCCCATGCAGTTTTCCGGAGGGATTTAATACATGACAACAGCCCGAACCGCAGAATGGAATTCCACCAAATTTGGCAGAAAGCTAGCTCTTGGTCCACAAAGAGCTTTTTTGTGTAAATCCATTCAGGAGTTTTGGAGTTAATAAACAAAAAAGAAATATAGATATCTACGGATGCAAACCCTCTGCAGATCCGACAATTCTCATGCTGAAATCTGATTGGCTGGCAACATTTCAACCAGGAAGCTTTGGCAGCCTTTTTGGGACTCGGACTCAGATGTGTCCCAAAAAAAGTCAAAAAAAGAGAAGTGGGCAGGGTAGGAATAGCCTGCCCCCTATGCCTGTGCTGGTATCCCCCGTGGACCCCGCCAGAGCCAAAAAACATCTTCTCAAAACCATTTCCTGCGATAATCGCAGCGGATCTGCAAATCTTATGATTGGAAAAAAAAACAAGCGTGGCCTCCCCTGCTTGTTTCAACCTCGACCTCGGGTGGGCCAGGTCACAGAGGCATAGTGTAATAATTATAATGGAGAAAGGGGTGCATGTGGCCCCCTCCCATGGCGGATTTTGGCCTAGAGAAGGCCAGTAATAAGTATGAGGGGGGCGGTGTGGCCACCCTCCAAAGGCCGATGTAAGGCCTATGTTTCAGAGTGGAGGCGGCAGTGCAGGGGACCACCACCTTACTGGGGCCAGGACAGTTTAGAAAAAGTGGGAGGGTGGCCACGCTGCACGACCACCACCTCCCTGGGACAGACCCTGAAAAGAGATTGGCCCCCCTTCTGGAGTCATTAATGGTACTGGGGACCGTCACCCACCAGGGCCAGCTCCCTATCTCCCGAGGTGCCCACCCTCAGGACTTAAATGTTTGCTTTTGTTTGGTGGGAGCTTTTGAACTCTCGCCAAATGAGAGCAAACAGTTAGTCTACTCAGAGCGGCCGGGAGCAGGAAAATTGCTCCTGCCCTCTGAGAGTGGACTTTTCATCTGGTTTCCTGGCTGGTGTCAAGCTGGCAGGAAAACAGACAACAAAATCACAGGGAGCAGCATATTTGCTGCTCACAGAGTGCAAGAGCTATGCCGGCTCCTGCTGGAGGTGGGGAGCCGGCAGGGAACGCAGGGTCATTGAGGCTCCCCCTGTAGTCTTCAACAGTGGACACTGAGTGCCCTGGGTGAGGTCAGGGCACCCAAGATGAAGGGGAAAGGCTCCAGGGGAGGTGGGTCACTGGGGCCAAAATCAGCCCATGAAGAGGGGGCCACATGGCCCGCCTTTTAATAATTGGTCAGGCCCTGGGGGATGGGGTCCCCGGGGCCAAAATGAGCCTGGGGGGAGCTGTGTGCCCCCCATCTCTTTTATTAATTGGCCAGGCCCTGGGGGATGGGGTCCCTGGGGCCAAAATAAGCGTGGGGAGGGGACCATGTGACCCCCTTTCCTTTTTGTAATTGGGTAGCCACTGGGGATTGTGTCCCCGGGGCCATATTTGCCCCAGGAAGTGGGCTGCGGCCCTCCTCCCGGGTTGCATACATATGGGGGTGGGCCTGGCTGTCCCACCGCCTCGCATGACCAAATGCTGTGAAAGGTATGGGGGTGGGTGCCTGCACAGGACTGGCTGCAGGACCTGGCTGCAGGTCACCCCTGCAGCCAACCCACCTCCAAAAGCCTGGGTGCCTATGTGGTTTGGCCGCATGGGTGTTGGATTAATGTAAGGTAATTAAATATTATTTAACATTAAAGAAACTCTAGAAAGTCACTGAAAAAATCAAAGGTTACAGGGACATTACAGTTGGGAAATAGATTTATAAAAACCTTAGAAATTCACTGAAAAAACCAAAGGTTACAGGGACGTTACAGTTAGGAAATAGATTTATAAAAACCTTAGAAATTCACTGAAAAAAAACAAAGTTTACAGGGACGTTATAGTTAGGAAACTGAATATAAAATAACTTTAGAAATTCACTGAAAAAACAAAGGTAACAGGGACGTTATAGTTAGGTTCAAATTTTACATGCACAAAACCATAGAAATTCAACAGTAAATCAGTGGTTCTGTGGATGATATCATCAGTGATGTCATTTGAGATGTCATCAGTGATGTCACTGACCATGTCATCAGTGATGTAATATGTGAGGGCATAAGCAGTGCATTGCGTGGGCATAAGTTATAGTTAGCTCAGGTAACTATAACTGCTGAATTTCTTTGGTTTTGCATGAGTGAAATGTCAGCCTAACTATAACATCCCTGTAACCTTTGTTTATTTTTGTGAATTTCTAAAGTTTTTTAAAAATTCGATTTCCTAACTATAACATCCCTGTTACCTTCAGTTTTTCCAGTGAAAATGTATATGTGTATATATATATCGAAGTACTCCGCTACTCCCTCTAATCCTCGAGACAAACAGGGCAAGGACCACGAAGTAAGTGCAAAATTATTTATTTATTTTTATTTTTGTCAGCCATTACGCGTTTCAGCCCTCGTGGGCCTTGATCACATAACAAACGCAGTGGCTTCATTTAACCCATTTAAATCCATTTATTAACGTGACAAGTGCAAATATTAACAGTCATAGATGTAGACAAAAGACTACACATTAGTTGTCATTATCCTTTCACCAATTGTTTGCACATTGGTTTCCACAAACTTTATATATGCAAATTGTTATATAAATACTGGAATTGTACTTTATGTAGATCACACAGCAAAATATACTGAAACTCTAAAACGTAGTTTGAAAATATGGAAGACTATATTCACCATTTCATTGATTCAACAAAACTTTGTTTCAAACTTTTTGAAAATGTCATTATATATTTACCATTTGTTGAAACGATCCACCAAAACTTGTTTCATATGTTTTTTCTTGGCCTGAAATGCTACTTAGTTGGTGATTCAACAAGTAAACATCGTGACTTTTTGAAGTGCAAGTGCTAGAATGTATTGAAAGTGCATGTGCTTCATCACCCGTTACTAAATTGTGAAGTGCTTTTAATGTTATAAAATTCATTCTGAAATTTCTATTGTTTGGGTATAGCAGCATTTTGCGGAAATTGACTCAGTTGTTAATACATTTATAAATACAATATCTCATTTTTCCCCCATCGTTCATTTTTCTTATAAACCACATTTCGGTTTGAACAACCCTATATGTCTTAGGTACCGAGATATTTTTTGGTCTGTTCTATTATGTTTCATTGAATTCTTATTGGAGACAGGTGTACAGGTCCTCCATGACGTTGAGGCCCCCCGGTTGTTTAGAATCTAATTCAAGGATGTACCATGTTTCTAGTTTACGTAAAGCACTTTCTCTATTTCCGCCTCTTCTGTTTGGTGGCACTGCATCTATTAGATAATATTTCAGATGTTCAAGGTCTGAATTGTGGATATCTTTGAAATGGCATGCCACGGGGTAGGTTGGATCCTGGTTGTTGATTGCCCGGATGTGCTGGAGTATTCTTTTGTGTACTTGAAGCTTGGTACTGCCCACATACCGTAAGCCACAAGCACACTCCAGCACATAAATTGTATGGTCTGTTTTGCAGGTCAGGGATTTTGAAATTCTATATTCTTTGTTAACAAAAGGTACAGTGTAGGCTGATTTATTGATGCCGTATTGTCAGGCTTTGCATGTTTTACATTTTAAAAAGCCGTTGCGTTGTGACAGCCAAGTGGTTCCCTCAACAAACTCAGGACTACTTTTTACAAGGCTATTTCTCATGGATGTTGCCCTACTATAAGTGATAGCTAGATTTTTTGGGTTGGGACTGACCAATTATTGGATCACTTAGAACTATAGGTCAGTTTCGTCTCATGATGTTTCTTATAGCCTGCTCTTGCTTGCTGTAAGCTAAAATAATTCTAAAATCACTGTCCTTTGTAGATTTTTCGTTTCTCTTGATCCGTGAAGGCAGGATATGGATACATTCCTGTTTGTCTTTAAGCAGCTCTGACCTGTCTAATGCATTAGATTTGGCAACTGCAGCATCTATTGTTTTAGTTGAGTATCCTCGCTCTAGAAATCTAGATTTACTGGCCTGTTTTTAGGTCACAACTATTACTGCAGATTCTTTTTAGTCTCAACATTTCCCCATAGGGGATGCTTTCAACTAAGTGCCTTGGGTGAAAGCTGGTTGCGTGCAACACGGAATTGCCTACGGTTTCCTTGCGATGTAATTTGGTCTCAATCTTATCATTTTCAATGTAGATTTGGACAGCTAAAAAGTTTACAGTTTCGTTGCTGATTGTAGCAGTAAAGTTCAAATTGATCTCATTGTCATTGATAGCGATTACAAATTCCTGTGCACTAGACTGGTTACCCTTCAAAATTACAAATAGATCGTCTATAAAACGCAACCAAAGTGTTAGAAATGGGGGTCTCTAGTTGGCAATGGCTGGCCACTGTCCAAGTAGGGACCCTTCTTCCTAAGTCAGAGTGAGAGGGCTACACCCTTTGATAACCCCTGCTCAACCCTGTGGTAACGTAGCACGAGCAGCTAGGCTTATCTCAGAGGCAGTGTGTGAAGCATTTATGATCATACACAGTAACACAGTGAGGAACACTACAAAGGGACACCACACAAGTAGTTATCAAAAATAAGTAGCTTTATATATAGACTTAACACAAGACCAATAACGATAAAAAGCCACAATACTGTAAAATAGGATTACTCTTGAAATGCTGCAAAAATAGTTCAAAGTGTGCCAAGAGGAGTTCAGTTCAAAGCAGTGGTCTCTGCGACCCTTTTATTTACAAAGTACCTGGATTTTGTAGCAAAACCAACAAATTGTCGCAAAGAAGCTGTAGCGATGATTTTCTGCACGTGAGGCCGGCGATGCGATAAATCCTTGCCGCGAGGGAGGATGATGCGCCGATCTGCTGGTGCGTGCGGAGACGATGCGACAAACTTCTGCACGCTAGGCCGTTGATGCGAGGACTCCTTGCCGCGAGGGAGGAGGCGAGGCGACGATCCTGTTGCGTGTGCGATCGGGTTGCGATGCGAAGAAATGGCGCTCCGCGAGGGAGCGACGATCCTGATGCGATGCAATGAAAATGGCGGACGCTCGGCGTCCGCGCTGCGATGTCGTGAAGCGATGATTCGTTCTTTGGTTGCGAGCACTCGGCGGCAGCAGCGCGATGATTTTCCGGGCGCTTCGGCTGCGGCGGCTCGCAAATGTGCGTTAGCTGACGATTTCAGCACTCTCTTCTCTGTAGTAGAACTAGAGGCCCTGGAACTCACAGGAGCCTCACCTGCAGATAGAAATCCTCGCTGGGAGGAATCAGGAGGCTGGTGGTGAAGTCTGATGTGCCTGAGACTTCAACAGGAGGCTAGCTCTCTCCTAGCCCTTGGGTGATTGCTTTAGCAAGATTAATAAAAGTTCTCTCAAAGTCCTTTTCCCTCTTCTTCCAGGTCCAATGGTAACCACTGCAGGCCAATCCAAGAAACAGCACACAAGCACAAGGATAGTCACCTCCTGCAGATTCCTTCAGTTACACGGACAGAGGTTCGTCTTGATGTCCAGGAGCAATACCCTTTGTAGGGGTTTCAGCACAGATATTTATACCCCAAAAGTCTTTGTTCTCAAAAGCTACAAGTCACTGAGCCTAGCCAGAACCAGTTCTGTCAAGTCCTGGAGCACTTTGTTTACCAGGCTGCATCCTTCCTTTCAGAAAGAGGGGGTCTGCTATCAGACACACAGTAGGAGGTGGAGCCAGCATTCACCTTGCCAGGCACAGCCCTATTCAGGTCAAGGAGCTACCCTCCCCGTACTCTAAATGCAGATCTCTCTATTCAACCCAGGTCTGACTCAGCCTGCCCTGTTCCTCCAAAACCAGACAGCCAATACACATAACAGCAGAGCACACTGGAAGGCTTAGGAAAGAAAATACCTACTTTCTAAAAGTGGTATTTTCAAACACAGAATATAAAAATAAACTTCACTAAAAGATGTATTTTAATATTCTGAGCTCAGGCATACTAAATTCGGCATACTAAATTTTCTACCATGTTCCTGGGGTCAGTTAGGACTATAGAATGTAATAGTCAAACTGCCCATTCTAGCCTATGGGGAACAGGTAGCCTTACAGTAGTGAAAAACGAAATTGGGTGTAATTCACTACCAGGACATGCTACACACACCAAGGAATGTCCTACCTTACACACACAATGCACCCTACCATAGGGGTGACTTACATGATGCCAAGGGAAGGTTCAGGGGCTGGGAAGTGGGTGCACTTCACAGCCAAGATGGCAGTTCTGGACTGCACACAGACTCTGCAGTGGCAGGTCTGAGACACACTTTACAAGCTGCTTCTGTGGGTGGCGCAAACCAGCGCTGCAGGCCCACCAGCAGCATTTGGTTTACCAGCCCTGTGCACACACAGGCCACGATACTAGGGACTAACAGGTAAACCAAATAAGCCAATCATGGATATACCAATTCACATGTCATATTTACACAGGGAGCCTTCGCGCTGTGGCACTGAAGGGCAGTGGCACAGCGCCCAGAGCATCTAACACCAGCAAAACGGAGGAGACAACAGCGAAAAATGGAAGGGAGACCCACGCCAATGGTGCCAGGTCTAACACAAAGCATTATGTTATTTTTCAAATATGTGCCCTGTGTGTTGCTGAGAACCAGCTCCTCCCACCAGCCCATGTGTAAACGTGCATAGCTGGGGAGAAGCTGGCTCCCATAGCAACCCCACGCATTTGTTGATACAACATATTCTGAAACATAAATACATTGTTATTCAGACAAAATTTCACCATGCTAATGAGTATTTTGTTGTGTTGTACCATTTGTACTGGCCTATTATCCAAATAGTGTTCCAGGGCCCTTAGTCCATCTTGGTGATTTATGCTTGTATAAAGTGACGTTACGTCAAGTGTTATAAGCAAATAGTTCTCTTGCCAATCAAAGTCTTTCACTTTTCTGAGGAAGTCGCTGGTGTCTTTGATATATGAGGGCAACCTCTGCATGTGCTCCTGTAGAAAGTAATCTACATACTGAGATGTGTTTTCTAGTAGACTGTTCCGTGCAGAGATAATTGGTCTTCCTGGTGTCTTTAAAGGGTTTTCATGGACTTTCGGTACAAAGTAAATTACTGGAACTATTGAATTCTCTTTATTAAGGAATTTGTATTCTTGCATGGAGATCAGGTCTGCACTCTTCCAAGCTAGTAGTTTGGCATAGAACTCATTGTAGATGGCCCTAAGGGAGAGTGCATTGCTCTTTTTGTAGCAGGTTCTGTCATTAAGTTGTGTTAGGGCTTCATCCATGTAGTCCTCCTTAGACCAGATTACAAGGTTGCCTCCCTTGTCTGAATTGCGAATTAAGATCTGATTGTTGTTGCGTAGTTTGGTCATCAATTTGTAATATAGATAGTTCCGCTTGTTGAACTTTGGCTTGGTGTCATGTACTTTATGGTTTAGTTTTTTAATGTCAGACACTATTTGCTCATGGAATTATAAAGGGGCGGCACAGGTTCAGAACTGTCGAAATCTGTCATGCGGGACAACTGGTCTTAATAAAATAAACTGGCTCCGGTTACCCGGAAACCCACTGGAGGGTATTTTGAATTTACAAAGTGTGTGTCACGGCGCAGAACCCACTGAAGGGCGAGAATTATACAAAGGACACTACAGGTCCCAGCCTGCACCAACAATGGAACTTACTAGAAAGGCCCACCAGAGGGCAATAAATTTGAAGTAACACGAGTGTCTTTTGTTTCTGCGCAGATGCACCAACAGCCTGTGATCAAGGAGCGAGGCAGCTCCGAAACGCGTTAGGCAATTCACCATCTGGATGCCAGTGCCGTTTTGCCTCAATAAAGAATTCAGTGGAATGACCTTGTTGTGGAGTGCGTCTTTGTGCAGTACATAAAACTTTGTGAGATGTTTTCCGGCTTGTCCAGGTCGGGAGGACTGCACCACCGTGAATTTTAAAGGGGCAGCACAGGTTCAGGAGTGTCCAAACCTGTCATGCGGGACAACTGGTCTTAATAAAATAAACTGGCTCTGGTTACCCGGAAACCCACTGGAGGGTATTTTGAATTTACAAAGAGTGTGTCACGGCGCAGAACCCACTAAAGCGCGAGAATTATACAAAGGACACCACAGGTCCCAGCCTGCACCAACAATGGAACTTACTAGAAAGGCCCACCAGAGGGCAATAAATTTGAAGTAACACGAGTGTCTTTTGTTTCTGCGCAGGTGCACCAACAGCCTGTGATCAAGGAGCAATGCAGCTCCGAAACGCGTTAGGCAACTCACCATCTGGATGCCAGTGTTGGTTTGCCTCAATAAAGAATTCAGTGGAATGACCTTGTTGTGGAGTGCGTCTTCATGCAGTGGATAAAACTTTGTGAGATGTTTTCCGGCTAGTCCAGGTTGGGAGGACTGCACCACCGTGAATTTTAAAGGTGCCGCACAGGTTCAGAAGTGTCGAAACCTGTCATGCGGGACAACTGGTCTTAATAAAGTAAACTGGCTCTGGTTACCCGGAAACCCACTGGAGGGTATTTTGAATTTACAAAGAGTGTGTCACGGCGCAGAACCCACTGAAGGGCGAGAATTATACAAAGGACACTACAGGTCGCAGCCTGCACCAACAATGGAACTTACTAGAAAGGCCCACCAGAGGGCAATAAATTTGAAGTAACAGGAGTGTCTTTTGTTTCTGCGCAGGTGCACCAACAGCCTGTGATCAAGGAGCGAGGCAGCTCCGAAACACGTTAGGCAACTCACCATCTGGATGCCAGTGCCGGTTTGCCTCAATTAAGAATTCAGTGGAATGACCTTGTTGTGGAGTGCGTCTTCATGCAGTGGATAAAACTTTGTGAGATGTTTTCCGGCTTGTCCAGGTCGGGAGGACTGCACCACCGTGAATTTTAAAGGGGCCGGACAGGTTAAGAAGTGTCGAAACCTGTCATGCGGGACATCTGGTCTTAATAAAATAAACTGGCTCTGGTTACCCGGTAACCCACTAGAGGGTATTTAGAATTTACAAAGAGTGTGTCACGGCGCAGAACCCACTGAAGGGTGAGAAATATACAAAGGACACTACAGGTCCCAGCCTGCACCAACAATGGAACTTACTAGAAAGGCCCACCAAAGGGCAATAAATATGAAGTAACACAAGTGTCTTTTGTTTCTGCGCAGGTGCACCAACAGCCTGTGATCAAGGAGCGAGGCAGCTCCGAAACGCATTAGGCAACTCACCATCTGGATGCCAGTGCCGGTTTGCCTCAGTAAAGAATTCAGTGGAATGACCCTGTTGTGGAGTGCGTCTTCATGCAGTGGATAAAACTTTGTGAGATGTTTTCCGGCTTGTCCAGGTCAGGAGGACTGCACCACCGTGAATTTTAAAGGGGCCGCACAGGTTCAGAAGTGTCGAAACCTGTCATGCGGGACAACTGGTCTTAATAAAGTAAACTGGCTCTGGTTACCCGGAAACCCACTGGAGGGTATTTTGAATTTACAAAGAGTGTGTCGCCATGACACTACAGGTCCCAGCCTGCACCAACAATGGAACTTACTAGAAAGGCCCACCAGAGGGCAATAAATTTGAAGTAACATGAGTGACTTTTGTTTCTGCGTAGGTGCACCAACAGCCTGTGATCAAGGAGCGAGGCAGCTCCGAAACGCGTTAGGCAACTCACCATCTGGATGCCAGTGCCAGTTTGCCTCAATAAAGAATTCAGTGGAATGACCTTGTTGTGGAGTGCATCTTCATGCAGTGGATAAAACTTTGTGAGATATATATATATATATAAACGCCAACTCCAATTCCACAATCAAAACCAGACACCAACACAAGGGCTTGATTTTTCAAATTTCACACGTTTTTTATTGTTCTTTTGCTGTAACGCGTTTCAGCATTTCTGCCTTGCTCACACAATGAGCACCATTGCTTTCCTCATTTTTGTTGCAGAACTACAGGTCACATGATTTCCTGTTCCAACAAACAGACAGCATACTATACAACCGCAATGTTTAGGTACTAATAGAGAGTTTTACACCTTTATTCTCACCATGGAGATTAATATCTTTAAACTCTCTTCTATTTTTCATAGGGTTTTTAAATTTGCTCATTTTTATCAGTTTTATGTTTTTTATGTTGCTAAAAAATGAAAACTAAAAAAAAAGAATAAAATAAAAAGATACTCGATAGGAGTTGTGAGTATTATCTCTGAGGAACCAATTAATATGTTATTTTATCACATATATATATACACAAGTAATTAAAGTGCAAGTGCAGTAAACTCGTATCATCAATGTATGAACGTATAAACACTATTTCATATCCAGGATTCCACGATGTGAAATACCAAGATCACAGGACAGGTGCAAATGCATAATTCCTCCTAAAAATTATTACCAGAGTTTGTAGTTACTGATGGACTCAATATAATTCAGACGAATAAAGTGCTAGTGCAGCTATTCTCTGTTGAAGATCATAGAGTAATCCAAATCAAGTGCAAGTGCATTACTGCACAATTGAAAACAATAACCACATCATATATTTATTGCTTGATTTAGGAGTTGAAAAGTGCAAGTGCAAGATATTTCAAATGAACTCCCTAAATACAACGTGCAAATGCCTCATTATACACATGACTGCATTCCATTGATCAACAATCTACTTTTCAGCAGTAAGGTGCAAATGCATTATGACACTCATTAATATCATCAATCACAAGAAAAGTGCTTTTACATGGATAATCAGGACAAACAACTTGAACACAATACTTGTGCAAAAAGGCTTCAACTTTCCTCTAGCACAATCCGGCTGGGTTCACTGGGATAAATTGCAAGTGCAAATAAAGTGCAGTCCACAATAATATATCCATATCTCAAACTCAAATTATCCTTAATATTTCAAAAGGCATCTTAGGTTTTTATGCCCATACCTCCTGTGGTCCCCACCCTTCTGTAATACACTGCTTGAGTTGATTTTCTCCTTATTTATATAAATCAAAAAATGAATAAATTATAGAATGTCATGATTATTAGGTTCCAATATATACTCTTTTCTTCCTCATATCACCATTCCTCTATTCTCCTGAAGTTTCCCACCACTTACTGGGGGCGTCAAAGAATCATTATATTTAAATATGCACATACAGATCCTCTTCAGAATTCAGGACAAACTGGATTTTTGTATTAAACATTACAATGTACCTGGATTCTAGTTGTCTTAGTTTTTGTTCTCGGTTTTCACCTCTTCCATTCTTTTCAACTTGGTCTATTACATAGTATACAAGATCATTCACGTTACCACCATGTATCTCGTTGATATGCCTGGCAATGGGATAACTCTTGTCTAGGCCTGGGCGGAAAACTACGCTACGCTCGCGTAGTTTGCGCAACTACGCAAATTGCACGTAGCACAGTGCAAAAACGCGTAGCATAGCGGGCATTTTTTGCTTGCTCGCGGTCCTCAACATCAAGTTGGCGACCGCGAGCGAGCAACATGACATCCCGGCGAGACTTTTTCCTCGTTCGCGATCAGCAACATCAAGTTGCCGATCGCGAGCGTGGAAAATAAACCTCCCGGCGAGATTCTCAACGTGGGGAGGTCAGGTTTCTCATTGCGAGTGGTCGCGTGTGCTCGCGACCGCTCGCGATGAGAAACTACCAGTCGGCGTTGAGAAAACTGCCGCTCGAGTACAAATCTACTCGAGCGGCAGAAAACGACCGCTTGCACTGTGCAAGATGCCGCTTGCAATGATTGCACAGTGCGGACAAGCATCCGGCACTGTGCACTCATTGCGAACAGCATTTCCTACCGCACTACGCAGTTCGCGTAGTGCTACGCGTAGCTCGCATAGTGCGAAGTGCACTTCGCGTAGCTACGCGTAGCGCTACTACGCGAACTACGCCCAGGGTTACTCTTGTCATAATTTTTCACCGCCCTCAGATGTTGGAGAATTCTTATATGCACCATGTGAATGGAGCTGCCCACATACAATTTGGGACAAGAAATTTGCAGTACATAAACCACATATTCACTCTTCGAGTTAAAACAGTTATGAATTTTCCATGGACTCTTTAGTAGGGGCGATTGAATTTCTTTTTTATTTAGGCCAAATTTTCAGGCCTTGCACTTCAAGCATTTTACAAAGCCCGGACTGGCATTTAGCCAACCCTCCATATTCACTGTCTCAGGGCTGCTCACCACCAGTTCCTGCCTCATGGACTTAGCCCTCCTGAATGTTAATAAGGGTTTGCGAGAGGTTATACTGCTCAGTATAGGGTCCTTTTTCACTAGCTGCCAATGTCTATACAGACAGTCTCTCACCCTGGCATGATAGACATTGCACCCTGTAATCATTCGTAAATCATCTTTACCAGTACTTAATTCAGATCTGGCTTTCTCTTTTGGGAATACCAATGATTATCTACTGATTTTCTCAACTTTACTTTGTGCTTGACTCAGCACTTGAGGACTGTACCCTCTCTCAGTAAATCTCTCTGTGAAATCAATCTGAACTTTTTTTAGACAAGAAGTCTCACTACAATTCTTTTTCATTCGTAGATGTTCTGCATATGAAATGCTATATTTCAATTTCTGTGGGTGGAAACTTTACGAGTGTAAAATGGAGTTCCCTGCCGATGGTTTTCTATGGATGCGTGTGTGAATCTTAGTGTTGTTTACAAACACTTCAAGGTCCAGAAAACAAACTTGGGAGTCACATATGGTGTCTGTAAATTGTAAGTTCAGAGAATTGTCATTCAATTCTGACACAAATTTCTTTGCCGACTCTTCTGAACCCTTCCACAGTATGAAGAGATCGTCTATGTATCTCGCACAAATAATGACATTGTCCCTCCATTCTCTAGCATGTCTGATCTTAATCACCTGCTCCTCCCACCAGCCCATATGCAAATTAGCATAGCTGGGGGTGAAGCAGGTGCCCATTGCTGTACCTCTTACTTGTCGGAACGTGTCATTGCCATACATAAAGAAGTTGTTCTGTAAACATAGTCTGGCCATCTCTAATAGCATTCCTGAGTGTTGATACAAACTTATGGGTCTCTTATTTAGAAAGTGCCTCATGGCTCTAAGACCATCTTCATGTGCTATACTTGTATACAGCGAGGGTACATCTAGCATGATTAAGAGGAATGAGTTGTCGCAGGTGATATTGTGCACCCTCCTTAAAAAATCCCTAGTGTCTTGGATGTACCCCGGAATACCTTTTACAAACTGTAAAAAATAATCTATGTATCGGGAGGTTGCCTCAAACAAACTGCCGATAGCTGATATAATGGGTCTTCCGGGTGGGGTGTCTTGATTTTTATGTATCTTTGGGATCAAGTACAAAATAGGTATGATCGGATCCTCTATCTTTAAGTACAAATACTCGTCCTGAGAGATCATCCCTAATCCTCTCCATCTAGCTAGATCCTTGTGAAATTTATTTTTTACCTCGACCAGGTTGCTTTGTTGCACTTTTTGGTAGCACATAGTATCTTTTATCTGGGATCTTGCCTCATGACTGAACATTCTAAGTGGCCACAAAACGACATTGCCTCCTTTGTCAGACTGGCGAACCACAATGTATTTTCTGTTTTTAATTTTGTTCACTACTTGTGAATACATTTGTGTATGAAGACCATTGCCTTTGAGGAATTCCTCACTAGATAACAAAGATAAGGCTTTTAAATCCTTGGTAACAAGATCAGAAAATACATCAATTGAATCTTTGGGTAAATTGGGAACAAAAGTGGACTTGGGTCTGAAGGGTGTCTTTGTACTTTCATAGATGCCTAATCCCAACATTTCAATCAATCAATCAATCAATCAATCACAGAATTTGTAGAGCGCACTACTTACCCGCGAGGGTCTCAAGGCGCTGGGGAGAGGGAAGGGGGGGGTGCTGCTACTGGTCGAACAGCCAGGTCTTGAGTAGCCTCCTGAAGGTCAGCAGGTCTTGGGTCTGTCGTAGGCTTAGTGGAAGGGTGTTCCAGGTCTTGGCGGCGAGGTGTGAGAAGGATCTGCCGCCGGTGGTTGTTCTTCGAATGCAAGGGACGGTGGCGAGGGAGCAGTCTCTTTATGAGATCCCAAAGGATTTATTCCATCACACTCCCTTTCCAGTTGCTCCAAGTCATGCAAAAAATCCAAATCTCCTACCACCAGATTTGAAACTGGGGTTACTCTGTCAAATTGTCCAATCACTGATTTCTGTTCTACTCTATAGTGGAAAAAATGTGTCAATTTTACCTTTCTGATCAATTTAAAAAGTCAATCCGTGTCTTACCATAGTTAAAATTGGCTCTAGTATAGTAAAGATAGGATTTTGACTCCTTCATTTGTGAGGTCTAAATCAGATAAGTTAATCACGGTCGCTCTGCACATATGATTCCAGGAAAATCCTTTGTTCAGGCAAAGAGGCGAGCAGGTCATGCACCCAAAATTAAATCCACGCAACAAAGTCTCCATGAAAGGGAGCCGCCAACCCTGCAGGGTGGCTTCAGCTTAAACGGGAATGGAGCAGCCCATAATTCAACATCCACAAAGAGTGCAGAAGCCCAATTCCTGAAACAACAGACATTTTATTTCAAAGAAGAGAATACAGCATGTACTGCTTCCTTACGCGTTTCGGCATACTGCCTTGATCACAGGTGAGTGGATTCAGAGTGTACTGCTTCCTTACGCGTAGTAAGTAGGAACATTTTAGAGTGGGATTAGAAGGTACTGTAACACGGTTTCTTCATAATATTTCACTACACATTTATCTCATGCATTGATTGTAAACTAAAAAAGCGCAAGAGGGCAGCTTACCTCGATTCAAATGTCAATTCAATAACAAGAATTTATTTTAAAATCTATATTTATGAGGTAGAACTTAATTATTTAATCATTTCACAATTGATGCATACATAAAACCATATATGAAGATCAGGGTTATAGTTCATATACAAACCCCAACTCTAAAATGTACTTTTGATTGAAAATCTCCGTAAAACATTATGAGATTACCTATCTGCACTTATTTGTCTCACAAAATTCCAAACCACATGCCCTCCCAATGCCTAAAAAATAATACAAGGAAAATGATAGCAGCCAAGTAAAAGGTACAGATTGAATTTGATTTTATAGCACATCATTGTAGAAACCAAGGGGCATATTATCAAGGGCTTTATCGCCGCTTTAGCGGCACTTTTTGCTGCTAAAGCGGCGATACTTTTATCGCCCTATTAGCAAGCTGTCGCTAACAAGCGTTAGCGACAGCTTTCAGGCGTTAGAGGCCGCGTATTCCATCGCCTTGCATGTCAGCGATAATTATCGCAAATGACATGCAAGAAAGGCGTTCCCTACTAAAAGCGACTGAAAACAGTCGCTAATCCCACTACCCCCTATTAGCAAGGCAGGCAAAGCGATATAATAATTCGCGCTAAGCGCGTTTATCGCTAGATTCTAACACCTGCTAGTGAGGACGACTTACCTGTTTAAGTATAGGAGGTGGATTCTAATGCTGAATCCACCTTAGCGTTAATGCGAGAATATCGCTGGTTTTCCAGCCGATATTCTGCTAGCACGCTATCGCTGGAAATATTATCGCTATGGAGATAAACCTTACTAATAGGGTGTTATCTCAGCGATAATTTCCAGGGATAGGCGGCGTTAACAAAAAACGCGCTAAGCGCGGTTAGTGATAAATATCGCTAATCCTTGATAATATGCCCCCAAGTATTTTAAATGTGCATAGTAAAAATTGTCATGTGAGTCATTTTGTCTCATACTGTCTCACGAGCATTTTGGGATTTAAGAAGTGTAACATGCAGGATTTTAATGCTCCATTTTCTGGTGTGTACATACCCATACAGAATTTGAATGTACACTATTTCAGAGTCTTTGAAGTAAAAGCAGATAATCCAAGTGTTGCATACTCAGGTGGGTCAGGTCAGAACACCCCTTGAGCTCTGAACATCAGGTGCTCAGAAGTCCTTTAAGTGGCCAGCGTTTGTCTACACTGGAGGCTGAAGCTGCAGCAGAAAAATGTCAAACAATAGGCAGTACAGTAGCAGCACCTTTATTCTTTGGCAATGCTGATAAGGGTAACTGCATTGAGGCTGCCCTAACTAAGCAGGGATAGAGCCTGCCAGCGTAAGTCTTCAGATGTTAATAACAATCCTCTCCTGGAAGGTGACAACTGCGTTGTTTTCCTATCCTGTGAATGCACTCTTTCAGGCTCACTATGCACAGCAGGAAGAAAGACGATGAGTGGGTGTTCAAGTGCACACTTAAGAGGGAACACAAGTCAGCAGAGACTTTTTTATCATTGGAAGTGCCTCTGTTTCAACTATAATCAATGCTCTTTTATTCCACCAATTAAAGAGAAATTCTATTATTCCCTTTCTGCCACTCACATTGCTTTGAACTAATTATTTCGGATATCCATGTGCCTACAGAAATCATCAAATACCATCCTGCTGCTCATTAATCTCTCACTCCCCCACACTTCTCTTCCTACTCTCATTCACCCACATATCTCAAACATGCTCACTTTAACACCTGTTATCACTTATCTCAAATGCGCTCCCTTTAAAACCTGGTATGCCATTGTACATGGCCCTTTTAGCATCTGTCTTACTTCTAATTCATGCGTTTCCCGATAACAATTGAACCATTGCTGAAACTATTCAGAAGTGTTCTCATGAACTTTGTTTTACGGCAGATTGGTGTGTATATTCTGTTTCATTCGGAGGAACCACATTCTTTATATCTATTTAAAGAAGAGTTGTCTACTTTTCTATGTCCTGATGAAGGCTCTGTTCCAAATTGAAACACTGGGTTTGAAATGTTGATGTGCTGATTGTTGACTTTAACAAGTAACTGCCATAGGCGAAACCCTGAACACAAGGCACCCCAAACCATGAATTTGTGCAATTTTAAGTCAACATTTGTGTTTTTTCTGTATATTTTACACTGCATACTTTTTGTTCACCATGTATCACACCATTCACTAAAACGGCACCGTCCAAAAAGAGCACCTGCATTTCGTTTATGACTCTGAAATAATTACTGTTGGTGTGGATATGTGTACCATATGTGAATGTTTATAACTTATATCTGCACAGGATTGTGCACAGGAGTTTTGTCGGTATCCATTAAACAGTTGGTCCATTTCCTTGGTGGACAGTCAAAATATCGATTTTTAAATGTCGAAGCACAGTTATATTGAGTTTTAAATATCGTAGGGACAAAATATCGAAGGCAAGAATATCTACAACAAGAATATCGAAGTTAAGGTAAGAAATATCGAAGTTGCAAATATCGATGTTAGTAATATCGATAGTTAAATTATCGATGTTAATAATATCGATATTTATATGAGTGTTATGTATTTTAGTATGTATTTAATATGTATGTGTTCTATATTTTTGTTAAGTATTGTACTGTTTTTTTAAATATATATATACATTTTTTAGAAATTAGTAATTTTTTTTTAAAGTAAATTTTGCGTTTTAGTACCGTAGCGGGTTGTGGGTTTATAGGGGAATAGGGTGGGAAGTAATTTAATTATAGTAAATTAAATAATAATTTTTAAGAATTATTAATTTATTTTAATTAAATTTTGTGTTTTATTTCTGTAGCGGGTTGTGGGTTTATAGGGGAATAGGTGGGAAGTAATTTCATTTTATTAAGTAATTATTAATTTTTAATTATTGTTATTAATAATTAATTTATTGTTAATTAATTATTAATTGGTAATTAATTATTATTAATTGATAGTTATTTTATTTGTATTAATTTATTATTGGAGTGTGTTGTGTGTTTTTAGGGGAATAGGGTGGTAAGTAAATTATTTGTAATTAAGGGGCACATTACGATACCCGGCGTAAATAACACCGCCAGGCATGGAAGCGGCAAAAATCCGCCCGCACACACCGCCTGAACACCGACCACGCCATTACGATTACACAAACCGAATACCGCCATCGGCGGAAAAAGCACACAAAATACCGCCCGCCAACGTCCGAGTCGGAGACAAACCGCCCGCCACGGACGGAAACACGCACGACAACACAAAACCGCCCGCCCTCACGGCCGACACACCGCACGTGAAATTACGATCGCACCGACATAAGCGCGGAAAAACAACAAATATACCGCCCGCCAGCGCAAACAACGCCGATGAGAATCGACACGGCAGAAGCCATGGCGCCCACGTACCTGCACAGAAACCATCCGCACACAAAACCAATAGCACACAACATGGCCAACAAGTCCACACAGCAAGGCACGCACAAATACACAAGCACAGTACATATCCCGAAAACACCCCCCGGACAAACAAAAAATACAAAGGCCAGAACCCCAGACACAACACACCTGAAAACAACAGACCATGAGGACACACCCACATAGGTGTGTACAAAAGCAGCACTCCCACAGACCACAACCCCTTGCTACATTGCAAACCAGAGAGGAGAGGAGAGGACACAGTGACACAGCAAGGACAGCAGCACACCACAGAAACGCACACATCACAACCACCACCACCACCACCACCACCAAACACCGGCACCACAAACCCCCTGCACATTACACAACACACACCGCACCAGCACCACAAACACCATGGCACCACAAAGAATGCCCAAGTTCACGCCCATTGAGCTGACGGTCATGGTCGACGAGATCATCAAGGTGCACCCACAAATCTATGGGAACATGGTCCAACACACACCACTAGCCACCAGAAACAGAATGTGGAACCGGATCGTAGACCAGGTCAATGCAGTCGGGACCCTGCCCAGGAACAGAGTCGAAATTAACAAACGGTGGAATGACGTCAAGAGCCTGGTCAAGAAGAAGGAGGGCAAAAACAGAGAGCTGGCTGCCGTCACTGGCGGAGGGAATCCCGCGCTCTTCAAGACCTTCAAAGCGTGGGAGGAGAAGGTGCGAGTCATCATACATCCCGAGATCCTCGCCGGATTAGCAGGGGGAGTGGAGGCTGGTAAGTACAAACTAATGTATACCAGCACACCGCTATGTACCCACATGCACTACCACCATGCCACAGCTCCCAGGGACAAACACCCCCATGTCCAGCACACAATACACGACACACACATGCAACAGACACCACCACACACAGCCCAAACAGAACAACTGTAAGATGCGTGGGGACATTTGTACATTCAGCCAGCCACGTAACCACCAACAGGTCCCCAAATATGCCAGAAGCGCCACAACGAGCACCCACCACACCCATGTGTCCGCCACAGCTGCACAAACCGACAAGTAACAGGTAAGTGGCAGGAACACAAAGTGCAGTGGGTGGGAGGGTGGACAGCCCAAGTACAACACACACCAGGCCCCTAGTCCCACAGCACAGCAAGGAGGAGCATCCCCCACACCCCACAGCCACGTGTCAGCCACCGCAGTGCACAACGACAGCCGAAAGGCAGACATCACGGTCCACAGCAATCGGTGTCAGTGGGTGTCCAGCCACCCCCACGACCCACAACACCCCCCACCCCCACAGACCTGCAACATGGAGCACCCCCGCTTAGAGCCATGTGGCATCCAGTACAGTGCACGCACGAACAACCTGCAGGTGGGAAACTGGACAGGGCTGGATTACTGGAGGCATGAGGACCGGCACACGACCAACACATGGGACATGTCACGTAGCAGACGGAAACGCAGCACCGCCCACCGTCACGAACAAGTGAACAATGTGCACACGGACATGAACAACAGACTCACACCCCACATGACCCATCACAGACATAGCAACACCCAAGGAGCCACGTCTGCATACACAAGCCACACTGAAAATAGTACCACACGGCAGCCACTGTGCAACTCATCACACACAACCGAAACACCATTGAAGTCCTGTCCATGTAGCCCCTACTGCCTGTCAACCACACACCCCACAACTACGCCTATGTAAGACAAACAACACTAGACGCAACAGAGCGGAACAACAGAAATGCACACGAACACCACTGAACCCATCAAACACACAGACACACCATGCACATACAACATACCATCCATCCCATCCGTCAGCCCCAGTCTCATGAAAGGCATGTCATCCGCACAGCTGCCACACATACAGCAGTCACGCTAAGATACATGCCCATGACCAACCATGTGCCAGAAGTCAATGAAGCGCACGACACACTGTGAGCAACAACACACAACATGGGCCACACCCCCCACGAGCACTGCAGTGATGCACATGGCACAGGGCAGCACGCACACCAAGGAGATGGGACAACTGCAATACGTTGGCTTTCACACACAACCATCACTCACTCATAACGATGCGTCCAATGCCATGTCCAGTAATCACAACAGACAGCAAATATGCAGGCCATGTCAAGCATGCACACACCTCAAACCATGCACTGTCATGCTGCCACAACACATGTCACGTTCGGCACCCATGGCTCACAGCATGTACCCCAAAAGCATATACCCTCCCAAATGCGAATCTGGGGCATGGCCCCCATGTTGCCATATGCGTTCCTAAGCGTTCCATTTGAACCCCAAAAGCATATTCCCTCCCAAATGCGAATCTGGGGCATGGCCCCCATGTTGCCATATGCGTTCCTAAGCGTTCCATTTGAACCCCAAAAGCATATTCCCTCCCAAATGCGAATCTGGGGCATGGCCCCCATGTTGCCATATGCGTTCCTAAGCGTTCCATTTGAACCCCAAAAGCAAAGTACAAACCAGACCCAGGATGGGCCAGGAGCCCGCATACACCAGAGTCACAATGAGTAGGGGCACAGCAACACACCCATCGGCATGGCCAATCCGTCCCATGCCACATGTGCACAGCACACAGTCCCATTGCCAAGCACACACAACTCCAAATGCCACAGCCACACACACGCCTCCGGGAAACCCATGTACGAGATTGCACGAACTGCCAATGTCAGACGACAAATACATACTTCGCCAGGTGCAACACAATAACAAATCTCATTCTCTCCACAGGTGACGAACTGCCGGATGCTGGGGATGGAGACAGCAGCCAGCACAGCCAGCCCACAAGCCCCCAACGAGGACACACGGATGTGGAGGATCTCACCTCCTCTTCGGACACGGACCACCAAGCAGGCCCATCTGGTGTGGCAGGGCCCAGCCGCTCCCCAGGACCCCTCCTACCCACCAACCCATCATCCAGGGCTGCTGAACAGTCCCAGCCCCCTGCTGCCACTGTCGTTGTGGCCACACCCACGGTCATTGCGGCCACACCCACGGTCATTGCGGCCACTACCACTGCCGCACCCGCCACCATCGCCGCACCGACCACCACCGCCGCCACCACCACCACGTCTTCGCTGGCACCAGCCCCAGCGCAGGTGGTGGCCCGGCCGACTGGATCCACCCTGGGAGCCACAGCGAGGACCGTGGTGAGCAATGTGGCTAGTGGGCAGGCCGGTGGCAGCAGGACTGGTAGGAGGAGCAGGGTCAGGGAAACGCCAGCCTCCCCTGGGAGCCATGCCCTGCCTCAAATGGCCAGAGTCCTTGGGGCCTATGAGGAGGCCCAAGAACAATGGGTCAGGTCTGCTTCAGACACGCGGGAGGTGCTGGGGGTGCTGAGGTCCATGGACGCCCGTATAGGTCAACTCGTGGACCTCATGGGCCAGCTGGTGGTGGCGGTGAGGACACGGCCAGGGATAGCAGCTCCCCTCCGCCACCACCTGCCGGGGCGCAGGGTCGAGCAGCAGTGTCCAGTTCCCCTGCGTCCACAGCCAGTGAGCACACCTCAACCACCAGCATGTCGCAAGCAGGCACCCCCCTCGCAAACGTGGAAGGGGCCGTCCGAAGAGGAAACAGATCTCCCGGGAGGACTTCGCACGCTCCAGTCGCAAGTGAGGCAGCCAGCCAGCCTTCCGCCAGCCTTCCTTGACCAGCCACTGCATTGACTTGGACTACGATCCCACTCCACACAGCCATCTGGATGGCATGTGTGTGTTGGACTATGGACATAGAACCAGTGGGTACACCCTGAGCATCACGCAGCCATGACCGACAGCTCATTGTCACAGCACGCACCACTTTTGTCATCACCTTACACACAATCACATGTCACAGTTTGTAATAAATGCACCTTTTTCACTAACTGCTGTTTGTGCCCTGTGTTTTATTTGTACGGAATACAACGGCCACCTTGGGCGGAAAGGCACCTGATGCGTGGCATGGCAATGGAATCCGGAGGGCCTGTAGGGACCTAGGGGTGGGAGACAGAACAGGAGCACATTCAATGAGTGTGTCACACACCCATCACACAGTACATGTCAACAACTACAAGCAATGTACACACATCGCACAGAGCAATAGGGCACAATGCCACAGCCACCATCAGTGGTATACTAACCTGGGCATGGAGCGTTGACACACAGCACGCAGTGAACAAAAGGCCACCCGGACACAGCACACACACACCTGCACAAATACAGACACATCAGCCGTCGTACATGGACACTCACCGTCAAGTGAAGTAGCGGGCGATGAGCTGCTGCCGCACATTCCCAGCTTCCTCCTTTCCGCTGTCCTCCTCACTCGAGCTGTCCTGGTCTGCGGGCTGGGGCCCTGGTTGATCTCCGTCATCCACAATGAGGGGGATCTGCTTCCGAATGGCCAGATTGTGCAGCATGCAGCACGCCACCACTATCTGGCACACCTTCTGTGGGGAGTACGCCAGTGCACCCCCGGTGCGGTCCAGGCACCTGAACCTGGACTTGAGGAGGCCAAAGGTACGCTCGACCACACGTCTGGTCCTCCCATGTGCCTCATTGTATCGATCGTCTGCTGGGGTGCGAGGATTCCTCAATGGACTGAGCAGCCATGCCCCATTCGGGTACGCAGAGTCACCTGGGTGTGAGGGACACAGAGAACCATTGCTATTCCAACTGGACAGGGGACAGCATCGCACAACCAGCACGCTACACCACTCCACATACTCACCGACAATACAGCCACGATCCTGTTGCAGATTGGCCATCAGCCGTGGCAAGATGCTGTTGCGCATTATGTGTGCGTCATGGGCCGAGCCTGGGAACTTTGCACACACGTGGGTGATCACCATGTCCGCAAGGCACACCACTTGCACATTCAGGGAGTGCGTGTGCTTCCTGTTGCGGTACAGGTGGTCAGTGGCCTGTGGTGGAACAAGGCCAACATGTGTGCAGTCAATGGCTCCAACGACGTGTGGGATTCTGCCAAGGGCATAGAATGCACCCTTCACTGCCGCCAATTCACGAGCCCTGGGGAAGCGGATGTACCTGTTTCGGTACAGCATCATGGCTGCCAGTACATCCCTCAGCACCTTGCTGAACATGGGCTGGGACATCCCTCCTCCACTGCCCACTGTGTGCTGGAATGACCCAGTGGCGAAGAAATGCAGGGCAGCCATCACCTTAGCCGTGGGGGTGAATGCTGTTGGATACACCCTGCGGGGACGGAGATGGGGTTCTAACATGGCACACAGTCGATGCAGGGTTGGCCTGTCCAGCCGAAACTTCCTAATAACCTCTGTATCGTCCATGTCCACCAGCAATTGGTATGGGCGGTCAATGTTCGGTCTCCGCCTAGGGAAATTGCAGAGGACACATGTCAAAGCAACACAACACATAGCAGTTTCGCATACACATCACTGACATGACTGAGCACGCACATGAGCCACAGCCCAGCTGTCAAGCTGGGACGGCACGGCCACAATACACTTACACAGGTCTCCCAACAATGGCAATGGCTAGTGAGACATACCACTGCCATGTGCATGCACATGGAGATCTAGACCCAATGACTTGCGGGGCGTGCTGATGGGGACTGACTGCATATTCGTCAAGCGGCAACGCCACGGCAACATGAGTGTCTGCTGAGCATGGAACTGCTTCCGAGGCTGGATGAGTATGGCACATGATGACGACGATGTGGGCACAGGCTGAGCGGCCAAAACAAGTGGGACCTGTGGCACGAGGGGATATGAGACAGTAGTAGGTGTCAGCACTGCACCCTATGTACAGCACTGTACGGATCACACCTCCCGAAACATTGACAGGTGTCCACATTGACAGCCCCATGCCAAGACGGCTGTGTGCTTGCAGTCACACGTCACAGGTGAGAGGTTACATTGCACGTGCCAGGTGGCAGACGTACATAGTGGGAGCTGGCATGTGTGTGCATGTGTCTCCTGTTCAGGATCCACCAGATGGGCGCTGACTCTGTACTGACCATTGGACACAGCATGTTCCGTGGAAGGCTTGTGTGTGTGGGATGGTGGCACTGGATGTGCCTCCGTTGGGTGGGGGGCCATGCACAGTGCGGGTACGTCGATGATTGCGCATTGTTGGTCACGGTGGGTGCACCAACTAAGATGTGTTGCCCTGTGTTCAATTCCTATGTCCGCATGATGATGGACTGTGGATGTGGGCAGACTACACATTGGTCGATGTGCTGTCTATATGCATGTGCCTTCACACCAGGCACAGCTGCCCCTGCACATGTGACCCCTGCTGGACTCGCTGCTGGGTCTGTGGAGCTGATGCACCTTCTGTGCGTGGGGCGGACAGCTCTCCTCACTTCCCTCATTGCGCATGTCATGTCTTTGCCGCAGGTGACATGGATCATGGAGGGCCCACATGTACGCGTGGGTAGGCTACACATGATTGTTCACTGGTCGCCACCCCCAGTCAGTGTTTCGAATGGGAAGGTTGTCGTGCTGGTGGTATGTTCGATGTGGCGGATGGGCGGGCCTAGGTGCGGGCTTACATTCCGGACATGGGGGGGTAGTTGGATTGGCGACTAGTTGCAGTACACACGGGACACGTCTCTTCCTTTCCACATCTGGGTCATCCCTTGTACTAACTGACAGTGATACAGTCATCTTCGCCCCAGCCCTCATGTCCTCCCCTCGCCCCCCAATATGCATGCTCACCTGCGAGGCTAGCGCTTGCACAGGCAGCCCCAAGCTCGCACCAGAGAGGGCAAGGAGTGTATGTGTGGGTCCAGTTGCACGAGTGGGCTGTCTCAGGGTATGATGTGTGGCGGGACGCCGTCCACCTGCGTGGTGCCCCAAATGGAGACCCGGCCTGCATGGACTATGCATCACAGTCTTCGCCTTCTGGATCCGCCACCTGCGACACCCAGTGGCTGTGGCTGCCCTTGCGGCCAGGCCGCGTCCGTCTGTGGCTGATGGCCCACACATTCACTCTTTGGCCTCTCTGGGGAGGGCTCAGGGGTGGTGGCGCACGCGCTTGCACTTAGTCGCAATGGCATGTGGCGTGGTTGGTATGATGGGCAATGGATGGGATGGTGCGAGCCACCTCCCGTGACGTCAGTGCTGCTCGTGCTGTGGTGCGTCCCCCTACACTTCCATTTGACTTTTTGCCATGCTAGACGTTGAGGTTCTATTGCCTGCGTGATATGACCAGGAGGAGCGCGAGGAGACCTCTCACACACCATGCTCCACTGCCATCCCGTGCCCTGTATCGCCTGTGCGGATTGACTATGTTGGGGTTACACCTGGTCGACTGGGGCTGTGTGTGCCTTGTCAAGGGGCATGGCGGGCGCACAACAGGATCCAGCTTGTCCACAGAGGGTGGGCTGAGGTGCGCCTGGTACCGCTTTGTACGTGTGCCCGGCTGCTGTGCACACACGTGTTCACTCCCCCGACAGGTGTCCTCTCACAATGCCCAGGGAAGCGGTGGTGTACTGTTCATGAGCCCTCCCAACACGGCGTGCTCCAACTTGTCATGTGCGCATCTACCCGTCGCACCCACCCACCTGAGCACTGCGTCCATACGACTTCACACGACACATGTGTGTCTTCCACAGTAGTGCTACTCATTTGCGTTGACATCCAATACCAGTGGACTACATGGTCATGTCACGACTGCCGTGTACTTCACATACTCTCATCCTCTCTCATTCGTACTTGTGAAATGAGTCAGCGGAGACAGTTTTGGTTTCAAACATTATATTGAGTCTTCTGTCCTCTGTGATGCAGTATAGTGGACACTACTGGCAGCGGAATACATGTTGAGGATATACTGAGCATGATTGCAAATGGGATAGGGTGTGGGGTTACATGTGATTGGCTGTTGCATGTGGGATGTGGGCTTCAGAGTGACATCTGCTTGGCCAAGGCTGTGCTAATGTACATTTACGTATAGCTGCGGAGCTGCGGACTTTGACACAGACGGTATACATGTAGCCTACCAGACCGCTTGGCATCATGGGCACAGTCCATCTCAGTTCCATGTGACAGGTTTGCTGCGGTTGTTCCTCATGCACGCGTGCATGTGAGATGACATCAGGGCATGTGCTTGCGTGCATGCAGCGGCGTGCCACTTGTTGTTGCACTGTGGTGGTTACTGGACATGTCACAGTCACTGGGGTCGTGTTGTTGTTGTATGCACTTGTCGTCCATGCAAAGGTCCTGGTATGGGATTCCCGGGGCGGGGGTGGGAGGGGTGCAGCACCCACAGACTCCAGGCGACCTATTCATGTCCACTGAGCGGTGTGTGTGTCCATGGGCGCTGGATCCATGTCGTGTCCTGGTTGTTCGTGCAGTTCCGTCCATGTGGGTGCGATACACAGAGCCCATGCCACTGCCTCCCACGATGCATGCGGTGTTCCTGGATGTGATGGGGAACAGTGTGCATGTCCCGGTCATATCCGATGTCATGGCGATGTCGTTGATGGTGTGGTTACAGTTGCCGGTCGTTTGGTATGGCTGTTGTGGTGGTGACTGGCCAGTCCGTGCGGAAGCTAAGCATGGGTGCGGGGTTGGACATCATAGGTCACTCGGGGAACCTGCGTTGTGGTCCGACGTATTTACAGGTTGTCAGGTATGCGATGCCGTCCAGCAGGGCTTCCATGTCATTGGTGGTGTACATATTTGCCAGCCAATGTAGCGGATGGTGGCTGTCAAGGTGTTGTTCGTAAGTTGTCCCTTGGAGGACCATGATGGGGCATGCTGGGTGACATTCGATGTAGCTGTTCTCGATGATCCGTCGTGTGGAGGCACAGTGGTCCCATTTCAGTGCGGGTGCGATGTTGGCCACATACGCCATGCCCCCATAGGCAGAGCAGGCCCTGTCGTGTGCGTCCAGAGGGAGGAGTAGTGGTAGCAGGTCCGCCTTCAGACATGCCGGGTTGGAGAGGCATATCTCGACGGGATGCTGGTAGGGACACCTCCGACAGTAGAAGACGGGCATGACGCAGCTGAACAATGTGATGCGGTAAGTCAGTCGGTAACTTACGTTCAGCAGGGACAGGAGATCGCATCCCAATGTATGGAACAGGTTGGTTTTGTACAGCTTGAGCTGTTCGGCGTAGTTGGGTAGGTGTGTTGCGGTTGCCATTTCGCAGCGGTTCGTTGAGGTGGCGTGCTCCGGCTGTGTGTGCAGTCTGCAATGTGCACGCTCCGGGGTTGCTGTGAGCTCTGTGTAGTCGTAGGGAGACAGGACTTGTGTTCTGTTGGCTTGTTTGGAGGACACGGGCCCTCTTCCCACATGCTTCTCAGACAGTTCAAGGTCAGTGATGTGTGACTCCTTCCAATTAACTTGCATGTGGCCGACATGGGGGAGTGTTTTCTTCTTTCTTCCCCGTCCATTGTGTGCTTCTGTGATATGCGCTATCTGCCCTGTGGTCGGTCTCCTCGGCATGCCTGTGTTGGTCTATTCTTGGACAATGGCTGTATTCACCGGCTTCTGTCGTAGGGCTGTGGTTTCGGAGTTGGAATGGAAGGTCATTCAGTGCTGTCTGCTCTCCCTTGTGTGGGCGGCAGGCTGCCTTTCCGCTCTGCGTTGGGCCTTGTGTGTGAATGTTATTCTTGGGCCACCTGTTGTCGGTCCCCGGGCTCTTTGGTGTTCCGTTTCATATGTCTTGTTCATATGTGCAGGGTGGTATGGGTTTTTCAGTGTGGTACTGGCGTTCCTCTTCCCGAAGGGGCCCTGCTTCTCCTAGTTGGTGTTGCCGCCGCTGTGTGCTACGCCATGTTTGTTACACTGGGGTGTGTCCTGCTGTTGCGTGTCTTCACTGACATGTGTGCGTCGGTTGTGTGGCGTTGGGTGTTGTCCGTGAATTGGGCGTTGGGGACATGTCTGTGGCCGGCCTGTCACGTGTCATGTGCGTTCGGGGTGGGGCTGATGTGTGTGCTGCTTGGTTGTGTCCCTGTGTCTGTGTGCGACGCATGCATGGCGCTGCGGTTGGCCTCTGCGTTGTGCGCATGTGTGGCGGCGTCATCGGCGCTTTGGGGCCGTGACGGGGTGGTTGGTTCCTAGTCCCAGGTGGTGTGTACACATGTGTTCTGCGATGTTACGATTTGGCCTGTGTGTCATATGTGGATGCGATGGTGGATGTGTTGTGTACACGCGCTGGGGGGGGGTTGTCCGCTTTTTCCGCCCTTGCACTGTGTGCGCTGTTTGCGTGCACTTGTTGTGTGTGTGCCTACCTGCGTCTCCGCGGTACGTTGCGTCCTTGGTGGTGCATCAGCAGAAGCATGGGGAGGGCCTGCAGTGCTGGATTCATGCTCGGGGAGCCGCTTCTTCGTTGTCCGTGCTCTGCGTCCGTGTTACCGCCTCTCTTTCACGTGCGGTGTCTCTTAGCCGTGGGAGCCGTTTGTTTGCGGCATCGTAATTTATACGCCGGGCGGGACGTGTTTCGTCGGACGGTGTGTGTCAATTGGGCTGCGCCGCTACGTGTGCGGACGCACTTTGATGGCGGACGGGGTTGCTGGCTTGCCGGCGGTGTTTGGCCTACTTTTCGCATCGTAATTGGGCGGGCGTGTGGACTGCTGCGTGCCGGCGGTAACTGGTGGTTTTTGCATCCGCCAGCACGGCGGTTGTGCTTCCGCCCGCCATCGTAATGGGCCCCTAAGTAATTAATTAAGAAAAATTGAGTATTGATAATGAATGTTTCTGTTAATTAATTTTTAATTGGTTATTAATTTGTATTCAATATTATTTATTGGTATTGATATTTTTTGGTAATTAATTATTAATTCGTTATTAATTTTTATTAAATATCATTTATTGGTATTACTAATTAATTTTTTTGTTGATTAATTTTTAATTGGTTCTTACTTTTTATTAAATATTATTTATTGGTATTGCTAATTAATTAGTTTGTTAATTAATTATTCATTGGTTATTAATTTTTATTACATATTATTTATTGTTATTGACATTTTTTTATTTAATTATTAATTGCAAATTAATTTTTATTAATTGATTAATTGAAAATTAATTTAATTGTGTGAAATTTTATGTGGAGTGTGTTGTGTGTTTATTGGGGAATAGGGTGGGAAGTATTTAATATTAGTAAAGTAATTATTATTTTTGATATATTTGTAGGTTTTTTTTTTTTCTAAATTTATTAATCAATCATTATTTAATTACAAAATTTATTTCATTTATAAGTATGTTATTTTTAACATCTACGTTGTCCAACGCTTTCCCTACTGTTGCACTCACTGGAGTGGGAATAGTAATTTTTACCCCTACGCTATCCAGCGCTTTCCCTACTGTTACACTCTCTGGAGTGGGAATAGTAATTTTTACCCCTACGCTATCCAACGCTTTCCCTACTGTTGCACTCTCTGGAGTGGGAATAGTAATTTTTACCCCTACGCTATCCAGCGCTTTCCCTACTGTTGCACTTACTGGAGTGGGAATAGTAATTTTTAGCCCTACGCTATCCAGCGCTTTCCCTACTATTGCACTCTCTGGAGTGGGAATAGTAATTTTTACCCCTACGCTATCCAACGCTTTCCCTACTGTTGCACTCTCTGGAGTGGGAATAGTAATTTTTACCCCTACGCTATCCAGCGCTTTCCCTACTGTTGCACTCACTGGAGTGGGAATAGTAATTTTTACCCCTACGCTATCCAGCGCTTTCCCTACTGTTGCACTCTCTGGAGTGGGAATAGTAATTTTTACCCCTACGCTATCCAACCCGTTCCCTACTGTTGCACTCATTGGAGTGGGAATAGTAATTTTACCCCTACGCTATCCAGCGCTTCCCCTACTGTTGCACTCTCTGGAGTGGGAATAGTAATTTTTACCCCTACGCTATCCAGCGCATTCCCTACTGTTGCACTCTCTGGAGTGGGAATAGTAATTTTTACCCCTAGGCTATCCAGCGCTTTCCCTACTGTTGCACTCTCTGGAGTGGGAATAGTAATTTTTACCCCTACGCTATCCAACACTTTCTCTACTGTTGCAGTATGTGGAGTAAGTATATATATTAATTTATATGTATATGTTTAATTTATTTTAACATTTAATGTATTAGTTATTATTTTTAAATATCTTTTAATATTTTTAACTATATTTATTTTAATTATATGTATTATTTACTTAATTTTACATTATTATTACAACATTTTAAAAAACGATACTTTTAACTTCGATATTTTTGACACCTATATATTTTTTTCGATATTTTTGTACTTACCTTTATGTAGATTGGACTTCGATATTTTTGACTTCTATATTTCTGTGTCGATATTTTTGCAGGTCGATTTTCTGTCCGTCGATATTCTGTCATACATTCCATTTCCTTCTGGTTGTGACCACGTGTATTTCTTTAGCCTAGGAAGCTGAGGTGTTTTGTCAAAGGTTCCCCTGAGAGAAACTATTTGTTCTCTAAACTATATTTACCCATGTTCCTAGGTATACTGAGTCGCGCCATCTATTGGTTCCCTTGTTACTTCTGATCCTAACCTTTAATTTTGTCCTCTTCTTGTACAGTCTGCCTCCTGCCTTCATATACCTTCACGTGGCTTCTTTATAAACTAGCCTGCCTGACCTGGAGGTAGAATAGGTGGCAATGCAATTAACGTCTAATCCTATCTAACATTTTTGCTCTCTGGTGCTGTTACGGATGCGGAGTCACTTCTCTTTAACATCTACTTCTTTATAAATTCTTTCTTCAAAACCAACCTTTTATACTCAATTCTTTCTCTTTTATAGCCTCTATAAATCTGCCTCCAATATTTTTAGAACACCAATATCCATCCACTAGCTCCTTCTTGTTGACTTCAGATTTTGCTGGATCAGCTCCCAACCCGAAGCTTCACCGCCTCTGAATTCTGTAAAAAACATTTTGCCAAAAGTTTTTATCATTTATATTGTATCTATCTGCAACAGCCTTGACTTCATCCTACCCAGACTGCACACGTGTTGACCCCCCCACCCTTCCTTGAACTGATTTCTTTCTGATGATATTTTTGTTCGACTACATAGCTTCCATGTTGAATATGCCCAATGAGCCCCCAGACCCTGCTTCAGTGCCAAAATCACCCACTCCCTTAAACAAGCCCCTCAATCCCCCTCACTATATTTAATAGTTCTGGTTTTAGTCATTCTTCCACATACCCCAATTTATGGTGGTTCGCTACTTGCTACCCATTCTGTACTTTGGTTGTGATTCTTCACAGGGTAAATGCACATTCACTCCTCTCCTCCACCCATCTATTTGCTCTTTGCTTCCCATTCCATATTTTGGTTATGATTGTTTCACAGGGGTTAAAACCCTCACTCACCCCCCTTTCAAAATTGCCCAGTGCATAGGGTATTCTGATAACAGTGGACCTTGCACTTGTCCCTTCAAGGCCACTCCACCAGGCATCCTCCATTTTAATTGCTCCATACACTTGTTGCCATTTGTCAATGTCCACTGCCCTAGTAGAGTGTCCACCATCAAGCACCTACGTTCACACAAGTCTCTCCCGTGATGAGATGACCATCTTTTAGCATTTTTACAAATGTGTTATTCTGTTTCTCATCCAAACCATTTTGGAAATGGTGTAGTGTTTTTCAACAATGTGTTATTCTGGGCCATTACCATTACACTTTCAGCATTTTTGGCTATACAGTTTTAGTATGCTTTGTTTGTTAGACTACAATTTCACTGAAAACTGATCATTGCAACACCGTCAACACATGTGCTCCTTTTGAATAGTAACACTGCCAATCCTCTTCTAGTTCATGGTACAGTCTTCAGTTTTGTGCCCATCTTCTGAGTGGTGTGTTCCATTATTCATAATTATCCCATCCCGTATCTCTGTATCAGCATTTTGTTTATCTTTAGTCCTCCTGGTTTCTTCCATGATGAACCATTTACTTTCTACTTGGCATTTTTCCAAATCTTTAAACGTGCTGCCGTCAACAAATCCTCTTCAACTCCCTTCGTCTCCTAAATCTTGAGGAGATGCAACCTGATTGCCAGTCTTCACCTGCGTCCTTAAGTAATTAACAAGAATATTAATCACCAACTTCCAAATTTCCTTTAACTTGCACTTCCTCTAATCTCAATAACTGCCCTGTCATGGCACATAACATTCCAAAGTATTGTTTTGGAGTAACATTTCTCTCATTGATGATAATGAAACCCAATCTCTTATCATTCTACTTGACCTTTCAGTATTGTTTGACACTGTCACCGATCATACCCTTGGATCTCTTCAAAAAACACTTGTGCAAAATGTTTTTTTTAAACTTGTTTTTATTGAGTTTTCTCAGACATAGCCAACATTGCAACATGCTACAGTACATATCATGAGCTTGTTATAGTAGCAGCAGCGATATAAAAATGTACAGGATGCGCATGTGTCAGAATCAGGAGAAACATAAGTGGCACGGGCAAGTGCGTATGCATAGTTACGGGAGAGAGTGAGAGGTAGGTCAGGGGTGAACAACAAAAGAGCACACAACTAATGCACATGGGTGGCTGGTCCTTCACGGCACACACATGGTCTTCCGTCGTCATTGTTGGAGAAGAGATTGTACTAGTAGAGCATCGTTAATGCAGGTAAGTGACAGAATCAGGGGGAGGGAGGAGTATGAGGGGGAGGGAGGAGGATGAGGGGGAGGGAGGAGGCGATGGGTCAGGTGTAAAGCAGTGGACTGGGGGTGATACAAGAGGTGAGGCCTCTGCAGTGGTCAACAGGTCAAGAGTGCAAATTGGGGATGCAGATACTGCACTAAGGCGGGGGGCAATTGGCCCAGTGGGGGGACAGTCACCCTAGATTTGAAGGCCTTGAGCAGGGCATCCCATTGATGCAAGAATGGATACTTCTGAAGCACCAGCAGATTTTCTGACTGCAGGGCCGTGCCCTCTGCTGTCACCCACACCTCCACCAATCAAGCCCAGGCAAGTGGCCGGGGCCATTGACTTCCAGGCATGCGTGATCTATCGCTTAGCTAAGAGAAGTGCCAGGTCAAGAAACCTGGTGACAGACCTATTTTTTTAGTATGTTTGATCAGACCAAGGACGCATATGCCACAGGTGCACAGAGAGGGAATCCCAGTGGTGCGTGAGAGGTGGGCAGTAGTGGACAGCCAGTAGTCAGTCAGCTGGGGGCAGGACCAAACATATGTACAAAATGTGCATCCTGTTGCATGCAGCAGGGACAGGAGGCATCCATGTGGTGGAAGAACCGGTAAATCTGTGGGGGAGAAGATGTGCTCTGTGCAGGATATAGAACTGTATTAATTTGAATCGCACGTTCCGGGAGACAGTGGGATGGTAAGCCAAGATAGTGTTCAACTCTGCGTCGGAACATGCCCTACCCAAGTCCTCACACCACTAGTGGTGAAGCGTTGAGAGGGGTAAGCAGGTATGTTTGCACTGTTCCTTGGTGAACCACATGTTCAAGCGACTCCCCATGCACAGTAAGTGTAGAGTTTGGAGTACTTGTTGCATGCTCGGTTCAGGATGCAGTGACCTCCAGCGTGCCTGCAGGGTATCCATAATTGAGCTATATGTGAGGAATTGTTTAGGGGAGGCCAGATTGGTTGCTCAGATAAGCAAACGTGATTGGACACTGGCACCCGTTTCCATCCTCTAGCGCCGCTGTGTCATGATAAACCCTAATACCGAGGTAGCCGCTCATGTCCTGCTGCCATGGCACCAGCACCTCTCCCAGCTGGAGGGCAGGGTCTGCCATCCTGGCCAACATGGGAAAGAGACAAGATTTGCCCCAATTTACACAGATGCCAGAGACAGTGGCGAAGGTGGTGAGGAGTCGTTTGATTGCAGGCAAAGGCTCGAAGACATCTCGCACATATAGGAGAAGGTCATCAGCATAGACCAAGACAGCATGCATTCTGTCTTCCAGCGGGATCACCCAATCTCACCCCTGAGATCTAAATCCATGCGCCAGAGCCTCCATAGCCAGAAAGAAGAGAAGAGGGGAGAGTGGACAGCCCTGTCATGTGCTGCGGCCAATACAGATATGTTCGGAGATGTACTTGCCAGTGTTGACCAAGGCTAGCGGTGCTGTAAATAAAAGCTTGATAAACCTGTGCATGCGAGGACCCAAGCCAAACTTTTCCAGTATGGCAAAAAGGTACTTCTACTCCAGAGAGTCGAAGGCCTTCTCCAGGTTCAGTACCTGGTAGCCAGAACAAGGCAAGCGGCCTGGTGCCTGGTCCAGACCCCAAAAAAGGCGACGGAGATTCAGAGACATTTTGCGGCCTGGCACAAAGACATTCTGGTCGTTATGGACTAGTTGCACAACTACTGGCGCCAATTGGTCCAGCAGGATTTTATTAAGAATTTTGTTGCCTGCATTAAGCATCACCAAGGATCGGTTGGAGCTGACATTTGATGGGTCATGCTCTGGCTTCGGTATGAAAACAATCTGTATAGAGAAAGTCCTGAAATTTGAGGGCTATATATAAACCTGCTCTCCAATAGTATTTTAGCTGGTATGAACATTCCCCATTCTTGGAAACCAGCTGAAATTGTTACTATATTCAAGAAGGGTGATCGGGCAAAACCAGCTAACTATAGGCCCATTAGCCTGATTGATTCTCTTCAAAAAAAATTTTGTAAGCAGGTGTTGGAGCATCTCCAAGATTGGATTAGTGAAGAGAGTGTTTTATCAGATTGGCAGACAGGTTTTAAATGTGAGTACTGTAGGTCAGATCTTTCGGTTTGTTTGTATTTATTGGAAAGAGGTGATCATCGGCAAGGGTGAACTATAAGTTGCCTTTGTCGATCTTCGATTGGCCTTTGATATGGTCCCCCGAGATAAGTTATGGAGAGTACTCAAGGAAGTGGGTATTCCCATTCCGCTCCTGGACATTTTGGTGAGGTTACATGCAGACACTATGGACCAAGTGAGACAGGGGAGGAAGAGACATTGACAGAACCCATTCGCAGAGATCGAAGGGGTAAGACAGGGGTGCGTTTTAGCATCAAAGCTGTTTACTCTTTATATTAATGGTGTAATTGAGTTTCTTAATAAGGATGGATGTGATGCAGATGATACTCTGCTAACCTCTAAATCGCCTCAAGGACTCCAGCAGCTTTTGAATGATTTTCAGTTGTTCTGCCTTGAGCGGGGCTTGAAGCTCAATAGCTCCAAGACCAAATGTAAGATTTTTTCTTCACAGATGACGACCCACTGCAAGAGACGGATGCTGGTGGGTGACACCCTCTTAGAAGTAGTGTCCGATTTGGACTATCTGGGTATAAAACTCACAAGAAATATATGTTGGTCTCTGCAAGTGGAAAGGGCACAGTTATCCTTGGTACAACACACTGGTAATATAGCAAAAATTTATAGAAAAACTGTTTAGAAGGGTGGCCTCCGCATTTGAGATTTATAATGCTAAGGCCCTAGGGTCATTTTTATATGGTGTGGAGCTATGGGGTAGTATAAAAACTCATAGTCTGTCTATAGTGGACCATAAACTCCTGAGATCCTTACTAAACCTCCCAGCGAGTACCCCATTGACTCCCCTCTATCTAGTTTTGGCACAGAAGAATATTATTCATAAGATTGAGTACAGACTCCTCATGTTTTGGTATCGACTTTGGTCTACAACAGCTCTGGAATCTTACAGGGTGGGCCTTAGAGACCTTGTGACTCCAAAATGTGTAAGGAAGATCTTATGGCTCCGCACTGTAAAGGCTCTTCTCCAGCAGTTAAGCCTTGACACATACTGGTCATTCCCGAGACCTTGTGCTCAATCCACAAGTCTAGTATTAAAGCTGCTTTTTGGGAAAGTGTTGCAGTGGACAATATTTTGAAATGTAAGGTTCTCTGCTGTTTTTATTGATTTTAAATCTATGCCACTATATGAGAATACCATTGATGACATCGTTCCCCACTGACAAGGAAACTATATCTACAATTTAGGTATGGATCCCTTCCTGTAAAATCTTTTGCCAGGAAGTGGCACAAAGAAATTGATACTGTTGATAAGTCTTGGACGTGCTGTCGAGGGGGACCCGAGTCGCTCAACCATGTACTGTTCTTCTGTGCCTTTTATAAACAGTCTCAAGTCAAATGGATTGATCCCCTTTGTAGAAATCCGGGAATCAGGAAGCACCAGGAGGCGTTCAGAATTTTGCAGACAGACTCAATCCAGATTGTGGTATTCTGCCTGGCTAAATTCCTGATGGCAATGTGGATCAGACGTGTGAAATATATATATAATATTTTTTACATTTGACCCTTTTTGGGTATCATTTCCTTTCTGCTGCTATCTTGATGACCTGCTGCTAATATTGTGTTTTAGCTCTTGTACAAGAGTTTTATCTTTTGTATGTTCTTATTTTAAATGTGTCTAAAAGATGGAAATTTAAGGTTTTATAGAGGAGTCTGCTTCATATGCTACTACTCAAATGGATTAACAGATGAATTTTTAAGATCTTTCTATTTTATGTATCCAGTTTAATCTGTTTAAAGAGTATATGTGGTGCTATTTATATATGATTGCATGTGTTATGTCTTGTGCTGTACTTTTTGATCTAAATTGATGGAAATAAAGTCTTTCTGAACTGAAAGGAAACAATCAGTGCCTCATGGAGGGACTGCGGGAGACAGGAGCATACATCATCATACAATGCTTGATGGCGAGGGACTAGCAGCGTGGCATATGTTTTATATAACACCTGAGAGAGCCTGTTGGGCCTGGAGTTTTATCCGACGTTAGCTACTGGATGACCTCGCAAATCTCAATGGGAGTAATCGTCGCATTGAGCTCCAGTGCCATGTCGGGTGTGACTCATGGTAGGTTCACGTCAGATAAAAAAATTCTTAACAGCTGAGTCAGTTATTCCCACCTCTGGCACGTAAAGATGCTCATAGAATTGAGTATAGGCCTCGTGTATCTCACATTGCATGTGCAGTTCCGTGGCTGGTGCACAGTGATGAATAGAATAAGACATTGTGGGCTGTATTGTTTCATTAACCAGGCCAGCAGAGCACCAGATTTGTCTAGTGCAGAATAAGTCAGGGCATAGTGTGCAGCGTAGTTAAGACAACACAGGTGCTTCAGCAGGGATGTGTGCTCTTGTCTCTCCTTGGAGAGCTGACGTCCGTCCTCAGTCGAGGAGGCAGCCAATGTCTCCAGATGGAGAAGGTTGCTTTAAACCGCCGAGATATCCTGGTCTAACTGCTTCCTCATGCTGGTTACTGCGCTTACACAGTGTCCCCAAATGGCGGCTTTATATGCATTCCACTCTACTAGGCGGGATGATGCAGTGCTGGCATTCGCTTCAAAGTACTCGAGGCAAGAGACACTCAGAGTTGTACAGAGTGCCGCATCTTCTAGCGCCTCGGGCAGAGGCGCCATGACGGTATCGGAGGGGATGTGTTGTCCCAGCAGACCTGCACGCTCTGAGGATTGTGGTCTGCATGCATCCTCCCCATATATCTATCTATATACATATCTACATATGTGTATATATATTTTTTAAATATGTATATATTGTTAAATATATATTTTCATGTATTTATATTTATTTATAGATTTTTTTCAACTATATATATATATATATATACATACACACACACACACACACACAGACATGCAAACACCCTTACCTCCCAAAAAACATTCCCACCCTAAAAAAACCTTTCCACCCAAAACACATACCCACCCTAAATCCTTAAATTTCCCTTGCCACTCAAAAACCCATACCCACTCTAAGCCCTAGAAATTACCTTGCCAGACAAAAACCCATACCCACCCTAACCCCTAAAAAATCCCACACCACTCAAAAATCCATACTCACCCCAAACCCTAAAAATCCCCCTGCCACCCAAAAATCCATACCCACTCTAAACCCTAAAAATCCCCTTGCCACCCAAAAACCCATACCCACCCTAAACCCTAAAAATTCCCTTGCCACCCAAAAATCCATACCCACCCTAAACCATAAAAATTCGCTTGCCACCCTTAAATCCATACCCACCCTAAACCCTCAAAATTCCCTTGCCACCCAAAAACCCATACCCAACTTAAGCCCTAAAAATCCCATTGCCATCCAAAAACCCATACCCACCCTAAACCCTAACAATTTCCTTGCCACCTAAAAACTAACACCCACCCTAAACCCTAGAAAATATCCCATACCACTCAAAATTCCATACCTACCCTAAACCCGAAACAAATTCCCTTGCTACCCAAACACCCATACCCACCCTAAACCCTAAAAAAAATCCCTTGCCACCCAGAAATCCACACCAACCCTAAACCCTAAAAATTCCTTACCCACCCAAAAACCCATACCCACCCCAAACACAAAAAAACACTTATCACCCAAAAACCCATACCAACCCTAAACCCGAAAAATTCCCTTACCACCCAAAACCTCATACACACCCTAAACTGTAACACCTTCCCCTTTCCCATAGATATAAAAAACTCCTAATACTTAAAAAAAATAGAACTTACCAATACTTACCATTAAAACTTTGACAACAAACATGCCTTTACCAAAACGAAATTTGTTGTAAAGGCATGCGTGACAAAGGCATATTTGTTGTAAAACAATGTGTGGTAAAGACTTGCGTGTTAAGTCACATGCGTGGTTAAGCCTGCATGATAAAGGCATGCATGGTTCGTGATGCTTGGTAAAGGTTGTTTTCCACAATAAAGGGAACAGAAGATAAGAATTGTTGAAGTTTGAGGTAGGAATAATGCCATGAAGCACATGGTTCCAAAGATAGTCAATGGTCACGGTAGCTTCGGACATAGGCGCAATTTGAGGCTGACCACGATGTAAGTAGTTTTGGATATACCAACCAGATTTTTCCTGGTAAAATAATTTACCTCCTCACTTATTGTTTTAAGTCCCAATACACCACAGAAGTACGCTTCTAAAGCCCCCTTGGACCTGAGGGGCGCAGTCAGAAACTCACGAGGTGTCAGGCAGATGCCAACAGCAGGGTCCAGTCCAGGTCCAGTTGCTACTGGTCACCTGGGCAGTTGCAGGAATGCATCTTGTAACTTTTTGTACCCATCTACATTGAACAGAAGGTCTGCCTTATTACCCTTGGAGTCCCACATCTTTGTTCCAGTTACAAGAGGGAGAAGGTCCAGTCCTTCAGGGCTCCTCTGAGATCACAGACAGCAGGTTCAGGCCTTCTCTGTTCTGCCCTAGGTCCAGCAGTGTTCTGAAGTGGGTGTCTGGAGGTACCACATTTATGCCTGGAACAAGCTAGTGGGTGGGAATGGTGCCTGGATATGCCCTAACCTATAGGGTAAAAGTGCCCGGGTGCAACGTTAACCACGTTGGGCATTTTCAAGATGATGAAAGTCTTTGGTCACACAAAACTTGGGATCTGAAGGTTGGGTGTGTGAAGGGGGAGTGGGCCATGGTAATCCTAATGTCCTCCTACATCTAACAGTAAAATCTGGCTAGAAGCAGCCACTGTATCCACAAAAAGCCCATAGACAGAAGTCTGGAAGGACAAAGGCAGGATTTTCCAGCGACTAGACAGTGAATACACAAGAATTGTCTTGGCATCCTGTTCTTGCCCTTTCAAGTATGCCCGAATGTTATATGTGAAACCAGCAGACATGTCAAGCAGGAATTGGTGCTCCAACAGGAATTCACACTGTAGTGTCAAAGAGGAAGGTCACAGCCTCCATCCTGCATATTCTGTGAGGTTCAGAGGAGTTATCTCTGCCGATTCTGGTCAGTCTATTGTTTGACCCTCTGAGCCATTTCACACCTTTCTCACAACTGTTCATTGCCAATCACTGGCTGGGAGAAGTTGGAGATCAAATGCATTAGCCCCTGGGAACGTCAGACAGGGAAAAGGTAAATTTCTAAAAGTTATCCTTCCTTGATACTTTTTAAAAATCACACTTCACCATTGAATAGGATGTTCAATAACTATTAAAAATAGTTGTTTTATTATTTTTCAAGCCAGTCCCATTCCCGAAATACAGAACTAGGATTTTTTCTACAGAGGACAGCTGGGCCTGCCACAGTGAGGGATAGCTTTTGGGTGCTAATCACTGTAAGACATCTTAACATAACATTTTTGCATGCTCTACTTTTAAATACCATGCATTCTGCCTTGTGGAGTGCAAGGCCTACCAAGGGGTGACTTATTATTATTTTTATTTAAAGGGAAGTTTTGATAAGTTAAAAGGGTTTATTTTCGTAGGTTGAACTGCAGTTTTTACACTGCTACAGCCAGTCTACAATGGCAGTTCTGAACCAATGTTTTACACTGTAACTGTGGTGGATGACACAATGGGTGCTGCAGTACACTAATGGCATTTAATTTACAGGCCTGGGGTAAACTCTTTACCATATACTAGGACCTTATAGGCAAGGCAAATATGCCAATTAGAAGTATACCAGTTTATTCATATTAAAAAGAGGAGCACGGGCACTTTATTACTGGTTAGCAGGGGTGAAGTGCACAGAGTTCTACAGTCATCAAACATATGGGGTTCAGCAAAAGGTGAAAACTTTGGGGTGACCACGCAAAAAAGGCTGATTTCCTACAGGCATCAAACAGCAGTGCAATCAATCGTCATAAAGTGGCTAACACATCTTGAGCATGGATTGATGTTACAAGTTCTATAAATAGCCTGGTATTGGCATTTGGAATCCCTTCTCTTTGTGATGGGGGAGCTGCACAGAAAACAGTGAAGGTGTGAAAAGCACCAAATAAGCAAGAGAAAGATTCATTATGGAGAGAAAGGGAATAGATAAAAACAGCAGCACTCTACCTGCAATGTGTTTAGTCAATAAACTAATCATGTCATTTTTGACTTCCCCTAAAGCCCATTTCTATTGTAGCATATTTTGGAAGGTCCTTGGACACCACTTCTCACAGCAGGAAAGTCTGCAGGCCCTATAAAAGGGTTAAAAACAATTGGCGCGATTCACAGAAGTAATCTGAGACGAAAGTCTAAGTTTACGACTTTCGGTATTCACAAAGGGCTTTTACGAGTAGTAAAGTTAGACTTTTGGTCTAAGTTTGGACCAAAAGTCTAACTTGGACCAAAAGTCTAACTTTACTACTAATAAAGTTAGACTTTTGATCTAAGTTTAGACCAAAAGTCTAACTTGGACCAAAAGTCTAACTTTAGTAGTAGTAAAGTTAGACTTTTGGTCTAAGTTTAGACCAAAAGTCTAACTTAGACCAAAAGTCTAACTTTAGTAGTAGTAAAGTTAGACTTTTGGTCTAAGTTAGACTTTTGGTCTGTACTTAGACCAAAAGTCTAACTTTACTACTCGTAAATGCCCTTTGTGAATACCGAAAGTCATAAAGTTAGACTTTTGTCTCAGATTACTTCTGTGAATCGGGCCCAATGAGTTTGCTCAAGAGTGATAAGAATCTGAAACAAATTACAAAGTTGTGTTACAAATTCTGTTGTTCCCTGCATAATCAGTCAAAGTACATTTTTGCTTTCAAAAGCTCATCTATCTTGCATTATGGACAAAGCTTCCATGACTCCAAACTATTACTGTGGAGACTCTGAATAAGAGAGTGTATTGATTTTTAATTAGCACTATTGTAAACGGTGGAAAGAAAATGTTCTTTATTTGCACTGCAAGGCTAATCTTCGGTTCTTTTTTTTTGTCACAGTCAAAAAAAGTCCAATCCGATATTGTGCAATATACTTAGCCTACCAACAACAACTGTTTGGAGCCACAGTGTGCGCAGTTAATTAAAAGCCCAGAAATGTTAAGCATTGGAACCCACAACAGCTTGCCAATGTAGCCATTTCAGGAACAAAGCTGAGCTACTGCATGGGACCTCACCACACCAAAGCATTTCATCAATTGATGCCAATATACTTGGTACGAAACTCAGTGGCGGCTCCAGCATCGTCCCACTGCTTTTAAGCAGTGCAAAGCAGAAACAAAGCAGAAACATAAAATGATAATAAGTTTCGTTATTATCATTTTATGCTGCTTCCTGCTGCTTTGCGGGCAGGTGGGTGGGCGGGGCTACTCTGCTCTTGGAGCAGGGCAGGGGAGGAGTGGTCTGTCCACTCCTAAGTGCACAATGACTTTTTGGTTGGCTCTCTCGGACCGCCCAAACCAGTCATGCGCACTTTCCCCGTTCTCCATGCAGGCTGCATTACAGCATGCATGGAGAACATGCCCAGGCCCCCATTCTCTGGTTGAGGGTCGAACCAGGACGCTCAAAACCAATCACAACGCTGCATTGCAGCATTGTAATTGGTCAGGGAAGCCTGGGTACTTAACAATCACAGCGCTGCATTGCAGCGTTGTGATTGGTAATTGGGGCCTGCTTCCTGTTCCTCGATGTGCAAGAGGAGAGCAGGAGCAGAGACGTGGGACCTGACCAGCGGCAAGGTAAGTTTTTTATTTTTTTTATTTTTATTATTGCCCCAAGTGTGACCCACCTCGCCATCCCCTTATCTGCCATCCGCCCGCGCCCACCCCGCCACCCATGAGCCATGCCGGCCGCCCCTGACGAAACTGTAGTTATTAATGAGTTAAGTTTGTGTGCACACATCATTGAGCAAACTGGATATACACTGCCTCCTTCTGGATAGTTTACAAAATACACCACACCACATTTCATTGTATATATGTATACACATAATGGCTTAATGAATGAACGAATGAATGGATGAGTAGACTTTGAAAAGTGCGCTGCTAGCCACGAATGGAATATCCTAATGTCATGGATTATTTAACCTAATTCCTGTACACAGGAGAGTTTGGGTAAAATTATTATCAGTTCCAGTACTGGTTGAAGTGAATATACTTGGTAACTGTATGAGTATTCAGAAGATCCCTGGAATGTACTAGTAGCTTTGACTTCCACACCCCAGCGGTATTCTTGGTGCCCTTCCCTTTTTCTTTGGCCACGATTCCAGTGTTATGCCATCCCGGCTCTATGTGACATTTGTTCATTTTCGAGACCCTCAAACACAATTTACTCATTGATCGTTTGGTCTGGATGGCAGGGGTGTCATAGTCCTCCATCCCAAGGTAATGCACCTCTCTTCTGCTATTTTTTTGTGTGTCCTTTGGGTTTTTTTTTTATCACTGGGACATCTGCTAGCTTGGCTAGTTTCACCGGGACAACTGTCTCCCAGTCACTATTGTTTTTCTGCCTATGTGCTTTAATTTGAGGACTGCAGGCATGGCGTACCATGCATACATGTATGATACAGAACTTTAAAAATTAGTCTGGGTTGACTTCACTGGAGATCAAGCTCACAATTTGCCTTCTATTAATTATTTCTTTTTTGCATATCAGTTCTTTATTCGTATTTTAAAGTTGTACAACATTCCAGCACAAAAAAGGCAGTAAGGTACCGAACACATATACACACCATCGGTGCTGGAGCATTAGCGCCCGCATCAAAATGCGCTAAACATTAGGGGAAAGTAAATAAATAGCATAGCATGACATACGGGAAGTAAGAAGCCCCGCCCAGAAGACTTATACCCAGAATAACCCTATGTGAGCTCAGATGAAGGCAACACATTGTAACGAGTAACAGGAATTTCTATTTGAGTCGTGGTCTTTTCTATAACAAGTAGGAAAAACGTACAAAGAATGCAATCAGGGAAGAAGGGACGAGGAAATGACAGTGTCTATGATAACAGGTGCCCCATACATAGTCAAACTGCTGCATAAGATCATTCAATTTGTAGATGACCTATCGTATGATGCTATCGCGTGCATATCTGACAAGCAAGCCTATTATTTCAGAGGCAACATGAATGGCAGAAATGCATGTTCAAATATCATCAAAAATCAATTTGCAACTACGGGTTCAAATATTTACTTAGGTAAGAATTATGCCAGATCTCCGAATCCCTGGTGCAATCAAACTCACATGATCAACGTAAGGCATCTATGAGCCTTTTCTTTGTTCATAGTTCTCTTTCTTGGACTTTAACACTGAAGTTTCAGCAGAAAGAAAACTCATTTTTCTGCAAATCGTCTATTTCTCCTACACTTCGTATGCAAGCCCATTTCTGAATTCAATTAAATAGGACCAGTGTTATGACTTTTACAGTGTGTTATGCATAATTTTACCAAGAAACTTCAAGTGGTAAAGTGCTCTATGATGTAGCAGCTTCCTTTTGGATATTCTGAAATGTGGCTACTTTTTCAAGAGTGAATGATATTCAAAGTCCTTCTTCTTGTTTATAAATATAGGTCAGGGTTGGCTCTAACCCACCTCAAGAAATCAATTAGATCCGATATTCTGGATAAAGCTCACTTTATTGCCTGGTTCTTCTTATACTGTGCTTGACATATTTTGTGCTGTGAATTCTTTGAAATGCAATTCCCATAGATATCTGCACCACACCTTCCTTAGCTTGGTCTAGTTTAACCCTGGGTTAAAAATGTGTATGCTGTACAGTTGTAGGAAATTATGTTATTAGTTGTATGGCCTGCACAAATAATAGGTCCACAATTATCTGTACTGGAAACCTAGCACCCCATTCTAGCACTTGACACTTTCAGGCTTGCGAAGCCCAACAGTCTAAGGCCTACTCAGGGGAGATGGAATGGGCTAGTAATCACAATAATAACACTCATTAAATGATTGTCCAGTCAGTGCTTTTTCTTAAAAAAAAAAAAGGAAAAGTACATTTATTACACAAACACTACTAAATGCTTTGCAGTAATTTACAGATATGTACATAGGCAGGTTGAAAATACCATAGATGATACTGCATAATCACGTTTGACCCCTTAAAGGGGTCATGCAAACATATAAGGTAAGTCTATTGGCTTGGTCAAAGGTTCAAGAACAACAATTCACATGTTAGAGACCACTTTGTGCGTAAATGCAAACATCAATAATAATCAACTTGGGCAAATGCACTTATTACTGTTAATAAGGCATATGCACTGTGATCAATAAACATCAACATTATTATCTCAATAAAGCATTTAAAACGTTCAAAGCATGTGTCTGTGTGTTTATTTGTAAACTTTCAGCCATGCAACAACAACTATGAAATCAGCCTCTAGAGAGCATCACATTCTGATAACATAACCTTACATCCATAGACTTAGCCACTAGTTGGCTTTGTACCACATGGACCTTTTTTAAACATATTCAGACTACAATAATTGTAACCATAAAATCACCCCCTAGATGTCACAGCCCTCCTAGCTGTAGAACTAAATATCCAGACTTGGGAGAGCTTTGCAACATTCAAGAAAGTCCAGAGGGGTCTTGGTTTCTAGGACCCCTCAAATATAAGGTCAGTTATTTATAAAAACAAATCTTGGGGGAAGCTGCTGCCCTCCTGCAGCCCCCTTTTGTGTCTCCTTTTCACTGTTGGTGGTGCCCCTGTCATCCTGGGGCCACCCAAGAGGATAACATATGTGAATGAAAAAGCCCCACAGGGCATTATGGGAAGCTCCACCCAGAGCTGAGAATATTTTAACTGCGGCTCTCCTGTTGTTTTTTTGCTTGTTTTGGGGGTGCCCAGTCTCACCCATACACCCCATGCCTCCACTTATTGAGGGCAGTCGAGGTGTGGCCCGCACCTCTGTGTGCGGCCACAGCAGCCAGCTGCTTCTTTCTCCCTGCCCGCAGGGATGCTCGTGCAGATGGTAGCCACCTGCTCTCCCCAAGCAGGGGTGCGAGTAGTGGGGCAGGCACACTGCCCCATGGGTGGCGCAATGGCACTCCCCCTGTCTTTCTGCCGTTCGGAAGGGGTTGGGAATGGGGTCCGTGCCCTCTTCTTTGAAAAGACAGCCCAGGGATTGGGGTCACTGGGATAAGGAAAATTCTGGGGAGGGGGCCCCACTCATGGCCTCCGCCTGGAGTAATTCTATGAAAACATCATGTGCCGATCTGTGGCCTGCCCAAGGAGTAATTTAGGAAATGGTGGCGGAGCCCCACGTGCTCCATCGGTAAAAAGGTTGACAAACTTTAAAATGCCATAACTCGAACCCAGTTGGGCTGATTATGGTAATTTTCAGCTCTTTTTATACATGGTGGTGAGCTCTAGCCACCAAGGGCACTTGCATCAGACCTCCTCACCAACAAAGTGGTGTAGCTTGTTCTCCTGGACCCCTGAACCATCCCTCCTCCTGGCTTTCCCCCAACTGGTGTAATGGGGGCCAACCTCACTGGCCCATCGGGAGCCTCCCCGGTCCTGTGGTCAACTTAGTGCATTGTGGGCATCAGGGGGTTCTTCCTTCCAGTTGTCCATGGCAGCCCCAGGGTCAAGCAGCGAAATGCAGAAAAACATCAAGCAAGAGAGAGCCTCCTCCTTGTGCAAGACGTTTTTAAGAGAAGTGGAAGGTTCCAGAAGCCAGAAACCCCTGTCCAATCCTAGGGTGCCGAATCACCTCTCCACCTATGTTCCAACCCTCCTGCACAGCATCCTAGGACAGTCCAAAATGGCATCACCCAGTAGTCACTAGTCACATCTCCTCTGGGGGCCTTAGCTCCACCCATCACTTCCATCACTGCTAGGGCCTTTTTCACTTGATTTTCAAAGGGGACCCCCCTCCTATATTGGCTTTAGAGGTCTGAACTCCCTCCTTTGTTCAGTGCGCTTGGGCAGGCCCATCCCTGGTACAGTGTGACAGCTGATTGATTGATGTAGATCCTTCAGCCTTACTCCTTTCTTCCCCAGGAACTGAGTGAAGCACTTTATATTGCTCCCTTTGTGTGGAGGTGCCTTTTTTCCTGCTCCTGGAGAGAATGTAATTAACCTTGCACAACAGGGTGACAAAAGGCCTGGGCTCTGATTCTGAACTGAGCCAGAAAAATATGACAATTCTGGGTGACCTATAAGGTGTACAGATATCTTTGTGGAACTTGCAGATTTGATTTTCTTACAGAGGTTACACCCCATTTTGATATGTCACTAGTCTCTGTAGACCAAAGGGAAGCAAAACTGCACTCTAAGTCAGTTTTCTCCCTATATGTATAATAAAGTGTCACTGCAGACAAAACAGCAAATCACACTGACTTTCTCTATAAGTGTACACTAACATTATAAGGCCTACCCCAGGTCAATATCTAATCCCCACTTCTGTGACAGGCTACCTGTGCGTAGTTACTGGGCTGTGCAGGACAGTAGTCTCCCACATGCAGCCTGCACACATGTGCACACGCGTGTACACGTGTTCACATGTAACCAACCAAGTGCCCCTTACCCTTGCTGTGTCGCAGTGGTCTTATCTTAAAGGGCAGACACTGTAGTTAAACACGTGTAGTCTGTTTGCCATGTGATTACCGTGGGTGAGGCAGATGTAGTGACACTCACACACAGTAAAAAGTTCAAAACCAGGTGATCCAAAAAGCAAAAAAAATCTGGGCATACTGGATGGGTGGAGCCCAATTGCAACAATAGTCCTTTCTTCATCAGATCGCAGAATTTCAAAATGGAGCACTTAGACATAATTGGATGCTCTGATCCATGTAATCACTCAAAAACAGTGAGATGTGTTTCACCTGGTTCAACCTGTGAAACTGCTTCTGCTACTCAAACCTGTAACTCTATGCTGGCCAGTGTGAGTCTCACTTGACTTTCATGCAGCAGAGAAACACTTGTGTATCTTTGAATACCTCTACAAGCCAGTCTTATAGAGTATGGTAAGGCCTAGTTCTGAGAGGCGTTGTAATATGCAATAACCTGGTTTAACCTGTGAACTGCTCATGCTATTCAAACATGTAACCCTATGCCAGTCAGTGTCAAAAGTCCATTTAAATTTTCATCAATGTCAAAATGTTATCATCAATCAGAACCCTACTATTCTTCCTAAACTACTATAAAAACAACACCCTTTAATCACGTCTCCATATATCCAAGTTTAATTAGCCAAACAAACTATCCGACAAGCTACCAGAAAACGGATGCAGCGGAAGACTGGGCAAAAATTTCTCATCACTACTAATTTACAAATCTGATCACTGGGCCCATAACATAACCTACTTCAATTATGGGTCCTCCAATAGATCTTTTATGTGAGCTAACAGGGACTTGGATATTCACAGAAAGTGAGGCAAATCCTTATGAGACCTTGGAATAGGAAATGCCAAAAACCTGCTAATTTCTATCACCAATTCACATTTGTCACCAACATTTGTAATTCATAAAACAAAGAAGTTCATTCCAAGAATGACTCAAATACAATAAAGTTTGCTTAAGTTTATCTAAAGCCTCAATTTGAAGGGTCATGAAACATGAAATTGCATTTCGTAATCAGATTTAATAACAGTCAATTAGTAAATTAGCCACACAATGTCATACAGATTCATATAAAGAAAACATTTGCTGGTTGCCTAGGAAGGAAATGAGAGAGAAATATGGGAAAAATTGAGATTCAGCGTTTAGATCATACAAACCAAATAATGCTTGTTGAAGTAAAACATGCCACAGGAAAGAGTTAGTAAACCCTTCAGCCGAAAGGTTATCACCTGCACACTTTACCTACCGGCAAGGTGCAGGTTCGAGTCAGTTCAGCAAAGTTCAGTTCAAATGGGTTTGGCATAATAGTGAAATCAAAGTTCAGTCCGACAGCATGCCAGGCAGGAAAATAGATAATGACAGCCAGCCCCGACTCCTCCTCCAAGGGGTAATTATACTTCCAAATGTTTCAGTTTATGCCCACAAAGTATCTGTTCTTGTCATCCCATATGATTTCCATTGGTCATTCACATTGGGCCTTTCATGGTGTGATCAATACCTCACTAAAAAATCTGGAAGCATTAAGTAATCCTTTTGCAGAATCATCAAATTCGATTATTTTATATTTCCATCCTTTCCTCGGAAGTAAGAAGATTCACTATGTTCACTGTCTGTCCGTTCCCAGACGCTCTCTCTGGGTTCGCAATTTTATCAATACATTTCTGTCAAAAGTGTTGCTGAATCAAAAAAGAATTCTTTGTTTTAGAGCACAAAAAGGAAACTTCACGAAAAGTTCTTACAGCGTCCAAAGTGACTACTTCAGCTAGATTCTGTCTTTCGAACAAGGAAAAAGGCATTTGAGGCCTACATGAAAATTAGCTGAATCATTACCACGTTATGATTAATATAAAACATACATTAATATAAGTATTTCAATTTTTCTTAGTTAATTCAATCCTTATTCTTCTTCTAGAAGTTACATGTGCACTACCAAAAATTATTTGCATGTTTATCATTTTCAAAACATAGGGCCAGATGTACGACCATTCACTTTTGCGAGTCGCAAATTGCGTGGAATTGCGACTCGCAAAAGTGAATGTACAACAGTGTATCAGACACTGTTTGTGATTCAAATGGGGTTGCAAATTGCTTGCCTCATTAATATTCATGAGGCAAGCGCAATTTCGACCCCATTGGGAATGGCTAGCACTCCCAGGGATGGTGGCCTGCTGGGGTCAGCAGACCACCATGTCTGGGACTGCTTTTCAAATAAAGCAGTTTTTTTTTTAAATGCAGCCCGTTTTCCTTAAAGGAAAACGGGATGCATTTAAAAGAAAAATTAAACTTTTCAGTTTCATTTTATAAGGGCAGGCAGTGGTCCCTGGGACCACTGCCTGCTCTTAAAAAATATTTTCTCACAAACTCACATAGGGGAAGGGGTCCCCTGGGGACATCTACCACTTGCGAGTGGTTTACCACCTACTTGAAGTAGGTGGTAAACTGTAAGTCTTATGCGGCCGCAAATGCGGTTGCAAAACAATAGTACATGGCAGTGAGTCTCGCTATTAGGAAGGGACGCCCCTTCCTAATAGCGAGAGTCGCAAATGCTATTTTGCGAGTCAGTGACTCGCAAAATAGCGTTTGTACATGCCATGACCCTTTTTTGCGTTCGCAAATGGCCCGAGCGCAAAAGAGGGTCATACATCTGGCCCATAATATCTACCTGTCATTCTAAAATACACATTTTTATCTCACAACATTAGAATAAGTTGTAAGTTGTCATACTATCGATTATTTCGGAATTAAATCCCTTAAATCTTTTCATTGCTTCAATATATAAACATTGATTCATTTTTCAACACAATTTTAAAGTTATCGTCACCACATTTTCTATGTTATCTATGTTTAGTTTTTTTAAACACGTGATTACATGCATAGGTAAATAAACATTGTCTCTCTCTTTTCATTTATGTTTTCACATTTCCATGTTTCAAAACACACCTGAATGCTTTTACGATGCAGTAGGAAACCTCACATTTTTCATCTCAGCCATATTACACGATTTCATCAAAAATGTATTATCGTAAATCTCTTTTAACGGTGAGAATTGATAAAGGCAACTGTTATTTACCTTTTACGCTCCATCAGTGTGCACTCTCTCGCATCATTTTTGTGCAGCAGAGAAAGCCTTGAATATCAATTATGCCTTCTACAAGCCAGTCTTATAGAGCATTGTAAGGCTTATTTCAGACAGGCCTTTGTAATGTCTAATAATAGCTGCACGTACATCTGTAAATATAACTGAGAGGCAGTTTAGAGTTCTAAGAATACTTAGGATGTCATGGTTAGAAAGTAGGTTTTTGAGTAGTACCGTTTGGAATGAAGTTTAAAGCAAATTGAAAATGAATACTAAAAACCCAAATTCAAATACATCTTTATTGATCAATAAATTAATCATACTTTACAACATCTCTGCAGAAGCAACATGTGTGTGGAGCCGGTGAGGGCTGAAGCAACACAAAGGGAAGAAGCAAAATGGAGGGTGTGGCTGGGGGAAAGCAACACAGGCTGTGAGGGAGTAAACAGACAAGAGAGAGAGCAAATCAAGAATGGAGATCAACATGTAGCATGGAGAGCGGGAGAGACACTTGGACGAGAAAGCAACATGGGCAGGGGAAGCACAGAAGGGCGAGCACATCATTGAGAGGGGTGGGGGAACACCACACTGGTGAGTTAGAGCAACGTGGTGAGAGCTAGAGGGGCACACTAGAGAGATACTTGGAAAACACATGCACTTTCGTAGCGTGCCTATGCAAAAAAAAAAAATGTAAAGCCTTAAAAGCGAGCAGTGTAAGGACACAGTAGTGTCTCCATGCTCCAGGGAGGGTAAAACACAAGAATATGAAGGAAAGCGCATACACTCTAATGAATAGGAAGCAAGAAAATGAAAGTGACAATGAAGCCGACCAATTATAAGTAATGGATGGAGTCTAAGCCTACTGTAAGCCAACAATATGGCTTGCAACAGACAGCTGTCTGATAGTCAAGAATTAATGAAGCAGATGAGTAGAGCAGTGGCTGAGGTTGTAGTGCAAGGAGCCCCTGCTTATAGGCAAACCGGGTCGAGACAAGTCACAAGCACAATCATATGAATACATATGGACTCACGCACACATACACCTATCTCATGTACCTCTTTCTACCCAGGTTGGTCAAACTCTATTAAGCACTATTTGCCAGTAACTAGCAAGGGTGGGTGAAATATTCGGTTCTGCTAGTGGAATTGGTGGAATGTTTCCACTCAGTGTTACCCTTTAACGCAGAGTTCTGGCCAAATTCGGCCAATTCCTGCATGGCAAATTTTTTCTCCAGCGAGGCTTCAGAATATGCAAGCTGGTGAGCAAGATTTGGCATTCCCTAGCACTATTTTCTAACACGGGCGATTGCTGGTGTTCTTGAGTGGTCATGGTCAGAGAGCTGCTGTTCAAGTAGATTTGCTGCTGCTCGAGTACATTTTCTACTCGAGTGGCAGGAAAATCAACTCGAATGGCGGCATGCTCTTGTGCAATGCATTGTGCCATCCATGCTGATTTTCAGCGCCGCTCGTACTACGCCAGCTAAATTGCAGCGCAAGCTGCATATTTTCCGCCCCTTGGCGGATTTCCATGGAATCTAGAGGAGTTTTCTGTAACTCCGTGGAATTCCGTGGAGTGAAACCCCACGAGTTTCGCCCACCCTGCAAAGATACCTTAATCCCCTAACCAGAATTTGGGACATTTTATTGACCCAATGTGTCTTCAAATCATAACATTTGCTGCATAGATTATCTTGAAAGTGCACTGCCCGAGCACTATTCGACGGGAGATGTTCTGGACCATATACCCCGGGTTATTGAGGCCGGTTACGGCATACAGCCACTAATATTCGGCCAACGATACATTGGGTGGACCTAGACTCAACACGTCTCGACCCTCAACGCGTGTATTTTACCCACATTAAGGGTTCCCGACAAGTTTGACTTAATAGCATTTTGGATGGTTAAAATACCACATGTGGCAAAGACGGTCTATTCTGATTGATCTCACATCTCTTTCGCTTTATACATGCGATTTGTTCTTCTATGTTCTAAAAATAAGTGAGAAGGACTCTACCATACTAGCCACTTTTGCATATAAACTATCTATGCCCTGCATATAAACTATCTATGCCCTGAAGAAGTCCATGTGTATGGACGAAACGCGTCGGCTGTTTAATTCATCCAGATCGTTGTTTTAACCCTGTCTAAATAAAAGAAGAACTTTTGAAGAATACACTTTTGGACACAGATTTAATATTTTCCTTGTATTGTGGTGCACCTTTGCTTTTGTTTTAATTATGGAAATAAAAGCTCTCTTTCTTTCTCTTTTGAGGGACATTTCAAATATTTGTCCTACCTCTATTTTACTTCAAAATCGAACTCGGTGTAATCATGAAGAACATCAGTAAAAATGGCATTCTTTCCACACCCACTCTGAAGAGACTGAATTCTAGTCATGTATCAACAAGAAGTACAAATCCATGCCAGGCTCTAGAAGACTGCCCGTCCACCATCAAATGAAGGAGGCCAACAGGCTTAGAGAAACGTATTGGTTCCTAAAAAAAAGTATGGTTCTCAAGTGCTATGAAACTGCTACCTCCAAATCAACTAAATTCTTGTGCCGCCGCTAGGCCAATCAATCACCCAAGCACCAAAGGCAACAGCTTATAAGAAGCCTGTGAGCCAAAAATGGCTAAAGATGCCCAGAGTGCACCTGCGGTGATCACATCAGAGCATTACATTCATAAAAGACAGGGACAGAATATTCACTCTTTAATACCACCGGAGGAATGACACAGTAATGAGAACTGCTATTTATTTATTTATATATGCATTTTTAAATAGCACAAACTTTACCTGAAGGTGTCAGAGCGCTTTGCAATAGAACCAGTTACATTACATAAGGACTTCAGGGTACATGATTTACATAAAAGATACAAACAGATATACTCTAAATTCACATAAGAATGGTAGTAAGTACATAAGTCTACAAAAAATACTACTGGTTATTGTTACATATATACAAGTTGCAAATTCACTCAAGGTTACATTTTAAGAAAAATTTAAGCGATTAGGGTTGGACAAATATATATTGCAAATTTACACAGCATGATCTTCTTTCCATTGCTGGGGTTCTTGCTTTCAGCCTGGCCTTCAGGGTGTTGTTGCACTCACGGGTGGTGATCTTTGTCCTGGAGAGATCCCCGAGCTGGGGATGTCCAAATGTCCTCCACTCTTGTTGGGACGGTGGCTTACCAGCCGGCCCAAGCACAATGAAGTGGCCGTCAGTCCTCCTCAAAGCAACTGGGTCGGGGCAGCAGGCCAAGGACGTTCCACAACGTCCGTGGCCAACATCCAAGGTCGCATTACAGGATCCGCAGCGCCACCGCTGCCCCATTCATGGTGAGCGTGGACCCCACGACTCCCGCAATGGCAAAATATGCTTCCCCGGGGCTGACCCAAGACCACAAGGGCCCACGCTCTGAACCAGGAGAGCACCGAGAAGCAGCTTCAGCCGAGAATCAGGGAGGGCCTGGCCTCCTCCACGCAGCATCCCCCCGAGCTGAGACTGAGCCCCCTCTGCCGAGAAATGCCGGTGGGAAGTGGAGGGCTACCACGTCGCTGCCACTCCATCCAGGAGCACTGCGGTCGAGATCATCGAATGGACTGCGCCCGCTCCGCGTGCCTGTTCAGCAAGCTCCGCAGTCCAAGCTCAACTACAGAACCACCATCTTGAGTGCGAGCTCGGAGCACTTCCAAAGCCTGCCTGAGCTATGCTGCTAGTGAGGGAATGCTAAAATACAAAGCATCAATTACTAAGTGACGCAGAACTCCTCAGCCAAACTAGTTAAATAACAGATAGTCTGGAACTCTATCCTCATCAACCTGAGGACACTTCACTGTACCTCCCTCTCTGCCTGCAACAACACCTTGAATGTCCGCTACTTCACCCACAAATTTATCAATGGGGATTCCTAAAGTACTTCAGTAACAAAATGTGATGCTACGCAATACCTCCCAGGACATTCTCTGTGAACAAGATGGAGCCAAAACCCATCATATTGCTCTAGGAACCTGCTGCAGTGCAAAAAGAGGCAGACACTTACAGGAAAACGCAGGGTATGAATCACATATTTACAGTTCTTCCACCAATAAACATGCCATATAATATTCAGCATATAAAAAATGGGAAACAGCATTTACAACGCTGTAAACACAACGCGGTAGTTTACAACGCGGTCGTTACAACGACCGCGTTGTTACCATGCGTGCCATTATATCGCAAGCTGTAACAACGACTTGCGATAGGGGGCGTGCAACACCAGGGAATGTGTTGGATTTTAAATCCACACCTTCCCTGCTGTTGCACAAACTGGAGTAGGAATAGTAATTAATACTGGGGCATATTACCAAGGATTTGCGATAATTATCGCAAAGCGCTTAGCGCTGTTTTTTTTATCGCCGGCTATCGCTGGATTTCATCGCGGAGATAACGCGTTATTATCAACGCTTATCTCCAAGGCGATAAAAAATCCAGCGATAGCGGCAAAACCCAGCAATAGCGCGAGAAATCCAGCAATAAATTCACTGCGCTAATGGAAAGCTTGCTAATAGGCAGGTGAGGACTTAACCTTACAATCCACCTCCCATTGACAAGATGGTTAAGTCAAGTTTTTATTAGGTGTTAAATTCCAGCGATAATCGCGGTTAGCGCGACTTTTTTTATCGCTTTGCGGGCATTGATAATAGGGGGAAGCTGTGTTTGCGACTGTTTGCAGTTGCTTTTAGTTGGGAACGCCTACTTTGCATGTCATTAGCGATAATTATCGCTGACATGCAAAGCGGCAACAAAACGGCCGCTATCGCCATTAAGCTGTCGCTAACAGCTGTTAGCGACAGCTTGCTAATAGGGCGATAAAAATATCGCCGCTTTATCGGCAAAAAGTGCCGCTAAAGTGGCGATACTGCCCTTGATAATATGCCCCACTGTTCCTACGTCCATTGCGCCCCCTACAGCAAGTCGTTTTTACGACTTGCGATGTAATGACACGCGTGGTAACAATGCAGTCGTTGTAACGACTGCGTTGTAAACTACCATGTTGTGAATGCACGCGTTGTAACGTGCTATATTCTATAAAAATACCTCACAATGCACATTTTCTTGAATCCCCTTTGCCGCAATTCTCTACTCAGTTATTCGAGGCAATTTATCATTCCAAGCTTTTCTAGGCAACCCTATGAATTAATTAATTAATTCACTCACTACTTCATTCATCCATTCATTTGGTCATTCAGGTAGGGGTGATATCGTGCTCCCACATTCGAAGCACTGTTGTCTAACATAGAAAGGTAACAAAACTGGGGTCGGGATGTGGAAAGTAAAAAACCTTTCTCGCTCCTCTTTTGTGGAGCCTTGCCTGTGAATTAATTTGTCGATGGCATTGTTTAGTCCTAGATCCATTTCGGAGATAAGCGCCAGAGCTATAATCTTTAACGCAGGAAGACCTTTATAAAGGGCTCCGTGATGTATATGCAAATATCCCTCCGCGAGCTTCTCGTCTGGGAAAGTGCAATTGAAGTCTCCGCTCTTCGGTACTGGTGAGTGACATGTTCAGCAACCACAGCCACAAACAGAGAGCAGCAGCGTCCAAGATGTGGGTGTCAGTTTGAAATAAACAATACAGGGGCATATTAGCAAGACCCACGTTAAAATTATCGCCGTTTTAGCGGCAGGAAACTGCCGCTAAAACGGCGATAATGGGCTTGCTAATAAGCGTTATGGAATTCCAATAGAAGCCCAGGTTAGATGTCCTGCACATCTAACCTGGGCTTCTATTGGAATTCTATAACGCATATTAGCAAGCCCATTATCGCCGTTTTAGCGGCAGTTTCCTGCCGCTAAAACGGCGATAATTTTAACGTGGGTCTTGCTAATATGCCCCACAGTTCATTGAGGGAAGGACCTTGGAATCACGACAAGGCATCGACGTTTATCACGCTTTTGGCTTTCACCGCATGTGTGACACATAACCCCTCTTTTCATTCTGTTTTTTGGAGGAGGCCTACAACTCCTATGCACACTAACGTGACACATTATGGGGAGGGCCACTGGAGTTGTGTGCCATTTAAGGTTAAAATATGTGGCAAAGGCGACTAAATTATGTATCAATTAAAGGCAAACAATGCGGAACAATGCAGCACATTTTGGGGCAATAATATTTTGCTCCTTTTGACATTTTAGCACACATTAATACTGTCCGGGCAAAAGCTTTAGACTTTAGTTCCAGTTAAATACCTGGATACACAAATAAGAAATTGAAAAGTGATCAGTTAACCTTTGGAAAGGGTCTGCCACTGCGTGACGCCACACTCGGGCCAGATTTACCAATTTTCTCAGGCAGCGCAGTGAACCAGCCGCAAATGCTGAAGGAGAGAGCAGGAGAGCGCCAAATTTACTGAAAATGGCACTCTCTTCCCCTTTCCATAGCGCCAGCGCTGAAACCAGCTGCCGTGCGCCACGGAGACACCTTTGCGCCAGAGTGCAAGGGTGTCTCACTGAGTCAAGCATAGGTTTTGTTTTGGAAGGATATCTTCCCAGTAAAAAATACTATGCTTAGACTAATTTTAAACATTTTCTCACTTTGTATGTGTGCTGTACAGTGCAGCACACAGGCGAAGTTGGGAAATAAAGGAGAAAAAAAGCATTTCCCCTTCATAGCGCCTGCTTGAAGGGTGCGCTATTTTCTGACGCTAAACACTGTCTACTTTATTTAATAAATTGGGTTTAGCACCAGAAACCTTGGGTGTTTGAATGGAAATGCCCATGCACCACCCATGGTATGCCCTCTTGGCGCTAAGTAATGCAAAACAGCGCTGCGCGCTGCTTTGCTTTACTTTCACATTATTTCCTGGGCTAAACAAGTTTAGCACTGAAAAGTAAATTGCACAAAAAGATTTTGTGCTGATTTGCGTCACTTTTGTGATGTAAACGTGGCATAAAATGTTAGTAAACCTGCCCCTTGGTGCTTCTTAAAATTAACGTTTCATCCGCTTAAATAGAATTGTTTTTGCCAAAGCTGTAAACTATGAAGCACATGAACCTAGAAAAGGAGTTGTGAACTGTAGAAGCTGCACATGGCCTTACCAGGTTCTTGACAATTGAGAGAGCACATGGGGCTCCAGTCCCTCAAACATGCAGGCAATGTGCCCACGCCCAGGGATTGTAAAACTTGGAGCAGCATAACTCTGGCTCCACCCTTTTATGTTTTGACCATGATATATACATACACGTGGACTCATGTATTTCTGTTATTTAATGTCATTAACGTAATGTAGTACAGTTGAACAGATACAGAAAGTGAATTTACTGTAAAATACCAACATGTATATGAGTGTGCATGTTAATGTTTTCCTTACAGTGTCATCAGACTGCAGTTTCCATATATATCTGCACTTATGTGGGTTAAATAATATTGTTAATCCTTACATAATCGCGTACTCATTTGAATAGTATTCTGCAGTTATTTTATAACTGTATATGTATCTATAACCATGCATTTAAATGTGTACTGAGATGCTTGCAAAGATAAATTGACCAAAAACCTTAGCATTTGAATTTTATCTTTAGCCTTCAAAGTGAAAGTTTGCTTGGGTTGTAATGTTCTTCTTTCCTCTGCAGGTGCATTTGTGTCATGTCATAGTTAGAGAAAGTAGGGACGGCTCCTCTGCAATGGCGGAGGAGCGTCGCCCCACTGGCTCAGAACCAGCAGCTAAAAAATAAAACGATATTTCATTATAGTTTTATTTTTAAGCAGCTGGCTTAGCAATTGCGTGAAGGGAGAGGGGAGGAACAGTGCTATGTGCACTCTCTAAGTGTGGATGTGTGTTTGGCCGGCCGTCTCAGGCTGGCCAAACACACATGCGCTCTTAGGTTTCTCTAACGGGGCTGTATTGAACAGCCGGGTTACAGAAACCCCACACACTCCCTGATCTGAGCGGAGGAACTTTTCAGCTCGCTCAGGCCAATCCGACAGGTAGACTGTGATGTAGTCCCGTTTTTGCTAGGAGAAGGAAGACCAAGCACCGAGGCACGATGCGGGAGGCGGCTGGCAGCAGGTAAGTTTAACTTTTTAAAAACATTTTTATTATTAAACTCCCTCATCCCCCCTCCCCCGTGCCCCTCCCGTGCTCCCCCCCACTTCCCCCGCCCCACCACTTTTTGTATGTGGTGGGCGCCATGGAGAGAAAGGCACATTGTGTATGAGAGATAGTGAGGCTCGGGAGGAGTACCGTTGGCAAGGACGAGAGGTGCTAAGGAAGAAAGGGAGGACTACTGTCCGTGCAGTATTGGGAGATGGGAGGAATTCAAGGACGTTCTGATGTGCTGACCAAAAGAAAGGAGTTTCATATGTAGTCACCAATTTTTACTGTGAGAATGTGGAAAGTAATGAGACACATGATATGGGATTCTTGAATGTTCTTTTGGGGGTTTAATTGGTGATCACACTTTAGATTTAGTCAGATTCTCTTTAGACTCAGAGGGGTTCAGACCTCTTTGCTTTTCTCTGTTGTGTGGCTTTATGCTATGTAATATTACTGATTTTGGAGAACTTCCACAGAAGTCTCCGAAATGCTGACACCTTTCTGCTTTACTGGATCTAATTTGGTTTTCCCCAATTAGTGCTACTTAGAGTAGGCTTAGTTTAGGTAACATATTTACTCATGCCTAGGCAAATGGAACACTAATCATAGTCTGATCATTAAATCATGTTCCTCCTTTTCTGCATTGCCATTACTGAATTTCTCATGTGTTTCATGTTGTTGAGACGTAACTTTTTTAGACGATTTGGTCTGCCAGCAGTCATTTTGTATTTTTATAATGAATTTTTGAGATTAGTGTTCATCAGCTTGACTTTAAATTTGCAATAAATCTATACTTAATCCATTTTACCGACTTTTGGGTCTTCACTGTGTGGCCAAATTGGTTGCACTGTAAATTGAACCTGTGGATGATGTTAACTCCCTTTTATTACTTAGGCTCCTAAAAAGGTCCATTGCAGGGAAATTTGGACAAAGGGCTCAGTGCTCAATCAAACTACTTCACCACCATGTCTAGAATGGATGTCGTCCTACAGAATTAAATAAACATGGACCCTACAAAGTGGGTATTGTGAATGTCCTTGACTATTGCAATGAAGGCACAGAGGAGGATTTTAATGGCAGTTAATAAAAGACTCAAGGAGGCACCAATTTTCTTCATGCTATTCTTCCTGGCAAAATTAAAAATAATCCTTGGCAGTCGCACCCAGCTCTACACTGAATCGGCAGCCATCTGGGACTTGATGGAGGAGCAACACATCCAAACACAGAAAACAACAGCAAATCCGAATGAGGAAGACATTGTAGAGCCCGCAGAATGAACCAAATACGTGGACGCCCTTTGCAAAGCAAAATGTTGGAGGAAAGAGCAGCAGCAGTCACAGTGCTGGAGGCCCTGAGGGAAGTAGAAACATTTGAAAGGTCTAGCTAGCATTGATCAACATTACTCATTTTAGGGTGAGGACTCCAACAAATCCACAAGGTCAGTCCGTGAGGGACCCAGAGTGACTCCAATGACCACTGCTTAAGTCGACTTGGTTGTTGCCGGTGGGAACCACCGGCACTCATTGTTAGGGATGCCACTTATTTTTCCGCATCAGACATTGGAGGGAAAAATAAACAAAAAAGAAAAACATAGGACAAGACAAATCGAATAAACACCAAAAAGGGAGCATGGAGTAACCTATAAGAGGCACATAAAAGGGCGGAGAGTATCAGGTGGTGTATTAAAGAGGAATGACATGGATTCAATACCACGCAGCCTTGAAATTGTGTGTGCTAACATTTAATAGCACTGTCTACGGGATTCTGAGCAGAGCTTTGGGCACCTGCACATATTCTATTAGAAATTAAGCACTGCCAATCACATCCGTCTACATAATGTGAAGAAGTACGCTAATGTGTCCCTTGCATATGTACAATTTGCCAGGAAATTTTATATAATAGTAGTGAATCAGCAATAAAGTTAAAAAAAGAGGCTATTTAACCTATTAAATAATAGTTGCTGAAAGGAGTCGGCTGGATCAGCACTAAACTATTTCAGTTACATTTCTTTATTCATCTTTTTGTATAGACTCTGATCACCCCTCAGCACTTTGATTCAAAGCAGTCAGCTATGCAGCTGACAGGACTAACCTCCAAAGTAGTGAAGGTGAGGGCAACCCATTGGTTACATAGTTATATACTAGGTTTTTCTCAATCGGGGGAATTCTTCACTATTCAATCATTTTTGCAATACCTTGATCGAAGGAGAAGTCATGAAAGCCTATAACCTATTAAACCCGGCTCTGAGGACTGGAGGAGGGAATTGTGGTATGGGTGATGTCCTCCAAGAGTGAATTTCTACATGGACAGGGGAGAAAATGTACACATGGGGCATAGGAGTGAGTAATAGTCAAGGCACAAGGTGAGAGGTGAGCAACAAACGAGGGGGCCAACCAGAGCAGGCATGGACTTACACAAAGATGAATAGGAAGAAACACTATAAGCTGATGACCTGGAATGGCCTTTCTTCTAAAATGCAATAGAGTCCAAATCAATTTGAAAAGAAGAGGGGTGCACATTGCTTTCCTTCACGAAACACACATTGCCCAATCAGAAATGGGAAGGTTCAGAGCCTGATTGAAAGGCAAGGTAATTGAACCCAGATACTCTACATACACTGGAGGCAGGTATATGGATAAGAGCAAGGGTCCTGTTTCAGAAAAGGAGGGAAATAATTTATAGCAAAGGGCACCATGCAAGATCAGACTGGGACAGAAAATAGTCCTGGGCACCAAAATAAAAGTGATGTTAGTTGTTGATATCTCTGAACTCAACAGTAAGAAACTGACCTAGTGGATCATAAAACAGACCCTCAAACAGCCAAAAAAACAGCCCACAGACGGACTGTCTGCCCGTGGAGCAGTCCAATTCCAGCAATATGTCACGGTTGAGTGCTTACCAGATGAAGAGCTAGTATTGCTGATTTGCATGTGCATCCTGAAGATCCAGCCGATGGATCTCTTACAAAACGTCATGTATAAATTATTAGGCGAGAACCTGCACAATATGTGGTGGGTACTTTTAATTGTGCCTCATATGTCACGATGGATAGGTCCTACCCACCAATGATCAGTGTGGTAAATTCTATAAGTACAGCAAATATGAAAGAATGGCTTGAAAACTGGCAGATGAGAGATGTGTGGAGGGCACATCACCGCAGCTCTAGGGAATATTCTTCTACTTCCTGGTACATAATCTATATTCATAAGTTCCTATTGCAACATGTGACACTGAGTACTTACACAAGACTATATTAAACACAATGCATTATTGCTAACAGTTAAATTGGTCTGACCTCACACACTAACACCGTTATGGCACCTGTAGGTGTTGACTCTGCAGGACTTAGCCTTTAGAGGGACTGTTGGACCTGGCCCTTTCTGCAGGGTCACCTCCAAACCTTTTACCATCTCTCTTCCTGTTTTGTTGAATTTGTTTTTATTGGCTTTAGGATTCTGTGTCCGTTACCACTGCTAACCAGTGCTATAGTGCTTGTGCTCTCACCATTAGAAATGGTAACATTGGCTTACACCCCATTGGCACATTTCTTTTTCTTGTAAGTCCCTAGTAAAGTGGTACTACTTGTATCCAGAGCCTGTAAATTAAATTCTATTAGTAGATCTGCAGCACTTATTGTGCCACCCACATAAGTAGCCTTTTAAAACATGCCTCAGGCCTGTCATTACAGCCTCTGTGTGCAGTTTTGAACTGCCATTTCGACCCAACAAAACCTTCCTTTTTCATACATATAAGTCAACCCTAATCTAACGGTGGGCGGCAAATTCCGTTCCGCTCGCGGAACTTGCGAAATTTCGGCATTTCCGCGTTCCGGGCAGAACGCGGAAATGTCGAAACTTCCATGATCCACGGCGGAACGGAATTCGAGTGCGCTCCTGTCACAAAAATTAAACCTCAACAGGTAGCACTTACAGATATAAATAAGGCAGGTGCCCGAGTTGAAGCTCAAATTCTGTAACGCATCAATCAGCACAAAAAATTCGTGAGCAAGGTCGAGGCTAAGCAGGAGTGCTTTCTGCCCATATCTACCATCAAACACTAGCTGTAATCCCTGATGGAGGTCTTTGCATCCTTGATTTTCTCGAGCGCAATCCCCGTGTAGGCCCAGTGACCAGCAGGTTCTTTCTCCTCATCTGCTGCTCAGATCGTGCTCTGAACCTTTATAAACAAGAGGCATGTGAATTCGCATGGAAGCCCCTCCCCACATACACTAGCGGTATGCAACGTCTTCCCGCCCTTTCCCCACTATGATGGACAGCTTACTCAAAGACCCCGGCGCCTTTCCGGCGCGGTGGCAAAGTTACAGACACACAAGATCACTGGAGACAATTCTTCTGGACCTTTACGCAGCTGTAGTGTAGGAAAGGCACTATATTATATACATTTACCCAACAAGGTAGCACTTACTGATTAGCCTGTAGAAAGTACTCCAGTTGAGTAGAGGTATTGCACAAAATGGAGGCATCTTCTTGGATAAATATGCAGGGCAAGTGTGCAGAATTCGTGAGCGTGGTTAAGCAGTTGTGCCTTCTCTCCATTTCCAATGTGAAAAGTTAGCTGTAATCCTTGATGGAGGTCTTTGCATCCTTGTTTTTCTCGAGCGCAATCCTCGTGTAGAATTCGTGAACGTGGTTAAGCAGATGTGCCTTCTTCCAATTTTCACCCTGAAAAGTTAGCTGTAATCCATGATGGAGGTCTTTGCATCCTTGCTTTTCTCGAGCGCAATCCTTGTGTAGAATTCATGAGGGTTGTTAAGCAGATGTGCCTTCTTCCTATTTCCACCCTGAAAAATTAGCTGTAATCCTTGATCGAGGTCTTTGCATCCTTGATTTTCTCGAGCGTAATCCTCGTGTAGAATTCGTGTACGTGGTTAAGCAGATGTGCATTCACTCCATTTCCAGCCTGAAAAGTTAGCTGTAATCCTTGATGGAGGTCTCTGCACCCTTGATTTTCTCGAGCGCAATCCTCGTGTAGTTCCTGTGACCAGGAGGTTCCCTCTCCTTGTCTGCCGGTGAGATCCTGCTCTGACCCTTTATAAACAAGAGGCATGTGAACAGGCCTAGAAGCCCCGCCCGTTTGGCCCCACCCCACATACACTAGCGGTATGCAACGTCTTCCCGCCCTTTCCCCAGAATGATGAACAGCTTAATCAAAGGACCCCGGCGCTTTCGGCACGGTGGCAAAGTTACAGACACACAGGTCACTCGGGTCAATTCTTCTGGACCTTTACGCAGCTGTAGTGTAGGAAAGGCACTATACATTTACCCAACGAGGTAGCACTTACTGTGATTAGCCAGTAGAAAGTACTCCAGTTGAGTAGAGGTATTGCACAAAACGGTGGCATCTTCGTGGATAAATATGCAGGGCAGGATTCATTCTGGCAACGGGACAGCAAAATCTCTGCGAGCACGCGAAATTCCGCGTGATCGCCGAGATTTCTTGCCGTTTCGCGGAATTTTGCGTACGGCAACTCCGCAAATTCCGCCCACCCTTACCCTAATCCTTCCTTTTTAATATATATATAAGTCAACCCTAGGATAGGTCCTAAACTGCCCATAGGGCGGGGTGCATTGTATTTAAAAAGCTGGACATGTACTTTTAAGTTTTACATGTCCTGGTAGTGAAAAACTCTCAAATTTGTTTTTCACTATTGCACGGTCTAGCTCTCCCATGGGATAACATTTGATTACCTTATTACATTTAATATATGATAACATTTTGTGTGGGAGCTGGTAGGAAGGTCATGTGCTATGCCTGAGGAATTGTCATTTAAAACCCTCTTTAATGGCAAAGTTGGCTATTTAGACACGCTTCTGAAAATGCCATTGGCATTTTCTTGTTCTAACCATTTGGTGCCTGCGGCCTGTTTTATGGGTCACATGACTAGGTGTAGTTGGCAGTTGGCCTTTGTGTATTCCTCATAGACAGTATCACAATAGAGGGTCCGGGTATTGGAAGGATGGGTCATCCTGGATTGATGAGGAGGGCAGAGCTGTCACCTGTCACATTTGCACTTCAATGACAGCTTCAGCTCACACACAATGAACTCCACAATAGCCTATTGTGACTGTAGGCTGACTGAGACCAGGGCAGAGATGCAGAATAAAACTCCAGAAGTTTCTCCCACTTCAAAGGGTGCATCTGCCATAAAAAAGGGGTCTTAGACCCACTCTTTAGAATGCTTCTGGACCTGTGAATGACTCAGAAGAAGGACTGCTCTGCTGCCCTGCTGCTAAAAGAACTGCCCTGCTGCACGAAGGACTGCCCTTCTGCCTGATGAAGGGAGATTGACCTGCTCCTTGAACTCAGAGGCACCAGAGTGACTTCAAGGGCTAGCTGACTGTCCTCCTGTTCTGAGGTCAAGAGACCTGTTCTGAATCTGCCCAGATGCCCAGACTCAACTGGTCTGGCCTGTGCCCTGCTATTGGCCTCTGCTGGAGTGAGTCCTGATCCCTAAGAGATGGCCCTCAGCTCCTAGACTCTTCGCTACCATCAGAGTGTACTCCTCCTGGCCCAACTTGGGGTTCCCTCAGAACTGACAAAGCGCAACACAGCTCGATGCAGCACAAACAGGACCTTGTATTGCAGCACCTCGCAAACCCTGATCGGTGACCTCATTGCAATTGATGCTGAAAGATGCAACTCAATGCAGGACCTTGAATCGCAGCCCTCAAAGCTATACATCGGAGCCGACGCAGAGTCGCACAGCTCAATAGAGGACCTCGAATTGCAGCTCTTGTAGCTTCTCATCAGAACTGGGACAACACAATGCCCCGCATCAAGGACCTAAGGTACAATTCTCAGTGGGACTAGCCTGGTCCCTGTAGCTGGCCTGTGCTCCATTGCGGTTGGCCTGAACTTGTGACTTTTTACTGGACCAGCGCGATTACCACAGTTTGTACTTTGTATACTTACCTTAAACTTTTGAGAGTGCATATCTCCAGTTCTACTGATTGGACTTTTATTGTTTTGGTATCAAATAATTTATTAAATGCTACTCTAGTTTTCTAAATTTGCGTGGGACTTTTCTTGTGTTGTGTTTTCACTTTGTCACTTTTTGGGTGCTGCATAAATACTTTACACATTGCTTCTAAGTTAAGCCTGACTACTTTTGTGCCAACCTACCAGAGATTTAAGCACAGGTTAATTTAGTGAATGTGGTCTATCCTTACAAGAACTGTGGCTGCTGTCTGAGAAGGACTGTCACCCCCCTAAACCAACAAATCAATTCCTCATGGGGACACTGAGGGGAAGCATAGATAACTATGTCGGAGATAATGTGAACTCTGTAATTGGCAAAGGTATCCAATGGGAGTCCTTTAAAGTGGTATTGAGGGGCAAAAGTATATAAATGCCCACATGCATAGGAGACACGCTGATCTGTGAATTGCACATGCTTCTAATGGATTTTAGGAAGCTGAGGGTTAAAATAGCGCTGGTGCTACTGAAGAGGACGAATTAGGCAAGAAAATAGAAGTGTTGGTATCCACACTGGAGTGCCTTTGAAGTTTTTTCACCACAGAAATATACAAATAAAATACATTCAGAAAATGATGATCTTGGGGACCTACTAGTGATGTTATTAAAAAATGAACAACACAAGATAGAGTTGACATAAGTATGCAATGAAGCGAGAGATGCGGTTCACACCCCGAGTGAGAGTACTGAGGAATTCAGGAAATACTATCAACAACTATAGACACAGCTACCACCTCAGACGAATCATAGCTAATCAAGCACTTGGATAGGGCAGAACTAGCAATGCTGTCTGACGACTGGAGAGAGGCACTTGAACAACCCACATCAGCGGAAGACATTAGCAAGGCTGTACATCCATGAGCAAAAACAAACCCCAATGACGGATGGCTAACCAATAGAATTTTGGACACATTTCTCGACATGTCATGCCCCAAACTGCTGGGACGATATAATGATCACAGAGAAAAGTGGGTGCTGTCAAAAACCATTAGGAAAGCAATAATTATGGTTCTGCTCAAGCGGCTAAAGATCTTTTAGATAAAGCCTGGTATAGGCCACTACCATTGTTAAATACTTACTACAAATTTTCAAGCAAATGAATACCAAACAGACTACTTTCTATGCTCTCAACATTAATTCTCCTTGATCGAAATGGCCTTGTGCTGTTGCACAGTACATTCACAATCTGAGATGATCATTCTATTTAGTGGTGGAGGCAGTGGCAGCATACCTGTTAGTTACCGAGGCAATATTGGACATGAAAAAAGCGTTCAACTCATTGAGCTGGACACACCTGTATGCTGCCTTAGAAAAAAGAGATTTTTGACTGGCATTATTAAGCTGGATTCAATTACTGTACTCTGAACCGATGGCCAGATTTCATACAGGACAGATATACTCCGAGGAGTGGGCAGGGTTGCCAATTGCCTTCAATCCTGTTTGTCCAAGCTATAGAGCCTCAGGCGGAACACTTTTGGATATATGGAGCAATCGAAGGAATAGACATATCTGGGTTCCATTACATGATATCTCTGTACATGGAAGACAACTTTTAACAAAAGAATCGTGAGACACAAATACACAAGGTCATACAGCAATATCGAGTCCAACAAAAATTTGGTGTAAGATGTGCATTGTGCTTCCTATTGTTTCTCGAGGGGAAGATACTTGGGACTGGAAATTTTATTAAAATATGTTTTTTATAAGTAAGCATGAATTTGCTACTGTTAAGTCTACATTAACTTTACTTTAAAATATACATATCATAAAGATACGTAGATGTCAACTTAAGATCAGAAAATGTATAACTTCACATTATTGTAATTCTTGATATTCTAGATGCAATAATTTTGTAGGATGATATTTAAAACCTGATACTCTGGTAGTACACCTTTTGGAATGGTGTCACTGAGCTTTTGTTGATAGAATTAAACCTGAGACACAAAAGTTAAACATTCTTTACAAAATATTTTACCAATTCGCACCAGACTGAGGTTAAACTGTATAAATGTCTAAGAGAACAAATGTTTGGCTTAAGTTCATGAAGTAGGTGAATGTTGTACAATTTGTGGATTGCTAATTCTCTGACGAATTTATAAGCCAAGTATGAGAAGACAGGATCTGACTGTCAACTAAGTTGACAAAAGATCAAATAATAATATTAAGCACTTTAATCAAAGAAAGTTTCCCTCAAACCCACAGACTTAGTATAGAATCCTAGGTTGCGGTAATGGTGGAAGTCAGAGTGGACGGAAAAGATATTTTTTTTATGGGGCTTGCTGTATGCTTTATTTGCGAATTTTGTCTTGAGCAAACTTTCCAGCCAATATTTGATTAAAATATGCTCACAGCATTATATATTATATTCTAGTTTCTGTGTTGCTTCTTACTATTTTGGATGAAAGTAGTCAGACCTTGTTCAAGGGGCTACAGGGCAGCATTTGGGCTACTAGATCCCAAATGTGATATCTGACGACCAGTGGTGGCTCCTCCGCTAAGGCAGAGGAATATCGCCTCATTGCTCTTAGAGCAGTAAAAGAGGAAAAAAAAAATGATAATATCTGAACGTTATTATCATTTTATTTTTGGTTCCTGCGGAGCTGGGTTAGGGCGGGGCGGGTCTGGTGGCTCAGGGAGGAGGAATGGACTATGCACACTAAGGGCCTCATTACAATGTCGGTCAGAAAGCATTCCGACCGACTCAGTTTCGGAATGGTTTCCGACCGACACGAGTTCGGGGAGTCCGACCGACCGATTACAATGTTTCCGAACACCGTTCGGTCGAACTCCTGTTGACTTCAAAGGGAGCCTATGTTCCGACCGACAACACAGGCTCCCATTGAAGAAAGGGGTGGTCGCGGAAAACCTTGCACCCTGTGGCGGGCCCCCCCTTGGTGCCTGCCACACCATGCATGGTTGGAAAGAGGGGACTCATAGGTACCCCAACGGGTCCCAACTGGAGCCCTCTGGGTGAAGGGGGGCCTACTACGGGCCCCCAAAGTCGGATTCCGGCAGCCGATCTGTGGCGGAGAGACCGATTTGGAAAGGCTGTCCGAATCCAACATCGTAATCGCACGGTCAGACCAACTCAGAGTCTCCGAATGCCATTCGGACGCGAGCAGAACCAAGTTGGACAGTCTGAATGGTTTCCAACCATCGTAATCGGTTGGTCGGAAATGTTTCCGAGTCGGTCGGAAACAAGTCTTCTGACATGGATTCGGACGAACCGAATGCCGTACGGAGCCTTTTCCGACCGACATCGTAACCGGCCCCTAAGTGCGCATGACTGCTTGGCCAGCCATTTTTGCAGCATTGTGATTGGCTCAGGGGAGCCTGTGTGCCTGGGTGCTTCCTGCAGCTTCTTCCGGACTGAAGTCAGGAAGATCAGAGAAGTGATGGAGAGGTGTGGCCGGCGGTCTCCCTATTCTAGGTCATGGTCATAGGCACAGATTACGCACAGGTGCTGTTCACTAGGACATGACTCAGTCAGAGCAGTTTGCAGTTCAGCTAAAAAATGTGTACCCAAATTAAAGGGACTGTTTATTTAGGCAACTGCCACTGTTCCCTCTGTAGAACATGGTATGCACATATGCTTCCGTTTCTTGTTTGAGAACCGCCTGCTCACATTGTAGCAGTTGACTGCTGCTGGCAGAAGGTCCTTCGACTGGCTGCTCAGCAGCATCTCCTCTGATATGAGACATCAGACGCAGATTCACATAGGAATGGATCCGGGGTAAGGGCAGGGCACAGGCACACTTTTCACTAGGTGCCCTTCCACACCCTTCCACACAGATGTGACCTCCATGCCAAGATACAATGAGCGCTTGTTGTGCAGGTCCTCTAGACTGGGTTCTTATGGGAGCTGTGCTTCTTCGGGCAGTGTCAAACTCCAGGCCAGATTTCCTCCTGCTTCAGTAGTGGCAACAGCTCTTCCTCAGGATTCACTGCAGGGTCGGGCAGTAGCAATACTAAGCCTTCAGGTGCCACTCGGGTGCCAGGAGCAGGGCATGGCTTCTTGGATTGATTTCTCTATGTAGTCTGCTGTGACAACCAAGACAAAAGACTGAGAGACCTCTCACAACACAGGCCAGGTCCAGCTTTGCTCCCAAGGACAGTCAGCAACTTCTGGGTGCTTCTCATGTCAGGAATGAAGCTGGCTAACTTTCCTGCACAGTCTGCCCTCCTGCATGGCCAGGTACTCTCCTTCCCTTTCTGAGCAGGGAGACATACCTCTAGGCACCAGGCAGACTTTCAGCTTCACCATCAAGTTGGACAAACTTCGAGAGATGTCCTCTCACCTCTGGGAGGCTGGTTGTCATGCAGATGGAACAAAGAAGTGTAGTTTGGATTCCAATTGTTTTAATACACATTTTCCAGAAAAGGGCTGTGGATCCACACTCTAAGGTCTCAGAACCATTTTGGGGTGGTTCTCTTTCAAGTGTCATTTTCTGGCTGTTCCTCAGACACATTCTTTTTGCAAGGTGATGTCTCTCACAGCAGCTAAAAATGGGGCATGGCTACATGCAGGATTATCTAAAACCTCACCTTGAACAACAAAAACTGAAGTCCCATCCTCACCTCTGCCATCTAATGTTAGTTCTCAGGAAGAACTAATTAGAAACCCTTTGCTAGCAAGGACCTGATTGAATTTCTAAGGGAAGCCCTGTTTCCATGCTCCCTTATTTAATTGTCTGGGTTACCCACTAGCCACAGGTATACAGACAATTACTTCCAGTATATGAGGAAAACTGTTACCAACCTGTATTTTGTGCCATGCTAAACTAGGGGCATCCAATATGGATCCCACTGGCCACAGTAGTCATACTTACACAATACACAGGGGGGCATATTCTCAAGGACTTATCGCCGAGTTATCGGCACTTTAGCGCAGCAAAAGTGGCGAAAGAATTATCGCCCCATTCACAAGCTGGTGCAAACTGCCCACATTGCCAGTTTACCAGCGATAGCTGCCGCAAAAAACATTGCCGCGGATGAGAGAGACAACTAACGCTAATGATATGCAGAGTAGGCGTTCCCGTGCAAAAACACACAAAAACACCACTTCGCGATATTCTCAACTTCCAGCCAGATCTACGATGCGAACCAAAAACAGGCGATAAGGCATGTTAGCAGCAGGGATTTAACACCTGCTTTTACTGGTGTTAAGCAGGACGACAAACTGCAGTAGAAAGGGAGCCCAGCCCAGAGCCACATCTGAAGACCAACAGATGCCATGGAGACACTGATCATGCAGCCCGGAGACCCAAGAGGGCCACAACACCCACCGCCACCATCCCCAGCCCCCCCCCGGACCACCCCCCCTGACTACCACCGAGGCAGTGCAGAACAGGACAGCGAACATTCTGAAAACGGCATGGCCCCTCAGTCACACAATAGCAGAATGTGGGGAGAGGTGGGAACCAAGTATGTGTGAAGGAGGCAAGTCACCCATGAATAAGAATGCACACAATGCCAAGTGTGGCGGTGATGTGCTGGACAGACCTCAGTATGCAGAGCACAGACCTATCCATTTGGACATATACTGCAGGTGTTTGCAGTGTCGTGGACAGTGGACGCAACCATGTTACCTCAGGCAGTGGGGACGACCTCTGTCATGTAGCTGTGCCGTCCCCCCTGTAAGCGTAAGCGGAGTGGGCTTGTCCGGTGTATGCCAGCCCAGCGTAGGAGTGTGAATAAATACGCCGGGGCTCTGGGCGTGGTTCACTTCCGGGATGGCCAACGCGTCTGCCAGGGCGGTGCCCCTCACCCTGCCACAAGTCCGCCACCGTGACCGCCAGCCTCCTCAGCCGAAAGCTGGCTTCCGCGACACAGGCCCCCAGCGCACCCAGCCACACAGCACCATGGAGGTATGTGTGTGCTGGATACTGCCTCCGGCCTACACTGCGGTCAGCAGGGCTCACAATTCAGATTGAGTCACGATTGCAGATGACGCAGTCCAGTAGGCAACAGACATTGACCCCAGTGCGGCCCGCCCGGACCACGCATCATCGCTGGCTGCGCACCCATTGAGCGCCACAGGTGCCACTAACTCTGTGCACCACAAGTCAACGCCACGTGGCTGCGGGCCCTTGCTGACCTCTGCCTCTGGCCTACACTGAGGTCAGCAGGGCTCACAATTCAGATCGAGTCGCAACTGCAGATGACTCAGTCCAGTAGGCAACAGACATTGCCACCAGTGCGGCCCGCCCGGACCACGCATCATCACTGGCTGCGCACCCCCTGAGTACCACAGGTGCCACTAACTCTGTGTACCACAAGTCAATGCCATGTGGCCATATTGAGGCAGAATTCAATAGGCAAAAGACATTGCTCCCAGTGCGGCCCGCCCGGACCACGCATCATCGCTGGCTGCGCACCCCCTGAGCGCCACAGATGCCACTAACTGTGCACCACAGCTCATGGACCCTTTATGATTGAGTCACGTGCTGTGGACTGCGATCGCAATAATGTCACCTCAGGCAGTGTGGAAGACCTGGGACGATGATGATGAAGATGAGGCAGGTGTAACACACCCCACTGCAGCTGCGGCAGGAATATCCCGAAGGGACACAATCATTGACAATTTCTTCACATGAGCACGCCCAGCTCTGGTGCCACTATCTCAGTGCACCACAAGTCATGGCCCCTTCTGATTGAATATTGGGTGACCTCTGTACTTGCTCCGGCTACCTCCATGGTGCTTCGCAGTTGTTAGTATTATGTTGGTGTTTTCTGTTTCCGCTTTAATAGTGATCACTGTTCAAGTTGTTGCAGGCACCAACCACTCACTGAGGGCTGGCTCACACTCACCCCACACCCATCCAGCACAGGCGTCACTGGATATGTGATCCTGGTAATAAAAAGGGGCCGGGCGCACATGCCCGTAGCCAGTTCCACTATCTATCCAAGTGTGTCCGTGTGGTCATTATGCATGAATGATGGCCCCGGGCCCTACCACATTACATTGTGCAGTGGACAGCGGACGCAACCATGTCACCTCAGGCAGTGGGTAATAGCTTGGACATGTAGCTAAGTCGTCCTCCCCTGTAAGCGACAATGTTGCAATGTAGCATGCACCCGGAGGGCGGGCTCGCACGAACGGAGTAATGAAGGAGCGCAAGACCGCTCGGGGTTCAGGATCATACATGCCAAGTGTTGTGTGTAACTGTATTGCCGCAGCATGAGCAAAATGCCCAGCCACAATAGCAGCGCCAGTTCAGCCGGGCATGTACTCTACATCTGTGTCCGCCCTATCCTTTACATAGGCCTACACTCACGTGGCCCACCACCTTCAACGGCCAACATCACAGTGTCGTTCTCAGGCTTGTGGACATGTGCAGACAGGCATGACAATACTGTGCCGTAGGAGTGCAAGTGATGCAATCGCGCAGCGCACATAAGTAAATGGGTACGGGGGAGGGAGGAGCAGCTGTGAGGCAACGTAACACACAGTGATGCCGCTCATATGCCACATGCAAGTCATGTCAATAATGAATCACAAAGTCCCACTCATCCCACCCCACCCCCAACAAGCCACTTCACATCCCATGAATGCAAGCAGATTACAAACTTACACTAGGGATGAAAGCTCCTTCGTCTGAACTATCAGGCGGAAGCACATCTGCACATCCGACCTCGGAATTGCATGTGCCCGGCACCCCCTGACAGATACTATAGCAGCTGATGACGACTCCCACACTACGCACAGCCAGACGAAAGACCAATGTATACACACCCCACACACAGAAGTCCTTGCTCGAAGTTATCTTGCATGGAATGGCCTTCCCACTTACTCCCACAACATCCCAGGCGTACAACCGGTGCACACTATAACAACTCATTGATACGAGATGTGGCATTTCATCCACAGAACTGGCGCAGGTCAGAACAGTGCCACTTCAACAAGAGCCACTAACGCAATGGCCAAACATCCCGGACACATGCAAAACCCCTGTCACGTGGAACTGTACTGTGCACGAATGCTGCATTCACTGGGGGCACTGCCATTGGCACTGCTGCGGATCAGTTACCGGCTAAGCTTCCCCCTTGCCAACGTCACCTGCGTTCAGCCTGTGTTGCATTGTCGATCATGCATGTTCGAGTGGTCCATGGATGTCTGCCTATCCAACAGGACGGTAGCTGAACTGGATTTTGACATGTGTGTGCGCCCCCTGTTGGCCCACGACCCGGAGTGTCACCATGATACCCGTTTATGGGATGCCTTGATACTTGGCATACATGCTGGCAGCTGGACCTGGAAGATTGCACAAATCCTCGTGTGCAGTGACCACATTGAACCGGTCCCATATTGGGCTATAGTGCTAATTGGTGAAAGGGGGTGGACGCAGCACATCTGTCCGGACCTGCTAATGGATCGCCTCGCCATCCTGTTTGATGAAGTCGACACCGACCTCATGTTGGAAATGTTAGCCTACGAAGCTGCAATCGCTTTCATGGATGAGTAACTACGTACCTGCAGCCACAACTGATTGGAACATATTGCACATGTCCCGACACCTTGTTGCATCTTGGAGATCTGGTCACATATCCCACGACAACAGTGGACATGGCTGCACTCGCCTGGACTCCGAAAACATGAGCGGACAACAACGCGTGTTAAACACACCTGTGAAAGGTGAGGCACTCGCCCGGAGTGGACAGCGGCGCTTGGCAAGGTTCCTCATTCTGACATACTGCTGCATTGGTCTGCATGTTGTGGCACTTATCTTGCCCGTACTGACACGCATATGCTAATAAAGTCTACGCAGCTTCAGTTGTATTCAACTGTGATGAGTGTTGATTTGAATGACAATGTGTGTCTCAATGCCTATCTGGGTCACGGCCATACATGCGCATTGATAGCATTACCCAGGGAGTGCCTCTTTTGTGGAACCACTGTCCCTACATTCATCCATACTTTCATTCTTAAATGGTCATGGCCATGACACATCAGTGTGAATTGGGATGTTTTATTCACATTCAGTGGAGTGTTGAAGCTGGGCCAGTACAGGGCCATGCAAACCCCACTTTACATTGTTGCCCCGTGGAGGGCCAGCCAGAGTCCTTTCGGAATTGACAAGTTCATAGGGAGTGGAAGACTACAGTCTGCAGTGTGATTGCTGTGTCATTGGTAACCACACCAAATATGGCAGTCCATGTCGAGGTCCAAGGTGAGTGTCGCTCAGTGTATGGGGGGACAGTGGGAGGTGTTATTCCAGGGCATGATGCAGAGGGCAGAACCAAGCTGAACACGGCCATATGGCGGAGATGAATGCTAACACTTGATTCTAGCCACAAAGCCAGATTCATCATCATCTTCGTCCTCTGATGTGTCAGGTGCCTCACATGCGGGTGGTGGTGTTCTGTCTGCATCACTGTGTGGCAGTGACACATCAGGGGATGGAGGTGGGAAATCTGCCGCACTGTGTGGCACTGACACTTCAGGGGGAGGAGATGTGGATGTAGTAGTGGCACCAGCATCCATCCGCGCCAGGCCTTGTGGTGGCAACGCCATGACGAGGATCTGCAGGGCATGGAAGATCATAGCTACATCTCGCTGGTGTGCAGCCGTGGCACACATTCTTTCCACCTGCATCTGCTCCAAGCTCTCCATCATTCTCCGTATGTGTCCCAACTCACGGATGACATCGCTGGGGCCACTCTGACAGTTGTTCTTGTCTCAGAGTCATGACTCCAGCGATGTCAGCCATGGCTTGTTGTAGAGCAAGGAGCGGACAGTGGGTGTCCTTTAGGGACTGTGAGTGGTCCCTGATGGGACTTAGACACCCACGTATGGCATCCAGTTTGGCTGCCATGAGGTCGAACCCCACCCGCAGCTGGTCAGACATCTCCTCCTGGCACCCTAACACACAGCTTTGGGAGGCCATATGTTGGTCGTGGGGGTTCTGGGAGACAGTTGTGGTGGTGGGTGCTTCCTGCTGTGTGGCCTGTGCAGGGGGTGGGGTCTCATGGATGCAGCTGGGCTGCCTTGCTCCTGGAGGTGGTGTGCCGGAGCTGTCCCTGAGCTGTTGGGGTGCATCGGTATAGATGTTGGGGAGGTCCTCTTCATCATCAGTGCTGTGTTGTTGGGTCTGCTCTGCAGGAGGTGTTGATTCTCCCTCTGCAATGTGAAGGGAAATGCAGATTGACATTGTGTTCACATGTATGTTCACGCATTGTGCAAGTTTACTGTCAGACTGCATGTCAATGTACATTGTGACTGTGTATGAGGAGACGCCTATTTGAAGCGGGACACTTGGCATTTCTACACCATCAGGGATGTGAGGTTGTACTTGTACATTGTCATCTCACAGTTTCCTGCTATGCCAAATGCGAATGGCCATTTTCTAAACACAGGCGGCAGCAGTTGCGTCCTCTGTTCTGTTGTGAAAGTGTTGCAGTTTGTACCACATTGTTGTCAAGGTTGGGGTGCTCTGCATCATGTGTGTGTGTTGCATTGTGGGTGATTTGCCCCTCGGGTCTGATTTTGCTGGCCCTTATCCCTTTCAGGCGGTGTGCCTTTCACTTCTGTGCTTATGCAGTGCTGAGCTGTTGCAGACTTGGGTAAATTGGGCCCTTGGTCGGAGTTGTGACTCTTGGGCATGGTTTGTCCGCAGATGTGCTATACTTACTTGTGCATGTGTGCCATTGTGCCCATCTCCCCGTCCCCCCAGTCCCTAGTCGTTACTCACCCTGTTGCTGTTGGCTCGGGTCATGTTGTGCAGTGTCCGGTCCCCCGACTCCTGCCACCGTCTCCCCAATGATGGTCCCAGGCTGGTCCTCCGTGGGGCTTGTGGGGTTCTGGTTGTCCTCTGTTCTTGCTCCGGCTACCTCCATGGTGCTTCGAAGTTGTTTGGGTCTTGTTTGTGTTTTTGGTTGCCGCTTTTATAGTGATTTTGGCCGCCTGACTTGTGGGACTTGCAGGCTGGCGCAGCTGATCGCTGGTTTGGTATCGCGGTTGGGCCCATCGCAACTTTTTTCGCGTTCAGGTTTGGATTTTTATCGCTGTCCTGGTGATGTTATCACGGCCATTTGACGCGTTATCGGGAGACTATTGCATGTTACCGCCGTGTTGAGAATACGACGTTAACACGGAGTTATTTTCCCGCGATAGACGGCGATATGAAAACGTGCGTTAGCCTTTTTTGGCGATGATTATCGCACGTTCTTGAGAATATCCCCCAGAGTGTATACATACTACCACACATGTGCTACATACTCACTGCACATACTTGCACTTGACAGGCACACAGAATGACCTGTTTTCAAACTTGGTATCCATGGGGAAGCATGACTCTACACATTACAATCCTTACCAACAGATATTACATAATTTTAACAATCTTTATTATCTGTCTGAAGACAGTAAAGGCATATCTTTATCCTCTGTTCTTGGTCATAACAAATCCATGTTTGACCTTGAGGTATAAAGGACCATCCCCCTAATGAGAGGGGGACTCAGTTCCTGTTGATAAACAGAAATAATATATTTTACGGGCCCCCTTTTTAATGACTTCCTGTTTATATACTGAACTAAACCCTCTTTAGGGCCCCCTTTTTAACAAGAGCGCTAAATGTAGCATATAGGCTTGGTGTGCTCACTGAGATGTGGGCTGTTTCTATTGATATATCATATCTGTAAGAAGGTGGATAGGACCTGACCACAGCTGCCATAGGGCAATTCATATTTTAGATTCTTCAGTCAAACAGAAGGGGAGGAATTTTCGGACGGGATATCAGGAAAGGCAATAACTAACTCTACCCTGCCAGATGTTCAGGTTGGTTTCCATGAAGGTCGAGGACCAGGGAGCAATGTTCAACCCTTTACAACATGGTTAATGAATATGCCACAATCAAAGTAATAGATCCATCTTGCATTTTTGCAACTGTATACCACTTTGGACCTAGGCTACAGGAATAAACTTTGCCTAATTTGGAGACATATAGTGGTGGATGTGCAGATAACTTGTCTGTTGCACAATATGCACTAATTAATAATTACTTTGGCTAGATTTGGCCCTACCAGCACGTGCAGTTCATCATCGTTCACCAGGGATGTGTCTCGGCACAATTTCTCATCACCCTTAACAAAGATGGTCTGCATGGGGAACCTTGACTTGCAAACTCAGATACCCAAAGATCAGCATCAGATTACACCTTCATTTAGTGTATTCAGGTGATGCTATGCTTATTTAACAAAATGCTGCAGGCTTCGAGCATCTTGTGGCAAGTTATGTAAAGTTAATGGATAATCCCAGTTGGGAAACAAATGTTTCTAAGTTCAAAATTGTGATAATAGGTCTCAGGCATTTGCAGAAGAAATCTATTGGAGTCAAGAACGTGCTTTTGTAAACAATTATCTTGTTCCTCTAGCTGTTTCTATAGCTAGGTTTTGTATTTTGGTGCAAACCGAAATTAGGGGCCACTGGGGTCATTTAGAAGACTGACAGTGGTAATATAAATGAATGGATCCATTGTTTCCCCGGGGATTCATATATCCGCCATGTCCAAAGAGTACATGGCTAACAACATCCCTGTGGCAGCTTAAAGTAACAACATTTTGAGGCACATAATGGGGCATATTCTCAAGGAGCTATCGCCGAGTTATCGGCACTTTATTGCAGCCAAAGTCGCGCTAAATTTACCGTCCCATTCACAAGCTGGTGCTAACAGCCCATAACACCAGTTTTCCTGCGAAAGCAGTCACAAAAAACATCGCCACAGATGACCCCGGCAACTAACGCTAATGAGATGCAGAGTAGGCGTTCCCGAGCAAAAACCCGTGACAACACCACACCTCAACATTCTCAACGACCAGCCACATCGGCGATAAGACCACAAAACAGGCGATAAGGCGCGTTAGCAGCAGGAAACTAACACCTGCTCTGACCTGGTGTAAAGTCGGACGACAAGCTGCACCATCAAAGGGAGCCCAGCCCAGAGCCACACAGGAAGAACAACAGATGCCATGGAGCCACTAACCATGCACCCCGGAGCCCCGAGGGGGCAACAACACCCACCGCCACCACCCCCAGGACCGCCACCCCACCCCAACGGACCCCCGGACCACCACAGAGGCAGCGCAGACAAAGACAGTGGACATACAGGAAATGCACCAGCCCTACAGACCTAACACCAGACAATGCCAATGCCCACTACAGGCCCAAAAGGACAACCATCCTCTGCATCCTGAATATCATTGCCCACAGGCTGACGGTACCAACACAGCGGACAACCAACATCCCTCCGCAGACAAAGCTGCTGGCTGTGCTGCACCTGTTGGCCCCTGGTATCCTCCCAAACAACAACCGCCCGAGTTGGAGGAGTCTCACAGCCAGCCCCATCCAAGTTCCTCATACCTGGCCTGGATGCCCTCACCAGCTAGGGACCCCAGCACCCATACGTCCCCCACAATGCGCAGGAACAGCTGGAGACCAAGCAAGGACTATACGCCATAGCCCGATCCCCGCACGTGTCGGGGGCAATCGACTGCACACTTGTCCCACTTGTGCCCCCTGCCAACACTGCACACAATACCCCAACAGAAAGCACACGCATCCCATCAACGTGCAGGCAATAGTGGACCACAGGGGACTCCTCACCAATGTCATAGCCAACTACCCAAGCAGTGTGCATGATCCCTTCATCTTCCGACAGCCCAACATCAACCAGTGCTTCCAGGATGGCACCTATGGAAATGCACTGCACGTTGGCAAATACCAAATGAACACACCACACACCTCAACTCCACAATCATGCAACTCACAACTCTGGCACTGCACACGTCACAAAATCACATACAACATGCCAAACAACATGCCCCCCCACCAGACACGACAGCACAACTTACTGTGGCAACCTTGGTTAGCCATGTGCAAGAGCCATCAATGGCATGGCACCTCAGCCACACAATACCGGAATGTGGGGAGAGGTGGGAACCAGGCATGTGCGAAGGAGGCAAGTGACCCATGAATGAGAATATACACAATGCCAAGTGTTGCGGAGATGTGCTGGACAGACTGCAGTATGCAAACCACAGACATAGCCATGTCTACATGCACTGCTGGTGTTTGGAGTGTAGTGGACAGTGGACACAACCATGTCACCCCAGCCAGTGGGGAAGCTCACGGAAATGTAGCTTGTGACGTCCGCCCCTGTAAGCGTGTGCGGAGTGGGCTGGCCCGGAGGACGCCAGGCCAGCATAGGGGTGTGAATAAAAAGCATGTAGCCCTGGGCGTGGTTCTCTTCCGGAATGCCCAACGTGCCTGCCAGGGCGGCGCCTCCCACCCCGCCACGAGGCCCACGCCGTCGCCGTGAGTGGTGTGGCCTGCGATCCTGTGCGCCTGCTGCACCCTGGGCCGCTGGTCCCCGAACCCGTCATGCCTGCCCCTGCGCAGCCAGGCCTCATTGCTCACCTGCCGACACCGGCGTGTGTCGAAGAGGGCCCACCACCTGCCGGCGCAAGCTCCAAGCCCGAAGCCCGCGACCTTGGCAGCCTCCTCAGACCATCACGGCCTCCGCGACACAGGCCCGCATTACTCCTTTCTCGTTGACGTACTCCACCACTGCCTCCGGCCTACACTACGGTCAAGTAGGTCACACATTTGGAACTGAGTCTTGATTATGCAATGGCAGAGTACACACCTTATGGGTGAGTTTATATTACTGTACTCCCTTCGATGTGGTGCCACCAACTCTGTGCATAGCATTCGAACTACACCTGTCTGTGGTCCCTTGCTGACTACTGCCTTCGCTCCACACTGCGGTCGAGTGGGTCACACATCTGGAACTGAGTCTTGTTTTCTGCATGGCGGAGTTCATATCAATGTACGCAAGGAGACGAGTAAGAGGAAGACGCGGTTCAGTCCGGAGGAGAAAAGGACCATCGTTACGGAGGTGATCGAACACTGCCGACAACTGCTCTGGTGTCACTAACTCTGTGCATCGCGGGCCAACGACACGTGGCTATGGGCCCCTGCTGACCGCTGCCTTGGGCTCACACTGCGGTCAAGTAGGTCACACATTTGGAACTGAGTCTTGATTACACAATGGCCGAGTACACACTTCATGGCTGAATTTAACTCACTATACTCCCTTCGATGTGGTGACGCGAAGTATGTGCTGGGCATCCCAACCACACGTGTCTGTGGGCCCTTGATGGCTACGCCTTCGGACTACACTGCGGTCCTGCAGGCCCCACACAAATCCATGCCAGTCCGTACCAGGCAGGACTCGGCATCGCCGCTGGCTAAACACCCGCTCAGCTCAGTCGCTACTGCCTCGGTCAACCACAAGTCATCCCCACATGCAATTTCAACACCGTGTGTCAGTGTTCCAGGAGGAGCCCACTGAACAGCGGTTAGTCCGCGCTGGCTGCTGCCTCCGGACTACACATCGGTCGAGTAGGGCACACATTGGGAACTCAGTCATGATTCATTTATGGCAGACCTGATATCATTGTACTGGCCTCGTCGCAGACTGCATCCCCTTCCAGCTCCAGGGCCACTAAGGGGCATATCAACAACAAAAGGCGATAATAATCGCTGAACGCGTTTATCGCATTTGTCATTATCGCCGTCTATCGCCGGTTCACATCGCCGTGTTAGCGGCGTATTAACAACGCTTGGCTAACAGGCGATGTGAAATCCGGTGATTGACGGCGATATTCCACATTACCGTGTGAAAACCAGCGACAACAGGACGGCGCTAAAGGAAAGATTGTTAATAGGGAGATGTGGACTCAGCCATTCAATCCACCTCCCATTGAACAGATAGACAAGTCTGAAATTTATCAGACGTTAGATACCGGCGATAACCGTGGTTAGCGCGGCTTTTAATAACGCTATGGGTGTCAGGGCACGGCTTGTTAATACAGCGATGTGCGGTTAAGGACTTTTTCCCTGTTGTTTTCTTTGGGAACGCCTCCTTTGCATCTCATTAGAGATGCGAGGCTAGGCGTGTGGAGAACGGCTGCTAACATGCGCTAATGCATGTTAACACTGCATTGTTGATAGGGCGATGACATTTTCGCCGCTTTTCTGGCTTTTAAAGCCAGAAAAGCGGCGATATGGCCCTTGTTAATATGCCCCTAAGTCTGTTCCCGACAACCATGGACACTTTCTTCTTGAGATTTGTTGGCGACTGAGTCCATGGACTGGGGCTTGTCTTCATCATCATGTCGGTAATACTGACTATGTGGCCAAAACGAGGCAGTAGCATTCCACTCCTCCATTTGCCGCTTCCGGATGGCTCTTGCCCTCTGCATCATGCCCTGGAGGACACCTTCCACTGTCCCCCGCAAACCTCCCCTAAATTCACCTTCGACATCGACGAGGACCCGCCCACCTCGCGTGGCCCTAGCTCACTGCACTGCAAGTCACCGTCCCATGGCGGTGTGCCTGTGCCGGCCGCAGTGCATCCGGGCCACTAACTCTGTGCAGCTCAAATCATGGCCCCAGTCTGGTGGCATGTTGGATGGCCTCTGGGTTGATGGCCTGGGGGTCATCAACGCCATGTGTCTGTGGCCCTGCGCTGTCCGCTGCCTCCGCCCTCAACTGCGGTCCACCTGGGCTCACACATCAAATCAAGTCCTGACCTGCCTGGACGTCGCATCACCGCAGGATGCACGCGCCACCACCGCCAGGACCAACTCCAGACAACAGGTGCCAGAGTTGGAAGTGTCTTACTGCCAGACTTTCAGAGTAGCTCACAACAGTCTGTGGTGCCATCATCAGCTTGATGCCCTGCTCAGCTCCTCAGGTGCCACTAACTCAGTGCACCACAAATCAAGGGCCATTCTGTTTGCATGTAGGGTGAACACTGTACTCTCTCCGGCAACCACCATAATGCTTCACAGTTGTTTCTGTTATGCTGATGTTTTATGTTTCTGCTTCAATTGTGATCACTGTTCAAGTTGTTGCCAGCACCAACGACTCCCTGCGGGCTGGCTTACACTCACCCCACACACATCCAGCACATGCGTCACTGTACATGTGACCATGCCAATAAAGGTGTCGAGCGCACGTGCTCGTGGCCAGTTCAACGAACTATCTGAGTGTGTCCGTCAGCTCATGATGTATGCATTAGGGCCCCGGCCCCACAACCTTACATTGTGCCGTGTGCAGAGGACGCAGCCATGTCACCGCAGGCAGAGGGTGGGACATTGCACATGTAGCTTTGTCGTCCCCCACCCAATACATAAGAGGAGTGAACTTGGCCGGCGTATGCCAGTCCGGCGTGGGGGTGTGGGTGATTATCACATGGCTCTGGGTGTGGTTCAGTACTGGAAATGTGCAAAGGCATGTGTCCCTGTCGCAGTGTGGGTCTCCGTTGAGGTGTGTAGGTGGTCCATGATGGGACTTTGACACCCACGTATGGGATCTAGTTCGTCTCCCATGAGGTAGTACCCCACCCGCACATGTTCGGCCAGCCCCTTCTGGCAGTCTGACAGCTGGCCTTGGAATGGGATGTGTGCTTAGGTGGGCTGCTGTGAGCCAGCCCGGGTGGTGGGTGCATCCAGCTGTGCTGTCCGTGCAGGGGGTGGTGTGTCCTAGGTGCAGCGGGGCTGCCCTGCTCCTGGAGCTCTATTGCCTGAGATGTCCATGGACTTTTGTAGGGCGTCGGTGTCGGAAGTGTGGAGGTCCTCTTCAGCATCACTGATGGGTTGTCTGGTCGGCTCTGCTGGAGGTGTTGTTTGTCCCTCTGCAATGTGAAGGGGAGATGCTTGTTGACATTGTGTTGGCATGTATGTTGACGCATTGTTCGGGTTTACATACAGACTGCATGACAATGTACATTGTGACTGTTTTTGATTGGTGGACTATTTGATGCGGGATCGTGGACAATTGGACTACATGACGTAGGTGATGTTGTACACGTACATTTTCATCTCACAGTTTCCTGCTATGTCCGATGTGATTGGCCATTTTCTACGCACAGGCGGAGCCAGTTGTGTCCTCTGTTCTGCAGTGTAAGTGTTGCACTGTGTCCCACATTGCCGTCCATGTGGATGTGCTGTGATTGCTATATGTGTGTGCTGCATTGTGTGGGAGTCGCACCTGCTGCTGTGATTTTGCTGCCCCTTATCCCTTGGAGGGGGTGTGCCTTTGGCTTTTGTGCTTTTGAGATGCTGTGATGTTGGTGACTGGGGTCATTTGTGCTCCTGGACGGATTTTGTTCTTTTGTGCATTGTTTGTCTGCAGATGTATTGTTGACGTCAGTGGTTGTTTGTGCACGTGGATGTGTCAGGGTGTGACCTGCTCCTTCTGGATGTAGTCCACACTCAGCCACCTCAGTCTCGTGGCGTGCACAGTGTCATGGTGATTGTACTCCGGCCATGCTGCTCATCATGTGGTGTCACTTGTATTGTCAGTGTGGCTCTCGCATACGCATCTTTGCTGTGTTTCGCACTGGTGCATGTGTGTGTAGTGGAATTGGTGTTGTGTGGGGTGAGACCCCTTCGGGCACATGGTGGACGGGGGCACACTTGGTGTTTGTATGTGTGCTGCAGTGTGCCACGGGGATCAGGGACATGACCCAGGGTCGTTGTGGGTGTGTGGTGTGCTACACATCGTTGTGCATGTGTGCCATTGTGCCCGTCCCCCCAGTCCCTGTTAGTTACTCACCCTGTTGATGTTTTGTCAAGTCATGTCGAGCAGTGTCCGGACTCCCGACTCCTTGCATCGTCTCCACACTCATGACTGTGTCCACCATTTGCTCCAGCTCCTCCTGTGGCGCAGGACTCCCACCTCCATTCGCCATTGCTGCCTTCCGGGTGGCACCGTGTTTCTGCTTGGTTTGGCTTTTGACTTCGTGCCAGCGCATCTTGGCCTCCTCAGTAGTCCGACTGCATTCACGATGGAATGCCATTTTTCCGTCTGTGTTGCCAATGACACGGTGGTGGAGACAGACAGTTGTTGCTAGTGCTCTGTCACCTCCGTGACGATGGTCAGGTTGTCATGCGGACTGTACCCCAGCTTCCTCTTCCTCTTCTCCTTGGCCTTCCCCGACCCCGAGGTTCCTTGCTAGTGGTCTGTGGGGTTTGTGGGGTTCGCGTTGACCTGGGCACTCGTTCCGAGTGCGTCCATGTTGCTGCGCATTTTATTTTGTTTATGGTGTTTTTTTTCTTGTTCGGCTTTTATGGTGCATTTTCCCGCCAGGCGTGTGGGAATTGCAGGCCTGTCGCTGGTTATCGCTGTTTTTTTTTCCGAGGTTGGCCTCATTGCTACTTTATTCACGTTGGTGTTTCGCATTTTTTGGGCGTCGCATTGTTTTTTACGCGGTCATTTGGTGCGTTATCGCGGGACTATCGCATGGTGCCGCCAGGTTGAGAATGCTACGTTAACACGGCGTTGTTTTCCCGCGATGGACTGCGATGTGAGTAGTTGCGTAAAGCTAAACTTGCGGTGGTTATCACACGTCCTTGAGAATATGCCCCAATGTGTTTTCCAATTAAGAGGAAGCAGAGAGTAGGGTTATCAGCAGAATGCCTGGTTTCCCCCAATCCACTGTGACCTTTGTCACCCACTCACAGGCGGGACTGGTTTGTGTTGAGGATAGCATTAAGAATGAACCATTTCTTTCATGTTTCTTTTTAGTTGGATTAAAGTTCATGTTGACGTACCAGGTTGATATTTTTGATGACCTGGAGCTGGACAATGGGTGAGGTATCTCTTGTATTGATTACTTGGAAAAAACCTTGGGATGGCTGGACTTTTGCAAATATTTGAGGTACCCGACAGGGTCCCTCCTTGCCATAAACACATGACTGCCACTATGTTGTAGTCGCGTACCATCAAGAAACGGTAAACTCGACTGTTAAGCTTATGTTATTTTCCAAACACCCTTGGGTCCCCAGAATCTTCTTCTCTGATGCTGATTGGATTTCCTGGTAAGCAAAGCTCACCAGGACCAAGAAGAATAAGAACTCCAATTCCCATGATCCACTTGCTCCACAGGTGCACTAGAAGCCCACTCAACAATATCTGGCGTTGTACTCCATAACTGAGGCTCAGATCAGAAGAGGGCATCGTCATTGGCATAACACTGTCAACTGTTATGCCCTATTAATTAGTCCCATTTAGAGGATGACAAGTCATGGAACTGAAACACAGAAATAATCTTAGTGTAAGAATTAAGGCAGGGTTGAGGTCTACAGCGAGTTCATAGTGCAACAGGCGGTACTGAAATGTCAGATAGAATGGATGCCATTACTACTGTACATGCCTTCACACTTGTTAAATTAGCTAGTGCTTATGCTGAAAAAGCCTGAATATATGTAAGTAACATGAGTCAATGCCAGTGAGAGGGGGCATTATTTAGCATTCCAGGGGAATATATAATTGCAATACATCAAAACGATGCTAATTGTTTAGAAGAGCTATGAACCACTGTGAAGTCAGACAAATAAAGCAAGTGGCTATAGGTAACGCGAAGTGAAGGTGCGTGCAGTATGAGCTTAATGACAGTTTTCAGCAGAATGAGTCCTACGTTTATCTACGTGGCAGGTGGTTTTCTGTTGGGCTAAATGAGGAGAGAAAATAATGAATGAACAACGACAGCTACCATATTGAAATATGGATGAGGGAATTTTATAGATACAATTTATGGTACACAACTTAATTTTTTGCAAAAATGTGCAGCTCTTTATTTTAATAACATTAATTAGTTTTCCAAACTTTTACTCTCACCCTGTTAACTATTTCAACAAAGAATGTTGCACTTTAATATTTAAACAAAAAAGGCACACAGGCAGGCAGTGGGCACACCCAAAAAACCGAGGTCCTTACCCAGAGTCCTGTTAATCACTCACCCCCAAACAGTCCCAGACCTGTTTGTCCTACCACAACCCTACCCTACCAGTAAGCACAACCCTTGCCCAGTTCTTCTTCCTAAACATAGAAATGTACCATACCTGGGTGTTCTGCCAAACCCACCCCCCAAAGTGTTTCATACCTCATTGTCCTGCTACCCCACTCCCAAAGAATCACATGGTTGTCTTTCCACCTCAAACTCACAGGTAATCTTGTATTCGGTGCATGTTAGAAATGGGATTTCTGGTTGGCTAGGGCATGCGCCTAAGCCAAGCAGAAACCACCACTATAGTTAGGGCAAGGGAGTTACACGCTGAAGATAACCCCTGCTCACCCCCTTGGTAGCTTGACAGAGCAGTCAGGCTTATCCCAGATGCAATGTGTAAAGCGTTTGCGCAACACACACACACACAGCAGCGACACACTAGGCACACCACAAAAGAAGCTCCACACAAGGTTATGTATAAATAGCCTTTGTATTATCCATAAAACACATTAGAACATAATCACGTATATACACTGTGCCACCTGGCACTTGGCATGACTTTACAGGGAGTATATACACCACAGGGCCAATCGGGCCACTGTCATAACATCACAACTCACAGTTAGTGAAGACAACCAGTAACTACTGGTAAGGGTACACTTAGCATGAACACATTAGGCATAAACCATCAGTAGCAGTACCCAGCATAGCACATTATGCATAACATCACAGTAGGCCAATCAGGCCACTATCATAAGTATCATAAATCACAGTTAGGGACCCGTAGCTACTGGTGGGGTTGCTGGTGGGGTTGCACTTAGCACAACACGCTATGCATCGACAACATCAGCCGTGTACTATAATGAAATAAGCCGGCAAAGTGCACACATTAGAAGCACTTCCCCACTGGGACTTTCCCTTCCATAGGCAACATCACCTCAGAGCACAAGACATGTGAATTACCAGCGTGCACCATAGTGAACATTTGTCACAGTACCCATATAAATCATAAGCAGGGCCATGGGTTACACACTATCCACAGTACAACTTTTCGAGCTATAGCTCGTTACCCTGATCCCCTCCTGTTAGGCTTCTGGGCCTTCTGCCCACCTTCGACCAGGAATGCAGTAATGCCCGATCCCAACCAGGACCTCCGATGCACCTCCTTTGTTCCAGGGGAGGAGCGGGGGCCTCTGCCGAGGTTCACCCCCTTATGCCCCAATAAGGAAGGGGCCACTGTCACTAATACGGGCGAGGGGCCCAGCCACTACTCTAAGGCCAATGGGGCCAGCCGCACCCCCTCTCCCTGCAGGCCCGCAATTGCAGGCCTCTCTCACCCGGGAGACAAGAGGAAGCTCACAGCGGCCCGCCTTCGGCCTGCTCCACAAGGCGTGCCTTCAGGTAGGCGCTGGGAGGGGGAACTACACTCACAAGCCTCCGGCCACAGCCTTACCCTTGGCTGACATCGGCCCACGGCCTCTCTCCGCTTTCAATGGGGCGGTTTCACGGGGCCCATGAGGCTCCTGTGCCCGCACCATGCCTCCGGCAGCTGGATGTCAAGCGTAGACTCTGCCGGTCCCTCGCCCTATGAGTTCCCTTAGGGGGTCTTGTTGGCGTCTGGGGCGTGGCCAGGGAAAGCTGAGAAGTCCGGCCAGCCCCACTGGTTGCCAAGCAATGCTCGTGACTCCCTCGCGCCGGTTTTGCTTACAAGCGGCAGTGTTGCCTTCAAGGAGATCTGCACACCCCAGGGTGGGGGCTCAGCCCAGACTTCCCCGGCAAGATTACCTCTCCTTTTGCGATTTCAAGAGGTGCGATGCCCAAAGGATCGGGCAAACAAAGATAGAATTTCCCCAAAGCAAAGGGGAGGCACCTGCAATGAATCCAGTGCTCTCTTAGCGCTAAGTCTGCTGAGTACTGCAGGGCAGGATCCCCAGCCCTGAGATCACTGGGGCAGAGGACAGGGTCCAGGCAGGCCAGCATGCAGGGTCCCCCTAGCAGAGGGGAAGTCCTCTCAGCCACCCAGCAGGCAGCAGGTGGTCCCAGGAAGCGGTACCTCCAGGCACACAGCAGTCCTCTGGCAGCATCTTCTCTTCCAGATCCAACAGTTTCCTCAACATGGGGTCACAGCCCCAATATTTATATTCCAAGTGTCTTTGTTCTTCCCCCTGGCACAGAGCTCTGTGCCCATTCCAACCAGTTCTGGTGGGCACTTATACACATCTTTTCAAGTGCACAACAACCTCCATTGTCAGTGTAGGACCTGGCCCCAGACACACCACAGGGGGGCGGAGCCATCATTGTGGAAGGCAGGCACAGCCCTATTCAGGTTTACGTGCTACTCCTCCCACTACTCCAAATGCAGTTCAGGCCTATTCAGCCTAGCGCTGACTCACCCAGACCCTCTGGAGCCACTGCACCTCCCCAGCCCCTGTCATTCCAAGGCCAGACAGTCAATACACAACAGGCAGGCACAAGGACACATAGCACACAGAAATGCCTACTTCTAAAAGTGGCATTTCTAAAATAATGATAATAAATCTGCGAACACCAGTACGCAGCATTTATCACCACTATTCCAAACATACCAAACTTGATCACGCTACCCCTCTCATGTCAGGAATTACCACTGAAGCACATATCAGGGAATACCCAATGCATTCCGATGAGAGGGCAGCCTCACAGCAGTGAGACACCAAATAGACTGTTTGTCACTACCAGGACATGCCACACTGTTAAGGCACATGTCCTACCTTTTACCTACACCGCACCCTGCCCATAGGGCTAGCTAGGGCCTAACTTAGGGGTGACTGATACATAGTAAAAGGGGAGTCACAGACGTGGCAACCACTTTATGTGCCACGTCACAGCGGCAGTAAACTGTGCACAGGCCCTGCAATGGCAGAGGCCTGAGACAGGTTTGAAAGGCTACTTTGGTGGGTGGCGCAAGCAGCGCTGCAAGCCCACCAGTAGCATTTAATTTACTGGCTCTGGGTATATGAGATACCACTTTACAAGGGACTGGAAGGTAAATTAAATACGCCAAACAGGTGTAGACCAATCTTACCAAGTTTACCATAGAGAGCACATGCACTTTAACACTGAACAGCAGTAATAAAGTGCCCAGAGTACTGGCTTTATGCAAGAAATGATGACCATAATGTTGAAAACAAAACATTTCAGCATAGTTAGATGTGCCTTCATTCAGTTCGTCAGAAGAAAAAACAGTAGAATGCTCAAGATCTTCTAGCATTTCAGGCACTGTATCAATATTCCAATTATCAGAGACAGTTCTAAGGGTGGTGATATCATTAAAAGAAATATGGAATACATATGGTATGTGCAAGAGTTCTGTAGGACCATACATGTCATGGGAAAGGTGTCTTCGTGCTATGTGTGATGAACAATATCGTGTTAGAACCAAGTTCACCAGTTATACAGCAAAGCAGTCTGGGAGATAGAGACCATTCAGGAGCAAGAAAAAGACTGTCACAAAGCCAATCCAAAGGACCAGGAAACATAACACAATTCTAATCTAAAGGTGTAGCCATGGAGGAACAAAGTATGTCTTTTTCAGCCAAAGATAGAAAACATGCAGTCTCATCGAAAAAGTAGAGGTGGAGGTGTTGGTGGATCAGATGAATAAGAGGAAAAGTCATCATAGTTGATGAAGTAGCCAGAGTCAGTCCGATCTATTTCTGGCAGCTCTGCAGATTTTGTAGAACTGGGAGATGGCTTGATCTGTGGTACATTTACGTAAACAGCATTTGTGTAATGATTTTGAATTGATATCTGTGTTCCTGTACAAGTTGATTGTATAGTAGTTGTTGTAGCAACAGGTAGAAAGGATGCTTCATTGTTGGTTACTGCTATCTCCCGTTGGGGAGAGGAGGTTTCATCGGCGATCAAGGATTCCATTTGGAACTTTCTGCATGGTAATGAGAGGAGGCCGGTATCTACCCAGGAGCCCATGTGGCCTACTGTTGAGAATCGGCCACATAGTGTGGTTTGATCAAATCAATGGAGACAAATCTCTTGTTTCTGCAGCCAGCAGGATGCAGAAAAAGCACAATTCTGGTACCTTCAACAGCCAGGACAGGTACAGGCGCTCTGTAGGGTGGCCCAAATTTTTTTTTGCCCACTATTGTCTCCCTGACCATATCCCCAACCATTGGCATCCAACCAGGAGCTGCTGGCACTTCCTGCACTTCACAAGTGGTGGTGGATTTTACTTGGACGTTGCTTTGTTCATCCCGGAAACCATTCAGTTGCTGTAAGAATAGCCAAATATTTGTTTATGTCAAATGGTGTTTCAGCTGCCACTGTGCTGGGACTGCCGAGGTCTGGGACCCACATATTAACCCCAAACAGGATCTCATAGAGAGTCCAACCACCCAGGGATTTTCTAGGCAGATTATTCAGTGCCGTCTTTGTCTTTGCCCCATATAGGTGATGGACCCAACTGCAACCTGAGCCTAGTACATTAGCTTGTAAAGACGGCTTTAAGTGCAGTTTATTTTCTCTCCATTTCCCTCGGGATGGTATGGGGAGAAATATCTCAGGGTCACACCCAAACTTCCCAAGGCCACTTTACAAGCCCGGGATTCGAACTCTGGACCCTAGTCAAAATGGAATGGGCCAAATGTGTAATTCCCAAAAAAGACTTGCAGATTCTTTATAACAGTTTGGGCATCAGCCGACTGCTGTTCCAAACCCATAGGAATTGAGAACAGGAATCCACTGCTACAAAGATGTACTTGTAAGCCCCATCTGATGACAAAGAGCTGCAATGGTTCAGGTAAACAAAAGCCAGAGGCTTGGTTGAAATCAGTAGAGGTGTCTGTGGTGGACTTGCCATGGTGGAACCCTTAATCTTCTGGCAGATGTCACATTTGAGAACAAAGTCCTTTGTCTGTTTGTAAAGACATGGCCACCAGTCGCATTGCTGCAATAGTGAAATTGTAGCAGCCACCCCTGAGTGTGAAGATGCTAGACCCTTGTGTACAGCTAGAAATAAACCTAACCTGCGGTCTGAATTTGGTATTACTCTATCCCCCACTCCAGGAATATGAGCAAATAGTACATTTTGCGCATCTAACTTGTAGGAGTACTTGAGTGGAAAGCGTTTAGCAGGTGGGTGTCATTACGTGCAGCTTTGACAGCCACCATGATGTCTCTGTCTACCCTCGTACTTGAATGAGTAATTGTAGCGACTGCAGCAGTTTGCACTGTTGCTTTTGCAGCTTAATCAGCCATGAAATTCCCTGCAACGTGCATGCCAACACGTTGGTGGCTCAATGTGTGTATTACAAAAGTCCGTGGCAAGCAATCTTTCAGCTTTCTCACCTGTTCCCAAAGCATCTTGTGCTTGATTGTGCACACTTTTGAATCTCTAAATCCATTCAGGCTCCAGTAGTCTAAATACTCACTATAGGAGTGGACACAATAATACGAATCACACACTATAAGTGCGGGGAATCCGGGATCCTTATTCTCTAGTGCCACAATTAGAGTCCTAAGTTCAGCCAACTGTGCAGTGCATTTACCAAGTGACTGTGTGCAGGTTTTCTCAGGAGGAAATTCTCCATCCAACATGTGCCCCTTAGCAGCAGTGCACACTGCTGAGTATTGGTGCTTTGTCCCTTCAGCAGGCTGGGCAGAACCGTCAGTATATATAATGTAATCATACTGATCTATAGGCATGATTTCATTAGGCAAAGGATATTCATACTCATATTGCAGAAAGGCTTGTATTTGTAGTGTAGAGTCAAATTGTTAATCTACATCTGTTGCGGTGAGTGAGTTAGCCCATTGTATCCATCTTGGATGTAATGATTTTGCATTCAGAATGCTTGCTCTTGTTACAGTCTCTAAGGTCTGCACTGGAGTCATGAAAATTTTGTTTTTATTTACCCTGAGCAGGTGCTCTCTCCCTCACCACAGCAATCTATACCATTGTCAGTATTTTTTCTGTCAGTGAAAAACGCATTTCAGCATTGGTGTATAAATGCGATTTATATGCAATCAATACAGTGTTACCTTCATTAAATATTACGTTGGTGTACCCTGATGCCCCCGCAATTACGCGGATCACCTAGTTCATTGTGTTTACACATGTGTGTAAGTGTTTTGAAGCTAGCATGTCAGCTTGTACTGGACATACTATGGGCCTGATTGCTAGTTTGGCAGTTCTACTGTGGAACACCACACCAGCAACTGCGGGACAACCGCCAAACCCGTAGTGAGACCATATGCTGGGTTCTGACTGGAATCTAGGTCAGGCAGATGGTGCTGTGGCAGTCCCATGGTGGTACCTTTCTAAGGCTAAAAGGAGAGTCTTAGAAAGGCACTGCCGTGGGACTACTGCAGCATGTTCCTACACGGGAAGAAATACACCATGCCGGGCTGGGAATTGGAGGTGCAAAAATACAGAGGGGCACAACATGTGCCCACCTGCATGCACTTTGTAGCCTCACCGCCATCCTTTTCATGGTGGTGAGGCAATTCGTAATATGCTCAGAAGTGCCACAGCAGCACCGCCAGCATGTTGCAGCCTCTGACCGCTGCACAACCACTGCGGGATTGTGGATCCCCGATGGTTGCAGCAGTCCTGTGGCAGTCCAACTGTCAAAGTCACTATCCGGCGGGTGGACTGCCAATCTGACAGGCCACGGACTGCCACCGCGACTACGGCAGTCCAATGGACCATTGTAGTCGTAATCAGTGGTCTAGTGTGCTTGAGAAATCTGTATGAACCAGGTCATAGAATGTTTTAACCCATTCTGTGTAATCTGGAATATATGTTCTGCAAAAAATTTTGGAATCCCATATGGATTGTAACATCTTCAATGTAGTTGGAGGTTGTAAGAGTGGACACTTCTCTAAGAAATGTGTCGCAAGACTTTTTCCTTCACTTGACAGCTTGTATCCCAGAAACAGGACATTGAGGTGGGCAATCTTTGATTTTTTTAAATTAAATTTATGGCCCTCGTGAGCAAATCCCAGAATTATGTGATCTACTCTTGTCAAATGTACTGACAAGTCATCATCCATCAAATATATGTCATCAGCATAGGACAATGCCTGTCGTCAAAATTTTGTAGAAGTTCTGTTGCTCTAGCTGAAAACTACCTGGAGCTATTCCTATACCCCTGACGTAGTCTACAGAATTTCCTCTGAGAACCCAGCGTGGAAAATGCAGTCAAAGAAGAGCTTTCGGGTGCTATATTTTGGTAAGAAAAATCAATTCAAGGTATCTAGTGTGGTTTAGTATCTTTTCCTTACTATGCTGTCATTAGTGCTGCGCTATGCATGTTTTGTACTACAAATGTGCGAGTTGCTGTGATTAAATGTCTGTAATCTAATACAAGATTATATGAATGGTCTGGTTTCATCACGGGAAACAAGGGATTATTCATTGAAGAGTAGCAACTGCCTATTACACCCTGGTATTTAAGTTGTTGGAGAATATACCTAACTTTTTTTTTAGCCTGATTTTTAATAGGGGTATTGTCTTTGAGGTTGTGGGTTCGACCTCAGTGGTGTTTCATGATAAGGGGAACCATCATCCCATCACACATGGATGCGATATAATGCGCGAGCGTGTGCTAATGCCCACTCCTTGGCATATTAATGTTTTACGTGTTTTGGAATGAGGTTGGAGAAGGCAGGATACATTACCATTTCTCCATTTGGGCCGTCCTTGAAAAAATTTGGTGGCCAGTCATTTTCGGCCAGGAGGATGTCATAGCCAAATGACAGATTCTCCCTAAAGAGACCTTTAATTGGTCTTTGTATGTCCCACTCCATCTGGAGTTGCATCTCCCATAGGCGATGCGGAACACTTACCCGGGTATCCAATGTTTCCAGCTGGAGATAGTCACTCAGTGCTACTGCTGCCAGACAATACATCAGGTTCCGGCAAACTATTGTGAACTCTGCCTCACAGTCCAGCATGGTCAGAGCCCATGCCCCGTTCAGAAGCAGAGTCCTCAATATCTGCACCATGCCTGACCTTAAGTTCAGCTACCTTCTTCATTTTGAATTGAGTTTTGGATGTTTTAGGTTTGTCTTCCTGTTTAATAATGTAGTCAGATGAGCATTGTGAGTCCATCTTCAGTTTCACGTACTCCTCCGATCTGTGCTATAACTGTCCACCTCTCTCTGAACATTTTTCAGATGACTCCTTAAAAGAACAAGACAAACGTATCTCAGTATCCTGATACCTGTCAGGTGGTCTAATAATATCACGGTTACACAGGCTATAGCACTTCTCAGTGGCTTCCTGTTGAAGACACCCATTCAGCGATGTAGTTTTGTCTTTATATTTTTTTATTATCCCACTTCCTCTTTGTAGAAGACTTGGGTGCTTGCTTTGAGGTATCCTTTTCAGAATTACTCTTTATTTGTGGTTTACCAAGTTTGACTCCCAAATTATCTCTACCCAGTGTTGTGTAGTTCTCCTCGATAATTTTAGGTAATTTGCAATCCTGTTTTCCTAGATCCAAATCCCTTAGAGGCAGCGTACAGCCAACGCAGATGCTTCCTCTTTAATGTTACTTAACATAATGGCGGATACTGCGGTGAAGTTGCCCATCAGTTTCATGCCCAAATCCAGGGCAGCTGCTGCCCGTACTCATTTTGGATCTGTTTAAGAACTTCCAGCAAAACAGCTAATGAAGGGGTACGGTGTGTTCTGGTATATGCTGCAGCAAAAACTGTACCCCAGGGGGTGCAGTCTTCCACAGGGGGAGCAATCCCCATTGCCAAGCATACTGTTAAAATCCTGTATTTTTCCTGGGGTCCCATATGGGGAAACACTGCTTCAAGCTGACTTGTTTTTTGTGCAATCCAGAATGGAACCTCCTCCTACCTGATGGGAACCTTATCCATTATTGCATTTAGTGTGTGTGGTATAATGCCCGGTGTAGCCAATTGGGCCTGTGCATAGCTGATTCTATGCACCCCCTCAGGATATGTTGGTCTGTGGTCCTGCTAGGTCGTGGTGCCACCATAAGTATCTCTAAACCTAGGAAGGTAACAAATGGATTGGGCATCCTCAGAACATCACAGCCCTGACTCCCCAAGGAATCATGATAACAGACCTAGAACCTTTTCGCTCAGTCACTCATCCATGCCCAGACAGATACACAAGAACTATACAAACCTTTGTGAACCATTGTGATTCTTGTGTAAAATATATGCGCTGCAATGATTAACGGACAGAAGCAGATGAAAGTGATCAGTACTATGAGAACAGTGAGAAGGATAATCAATTCCCCCATTGTGCTAAAGCAGTGTATATATGCTGGCATTTAAGTACTGTGTATAGGGTACTCCTTCTATGTGCTCCCCAACCTAGATGCCTATTGCGGGTGATCTCCCAAAATCCCCTACTGGATGATCTACCTCCCCATTACCTAAAGGTAAGTGTATGCAGGTCCCCATCTTGGTCACAAGTTAGACATCCCTCCTTGCAGAAGGAAAACAGGAATCAGCTGGGCTGAAACTCCGACAACAGCAACCTCGCAGTAACAGCAAAGTGCTCCTCTGATTTGAACACAGAAATTAGTGTGTAATTATAATAACAATGGGCCCGATTCACAGAACTAACTTACTACAAAATCCTAAACTTACTACCATTTTGGTATTCACAGAAGGCACTTACTCATTTTGGTATTCACAGAAGGCACTTACTTATTTTGGTATTCACAGAATGCACTTACTCATTTTGGTATTCACAGAATGCACTTACTCATACTAACTTTATGTCCGCACTCGGGCCGGAGATTCCGGCCCGGTGGTGGAGATTCCGGCCCGGAGGTGGAGATTCCGGCCCAGAGGTGGAGATTCCGGCCCGGAGATGGAAATTCCGGCCGGTGGTGGAGATTCAGGCCGGTGGTGGAGATTCTGCCACCGGTTGAAATGTCCACAACCGGGCCGGAATCTCCACCTCCGGGCCGGAATCTCCACCTCCGGGCCGGAATCTCCACCACCGGGCCAGAATCTCCGGCCCGAGTTCGGACATACAGTTAGTATGAGTAAGTGCATTCTGTGAACACCAAAATGAGTAAGTGCATTCTGTGAATACCAAAATGAGTAAGTGCCTTCTGTGAATACCAAAATGAGTAAGTACCTTCTGTGAATACCAAAATGTGTAAGTGCCTTCTGTGAATACCAAAATGGTAGTAAGTTTAGGTTTTTGTAGTAAGTTAGTTCTGTGAATCGGGCCCGATATCCATACTTCTGTGCCGAGGCCTCAGCCAGGCTGTCATTGTTTATCCTCTTGTGATAGAAGTCGCCATACGGAAGAGTAACAAATAACAACATTTGCACAATGTATGTTTAGGCCTTGTGCTACATGTTCAAGGTGTTGTGATAGTCTACTTATGAAGTGGAAATATAAGCATTAAGGTTTCATAGAAACTAAGCCTGCTCTATCATACAGGCAAATGTGTGTAAAAAGTCATTGTGTAGAAAAGAAGGCAACTTAAGGAACGTGTGCATGTAAAATAGCAGTGCTTCTCCATGGGGTAAACAGCCATTACAACGAGGCTGTTACCACGCAAGTTGTTACATCGCATGCGTAATAACGCATGCGATGTAACAACGAATGCGATGTAACAACGATTACCATTACAACGCAAACCATTATATCGCATGCGCTTTTAAAATGCTTGCGATGTAATGGATATCCACATCGTTGTGAGAAAACTGGGCTGTTCCGTTTCCTCACAACGACGTGCACCGCCCCTCTGTCGACGCTGGAACCAGGAGAGAGGAACCACGAGGAGAGAGAGGTAAGGGGATTGTGCTTGGGGTGGGGTTACTTTTTAAGGGTTTAGGGTAGTGTTGAAGTAGTGTAGTAATGTTTGTGTAGTGTAGGGTTGTGTGTAGGGGGATGGTCGTGCTGGGGGTAGTGTTTTAGGGTTTAGGGTAGTGTTGTGGTGTTTGTGTAGTGTGGGGAAGTGTTTTTGGGTTTAGGGTAGTGTTGAGGGGGTCATGCAGGGTAGTGTTAGAGTGTAGGGGCCGGACTGGGGGTCGTGCGGGGGGTAGTGTTTTAGGGTTTAGGGTACTGTTGTGGTGTTTGTGTAGTGTAGGGTAGTGTTTTAGGGTTTAGGGTAGTGTTGTGGTGTTTGTGTAGTGTAGGGTAGTGGTTTAGGATTTAGGGTAGTGTCGGGGTCGTGCAGGGTAGTGTTTGAGTGTAGGAACGGACTGGGGTAGGGGAGGAGTCGTGCGGGGGTAGTATTTTAGTGTTTAGGGTAGTGTTGTGTTTGTGTAGTGTAGGGTAGTGATTTAGGGTTTAGGGTAGTGTAGGGGGTCGTGCAGGGTAGTGTTAGAGTGTAGGGACAGGACTGGGGGAAGGGGGAGGGTTGTGCTGGGGTTAGCGTGTTAGGGTTTAGGGTAGTGTTGTGGTGTTTGTGTAGTGTAGGGTAGTGTTTTAGGGTTTAGGGTAGTGTCGGGGGTCGTGCAGGGTAGTGTTAGAGTGTAGGGATCAGACTGGGGGTAGGGGGAGGGTCATGCAGGGGGTAGAGTTTTAGGGTTTAGGGCAGTGTTGTGGTGTTTGTGTAGTGTAGGGTAGTGTTTTAGGAATTAGTGTAGTGTCAGGGGGTTGTGCAGGGTAGTGTAGTGTTATTGTAGGGAGAGGACTGGGGGTCGGGGGAGGGTCGGGGAATTAGTGTAGTGCCGGGGGTTGTGCAGGGTAGTGTAGTGTTATTGTAGGGAGAGGTCTGGGGGTCGGGGGAGGCTCGTGCAGTGGAACTACATTAGGTATTAGGGTAGGGTAGCTTGGAATCACTTACCTTGCAAACGTTTACCATGAGTATACCTTTACCACACATGTCTTGGCGTTGAAATGGCAAGCGTGGTAAAGGTATAGTCGTGGTAAACGTTTGCGTTGTAATGGTACTCGTTGTAATTGACATCGCGTAGTAATACCCGCACTGTAAAGGCATGCGTGGTATTTCTATGCGATGTAACGAGTGCTATTCTCTACATGGGCCTAATACAACCATGTATATCTGTAGTGAGTAAAGACTGGTGTAATTACCAACCCCATCATCCATTTGGGGGAAACTGGGACAGTCCTACCATCCTGTGCGCAACCCCATCCACTTTGATTTATCTAAACTTAATTTGCATCTTGAAGTTCTTTACTTATTTGACTGTACTTGTTATTTGACTGTACTTTTCCATTTGCAGACTGGATATTGGGGTTTACCTGATCAGAGCGGTTCCTAATACAATTAGTTTTCCACTACTTTCGTATTCCCACATTCATCAATAAATTTACTGCACAAGGTAAAACCTCTCAATAGGTATTTCTCAAGGGAGGTGTCTCAATTGTTGCAATTGAACTACAATCATAACATTCTCCTCACTGGTGTAGATTCTTAATATTGATGGAAGAATGGCATATTGAAGTCATTATCTTTTTTTCTTAAATGTTATTTCATTTATTGAATATATTCTTTACTGAGGTGTTTGTAAAGTTTTTAATATTGAAATATTTTTATTTTTTAATTTAATTTGTCATTGTAATGTTTTTTTAGATTGTTGGATTTCATACAGGTATTGGGTGGGTACTGTTTTAAAATTAATATTTTAGATTACATTTTATCTATTAAAATAATTTATTATTTTATATATTGTTAATTATATTCTAAAAGACATCCTTTTTAAGATCAACTGTATTTATTTTTTGGGATGTGGGTTATAACAGGGTGACTGGGTGACAATGCTGTTTGACATTAATTACATTCTTAGTTTGTTTTATATTTTTAATTACTAATACATATTTTTTTGTTTGTTTATGAGGCTTATTTTTTGAGCTGTTGAATTTTATAGGGTTTTTGGTGGGTAATGTTTTACAATGTATTTATGTTTAATTTTTGTTTAAGACATTTGTGTATATGTTTATTTTGCTGTTTTATATTTTTTATATTTTTGTTTTTATTTAAAAAATAATTTTAATTGTAAATATAAAATTCAAATTTAGAATGAAAGTGTGTTATTATCCATCTATATGCCAGATAATCTTAATTGTAAAAAAGTATTCATATTTATATTACATTTGAAGTGTTCAATCTTTAAATAATTTTATTTTTCTAGTTTTTTGTCTGTAATAGCTAATAGATTACTGATACTTTTATTGTTAATTATTTTATATTTATTTATATGAATTTTCCCAATATGTCTTAGTTTGGACTTGGAATAGTAAATCTCCCCCTCCCTTACAACTCCGAGTACAACATTTTCGCCAATGTTAATAGTAAATCTCACCTCCCAAGTATCTAACACTTTCCCTAATGTTGCTTAGTTTGGAGGGGAATGTTAAATCTCACGCACAAAACGTTCCCCAGTGTTGTTTAGTCTGGAGTGGGAATAGTAAGTCAGCCTCCCGCCTCCCAGGCCAATGCTTTTTCTAATCCTGCTTCCCTCGGAATGAAAATAGTAAATCTGGTCCCTTCAGAGGTCAACACTTTCCAAAATGCTGCTTGGTTTGGAGTTTGAATAGTAAATGCTCCCATCATCTCTCGAGTCTAACACTTTCACCAATGTTGTTTAGTTTGTAGTGGGAATAATGAATGTGACCCCCTCGAGCCACCCAGAGCTAAACACTTTCCTCAGTGATGCTTGTTTTGAAGCAGAATAGTAAATTTAATTGTCAATTTGAGTTCAACACTTACCCCAATGTTGCTTAGGGCCTGATTACTATGACGGTGGGACCGTCGGTGGCGGTCCCACCGCCATCGTAATAGTAATCGTAATAGTAATAGCTGGCGAATGGTTGGCGGTCGGAGAGACCGACCGCCATGGATCCGACGGGCTCCCTGAGCCCGTCGGATAGAACCGCAATCCCTACAATACTGGTGGTGCCTGCCAGGCACCGCCTTAGGGATTACGATGTTCCTTCCCGCCGGCCCTTTCATGGCGGTTTACCTGCCATGAAAAGGCAGGCGGAAAGGGACATTGGGTGCCCGTAGCGGGCCCCCCTTCACCCGTGGCCCTCCGACATGGGCCCTGCGTGGCACCTATGGTGCCCCCCTACATATCCCTGCACCATGTGGCAGGCACCGCATGCACATAGTGCAGGGATATGCAAAAGGTAAATTATTTGTACTGCGGTGTGTGCTGCAGCCCACAGCACACGTTGCAATACAAAATATACACTTTGCGACCTCCTTGAAGGCGGTCGCATTGTGCTTAGCATGTCGGGACCGTCGACAGCTAGTCGATTGGTCCCGTCCCCGATATAATGGCGGTCGGACAAAAATCCGACCGCCATCATAATGAGGCCCTCAGTTTGGAGTGAGAATACTAAATCTGCCCCTTACCCACCAGAGTCTAACCCATTGTGCAATGTTGCTTAGTTTGGAGTACAAATGGTAAATGTGATCCTCCCCATGCCCTCCCCAAATAGATGCAACTTTCCCAAATGTAGTGGGGCTGGATAGTAAATGTGATCCCCACTCTACCAAATTTAGTTTAATCTCTTAAAAATAAAAATGTTTTTTAAAACGTTTTACATTTTCATAGAATGATAAGAATCTATTTTGTAATTTAAACATTTAAAAATGAAATGTGTTTGTGAAGATATTTAATTTTATTTCTTGTTTTTATATGAATAGAAGTAGAATCACACAGAGGCAAATTACGCAAATTTCACACACCGCTAATATTTTTGTGGTTGATATTCAGATTACAGTGTCTCAAGCATGACAGTAGGACCCTAGAGGGTAAGCAGATACGTTGGGTTGCAATTATCGGGACCATTTAAACATTTCTAGTATGCTCATATAGCTCTTTCCTTTTCACGCAGTTTATCGGCCATTATTCAGCACGCCATCATTTACGGCAGATGCAGTAGAGTGTGGGTTTTCCATATTGAGAATCCAAGGTATCACGGACGTGTTTGTTTGTGATTGTGTTTACTGGTTCACACACGAGGTGCGGGTTAGTGGTGAGGCACTGGTAGTTTGCAGTAAGCACGATTTAGAGGTCGGTCCGCATGAAGTTTTTAGATGTTGATGACTATACACATGGCACCATGATTATTGCGCACACAGATAAAACAGGCTGTTGGTTATGTACTTGCTGTATAACAAACATGGTTGACATGTAATCCTTTGGTTTTGTTCCTGCAGGAGGTTTCAGGAAAACACTCAGAAAAGAATTTTTTGAACCGTTGTATTACACAAATTAAATGTTCTTCCCCCTGAAGAAGGGTTGTTTAACCCGAAATGCATTGGGGTTTTCAAGCTTGTTTTCATTTACTAATGTATTAGCATTTGATGTTAGGGGTACAACCATCCAACTGAATCAAAGTTGGACAATAAGAATGAATGTATAAATATCAAGAAACTTAAAACACTGTTTGCATCATGTTTAAAATACTGTTGAACCAATGAAATAACAATTGATTCAATGAATATTGAGTACATGTTTTGATTTTGGAGTAACATTATAAACAATCTTTAAATATTTGAAGAAACTTCGGGCACGCAGCTGTGCGTTGTGACGTGTGACAGAGTCTCTCTGTCTCCTATATTCATAGATTCTCCAGGTAGGGTTAGTGGCAAACCCTCATCACAACAGCACGCATGGTTAAACAAATTACAGAGTAAACACACAGGCATATACATACACAAGCAAGGTGTGCAGGTTGGCAACACTTTCATGATATTCAGAACTGCAATCCTCCTCTCTCAGTGGTGTACAAGCATCCTGTGGGCCCTTTTCCAACCAAGAAAAATTGAACTTTCACATCATACAATTTTATTAAAACAGTTGGGATGAGGTTGGCCCTTTGAACCCCTGGGCACAGGCATCAGTGCACCTACCTGACTAATGATAGCCAAACCAATACTTGTGGTCCTCTGAACTCCTCATTCTATGTGTCTTTTCTCTCTTCTACTGTTATTTCTCTCGTTTGCTCCCCTCATCTAATCCCTTTCACTGTCCCTCCTCCCTACAACCTTTCAATCTGTTTCTTTCTTTTACCCTATCAATCATATTTATTTCCTTCTTTCATTTCCCACTTTATCTCCTCTTCCTACTATCTTTTACTTTCTCCTTTGTCACCATTTTCTCTCTCTCACATTCTTTTCCCTCCTTCTCACCTCTTCTCCTATCTTTCTTCTAACTGAATCTCTCCAAACCTCAGTTCAATCCCTTGTCCTCCCTATCTCTTTTCCTCCATTCCCCTTTGCATCTCTATCTTTCCTTTGCTTCTCTAGCTCACTCTTCTCCTTTCTCCTGTTATCTCCAACACAATAATATCTGCCCTTTTTTTGCCCCTATCGCAATATTGCTTGTTCTTGTCTTCTCGCTCTCTTTTTTTCTCATCCTTACCTCTTCCCCTTCTCTTACATTGTTCTCTGCCTGCTGCCATTCAGACACTGAGGGGCATATTTACAAGGGGATTGCTCCACCGGAACATCAATTTTACCGATATTCTGGTGACGCAATTCCCTGCACCATATTTACAAAGTTGCTTTAAGACACTTTTTGTGGCTTAACGTCACCTTATAAATTCTGCAGCACACATAGAAAGAGCAAAATGCCATTAATGATGCTTTATGTGTCCCTTCATGCACATAAACAATCATTAAATAATGACAATTTGCTACTTTAATGTGTGCTACAGAATGCAGCACACATAGAAGTAAGTATTCGCCATTATTGATTGTTTATGTGCAGGAAGGGACACCTTCCTGCACATAAACAATCATTCCCTGCAATGCAGGCACCCTTGCACTGTGGTGCAAGGTTGTCTGTGTTGGCGCTAGGCAGCTATTTTTAGTGCCAACGCTAGGGAAAACAAAGGCGTGTGCCATATTGTTGTAAATATGATGCATCCCTGCGTTTTGGAAATGGCAGAGCGTGGCGCTGCAAAATTTCCTGCACTCTGACATTTCCTTGTAAATATACCCTTGAAAAAGGGAGATTGGCACACTTGTTCAGGGAGAATCTAGCATGGGTTACGGAAATATGGACACAGTTATCTGAGCAGAGACACAGCATAACGTATTATAATTTCTCAGTTCAGCCTCTTCGTCCACCATACTAGGCCCTGGAAAATTTTTAATGTTGCTGGCATAATTTGAATAATTTTGTGAATTTTGCATTACACTTGTAACGCAAAATTTCAGAAAATGCAACATTACACTATGTGGCGTAATTACACCGTTGTTCATGACATGAATTAGACTGCAGGCGTGCGAAAACAGTGTAAACAACCAGAATACGAGCTGCAGTTGTTCATGCCAGTTGTCTTTTGAGCACTTTTTCTGATGTGAAATGCATGCTCATGTCAAAATCTGATGCATTTTGTGTAAATTACTATACTAAATGGTGGGGTTGAATTTCATGGAATTACACATATTTTCGCATAATTCTCCCAAGATTTCAAAAATAAATTACATGAATTTCGCACACAACCTAAGAAGCTGGGGGTTTTATTAGCTAACATTGTTTACATTACCTGTAAAGTGTTTGGACACAGAGGAGGGTGATACAGAGCTATATAAACCTCTCTAAAAAATCATCATAGTATTTCATTGAACGAAATGTCCCTTTCTCCTTTGCATTTTTTTTAATTGCCTTCCGAAAAAATGTTGGTTTCCCATCTAACAACATGCACCACAAACTGAATTGTGTATTGGCGCTGAAATACTAAGAGTATGTATTAACAAACTCGTTGCCTTGACCTCACAATGAAAGACCTTCTGAGCCCCTGTTGAAATCGGAGCCTGTGATTCTTAGATTGAACACACATTTCTTCCCACTGAGGTATCTTACCAACTGCAAGTGAAGGTGTTCCCTGTTAAATGTGACATTTAATTTTTCCTCTAAATCGACCCATTTAATTTTGGTATCTAATCGCTTACTAGATTCTTCCTGTCTAAAATTCACTCCTCGCATTCCCATCGGACTTGTTTCTTAGGACCAGCTGCCCAGAGAAGATTAGGAGGGCCTGGATCAATAACATGTACAAGCAAGAAAGGAGAGCTGATTAGTGATATGGATTTATGGGAATGGGGAGTATCCTTTTTCTATTCTCTAATAGGACCCTCGGGAATCTATAAGGTAAAGGGCTAATTAGGAATGGTTGTTCTTGCTCAATACATTTAATTTGTGTTCAGAACTAGGTAGTTCATACACATTTCGTAATCTGGGCCTTACTTTTTGTGTTGCGTCACTACAGAAGAAAAAGTAGGTACGTTTTTACTCACATACAAAATGCTTGCGAGCAGTGGCGAAGCAAGGGGGTGCGGTGGGGGGTGGTCCGCCCTGGGCGGCACAAGTTTTTTACTGCGGCAGTCTCCCCCCCGCTCTTACCTGCCGTTCTCAGGGCGGCAATTGCCCCCCCCTGCTCTTCAATCGGCCGCCGAGGGGGCGGCACATGGAAAAAATCCCACCAGCACCCCCACGCCCCCGCTCTATGATTCGGCCGCAGCGGGGCGCCACGCGCAGCCAAAGTGCTAGCTACGCCACTGCTCGCGAGTTACCAGCCTGCACCATTCGAAAACACTCCTGAGAAAAAGCTGGCAGGGCATTCATTTTCTTAAACGTACTTTTTAGAGTACACAGTTAGAAAGAAGGGGCAGGTTTACTAATATCTGGTGCAAATCTGCAGGATTGTGTGAGAGGAAAAGAGCAGTGTAGTAACATATCCACAAAATATGGTGCTGCTGCTCTCTTCCCAAGTGCTGGTGCACAAGTAGGCTGCCTTGCACAATGCACACACCTTTGCACCACAGTGTGTGTGTGATGTCTAGCAAAAGTTTTTGTACTGGAAGCCCTTCCAGTGGAAAATACTATGCTCAGAAGTACTTTAATCTTTTCTCACATTATAAGTGTTTTGAACAGAGCAGCACACGTGCAAAGTTTTTTAAATAATTTACGAAAAAAGTTTTCTCCTACCTCATGGAGACTTGGGGGCTTATTTACAAGAAACTGACGCATCTGTATATCTGCGTCAGTTTCCCTGCCCCTGCGTGCGAAACCCTTGCGCCACCATGGATGCGCCGTATTTACAATACAGCGCACCATGGTGCACGGATTGACAGATGCGCCAGAAATTTTGACGTATCTGTCGGCGCAAAAGTCGCACATTGCTGGAGTCGTGTCGCAAGCACGACGCAACTCCAGCAATGCATGGGGAGGCCTTTTCTGAATACACTGCGCCACTCCTTACGCCTGCTCCAAGCAGGTGTAGGGTTTTGACGCAGTGGCGTCCTAGAAGTGGCGCAGTGAAATCTTGTAGATTTCACTGCATCATTTCTACAAGGCTTTCCCGCGTGGGAACCCACACCATGCATACATTATACCTGAAGCAGGTATAATGTGGCGCAGGGCTTTACAAGGTGACGCATCTCCCTAGATGCGTCACGTTGTAAATAGGCCACAACGTGAGACATTGTATACGCTGCCAACTGCATCACAAAAAGTGACGCAACGGTGGCTCAAAAGTGTCACAAGGGGCTTGTAAATCTGCCCCATATTGTTTTGGTGCAAAGTGCTGTCTGCAAATTATATTACATAGGCCTTTGCATAAAAAACCATTGGTAGTAGCGGGGGAACAGCCATGTACCATCCATGCAACCCTGCCTTTACGCAAAGTAATGTAAAGTAATGCACAGTGCTATTTTGCATTAATTTTAGACAACTTTCAGCTCAAATAAACTTTTGTGCTGGAAAGCTAACAGCAAATAAACACTTTGCACTGGTTTGCATCACTTTTTGTGACTTTGCTTTGGTGGAACATATTGATATATAAGGCCCCAGATGTCTAAACAAAGAACTCAGAATTTGCAGAATTGTGTAGTGCACATTTGCAGATTTTTCATGTCTTTTAAAGAAAATCAGTACAGATTCAGTCAGGTGCACAAAGATAGTTTTTTTTTAATTTACTTGGTTAGTATACTGGTTACTCTTCGTTGAAATGCCTGAATAAGTAGCACAAAAATTGTCTGTGCCAATGTTCCTGTAGGAAACTGGCTCTCCATATAGTGCACCAAAACGAGGTACATTGTGCAGAGAGTTCAGGCAACCCTTATTGGTTTACAGAGGCACAAGTAGCAAATGCTCTCTTTTGTGGTAGTTTGGGCAAGCAGTTAGGCTTATCAGAGGGTAGTGCTAAGCATTTGTTATACTCACAAAGACAATAACTGAAACACACATTCAAGAATAAATCCGGGGACCAATTTAGAAAAATAACATGTATTTTTAAATACATTTCAACACCAAGAAATCACGTGCACTCACAGTTGTTGGTCTTCACTGGATGAGAGGACAAAAATAGGACAGCTGGGCCACTCTCAAAGTGGGTCTCTGTGTGCTGATGTCCCTCGATGGCTGCTTGGTCTTGGAGTTGTTGAAACAGGCTTTGATTGCTGCAAGGGGTCCGGTACCCTGCGTATTGGTGCTGTGCGGCTCCGGCTGGTCCTGGCATCTTCTCACTTGGTGGGGAGATGGATCTGACCCTCTGGAGCATGGAGGCCTCTTCCTGAGTGGCTGTTGCAGACCAGAAGGTGGCAGAATGGTGGACCGGACTTTGCTGTTTGGTGCCTGCAAGCTGCAGGTGAGTAGCTCCTCTACTCCAAGGGAGTTTGCTGGCAATTTCCAAAGTGCTGGCACCCCACCGGGGTTTTTGGCAGATGCACAGCAGCAGGACAAGTCAGTTTGTTACAGTTGTTGGGACAGGTGCAGGTAGGCAGGGTTTGGTGCCAAACAATCTGAAGCTGGTCCTCAGTTACGCTTTCTTCACTCTTCTTTGTCCTCTTCTTCTTCTGTCCGTCAAATCTGAGCTCCTGGTGTCAGGGGTGCCACCTAAATACTCAATTTAGGGGCGTTAAGGGAAGTGTAAGGTAGTAGCCAATAGGCTACTTACCTTTGGCCTGTCTACACCTCCTATATGACTACTTCCTGTGGGAAGTGGGCATAACCCTGACCCAGTGTATCTAATATCACCAAAAAACAAGCTTGTAGAATTGCATTTTTCATGTTCACTTCAGGTAGCCCACCTTAGGGCTGGCAGTAGCCTGATAGTGAACATCCCTCCTGACTAGCTAATTTTCCCTCTTGTCCTGGTGCCAAATGGGCCCTGGGCAGGGGGTGCCATTTCCCCTGTCTGGGGGAAGCTGGGGTCACATATCTAAGGTGACAGAGGCCTTTAAAGACTCCTGCCTTGATATGCTGATTATCAGCCATCCTGCTTGGAGGAGATGACACACCTCTGGCTGGAGCAGGCATTGTTTCTGACCTCAGAGAGCATGGGCTCTCAGCTGCAGGGGGTCAGAAACCTGTCTGTGGTGGCAGGCTGGTCTACACCCGTCAGACAGTACACTAGAAGATGGTAGCTTTTCAGGGGACACCTCTAAGGTGCCCTCTGGGTGCATGTATTATTAAATCCACCACTGGTATCAGTATGGGTTTATTAAGATCAGGTGTTTGATACCAAACCCCATAGGTTTCAGTGAAGCCATCATGTATCTGGGAAACTCATAATGACCAGTGCCCACTACATGTACTCAAGATGGCTTCCCCGTTCACTTGTACTATCTAGTAATTAGACTAGGCAACACAAGGGCATATCTGCTCAAGGAGATATGTCCTCACATGTAATATAATGCACCCTGCCTTAGGGCTATAAAGCCTTATGTAGGGGTGACTTACATGAATTTTGTGCATGTTTGGGGACGTCGTGTTTTCATTTTTGTCTGCACTATTTTGCACAGCCTGCCATGGCAGTCTGCATGAGTGTAGTTGTGGGTCCCATAGGGTGGCGCAAAACATGCTGCAGTCCTTAGGTGCCCTCTTTAGTACCCATGCCCTAGGTGCCAGGGATACCATTTACTAAAGAGGTGCTAAAGGTCTTGCCAATTGTGAAGCAATTGCACAGTTACCTTTTTTCTGGGAAAGAACACTGGCACTGGTGACCTGGTTAGCAGGAACCCAGTGCACTTTTGCGAAAGTTGCATCAAATACCAGGCAAAAAATGGGATGACCATGTCAAAAGTGGCACTTTTCCACAGTTCACAATAATTATTTTACACTGTGAGTGGCAAAAGTGTGTCCATGTGCATCCTTGTCTTGGCTCTGAGCTGAGTATATTGTTGAGTCTCAATGTGGGAGATTATAGGTTTGGAGGTGGGGTGAGCAAGATTTATTTTAAACTGCAATCAACCCAGAGGTTGAGTGGTCAAGTTGTACGAGTTGGATGGTCATTTTAGGGTACTAGATCTAAAGCAAAAAGTGTTTATTGTTGATGCATGTCAGCACTGAATGGATGTCAATTCAATTTAGATGATACTGTTTGAGAGAGGTGGGTTATTTCAAGAGTGGTCAAGTGAATAAAAGAGAGGGAGAAAGAGCATACTTAAAATCAATATTAACTGAGATATCTGAAGTCTAAATAGTAATAGATTTGGTCACTAAATTCAACTGAAACATTGGTCTCTATATATGAATCAGGAACCTCAAAGAGGAACCTTGGACTGATGTCTGTCACAAACAGATACAGGAGGGCAATGAAGAGGTAAAAAAAAGGAGGAGAGAGAAAGTGGAGGGTAGGGGAGAGTAAGAGGCACATTTGATAGAGAACAGGGTGAGGAAAAGACTGGCAAGAGAAAAGGGTCAACTTGGAGATTAGGCTGTTGCTTGAGGAAGATAGGAAGAGAAGAGGGTGCACGAGAAGAGAAAGTGAGAAGAAAGAGGAATGAGATCAAAATGCTGAACCCGAGGAAGAAGGGGGAGAAACCGAAAATAGACAAAGTGATGAAGGGATGAGAAGAGGCTTTAGGAGGGAGATAAATTAAGAGGGGTGGAGATGTATATTTTTAGGATTTGCCCAGTAAACATCGGTCTTGAAATTGCCCTGAAGAGAGTCATTCTCTCCCTATGTTCCCATCCTAAGTAGTCATGGTGTCTGTACAAATATATTTAGGGCTGCTGCCTGTCAGAGCTAAGTTTCCCTGAATAATGGGAATTAAGTGAAACCTGGTACAAGCTGCTTCAATATACAAAAGTAAAAATGATGAGTATTGTCAGTGCTTGTTTTATGCATGATGCAAATAAAAGAGTTTGCTCCACAAAATACGTGAATAGGGTGATAAAGTTAGAAAGTGGCTCCATGCCAAGAGTGATACTTTCAGTCACTCGTGTGTTTTTAGGTAACACGAAAATTCCTTTCACGCAGTGATTTTTAACACATAATTATTATTAAAAAAAACAAGATTGTAAGTCCAAAAATGCAAAATGCATCTAGTAGAAAAAGCCAAGTGTGGCTAAAGGTGATGCATATGAAGTGGGGGTCAATTAATAGCACTGAGGTTTACATTTCATTTTCTACTTGAAACAAGTACTCACAGTTTTTGAAGCAGAGTCCACACATTTTTAAAATGTTAAAAAGCAGAGGAGGTTTCAGTTTGTAATTTTCTACTATTTGTCTTGGTGGATATTATGGGTTAATCTCACAATCTAGGCACAATGCAGATTTTGCCTTTCATGTGCGGATGTCGTTTTGCATTTCAGTGCCAATGGGCAAATATGGACACTCATCTAATATAAAATGGCATAATAAAAAGTGGGTTGCTGCACAAAATCGGAGTCTCCACTGGAGTTTAAAAGCTGTCTGCAATCAAAGACACAATGTCCTCCTTCCATCTCTCCCCCCAGAGGTTTGGACCCTGCAGCCCCACTACTCACATTGTCAACACCTTCAGCACAAGCAGTTCGTGTGGTGGTGCCTCAGTTCCTCCCTTTTGCTGTGTTTCACAGGCATTTGATCCTATCTGGCCCTAGTTTTTGCCAAGATACCTCACCCACTCTGCCTCTAATGGGTCCTATACAGGTGGCAAGCACAGCGTTGCACTATTTGAGATGCTAGCGTTCGTATTCAATTCAGAGACAAGTGGCTAAACAGATTTGCGTGCCACCGCCATAAAATAGCAATTCTGAATGAACCCTTGGAATATAATGGTTTGTTTACACAGGACTTTAGGCATATAGAAGTAGCAGATGATAAATTAGACATCTGTGTACCATAATCATTTACAAATCTGCTATTAGGGCCTGATTAGGATGGCGGTCGGATTTACGTCCAACCGCCATCCCTTCGGAAACGGGACTGCCTGACTAGCTGTCGGCAGTCCTGCACCCAGAATCACAATGTGACCGCCTTCAAGGTGGTAGCAATAAGTATCCTTTGTATTGAGGCGTGTGCTGCGGCCTGCAGCACAGTCGCAATACAAAAATACACATCTGCCATATCCCTGCACCATTTGGCAGGCACCGTGCAGTGCCTGCCAAATGGTGCAGGGATATATAGGGGAACACCATAGTTGCCCCCAGTGCCCATATCGGAGGTCCAGGGGGGAAGGAGGGCCCCCAAAGTCCATTTCTGCCAATTTGAAAAGGCTGGCGGAAAGGGACATTGTAATCCCTACGCAGGCACCGCCACTGTTGTATGAATGCAACTCCCTCTGACGCACCGACGGGCTCCTTCAGCCAGTCGGATGCATGGCTGTTGGTCTCTCTGACCGCCAGACATCTGCCCGCCATCCTAATGTGGTGGGCCGTAAACAGTATCACGATGGAGGTGGGACCGCCACCGATGAGCTGTCGGTGGCGGTCCCACCGTCATCGTAATTAGGCCCTTAGTTTCTTAGGGAAAGGATTGCTATGTATTTTACTTGGGAAAATATCCACGTGGATTTGGAAGCAAACGTATTTTTCTGTAATGGGTTTCATTTTATTTTCAGCACACTAGGCAGATTGCGCATATGGATATTTCCCAGTTCTCTGCGCATCTGAGCACGTGACTGCGCAGCATTAGATACGAATATGGGCGAGCGCACAAGCCTGCCACTTAGAAGGAAAACAGGTATGTGCATAGCTTCAGGGCCGGTTTTAGAGGCGCCTGGTGCACAATCTTTATTGGCACCCCTCCTCCTAGTTGCCTCCTTCTCCACAAATACCCTCACTACCAACTTTCAACAGTCCTCTCATCTTTCCACAGCCCCTCTCTCATATGAATATCTTTTGCTTTAAAGCACTACTCATACTACCCCTGGTGTGTGAGAGCACTTTACATCACACACACATTGCACAGAGGGAATGATTCTTGCATGTGTAAATCAGTCTATAGGAAATGTTACACAAAACAATGAGGATTACTGTTCGGTGATCTGCAAGTATACATTCTTTGCAGCAGGTATACTAACCCTCTGAGCTACTTTATGATGCACCAAAACTGCCACAAGACTGCTCTCTCCAGCAGAAACATTAATCACCTTCGTAGTCTTGACTTTTTTATTGTTGCCTGAAAACTGCTTGACATGGAAGGAAACAGCAGGTGCTTTTAAAATCAAAAGTTATTGCTGAACACAGTGCCTCTCCCTAGGTCAGGGCCAGGTGCAGCTGCAGCATCGCCCTAAAGCTTGCCCTACATAATATATTTGGTGAAGTCCTGACTAGTCTGTACATGAAATGAAAAGAGAGGAAATCAATAGAAACAAGATATGAAAGGTAGGATCTACTCCTCTAGCTAAATTATTTTAAAATACTTTACTCTCTCTCTCATAACTTATACAATATATATTTGTTTACCCTATTCCGCAAAGAACCAAGGCAGAACCAAGGGCCGTAGCTTCGTCAGTGAAATTCTTTGGAGGGGGTGGGGGGGGGGGGGTGAATGTCAGATTTTCAGATTTAACAACTAAAATAGGAGCGGACTGCAGGGTTGAGGGGTGAGCTGACCAAGATTCGGGATTTACTTTTTTCACGTAAAACTGGGTCAGTCAGAATAAACATTTATTTCAAAGGAGAAAAGGACTTCTTTGAAGGGCATGTGGAATAGCTACAAATGGCAAGAGGTTCAACAAGGATGACAAGGGAGAAGAAAAATTAGAAGTAGTTTCTGAATCACAGTGCAATCAGCGAAAGGACAGCAATCAAGCTTAAGCAATCAGTACTTGATCCATGCTCCAGCCGAAAGAAGAGGAAGTGAAGCCAGCATGTGCTGGCCAATTAGAGGGCAGCAAATAAGAGTGACAATGAAAGCAACAAATGTTAAACAATGGGCGGGCTGCAAGACCCTTGTTGTATGCAATGTCTCTTGCAAGCGAGAGTGAATGCACTGCCGCAATACCTAAAAATGGCCCACCAACTGGCCTTTGCCATAGGCCCCTCAGAGAATGGCCAATTGCTCACCCTGAGAATGCAACCCTGTGTGCTCCATATGTTGTAATGCTGATTAAAGTTTGCACTAAGATCACACAGTTGATAAAGCTGCGAAGCAGGTGTTTCCACCCACGTTTCTTTGTTACTAATATCAATGGTTTCCTCTGCCTTATCAAAGATACCAATTTGAGGGGAGGCTCAACCTCAATGCATCAGTGATAGCAAAACAAAGAAATGTCGGAGATCCTCAGAGTCGGCTCTCTGGTTACTACAAGTCTTTTTATTTTTTACAAAGCGCAAACCTTATAGCGCGAAAGGCATTAGAGCACTTTACATGAGCAACAGGTTACATCGCACAATCTCAGCTTTATTTTTTTTATTCTTAATTTAGACATGGGAGAGCAATTTGCCCAGTATCACAGGATGTTCAGCCGACGCCAAGATCTGAGACTTATTCCCTCATTTCAATGCTGATGCAATGGCTGCTCTGTCACATCTCCTCCCTTGTGTCTTCAGTGAGGCACATGGAGGGGCGGAGCTCAGATGAAGACATTTTTACTTTTGGGGTCTACGCTTGAACTGCTGAAAAAAGCTCAAGCTGAAATGCACCCTTTCGGGTTTTATGCGTGTGCTTTCTGTCCTGCGCCAAACAATTTTTGTGTTTAAAAAACTGTACTAGGGAGGGAAAAGACAGTGGCTGGTTTGTCAGCCTGGCTCTTTTTCGCGATCCAGTCCCTATAGTGAAGAACAAAACATTCATCCCGAGCCACGCTTGCACAATATTTGGCTCGTCCACCTACTTTTAAGTTTGATGAAAGTGAGTGGCCAATGTCTGCTGAGACATATTTGTCAAGGGAGAATGTTTCAGAGCGATTGTTTGTGCAGCTTGGCTGGAGCCTCCCATGAGCTCAAGGCAGCTCAGCGTGATGAACACCTGCTTCCGCACAAGCAGTGCTTTCATCGCAGAGTGCACAACATCTGTGAAAGGAAAGATACAGCGAGATGGCTTAGCTCGGAATTGCAAACGTGTCTGGTAATTTCCATCTGTGTGTCCATGTACAGCACGAAATCAGTGCAAAATACTACCAGCCGACTCTTGGTCTCTACAAGCAACACATAAACAACAGTGATTGAAGCAGAAAAAAAGAAGTGCTAGTACTCTTTGTACGTGTACACTGATTGCAGAAAAATATGTATTGACCAATTCACTTAAGCTGCAACACCTTCATCTTTTTGGCACACTTCCCACCCCTGCCAAGGCTGTTATTGAAAATATTTCACATTTAGAATTTTACTCAGCAGGAAGGTGGGTCTAGTTCGCACTATATAAAAATAGTAAAAAAAAGAAGGAATAGTACATCAATCACAGCACTGCGGAGGGGCACTAATTAAGATAAATTAATCTGTACTTGGCCCATGCTGTACACAAAGGAAAGGAAGTGACACATGAAGTAATGCGCCCCAAGCACTGCCGAATTAGAATGCAGCAAAGAAGAGTGATAATGATGCCAACGAATGATATGTAATGGACACGCTAAAAGAGGTATTTTTTCTTTCTTAGGCTTCACCTTAAAATGGCTACAGGATGCAACCATGCAAATAAGGTTTTACATCACATGCGGGACACCTTGAGAAGCATACTTTTATCTTCTTTTATCTTCTTTCAGGTCACTTTGGACACTGCTGAGGATGTATAGGTATTGATAACTGCTGGACTTTGTCCTTACTGCAGGTTAATCCCCAAACCTTTTGCCATACACCCTCCTGTTTTCTGAACCTGTTTTGTTGGCTTTTAGGACTCTGCACAATTTACCACTGATAACCAGTACTAAAGTGCTTGTGTTCTCTCCTTAAAAAACATGATAAAGTTGGTTTACACCCAATTGGCATATTTAAATTTCTTGTAAGTCCATAGTGAGGTGGCATTCCCGGTGCCCAGGGCCTGCAAATTAAATGCTGGTAGTGGGCCTGCAGCACTCGTTGTGCCACCCACTTAAGGAGCACTTTAAACACGTCTCAGGCCTGCCATTGCAGTCTGTGTGCGCAGCTTTAATCTGACATTTCGACCTGGCAAATAAGACCTTTTGCCAGGCCCTAACCTTCCTTTTTTAATTATTTGGTCACTCATAGGGTTGTCCCTAAACAGCCCAGAGGGAAGGGTGCAATGTATTTAAAACATAGGACATGTCCTGGTAATGAAAAGCTCTTAAATTTGTTTTCCTCCACTGCAATGCTTACATCTCCCATAGGATAACATTGGATTTACCTTATTACATTTAATATGTTTAATTTCCAAATCGGAACAGGTAACCAGTTTGTTAGAAATTCGGTTTCTGGTTGACAGAGGTATGCACCCTGCCCAAGCCGGAACCACAATTCTTGTCAGGGTCAATATAGTACACACTAAAAGTTTACCCGTGCTCACCCTCTGGTAGCTTGGCACAGAGCTGTCGGGCTAAACTAAAGAAGCATTGTGTAAAGTATTTGTTCACACAAACATAGTAACACAGATAAAACACCACAAAAGTACTCCACACCAGTTTAGAAAAATAGCCAATCGTTATCTGAGTAAAATAAGACCAAAACAATAAAAATCCAATTTAGACAAGTCAGGATATGAATTTTGCAAGATTAAATCAATATGCAGAGCTTAGAAGTCAATAGATCCAAATGGGGCTATCTGATCACGCTTGACTGCGGCAAATTCAAAAGTTCAGTCCAACCACGATGGAGCATGTGCCGGATACAGGAGTCACGTAGTCCCACTGACAGTACCTTGGTTGCGTTGATGCTCGGGTACAATGCTTTGAAATCCAGAGGTGATGCATCGCTGTTGCCTGCGATGCATCGTTTTCAAAGTCAGGCAAAGTCAATGATGCGTCGATGACAAGAACCACTGGGCCAACAGTGATGCGTTGGTTAGAAGCCATGCCGGACCGGGAATGCATCGGAGTCGGGACAGGGTGGCACAGACATCGGCGATGCGTTCTCCAAGACTCACGCAGCAGCAGTTATTCTGAGACGCTGAGCAACAAAGTTGGAGCTACGCTGTAAGTCGAGGTTGTTGCGTTGCGCACTTGGTGAGCGGTGTCCACGGCTTCGTTGCAGGCAACGACAACGCATCGGTTTTGCACAGAATGCTCCAGTTTCAAATGACTCTTTGGATTAGATGCGTCGGTTTCTTGGGTTGTAGCACCAAACACTCACTTCCAAGGGCCCAGGACTGGATTAGGCACCACTTGGCAGAGCAGGACTCACAGCAGAGGAGCCCAGGTGCTGGTAGCAAGATGCAGGTGAAGTCTTTGATATACCTGAGACTTCAGAATCAAGCAAGCCCAACCAAGCCCTTGGAGAACCTTTAGATGTAGGATATAGAGAGTAAAGTCCAGTCCTCTCACTCCCAGGCAAGAAGCAGCAGACAGCAGGCCAACACAGAAAAGCAAGCAGGAAAGTGGTGGTCACTCCTGGCAGCACAACAGCTCTCCTTCCTGGCTGAATTCCCTCAGTCTAGAAGTGTTCTGAGTATATGGTGTCAGAAGTCCAGTACTTATACCTATTTCAGCCGTGAAAGAAGGGATACTTCAAAGAAAGGTATTTGTGCTGCACAAGACCCTGTCCTTACTGACCCTGGCTCCAGACACACTACATGGGGGTATACAGCTCTTTGTGCAATGACAGGCACAGCCCTATTCAGGTGCAAATGTCAGCTCCTCCCTCTCACTCTAACTCAGGAAAACCCATCAGCTTGGTGATGGGCAATCAGGATATGCAGGGCACAACTCAGCTCCCTTTGTGTGTGATTGTCTAGAGGGAATGCACACAGCCCAGCTGTCATTCAACCCAGATGTGTAAAGTAGGGGCAGGCAGATATGCTGAATGGTTACAGTAAGAAAATGCCAACTTTCTAAAAGTGACATTTTCAGACCTGCAATTTAAAAAACAACTTCACTAAAAGATGTCTTTTTAGACACCAAACTCCAATTTTCTATCTGCTCCCAATTGAAAGTTACACTTGTAAGGTGTTACAAGGCAGCTCCAATGCTAATCTATGGGAGAGATAGGCCTTGCTGTAGTGAAAAACAAATGTATTAGTTTTTCACTACCAGGACATATAAAACTGAAAAGCACATGTCCTACCTTTTAAATCTGTGGGACCCTTTCCACCTGACCATATACTTACCATCCCCGCTGTTTCACCAAAACTGCCAGAAATGGACACTCATTGTAGCAAATGCCATATGCCAGTTCCATTAAATATGTCATTTGTTGCCCACTTTATGGATGCTGTCAAGAAGCATAATTCTTAATATTTTTTTCACCTCATCCTTCCATCTTCCATTCTTCTTTAAACACAAGTAGATATCTGAAGAGCAAATATAGAATACATTTAACTTGAAATTACATTATATTAGATTACATACTGTTAGACCTGGCACCATTGGCGTGGGTCTTCCTTCCATTTTTGCTGTTGCCTCCTGTGTTTTGCTGTGTGTTGGACTCCGTTTGGCTGGTCTAGATGCTTTGGGCACTTTGCCACTGCTGTTCAGTGCCAAAGTGCAAGTGCTCCCTTTTGTAAATTGTGTTATGGATTAGTGTTTCCATGATTGGCTATTTGATTTACTTGCCAGACCCTAGTATAGTGCACTGTGTGTGCCCAAGGCAGCTGCTGGTGGGCTTGCAGCACTGGTTGCGCCACCCACAGAAGCAGCCTGTAAAATGTGACTAAGGCCCGCCATTGCAGAGCTTGTGTGCAGTCTGGGACTGCCATGTCGACTTTGCAAGTGCACACACTTGCCAGTCCCTAAACCTTCCCTTTTCTACATATCAGTCACACCTAAGGTAGGCCCAAGGTACCCCTGTGGGCAGGGTGCATTGTATGTGAGAGGTAGGACATGCCCTGATGTGTGTGGCATGTTCTGATAGTGAAATACTGCCAATTTCGTTTTCACTATTGCAAGGCTATCTGTTCCCATAGGACAGAATGGGGAGTTTGTTTATAACATCTTATAAACATAACTGACCCTAGGAACAAGGTAGAAAAATAAAGATTAGTATGCCTGAACTCAGAATGTTAAAGTGCATCTTTTAGTGAGGGTGATTTTTACATTCTGTGTTTGAAAATACCACTTTTAGAAAGTAGGTATTTTCTTGCCTAACCATCCAGTGTGCCTCTGCTGGGTTTGTGTATTGCATGTCTGGCTTTTGGATGACAGGGGCTGGAGAGGGGCAGTGGCTCCAGAAGTCTGATGAGTCAGGGCTGGGCTGAATAGACCTGGGCTGCATTTAGAGTAGGGGGAGGAGATTTCCTTTCACCTGCATGGGCCTGGTCTGCCTTCAGCAATGCTGTCTCCACCTCCTGCCAGGAAGCTGCACCAGTGAGGACAGAACTGGTGTTGGCCGCGTACAGACACTCTCTGCCTTCAGAGAACAACTGATTTTTGTGTATAAAAAGAGGGGCCCAGGCCCCAGACTTTTAGATCACTTCTGGGAAATCAAGAGGAACCTTTGCCAAGGAGAAGCGCCGGATAATCTGAGGAGGAATACTGCCCCTGTGCTGTTTGCTGTCTAGGGTTGGCCTGCAGTGGCTGCTTGCTGCCAAGGAAAGGAGAAAAAGGACTTTGCTGTTTGCTTTGTCACCTGCTTGAAGAAAAGATCTCCAAGGACTTGAAACTGAGCTTGCCTCTTGTTCTAAAGTCTCAGGGACATAAAGACTTCATCCCTTCTGTCCCTCTGCATCTGGAACTGCTGTTTCAGCTGCCACAGAAGGAAATTGCAACACCGACGCTGGCGAGCGATGCCGTAACCTGCACCGAAGCCGTGGGCACCGCTCGTGAAGAGCACGGTGCACCGCCCCGACTTGTACCGTAGGCCCGACGCCTACCAACGCCGTGCCACATCGACTCTGAAGCCATCATCAAGGCCGCTGCCTGCACTTGAGCCGAGGACACCACTCGTGATGCCCATGACGCAACGTCCTGACCCGCACCGCAGCCCCGACTTCACCAAAGCCAGTGCTTCACCAACACGGAGCCGATCCTCGACGTGGGTGACTCCCGAATCCATCGCACCATTGTAAGGAACCAACGCCTCGCCGCCATCTGTGATGTCACCTCCCCGACACAGTAAGGAACCGACGTCTCCCCTGCGCTGCAGTAAGGAACAGAGGCATCACCTCCCCATGGGTCGTAAGGAACCGATGCCACAGGTGCCAACGAAGCATCACCTCCCCGACGCCATGCCCCGTCTTTGCTTTCATCAATTCCAAGGTACTGTTCTTTGTGGGTCTGCTTGACTCCGGGCCCGATGCCACGCACCTCGCGGTCGGCGCCGTTCTTTGGGATTTTCATCTGTCACGATATCGTAATAACACCAGGTGGAGTTATTTGTTGCTACAAGCTTGATTTAAGTAAATAACCTATTTTGAGGATATTTTTGATACTGTATTGTGGATTTTTGTCGTTTGGTCTTGTTTTGGTTTAGATAAAGAATACTTATTTTTCTAAACTGGTGTGGTGCCCATTTGTAGTGTTTTCACTGTATTACTGTATGTGTTCACAAATGCTTTACACACTGCCTCTGAGATAAGCCTGTCTGCTTGTGCCAAGCTACCAAGGGGGTGAGCAGGGGTTATGTTAGAAGTTACCCCCCTTACCCTGCCTAGAAGCAAGGGTCCCTATTTGGACAAAGGTACCTACCTCTGGCAACTAGAGACCCCCATTTCTATCACATACTATAAGCAAGTGAGTAGCTAAATAAGTGGTTATGTCAGTTTATAAGAGGCTGTGTAAGTGTCTGAGTATGGGTATATAAATGGGTACATGAGTGGCTGTATGGGTGGGTGACTGGATGTGTGAGTGGTTAAGTGGATATGTGAGTGAGTGTATCAGTGCCTCTGTGGGTGTGTCACTGGATATGTAAGTAGCTGTGTTAATTTGTGACTGGATGGGTCAATTACTGTATGGATGTCTAAATGGGTATGTAAGTGGCTGTATGGATTGGTAACTGGCTGTGCTACTGGGTGTTTAGATGTTGAACTGTGTGTACAAGTGGCTCTATTAGTGGTAGATACATAGGTGCTGTGTGGGTGTGTGAATGTATGTGTAAGTGTCTCTGTTGCTGTCTGACTGGGTGTGTGAGTGGCTGAATGGGTTTGTAATTAGGTATGAAGTGGCTGTACGGGTGGGTGACTGGGTGTATAACTGGGTACATGGGTGTGTAAGTATGTGTGTGACTGACTGTCTGAGTGCTGGGTACATGAATGGCTATATAGGTGTGTTAGTGGGTGTGACAGTGCCTGTATGGGTGTGTGAATGACTATGCAGGTGGATGTATAGGTGAGTAAATGGATGTGTGATGGTTTTATGAGTGTGTGACTGAGTGTGCCAGTCACTGTCTGGCTATATGAGTGGTGGGTAAGTGTGTTTGTGGGAGTGTAACTGGGTGTGTAAGTGCCTGCCTGACTGTGAGTGGGTACAAATTACATACTATTAAATTACATACTGTAAGCAAGCACCCCCACCTAATTGCTAACATATTCATTCATTCTGACTTAGTAAAATAACTATATTTTCAGTATAGCAATTCCACTTCCTTCTTTGCTGCTCACTATATTTTTAGTTAAGGTTCTCACCTAAGCTCCCTTCTATTTTGCCTTTAACTGTAGTGTCTAGAAGCTGCACATTTTCATTCAACTTATATACACTCACAGTTTTGTTTTTTAAATATACTTTTTATAGTAAAACTTAATTAACATACCTGTAAAATCTCTTCGCTGTTTTGCAAATGTTATTGTCATATCAGTTAACATCTGTTTTCCACTACAAATTTCAAGTCCGAAATATTTCAATTCTCTTCCACTTTCAGTACAAAAGTCCCGATGATGGCTACCCTTCCCACAGGCTCTCAGCTATACTCCCATACTTAGCAAATCACATAGATCCTTTCATTTTCTTATACCACTTCTAAATGGTCACTATTTTTTAACCCTTTCCATGTTTCCTGTAAAGAAGCACATTTTGGTAGATTTTTTTGTGGATCCATTGATCCGCCGTGGCGCTCATCACAGCCCCTGTTTGAATCCATGGTGAATCCACGGATCTACGTGGAAGCCCTTAAAAGCATTCAACAATCTGCTGTTAAGGCTTTTCATTTATGGTTCATTTTGTAAAATATTGTCAATTACAAGACATACACTCCCTACTGAGAAATTTATGTACACCAGTCTGCTTTTCAGTCTCACATTGCAATCTCTTTAGTTCCCTTCCCCCACACTCTTTTAGCTCTGTTTCCATAGTAACCATGTTTCCAATGAACTGTAGCAGGTGTGGTTGACTGTCAGCAATTCCAAGTATATCACAAACATAACTTTTTTTCCCAAAGCCAGTCACAGAGGTAGTTACGTTTTTTCTTAAAGGCACTGCCTTATTTTAGTTCCCACATATCTCCACTATCCAATCAAATATGTTCTTTTATTTTTTACTTGCTGTCCTTCATTTTACCCGCCTTTCATCTTCAAAACTGTGTCATTCTGCTACAGCTTTTTCCTGTGTGCTACTCCTGCTTGTCTCCAAAATGATTAGAGTCTGAATTGTGGGCCATAGTTTTGTGTTTTGGGCCAGGGACAGTGCTACAAAGAGTGGCATTGACAGGGACCCATGTTTATCTAATGCAGACATTACTTGGTTTGGCCACAGAGGGTTAAAGTGGCATCAAGTGCTGCCTTAGATAGAAAGAATTGCGGATTGCCAACATCAAGACCTCATGATTGTGCATTGTGGTGGCAATGACCTAGACACAATTAATGGGGTAGGACTGGAATTCACAATGAAGGATACCTTTGGTAAATTAAAGACACTTTTCCCACATACTGCCTTGGTGTTCTCCAAGATTTTCCAAAGACAAACATGGCAGTGGTCAACCCAATTTTGTTTGCAGATAGAGAAAACCAGCTGTTTCTGCATTTCTCTGAGATCACAAAATGGGCTTTGTATACCATAACAACTTACGATTCAACATGGAAGGAATATATCGAAAAACAGAGTCCATTTCACAGGCAACAGGTTGTTTCTAAACAACTTAAAAGACTGCATTCTGTTCTATGTGTAATTATCATCTACAAACCATAAACACAAAGGCTCTTTTCAGAGCCAACCCTTTCCCCAAACACTGTGGGGTCGATTCCGATTCGGGCCGGAAAAAGCACCGACCGACTCGGATCCGGAAATAATACCGACCGACACGTACCTGTGGCGCCCGACACGCCAAGTACGATGCAAGGCGTGAAAAATCCGACCGACACGTACCGAAACCAAGTCGACCGACCGAGCCGCAAGGAAAACAGCAATCCGGCCGGAAAAACACGCGAATCCAACCGACCGACACGCACCCGGAACAAATCCGACCGAAACGTACATGCGAACTCCAAACTGCAAAGTACGATGCAAGGCGCGAAAACCACGAGCGAGTCGGACGGAGGCCAAGCCGCACGACCGACACGCATACAAAACCGAGCCGAAGCAACACAAAACACCGCGACCGACGCGTACGCAGCATAGAAAACTGCACAAACACAGCGTGAATGAAACGGAGAAGACCGTACGAGACAAATGCAGGGTCCGACTCGGTCACAAGAACGTTTCCAACATACACAAACAGCACAAAGGAAAAATCACCCAAAAAAGGCCAAACAAGCAATTACCAAGCCAATAAATACTGGGGGGTGGGGACAGAGAACAAAGACACACCCACAACTCCACCTATATAAAGGACACAAATCACAACCATGAGCCTTTGCAAATGCCATTCCACTGCCAGCACCCAAGAGAAAGCAACCACACACCCACAGCTCATCCCTCACACAAGCCACACACCATCAGCACACCAACAAATACCTACCTCACATACACCCAGCAAAACACACACTCACACACCCTCACCTGCACACCAACACACACATCACTCACCATCACCACCCATCACCATGCCCCCAAGAAGAATCCCAAGTTCCTAGATTGTGAATTGGAAGTCATGGTAGACGAGATCCTCAGGGTAGAGCCACAGCTGTTTGGCACACTGGTCCAACAGACCCCCATCTCCCAGAAAACCAAGATGTGGGAGAGGATTATCAACAGGGTGAACGCACAATCACCATGTCGGCGCACAAAGAGCGACATCCAGAACAGGTGGTATGACGTGCGCAGGAGGGTACGGGACCTGCTGAAGAAAGACTACATCAACAGCCAATACACCGGCAGTGGCCCTCCTGCCAAGCCAATATACCTCATGCCCTGGGAGGAGAAGGTGCGGGCCATCCTTCTGCCAGTGAGCGTATATGGACTAGAGGACATCCCAGAGCCTGGTGAGTACACAACAAATGTACACAATATACTGCCACAAAACACACACATCACTGTCAAGGGAGAGTCAAACCATGCACTCATAGCAATTACACAGCAACCAGAACAGAATCATCCCAAAATGTGTATGTCAGTCAGATAAACACAACACATGCCATCAAAAAAGTCACATCCAACTGTGCCAACACATGTACAAACACAACTACAACTACAGCTAGGCAGTGGCACAAATAGAACTAACAAACACATCCAGACATGTAGCCACCACAACAACACCAACACACAGTGAAGACCACTCAAAGGAAGGAATTCTGTGTATGCTGGCCAAGTCAGTGTAGCCAATAGCATCATGGGAGTTGCAGTCACACATATTGCCCCCCCACAACTGTCCCATCAACACCACCCTGAACCATGCTCACATCACAGGGAGTGGAGAAGGACTCACAAGATGGCTGACACTGGCTACTGCTGTGGGGAGCACAAGGCCCTGCTGCCAACTGTGCACCAACAAACAGCAGGACACCACTGACTGACATCCTGAGAGACAACTTACACTCCCTGCAATGCAAGCACGTTCCATGGTGGGATATCTGGCTAGCTGGGTGGGAAGGAGGACTTGCAGCACTGACCATAGTCACAAGCACCTCCCCTCACACACACCCCAACACAAACTCCACAGAACCCACCTGGTAGAATGCAATGCCCCCATCCTAACACAAGATCCCACAAAGAACCACCACCCTGGGTTATGTTGTGTGAAGCACAGGGACACTCTTGGGACTTCTAGCCAAACAACTGCCAGGACAACACTCCCAGCCATCCTGTCAGCACAGCCAGCCCACCCCACAGGGAAGCAGAGTCAAAAGGAAGGAAGCATGGGCATGCTGGGAAGGGGGAGGAGGCAATAGCATGATGGGAGTCGTAGTCACAGCTCTACATCCCCCACCACATGGCCCAGCAAGCTCACACTCATGCATGCACATCCCACAGAGAGTGGAAAGGCCCATCAAAGATGTCTGACACTGTTGCTGTGTCGTGGGGAGCACAAGGGCATGCTGGGTACTGCACACCAACCAACAGCAGGACACCACTGTCAGCCATCTTGCCATTGCTCTCACACCCACACACACTGAACTCCCCACAAAAGCAAGTAAGTATGGGAATGCTGGGAAGTGGGGTGGAGGCAATAGCATGATGGGAGTCGTAGTCACAGACATAGCTCACCCCCACAACTGTCCCATCAACACCACCCTGAACCATGCTCACATCACAGGGAGTGGAGAAGGACTCACAAGATGGCTGACACTGGCTACTGCTGTGGGGAGCACAAGGCCCTGCTGGCAACTGTGCACCAACAAACAGCAGGACACCACTGACTGACATCCTGAGAGACATCTTCCACTCCCTGCAACGCAAGCACGTTCCATGGTGGGATAACTGACTGGGTGGGTGGGTGGGAAGGAGGGCCGGCTGTCAACCAAACACAACCAATGCAGACCATGTTCACACCCCAGAAAATACATAGAAATGCCCAAATAATGCAGGACAATGTGCCACACCAATATCAACCCCTGACTGTGACGACTTAGGACAATGCAATGTACAGGCCCGCACCCAGAGGCACAGTCACAACTGTCATGTGTGTCAACCATTGATGCCTGCAGAAACATAACATACATTGTTTGTGTCTCCCAAAAACAGGTGATGATGGGGACACAGCAGCAGACGCTTAGGAGTCCCAGTCCCAGGCTCAAGAGGATGCAGAGCTCACTGGCGTCGTACAGCCTCTGTCCTCCTCGGACGATGAAGACCAACCTGGCACATCCGGTGCAAGTCAACATGCAGCACCATCAGGACCACCAGCTGCACCCCCTGCACCCACCCCTCCAACGACTGTCACCACAAATACCATCCCTGCCGACATGGACAGAACAAGGAGCAACACCAGCACAGGGACCCTGGACCAACCTGGGGCCATGGACACCACCACCACCACCAACCCCCAAGGTGGACCAGGGTTATCTGTGCGTGCCACTGCACACACTGCACATGTCAGCAGGGGTGGTGGGAGGGGTGGGAGACAGAGGTCGCTGCTTGTAGACGTTGCTGGTGTGCATGATGACCCACAACTGGTACGCATAGCTGATGCGTACCAGTACAGCACCGGAGAGCTCAGCCAGGTAGTGGGGCTCCTCAGAGACATGAAACAGCAGCAGGCTGCCCATCATGCCCACTTGGACTCCCACATGTCCCACGTGGAGTCACACATGTCCCGCGTGGACTCACACATGTCCCGCGTGGAGTCCAAGTGGGATGCACTGCATGAGATGACGGCGGTGCACAGGGACATTTTACAATGCCTCCGCCAGATGAACAGCAACCAGTCCACACCTCCCTGTGTGCCAACAACATCTGGTGCCGAACAAACTGCAACTGCCACAGGGAGGGAGGAGGACTCTGGCGGAGAATCCCCTGCACCGCAGCAGCCTGTACTTGAGGGCCCCCCCCCAGAAGAGGGGTCGTCCGAGGAGGGAAAAGTGAGAGGCCGATGGCCAAGCGCAACTCCCAGGAAGCCTGAACCTGTTCTGGATGTTCGCCTTTGTGCACAGACTGTTCACCCTGTTGACGGCAACACTACTCCCACACATTGCATGGGGAGTACAAGTTGGACCAATGTGTCAGACAACTGTGGCCCCGATACTGGGGATCCTGTCTACCAGGACTTTCAATTCACCTAGGAACTTCGGATTGCAAGATTTATGTACAGCACTACCCATCCTATGCACTATTAACACAAATGTATCACAATAAACACACTAATACACCATACTTGCCTCTGTCGTGATTCCAACGTGGGTGCTGTTATGGGGATGATGAACTGCAAAATTACACTGTGTATGCGAACTGCAACAGCAAGGACAACACAGGCATGTGAGTAAAGGCAACGTGACACATATGAGGGAGACACACCACCAGGGCTACACAACACATACACACCTAGGCCATCTGACTCATTGCCTACACTGATGTTGCCAGGGAAGACGGTGCAATGCACAGACACCACACCCATTCCCAGTTGTAGTCAAGTAGCCCACAGGTGCAGTAAGCAAATGGCAGTCAAATGTGTGACCACAGACAACGCACATCACAAAGTGAAGCACAGGTTTATTACACAGTTGCAACATGTCGTAACCACTACAGATGCAAGGTAATCCCACCTGTCAGCGGGCACACAGTCAACAACTGTAGACGGAAGGAAGTCTATGGGTGTGGCGCACATCACCTGTAGGGACACAACAGCTACCAGCCTGGATGTGCAATCACGTCATCGGTGGACACAGTTGACCAAAAGAATCTGAAAGTACCCTGTGAAGGACAGAAATGACACACAGTCAAAAGCAATGGAGTACAGGACAGAACAGCAAAACTCATGCACAATACATGTTACAAGATACCCACCCAGAACCAAGTTAGCATGTCAACACTGTTGGGGAGTACAGCCCACCTGTTAGCACACATCGCAACACACATCCAGTCAAGTAGCCCATGGACACACTCCAACAGCACCAGAGCACCACCCACACATCATGCCAACTCACATCATTGACATGACACCTCAGGATACTCACATTCAGCTAAAGAAGTTGGTGATGAGCTGTGTGCGGACATCACCATCATCATCATCATCATCATCGTCACTGGCATCGTGGTCCAGGCCAGGATCTTCCACAGGTGGCGGATGTTGGTCATTGTCATCCTGGATGAGAGGCAACTCCTTCCGCACTGCCAGGTTGTGGAGCATGCAGCAGACGATGATAATCTTGCACACTTTCGCAGGGGCATATGGGAGGGACCCTCCGGTCTTGTCCAGGCAGCGGAAGCGGCTCTTCAGGAGACCAAATGTCTGCTCAATCACTCTCCTGGTCCGACCATGTGCCTCATTGTAGCGCATCTGGGCTGGTGTCACAGGGTTCCTGAGGGGTGTCAGCAACCACGGCATGTTGGGGTATCCCGAGTCACCTACGGACAGACAAGTGCACATTAGCTGACTTGGAAAAGTGGGCGGAATACTACAGATCAGATCACACACAATGGCACAAAGTCAGTACACACCGACAAGCCAGGCACGCTGGTTCTGCAGCTGTGCCATCATCCTGGGGATGCGACTACTCCTCATCACAAAGGCACCGTGTGCTGAACCAGGGAAACGGGCACACACGTGTGTGATGGTCATGTCTGCAAGACACACCACCAGTGCATTGACCGAGTGGTAGTGCTTGCGGTTCCTGTAGGCCTGCTCCTGGGCCTGTGGTGGTACTAAAGCCACATGTGTCCCATCAATGGAGCCAATGACATGCGGCATCCTCCCCAGGGCATAAAAGTCACTCTTCACGTCAGTGAGTCGTCGCAGTCTAGGGAAATAGATGTACCGGTTCAGGAATAGCAACATTGCCGCCAAAACATCGCGGAGCACACGGCTCAACATGGTCTGTGACATCCCACCAGCAGTCGCCACAGTATGTTGGAAGGTACCGGTGGCAAAGAAGTGTAGGGCTGCCATCACCTTCACCTTGGGGGTCAGCGCTGTAGGATACGGCCGGCCAGGCTGCAAATGTGGGGACAACTGCACTGCCAAATCCTCAATCAGCTGCCTGGTGAAGCGGTACCGTCGGATGCTGTCCCGTTCCACCATCGTTGCCAGGTCTGGGAATGGTCGATGGACAGCAGGAGCCCTGCAGTGCAGAGGAGAAGTAAGCAAGATTGTCAGTCACCCCACATATGCGGCATTGAACACACTCAAGATCCCAACATACATCATTATGAGGCACAACTACATAAAGTGTGCAGTTCCGGAAGGACATGTATGGTACATACATGGCCAACATCTGTCAACACGGTCCAACAGGTGGCATCAATTAGTCCCAGGTTGGCCCATTGGATATCATGAGGCCGTGTCACAGTTCCCATCTCCTGCTGCCGTGTCACAATAACCCCCACAGTGACATGTGAGGACAGATGTGCCCCAGGCACCACAGCTCAATGACAGGTACATTCCCAGGGACCCTGTATTGCCACATGGACACTGGCATTACATGGAGTATCATGTATACACCACAGCAAAACAACCATGACCCCCACAGGTAGTGGCCCCACTTGCCACGGCAGGACAGACATGGACGTCTGTGACACACACACGCACAACATCAAAGTCCATGCACACACAACCTGGATGTGGAGACTGTCTCCCATTGTGCACATGAAATCAGAGACATTGTAAACACTACATGCACAAAGACTGTGGAGGACCATCACTATTGTGCCACTGGGACACCCTGGCTCAAACATACCGTCCCACATGGGACTCACGGGGTATGTGACATGACATACACATACACCACCGTGAAATGTGACCATGGCACATGCACAGATATGAACAGTTGCACATCACAGTGGTCATGTACACGTAACACCCAGGATCCTGTCCCCATGAACACGTGCACAGCCTGGGGGTGGCTGCCCACAGGTGACACCCACAGGACAACATGTACACCAACATACACACAATAGGAAATGCAGCCTTACATGCCTTATGATAAAGTTTGGACAGGCTGTCGTGATGTAGGTGTGCCCCTCACTCCCTGGGAGCTATCTGTGGCTGGCATATGTCCATCTGAGACAGGCATGCTGACACATGCCAGTCACATGTACAGTGATGCGTTGTACTGCAATGGACCGATCGGTGCCTCCGGCCGGCCCATTGCATTCAATGTGTGCGGGTACGCGTTGTACCCCTGTACGCGTTGAACTGCAATGGACCGATCGGTGCCTCCGGCCGGTCCATTGCATTCAATGTGTGTGGGTACGCGTTGTACCCCTGTACGCGTTGTACTGCAATGGACCGATCGGTGCCTCCGGCCGGCCCATTGCATTCAATGTGTGCGGGTACGCGTTGTACCCCTGTACGCGTTGAACTGCAATGGACCGATCGGTGCCTCCGGCCGGTCCATTGCATTCAATGTGTGCGGGTACGCGTTGTACCCCTGTACGCGTTGTACTGCAATGGACCGATCGGTGCCTCCGGCCGGCCCATTGGATTCAATGTGTGCGGGTACGCGTTGTACCCCTGTACGCGTTGTACTGCAATGGACCGATCGGTGCCTCCGGCCGGCCCATTGCATTCAATGTGTGCGGGTACGCGTTGTACCCCTGTACGCGTTGTACTGCAATGGACCGATCGGTGCCTCCGGCCGGCCCATTGCATTCAATGTGTGCGGGTACGCGTTGTACCCCTGTACGCGTTGTACCGCAATGGACCGATCGGTGCGCACCCATTGACAATGGGCTTGCCTGGCAACGGACGCGTTTTCGAATTTTGAACGAGTCGGTTGCTGGAAAATCAGTTGGTCACCCACAACAATGTTGCAAAATCATGTATGTCATGAAGTTGAAGATTTGAAGGATGCTGTGGGCGTGTTTTGGTGCTGCTATTCCATGGATTGGCCAGATTCAGAAGATGCAAACGACTTGGACCTATCACTTTGGACACAAGGGACAGTATCTGCCTCTCCAGCACATATATATTGCTGGCTGTTCCCCTGAGAGCTCACTTGCCTGTACTACATGCTCCAGGACGACATCTGCCACTGCACTGCTGCTGTCTCTGCCCCTCTGGACCCTGCAATGGCACGTACTGTGGAGAGAGCCCCAGCCTTCAGCCTTGAAGAGAACCAGGCCCTGCTGGACAGCCTACTTTCACAGTACAGCAAGCTGTATGGGACACCAGGGGAGCAGGTGAGTGTTCTGTGCACTGACTTTCTGAATGTGCATTTTGTCTGACTAGCAAGGCTGAAAGTCTGCACGCCACTGGCTAGCAGGCTCACTGAGTAGTTGTCACCCCCATAGTGTGTAGTGACATGCACTGGACAGGTATGGTGCAGTGACAGTGCATTTGAACATGGTTTTACTTCCCATGCAATGATACCATGTAGTGATGTCTGGCAAACTGTCCATGGGCAGCTTTGCACTGCCTGTGTACATCATGTGCCCCTGTGATTGAGACATGTATATACAACTGTGTCATGCACGGATATGTTGCATGTGTGGTAATGGCCTTTTCACTTTGTCATCCTGACAGGTTAATGCCCATCAGAAGCAGGAGATCTGGAAGGACATCGTCCGGGCCGTCCGGTCTGTGGGGGTCTACAAGCGCCGGATCCGCAACTGCCAGAAGAGGTGGCAGGACCTTCGGGGCTGGACCCGGAGGATTGCACGGGTCCAGCTGAAGCTGTCGCCTCCTCGCAGGAGGGGCGGAACACGGACCCTGACCCCCCACATGCTCCAGATCCTGGCAGTGGTGTTTCCAGACCTGGATGGGCAGCTGAAGGCCAGACAGCAGCAAGGAGGGGTGAGTCAAAGACTGCACTGTGAACTCTGTATTACATGCTTTGTGCCCTCCTCTGGCCTGGTTCAACTGCCACAGTGCAGCAGTCATGTTGTCCAGGAGCCATGTCCCTCTATTGTGCACTGCCCACTGCTCATCTGATACCCAGGTGTGGCCCTTACATTCAGGGAATTGTGTCACTTGGGACTGTGTCCTTGCAGTTTGCTTCACTAAAGGAGGGGGACAGCATCTGTTTCCCTAACTCTGTTGTGGGCATCATGGGTGGGTCCATTGTTCACACAACGCCTGTGTTTGGACATGTGATCTGCGTGTTGCTTTGATATGCGGTCCACTTGCTGAGCTGAGCCAACACATGTGCCTGGGGTATGTGGCACACGCCCATGCAGCGGGTGGGAACAATGTTTGGGCCCCAGGAGTGTGCAGATTACGTGTGTCACACATACATAGCCAGCTATCCACTGTCCAGGGCACATCCCTCATTCATGTGGAGCAGGACAGTCATGCCTACTCCAGGCCATGCAATGCACTCTGTACTCCCACTCCCGTGTATCATCTGACACATTGTGCACAGTGATTTGACCCCTCAGGTGTCTGCCTCTGTGTCAGTGTGCTGTGGATTAGTTGCCAGGACTGCTGGGGTGTTTCTTGGTAGGGGCTCAGCATGCCCCTGGAGATGTGACCATAGGAGACGATACTTGTGTGTCACATAGGTGTTTGATCAGCTGCCCGTGCAGACTGGGGTATGCGAATGTGAAGTTCAGGCAGCTGTTCCCCATTCACAGCAAATTGTGAGGGGCTCAGGTTTAGAGGGTAGTGTCACAGGTCTCCCATATGTCCAATAGGTATGACCTGGACAGATGAGGGTTAAGATGATGTGTTGTGTGTGGGATGTACATGTGCACTTGTGCAGCTCCAGGACTTGCATTCCCCATGACCTACTATTGTGACACAGTGCATAGTGTTGTTGTCTGGCTGCCAAGTCATACATCACTGAGACAGTGATATATGACTTAGCAGTCATGCCTCTGCCATGGCATGTGTCAACTTATTGGTGGTCCTGCAGGGGAGTGACATGTGCTACATGCACACCATTGTGGCGATGGCTATCAGGACATGGGTGCATCATGGTGTCTGTCGCTGGTATGCATCACATGCATTTCCTATTTGACTCTGGGCATCCCTTTCATCCGAAAACCTGTACTGACTCAGTGGCAAGAGCTGTGATGTGTGCATGTCCACATGCCACACCGTGTCCTCTGCACTGTCCAACTACTGTGCACTTGGTGCATGTGTCCACACTGGGGTGTTGCAATCCAACAGACACCAGACAGATGGGTGCAAGGCCATGTGGGATGTGAGTGCCATGCTTGGCATCAGACTGACAATTGGCTTCTCCTGTTCAGTTAGGGCACTTTTAGCAATGTACAACTAATGATGCCAGGGCTTGCTCTGTAATGTGCTGTGCTCACAGTGGTGTGTGCGTTTGGTGCAGGTGACTGATGTCTGTCTGTTTCCCCATTGTTTGCAGATACATCCACGGCCACGGAAGGGGACAGCTCCACGGACCAGGAGGAGCCAGAGAGCCAGACTGGGTCAGCAGCCGAGGAGTGGTTGGAGGGACCCAGTGGCACGGAGGGCAAGGGGAGCCACACCGAGGAGTCCTCAGCACCATCCACCTCAGCTGAGGACCAGAGCAACTCGGAGGATGACTCCCTTGTGGAGGCGGGTGTCAGCAGCCACCACACCCCAGCTAGTGTTGCTGTCCCCGCCACCACCAGCACCACCACCGCCCTCCCATCAGCTCCCATTCCCCAGGTCCGTGGAGGCTCCCATGTTCGGGAGCGTGTCTCCTTTGGGCCAGGCACCGCACCCCTGCCCCTGTGTCCCCTGCTGCCCTGAGTGAGGAGTCTGTGTACCTCCTTCGCCAGCTCCATGTAGGGCAGACAGCCATGCTGAGTGTCCTCCATGCGCACACCGCACTGTTGACTCAGCTGGTGTCATTCATGGAGGGCATCTCATCGGGCATGTCTGACCTACAGAGGGGCAATAGGTCCATGGACTCCTCCCTGACGGCAGCAGTGTCCCTCCTCAGACAGTCCCTCACCCCTCCTGCCTCTGCTCCATCCACACTCCCCAGCACCTTACCTGTCCCAAGCACACACACACCGGCACAGGCACACACCAGCACACACACGTCCAGCACACAGACACACACGCCACAAACAACACGCACACGCACGCACAGTCAGGGGACTGAAACCAGACTCACAGGGGATGGGGCCCTGGTACACACACACGCATCCACGGGCACTGCACAGTCCTCAGTTGCCTCTCCTTCCAAAGCACCCTCCCTTGCCTCACCTGCAACCCCAAAGACCCAGCGCCTCTTCCTCAGTGACCTCGGCCTCTTCCCCTCCGATCCAGCTGCTCCAGCATCCAGGGTGAAGAGGAAGCCCCCCCACATGGAGCAGAGTGCCCCTCGCCCCCGGACACCCTCCCCCAGGTGCAGACAGACTGAGGCCCCCAGCCGCAAGTCCCCCGGAGTGCTAAGAGCAAGACCCCGCCGCCGCCCTGCAGCTCAAGCACCAGGTCTCCTTCCTCCATCCCTCAGGCCCCCACTCCACAGGTGCCCCCACCACACCCTGCCCCAGGTTCCCCCACCCACAGATATACCATCCCCAAGAGGCTCCGGCCTTCTCCCCCTGCCACTTGCTCTCCCGGCACCACACCCCCCGCTGCGCTTGTCTGTGCCACTGATGTGGTGAGGGTGTCCTCCCCTCTGTCCAGCCCACCTTGCCTGTTCCCCATTCTCCTCCCCTGGTGGTAGGCACTGCAGTGGAGTCCACTACCACCCTGTCTGACTTGGGCACTGCAGTGGCGGACCTGTCCACTCCATCTGCAGGGTCCACTGCAGTCGTGCCGGCACCCACAACATCTGAGCCATGCCCCCCAGTTGTGCCGGCACACACCATGTCAGACACCTCCACTGCAGTTGTCAGTGGCTCTCCAGCACCCACCACCCCTTCCCTGCTTCCTCCTGGTGAGCCCTGATCCTGTCCCTGCGGTGCCTGGCCTACCCCCGGTTGCCCCTCCTAGTGGATTGTCCCTAGTTTTGTGCAGGCATGTGTAGGGTGGCATCTGCCACTGTCACCCACTTGTGACTTTGTTGATGGACTGGCCATTGGCCTTTGTTTATGTTCTACCGGACTTCTACTTTTAATGCCACATATGCTGAATAAAGCAACTTTCTGTTCTCTAGTGCTTTTGCTTCTGATGTACATGATGTTGATGATGCTAACCATGCCCTTGCTGCAGTGATGGTGATATTTGGTCTCATTATAATGAAGTGTTACTGTGCAGGAACCCATGTGGTCCAGGGGGAATGTGTCCTATCCTGTGGTGTATCCATGTAATCCATAGCAGCATCTGAGGGTGTCATGTGTTCAGTATTTGGCAATGGGATTTCCTACTTAGATTGGCTATTTCACATCTGTGGCTTCCACCCCTGCACATCTGTTGTGCCTGCCATTGTTCAATTCGTCTACTTCCCTGACCGTGTGGCCATCTCCAGTGGACATGCAGGTTTGGGCATCAATGGGGAAGGACTCATCTGTGTTGTCAGTGCAACATTGCTATACAAGTGTGTTGGATCTGTGCTGATGATTCCGTTGGCACTTCCATGACCAGGCTGATGTGACGGGAGCCCTCATTTGGTGCTAATTGTTGATTGTGTGACCAAGTGCTCAGCTGACATGATGGGGCCCTACTGAGGCAACATATGGCACAGCTTTCCTCACACAGGAGTGGAGTCCCCTCATGGCAGTGTGTACTCCTGTGACATTGCCTGCGCCCAAGGTGTGTGTTGTATGTGCATGTCTGTGTGTTCACTTCCGTTTAGCTGTGCATGCTGTGATCCCTAGTGTTGTACCTGTTTGTGATGCTAGCTGAGTTGAGCTATGTTCCCCCAAAGTCTTCTCCCTGGGTTCTCTGTGATGTGGGTGCATGGCACATTACTGGTCATCAGGGTGTCACCCATAGGTGTGCTTGCTGTCAGGGCTGAGTTTGTGTGCAGACGCAGATGGGTCACAGTCAGGTTTCCCCTTGGCACTTGTTGTTTGCCCCTGTCATGTGATTTCCAGTTTGTGTTATCTTTCAGTGATTGTGACACGTTGTGTGTGTGACTGCTGGCACTCCTCAGGGTCCGGGCTGCAATGTTGGTTGTTGTCTATGTGTGTTCTTTGTGGGTGACCTTGGCTTCTTCATTGGTGTGTGACTGTGGCTGTGATCCCATTGGTTGGTGTGGTATTGCCGTCATGTCCATGTACAGCGTAGTGTGCAGTGTGTCAGACATTCAGGAGTCTTGTTGAGTGTCCATGTTTGATGTGTTTCTGCACCTTGGTTCCCACCCACCACCCTGGAATAGTCATGGGTGCATGTGCAATGTCACCAGTGCATGTGTGCTTCACTGCTGCACATTGTTGGAGGTCGAGGGGTGTGGTGTTGAGTGTGTGCAGATGAGAGTTGTTGCCCGGCTAGGCCCCTGCCTCCATGTTGGCCTTGGCTTACTGGCCATGCTGTTTGATTTGTGCTTGTGTAGGTGTGATGGTAGTTAGTTGCTCAGTACACATGACTGTGGTTCACAGTGTGAACCACATTTAGCTTTGTCATCACAGTGGGATTGTAATGCAGCCCAGGGTCACCACATTGTGGGGGCCCTGTGGGTGGTGCTGTGGTGTGTCTGTGTCTTGCTGTGTCAGTTGCTGTCCCTACGTGCCTGTGTGACATGTGTGATTTGTGCTCCCTCTCATCTGACAATGCCTGCTTGCCCACATAGGGGATTTGGATCCATGAGTTACCTTTGTGTGGCACTGTATGCACATCTGTATGATTGGTATTCAGGTCTCCTCATGTGTTGTGTGGTTGCCTGGGGACACTGGCACCCCCCTCACCTGTTGTGTATGATGTGCAGTGTGGGTCTGCCTGTTTGTGTTTGTGCATCTGCACCACTGCATTGGCATATCTTGGGTGTGCCATTGGCTGTATGTAGTTTGGTGGGTTTCCCCTGCTGTCCCTGGGACTCCTAGGTCATCGGTCAGCACAATGATCATGGTTTGTGTGTCCCATTGCTGCCATGGTATGGTATCTGTTCACCTCACATCTGCAGTCTCCACAGGGTATCTGCATGTGTGTGCCCATTGGTGCAAATATGTGGGTCTGCATTCTGATGGTCACTTCTGTCATTGTGTCATTGATGATTGTTGACGGTGTCAGCCCCCATGGGTGTTGTTTGTCTGCACATGGCCAAAGGTATGTCTTATTTGCACTGCAGGATTTGGCTCCCCCAATTTATGTTGCAATGGGACACATACACTACTTTGCCACTGATGTGTTTGTTGTTCTGTGACCAGGAATCATCCATGCAGTTTGGCAGTTGCACCTCTTTCTTTGTCAACACTTACCTTTTGGTCACTGTGATGATGGGGTTTGGACCCCATTGCCACAATGTTCGAAATGTGCTTCAGCTATGGACCCCACACTTACATTTTGGTCACTGTGATGATGGGGGTTTGGACCCCATTGCCACAATGTTCGAAATGTGCTTCAGCTATGGACCCCACACTTACATTTTGGTCACTGTGATGATGGGGGTTTGGACCCCATTGCCACAATGTTCAAAATGTGCTTCAGCTATGGACCCCACACTTACCTTTTGGTCACTGTGATGATGGGGGTTTGGACCCCATTGCCACATTGTTCAAAGTGTGCTTCAGCTATGGACCCCACACTTACATTTTGGTCACTGTGATGATGGGGGTTTGGACCCCATTGCCACAATGTTCGAAATGTGCTTCAGCTATGGACCCCACACTTACATTTTGGTTACTGTGATGATGGGGTTTGGACCCCATTGCCACAATGTTCAAAATGTGCTTCAGCTATGGACCCCACACTTACCTTTTGGTCACTGTGATGATGGGGTTTGGACCCCATTGCCACAATGGTCACGGCCTGCTTGCATTGTGGGTGCCACACACATATATGTGTGGCACATGTGCTAGGGGGTCACATTGTATGTTCAAAGTCATGTTCGGTGTTGTAGGCATTTGACACAGTCTACACACGCTTGTCATGGTGTTGGGGGATGTCTTCTTCTTGCATTCCCTAGGTTGTGGTGTGCTGGTTGTGTCATGCATTGTCCATCCTATGAGTGGGGGTGGTAGTAGTGGTAGGCATCCAGCCCCCCTGGGTGAGGGTGGTAGTAGTGGTAGGCATCCTGCCCCCCTGGGTAAGGGTGGTAGTAGTGGTAGGCATCCTGCCCCCCTGGGTAAGGGTGGTAGTAGTGGTAGGCATCCTGCCCCCCTGGGTGAGGGTGGTAGTAGTGGTAGGCATCCTGCCCCCTGGCTAAGGGTGGTAGTAGTGGTAGGCATCCTGTCCTGCCCCCTGGGTAAGGGTGGTAGTAGTGGTAGGCATCCTGCCCCCTGGCTAAGGGTGGTAGTAGTGGTAGGCATCCTGCCCCCTGGCTAAGGGTGGTAGTAGTGGTAGGCATCCTGCCCCCCTGGGTAAGGGTGGTAGTAGTGGTAGGCATCCTGCCCCCCTGGCTAAGGGTGGTGGTAGGCATCCAGCCCCCCTGGGTGAGGGTGGTAGTAGTGGTAGGCATCCTGCCCCCTGGCTAAGGGTGGTAGTAGTGGTAGGCATCCTGCCCCCTGGGTAAGGGTGGTAGTAGTGGTAGGCATCCTGCCCACCCTGGGTGAGGGTGGTAGTAGTGGTAGGCATCCTGCCCCCTGGCTAAGGGTGGTAGTAGTGGTAGGCATCCTGCCCCCCTGGGTAAGGGTGGTAGTAGTGGTAGGCATCCTGCCCCCCTGGGTGAGGGTGGTAGTAGTGGTAGGCATCCTGCCCCCCTGGCTAAGGGTGGTAGTAGTGGTAGGCATCCTGCCCCCCTGGGTGAGGGTGGTAGTAGTGGTAGGCATCCTGCCCCCTGGCTAAGGGTGGTAGTAGTGGTAGGCATCCTGCCCCCCTGGGTAAGGGTGGTAGTAGTGGTAGGCATCCTGCCCCCCTGGCTAAGGGTGGTAGTAGTGGTAGGCATCCTGCCCCCCCTGGGTAAGGGTGGTAGTAGTGGTAGGCATCCTGCCCCCCCTGGCTAAGGGTGGTGGTAGGCATCCAGCCCCCCCTGGGTGAGGGTGGTAGTAGTGGTAGGCATCCTGCCCCCCCTGGCTAAGGGTGGTAGTAGTGGTAGGCATCCTGCCCCCCCTGGGTAAGGGTGGTAGTAGTGGTAGGCATCCTGCCCACCCTGGGTGAGGGTGGTAGTAGTGGTAGGCATCCTGCCCCCCCTGGCTAAGGGTGGTAGTAGTGGTAGGCATCCTGCCCCCCCCTGGGTAAGGGTGGTAGTAGTGGTAGGCATCCTGCCCCCCCTGGGTGAGGGTGGTAGTAGTGGTAGGCATCCTGCCCCCCTGGCTAAGGGTGGTGGTAGGCATCCAGCCCCCCCTGGGTGAGGGTGGTAGTAGTGGTGGGCATCCTGCCCCCCTGGCTAAGGGTGGTAGTAGTGGTAGGCATCCTGCCCCCCTGGGTAAGGGTGGTAGTAGTGGTAGGCATCCTGCCCACCCTGGGTGAGGGTGGTAGTGGTAGTGGTGGTAGGCATCCAGCCCACCCTGGCTAAGTGTGGTGGTAGGCATCCAGCCCCCCCTGGGTGAGGGTGGTAGTAGTGGTAGGCATCCTGCCCCCCCTGGGTAAGGGTGGTAGTAGTGGTAGGCATCCTGCCCCCCCTGGGTGAGGGTGGTAGTAGTGGTAGGCATCCTGCCCACCCTGGGTGAGGGTGGTAGTAGTGGTAGGCATCCAGCCCCCCCTGGGTGAGGGTGGTAGTAGTGGTAGGCATCCAGCCCCCCCTGGCTAAGGGTGGTAGTAGTGGTAGGCATCCTGACCCCCCTGGGTGAGGGTTGTAGGCATCCAGCCCTCCCTGGCTAAGGGTGGTGGTAGGCATCCAGCCCCCCCTGAGTGAGGGTGGTAGTAGTGGTAGGCATCCAGCCCCCCCTGGGTAGGGGTGGTGGTGCGCATTCAGGCCCCTGTGTGCATATGTGGCATTGGTGATGGGCATCCCGCCCCTATGGTGCTGCTGTTGCTGGTGTAAGTATATTCTGCATCCCTCTGTGTGTGTGTGATGTGTCGTGTACGTGTTGTATGTGTTTTGTGGTTGGTGTCTGGCTTACCTTCTGCGCCGTACGCGTCCGTGCCTGTTCCGGTAGTAAATGTAGAATATTGGTATGATCGGGACGAAGGGATTCATGGTTGGTTCGTGTCGTTCGTCCTTCTCGTTGCTTCGCGTCGTCCTCGTCGCTTCGCCTCGTCCTCGTCGCTTCGCGTCGTCCTCGTCGCTGCCTAGTTCGTCTCGGAGCCGTGGATCGTGTTGTGGCGCGAATCGGAGCTTATGTGCGCCTCTCCCGGATGCTTTGACGTGCCGTGCGTAGCGACGGGTTCGGCGCGTACGGAAAGCGCATCGTACTCATTCGGCCGGACGGAGCTGCATTTTCCCTTCCGTGCGACTCGATTCAGCGTTTCCGGATTCGCCTCGGTCGGGGAACAGGACCTGGTTTGGGTGAGTACGGCTCGGCCGGATTCTTTGCTGTTGTGCGCATCGTCCTTACTCGTTCGGTGTGCTGTACGGATCGGTCGGGAAACAGGCTTTCGCATGGCTTTTTTCCCGACCGAATGGTGTTGGGTGCGCCTCCGACCGAGATCGGAATCGGCCCCTGTATCTTTTTTGCTTACAAATCCTTTTTTCAAATTTCTTACTCAGATCTACGCATCTGCCACATATCCTTGGCCAAATAAGGGGTCTGCCGGCTATGTTGCTGGCGGATCCGTGATGGATCCTTGGATCCATCCCAATCAAAAGCACACATTCAATACAAAACAACAACACATTTAATACAGTAGTTGTGTGTGAGTGGGTGTGTGTTTGAGTGGCTGTATGGGTGTCTGAGTGGTTGTGTGGGTATGTAAGGGGGTGTGTGAATGGGTATGTGAGTGCCTGTGTGGGTTTGTAATGGGTATGTTAGTGGTTCTTTGAATCTCGGAATGGATATATCAGTGACTATATGGGTGTTTGAGAGGGTGTCTGAGTGGCTGTATGGAAGTGCGATTTGGTGTGTGAGTGTCTGTGCGGGTATGTGAGTGGTTTTCTGTGTCTCTGAGTTGGTATATGATTGTGTGTATCGATGAGTGAGTGGGTGTGTGAGTGTGTGGGTATGTAAGAGGGTGTGTGATGGGTTGGTGTGTAAGTGGCTGTGTGGGTCTCTGAGTGGTGTGCAAATGGCTGCATAGGTGTATGAGTGGCTGTGTCAGTGATTTTACTGTATAGGTGTTTGAGTGGCTGTGTAACTGGCTGTGTGGATCTGTGAGTGGGTGTGTAAGTGGCTGTATGGGTCTGTGAGTGGGTGCATTAGTGGTTCTCTAGGTCTGTGAGCTTATGCATCAGTGACTATATGGGTGTGTGAGTTCATGTGTGAGTGAGTGTATGGGTGTGTGAGTGGTTGTATGAATGTGTGACTGGGTGTGTTAGTGGTTGTGTGAGAGAGTATGTGAGTGGGTCTGTGAGTGGGTGTACTTTTTTTAATTGGGCTCTGGATCGTCAGATCCATCATGGATTCACACGGCGACCGCAATGAGTGCCGTGGTGGATCTGCACATCCCCGCACGCCCCACAAACATATTTTTGGATAATTTCTTGCCCATGAGGGGTCCCTCACTGACCCCTCCATCAGTCCCATTGGGTCAGCATACCTCTATCTTCACTCCTTATATCCTATTTACACTATATTTCCCCCCTGGGAACTGTGTCCCAATTGACAAAATGGGGGCCGCAAGTTTTCTCTTAGATTGAGGCTAGCCAATCGTGGATCCTCATCTCTAGATATACATAAATCTTTTCCCTTTAATAAATACAAAACTGTAGGTAGAAACCTACCATGAGGCATCACTTTGAATTTGGATTGGGCATTCCTGCTTCATTCCATTAAAAGGACTGCAATGAATGGTAACAAAACAGCATTTGCTCCTGATTACATCATACACTTTAAAATAAAAACATACTTTATATTCTTTAAAAAACCTACTCACATTATTCAGCGCATTCAACATGCATTGTAGTTCTGACTACTACATGAGTCTTGAACAGGATTCTTCACCAAAGGCTGAATTTGCTCTAGTCCGATGCTACTAAATTATGAAGCTTATATAGCAAGAGGATTGTTAACTGAGAAAATAAGATTTATTCTTATAGTTCAGTAATGTGCAAGTGTCCACTTTTTATTTTTTGTCTCGTTCCATAAAAAAACACATTGGGAGTGACACCAAGCTCACCAGTCATCTCTAGGACTAGACCTCTACAGCCACATTGATTTTTCCTCTTTCAACTGTAAGCAAGCAAAGGTGTTGTGGAATTCCTTGGGTCTGCATAATCCCACAGCATTCTTGTTTAACTCAAATGAGGTTCACTAAATGTAATATTACTCAAAATTAATAAATTATGCGGACCACAAATGTATTGATAACGGTATGTAAAATATCTGTCAGTGTATGACATTAAAGAAAAGCAGAGATTATACAGTCTGTTCTACAGAATTACCAATAATGACTGCTAAACGCTTACTTATCTTATCACAAGCTACATGTTACGTAAGCTTGGTTTTTTTTCTTGAGCCTTGGTTAAAAGAATACTAGTGACTTGTAAAGAACATTAGGACTTATATGTGCCGGAGCGATCATAGAGAAGTGACTTGCTTAAATTCATGCCATGGTTATTAATAGACTTCTGTAGGCCAAACAGACCTTTTACACACCGTCTGTAGTTAGCTTGGGTGGACCTGTGGCCTCATGATTTACGGTAACTAGGGCTGATTATGGTCTGGTATGACAGCACAGCTTTTGACAGCCATCTATGTGGGAATCATCAGGAAATGAATGAAAGGAAAATTATTTTATGAAGTGCACAATTACCAATTGGCGTCAAGGTGCTATGAGAAATTGATACACCTAAAACTTTGGGTTAGAAGCACTGAGTGGGCACAGAGTCACTCTACAGAAAAGAGCCAGGTTTTTAAAGCCTTTCTAATGGCCAAAAGATTTTGAGTAACTGGTAACGTGGGAGGGTATTCCACAGTTTAGCTGTGGCTACAGAAAAAGATCTTCCTCCCCACCTCGCATTCCGAAATTTACGTCTCACCACCAGTTTATTCTTAGCAGAATGCAGTGATATTGCTGGTAGGTACCACTGGAATTTAGCTCTAATAGCCCAAGATCCTGAGCAACATAAAGCCTTAAGTGCAATGCACAAGGCTTTAAAGGTGACTCGCTTACTAATAGGAAGCCAGTGGAGCTTGGCAAGTTCAGCAGAAACTGAATGGTACTTAGGGATATCTAAGATAAGCCTCGCTGCTGCATTCTGCACTGTTTAAGTTTTTTAATGGAAAATTTGTTGAAACTTAGATAAAGGTTTTTGCAATAGTTGATCCTGGACAAACTCAGTGCCAAGATTACTGTTTAACGCTCAGTTTGTGGAATATAGGGAAAGACTTTCCGCAATATTCTAACTGTTTTTAAAATAAGAGGAAACTGTCCAGTTTACCTGTAAATCTCAAAAGAAAGTTGGTTGTCAACTATGAGCCCAAGATTTTTTGCTGATTTTACTGGTGAGGGCAAACTTCCCAATGCCTCTAGCCACCAATTGCTGTTCCAAATCGAAGGCTGACTTCCAAAGATAATCACCTCCATTTTATCAGTGTTCAACTTAAGGCAATTATCCCTCATCCAGGTGGAGATTGCTTTCATACAGTTGTTGAAGTTGATGGCCCTTGAGGATCCATCATTTGAATCTGATACAATGATCTGTGTATTGTCAGAATAAGAGAATACCTTGAGACCAAAGGATTGAATCACTTTAGCTAAGGGGAAAACATATATATTGAATAAAGTGGGGCTTAGCGAGGAGCCCTGGGGAACCCCACAGGAAAGAGAGAAGGGTTTGGATTTAAGCTGACTCACTATTTGGGTCCTGTCCATTAGGAAGGACCTTAAGCGACTTAAGGCAGTCTCTTTAAATCCAACATGAGCTAGACAAGATGGAAGGAGCACTTGAGAAACTGTGCCAAAAACTGTGGACAGATCTTGCAGGATCAGTGCCATAGCCTAACCCGCATATATTAGTGCTCTGATGTTATCTACCAATGAGACAAGGGTGGTTTCTGTACTATGGCCACTGCAAAACCCAAACTGAGAAGGGTCCAGTTGCTCATATTCCTCAATAAATGTCAGCACTTCCCTATTTAAATATTTCTACAGAATGTTAGCAGGGATATGGACCGGTTGTTTTTCAACTCCATACGATCAAAGCTTGTTTTTATAAAAAGCGGTCTGATCGCTGCCTCTTTCCATAATTTCAGAAAGCACCCAGTTGAAGTGAACTGGTTAATTATGGAAGTTAAAGGCTCTGCAAGAGGCCCTGGAGAGGGGCATTAGCACTACCCACATGTTGGGAGCCAGGAGTAGTAGTAGTAGTAAAAATGTTTATTGTATTATTTAATGATTACAATAAAAAATATGAATCATCACATATAGCAAAATAAATATCTTATAAAATTCTGCAATTAAAACTTCCAAATCTATATTACAATGATCAAATTCAATGCATACATCTCAAAAAAGCCAGTTTGTGTTCCAACTTCAACGGTTGTTTACAAATAATTAACCCATATGTTTTCCCATTTACAGCCATTGGCAGAACTGGCCACATTATTCAACGTAGGACCGCTACATTTATGACCATCTTTACCTCAGTCTATTGCCTTTCGCTAATAATAAAGTGCTGATGTGCCTAAATGTGCAAAACGCAGACAGATCATTGATTTTATGCAACCGACAGTTGTCCCAAAAGGGAAGACCAATACTCTATTAATAGTTGTATGGCTTCCCTTTATGTGCATAGGTAAGGTTAGCAATCACGCAGATAATGCTTTGGTATTGCGCTGTCTTCTCTGAGTCTAAAACAATGTCTAACAGCTTCCGCAGTTGTACTTATTTTTAGCATTTTTAACCAAGGATCATAAATATCTCTTCCTTATAGACATCAGTTTGGGGCAGATACATATGATATGCATAAGAGATTCAACTGCAGAACCACGGAGGCGCCAGGCTGTATTTCCTTTAAGAACTGGGTTCCATTTCAGCTTCAAACTCCCAGATCGGAATGTATAACAGTCTGAATCTTAAAAATTTATTTTTCACATGGCCCGGCAGGTTTAGCCCTAGCTACTCTTGGCTCTGTGCAATATAAATGTCAATTACTAAGTCCATGAGCTTATATTTTGCGGCTTGTGTCAGATCTATGGCCCACTGCTAAATAGTAAATGTGTCAAAGATAAGGTTTTTCCAAACGAAACGGTTAATTTGCCCCAGTGTCTGTGGGTCAAGCAGATCACAAGATTCTAGTCCTGTCAATAAAATGTGCAAACCTGTATCTTTATATATAGCTCTCCCCAATTCTAATATTTTAGTGAAGATGTGTCAGCCTTGGCACAATCAACGATATAGTCCACAGTGCTTCTGTAATGGAGCGATACCAAAGATTTAAGGCCTAATTCCAGTCTCATGATAAAGTGAGGCGTTGCCGACCGTAAGTGCAATAGGTTGTGTACACATTTCATAAAGATTTTATTGAAATTGGAGATGACCCTTGTTATTCATTACCGTGGACGCATACAATAGATATGGAACCAGTTTCATGTGTAGTGTTTTGAGTGATGGATTACTCGCTTTTCCTCTGATCATATTTGTGAATCTTAATACCAATCTAGTAATCACTGCTGACTTCGATTTCCTATTGGCCTAGTGACTCACCCAGGATAACTTATTGTAGAAAGTCACCCAGAGGTAGTCGTATTATTATACTACTTCGATTGATGTTTCTCCTAGTACCCATCCCCTGGCTTTTGTTTGCTGTCCCAATGTCATAATTTTTGTTTTAGACAGATTGACGATTAATCCATTCTCCGTATTGTAAATGTGTAGTTCATTTAATTGATGTAGCCCTTACAGCATTTGGGACAGGATCCCTAGATCCTCCGTGTATGCCAGTTATGTTATTTTTGTACCTCCTAACTTTGTAGGACTACCCTGGTCAGACTTTAGCGACATATTCAGGTCAGCAATGTACAGAGAAAATAATATTGGGGCTAGGATACATCCGTGCTTCAGGCCATTTTCAGTGCAAAATTTGGGTGATAATGTATTGACAGTTGATAGCTTTACCTGTATCCAAGTTTCAGAATCCAATTCAATGATAAAATTTGAAAGGTTAAGGTCTATTTTCCATGTTATAAGCTTGTTCCATAGCCTTTGATGATTAACCTTATTGAATGCCATGGAATAATCCCCAAAACAGTCATATAATGCTATTATCTGTATACGTCCTTTTTCCCAAGTAGAGCTAATGTTATAATGTTGTCAACTGTTGAACAACCTGAACGAAATCCTGTTTGAGTAGTTGGAATTAGTCATTTTTCCTCTGCCCATATGCTTAATTTATTTTGGAGATGTTTCGTGTTAGAAATGGGGGTCTCTAGTTGGCAGAGGTAGGTACCTTTGTCCAAATAGGGACCCTTGCTTCTAGTCAGGGTAAGGGGGATACACTCCTAAAATAACCCCTGCTCACCCCCTTGGTAGCTTGGCACGAGCAGACAGGCTTATCTCAGAGGCAGTGTGTAAAGCATTTGTGAACACATACAGTTATACAGTGAAAACACTACAAATGGTCACCACACCAGTTTAGAAAAATAATAAATCTTTATCTAAACCAACAATACCAAATACGGTAAAAATCCAACATACAATACTCTTGAAAAATAGTACTTGTGCAAAATAACCTTTAAATTGCAGGAAAATTAATAAAACACAGTTCTTCCGACTCGGTAGCTCCTCCTGGGGGTACCGCGATACTGAATACGACAGAGTCTAACAATTCCAGCCGACCGCATCAATAAGGGCCAGCTAAAGCGTTGACAGACTCGGACACAGTACCTTTCTTGTTGCGACCAACACGTCGGTGCAAGTCGGTCGGGGCAAATATCGCGGTTGCGTTGTGAAGCGGAGCGTTGAGGTGGATGATGTCCTCACGATTCGGTGCAGGCAGTGGCTCGTTGACAGAGTCGGTGAAACCAGGGCTTGCATTGACGGGTGAGATGGTGCTCGCTGCAGTGCTGGCAGGTCACGGTGCGGCGACGGAGCCGGTTGATGTTCGGGTCGGGCAGCGACGGAGTCGGTGACGTCCTTGCAGCGTGTAGCGAAGTGTTGCGGAGTGCGGTGCCCTCAGGACGCGGTGCAAGCAGCGGCTCGTTGACGGAGTTGGTGAGACCAGGGTTGCGTTGCAAAGCGAGGCGTTGCTCTCGGCGGTGCTTTCAGGACACGGAATCCTGCGATGGACTCAATGACAGAGTCGGTTACCCTTTTCTTCTGCGGAGACGATCAGAGATGGTGCCCACAGACATGGTGAGGTCTTTGCTGTTCCTGAGACCTCTAGAACAGGGGGAAGCTCAGTTCAAGCCCTTGGAGATCTTATCTTCAAGCAGGGGACAAAGCAAGCAGCAAAGTCCTTTCTCCTTTCCTTGGCAGCAAGTAGCCACTGCAGGCCAACCCCAGACAGTAAACAGCACAGGGGCAGTATTCCTCCTCGGCTTTTCAGGCTCTTCTCCTTGCCAAAGGTTCCTCTTGGTTTCCCAGAAGTGATCTAAAAGTCTGGGGTCTGGGCCCCTCTTTTTATACACATAAATCCTTTGTTCTCCGAAGGCAGAGAGTGTCTGTACCCAGTCAAAACCAGTTCTGTCCTCACTGGTGCAGCTTTCTGGCAGGAGGTGGAGACAGCATTGTTGAAGGCTGACCAGGCCCATTCAGGTGAAAGGAAATCTCCTCCCCCTACTCTAAATGCAACCCAGGTCTATTCAGCTCAGCCCTGACTCATCAGACTTCTGGAGCTGCTGCCCCTCTCCAGCCCCTGTCATCCAAAAGCCAGACATGCAATACACAAACCTAGCAGAGGCACACTGGATGGTTAGACAAGAAAATACCTATTTACTAAAAGTGGTATTTTCAAACACAGAATGTAACAAGCATTGGCATAGCCAATAGGTCTCACTTTTGGGACCTTATAAGTATTTAGTTATGCAGCACAATATCCTTGGTGCAACAACATCAACTGTTGCATGGCTAAACACTTATAAGGTCCCAAAGCAGACCTATTGGCTATGCTGTAAATGCAGGTTGCCCCAGGGAAAACCCCTCCCCCAGAGCAAGATCCAATAGCTAAAAAGGCAAATGTTGTTATACCTTGAAATGAAAACGACATTTCATTGAAAACTATTTGGGTGAAGTATCTGCTTTAAAAATAGCAGTAATTTCAAAAGAATGCTTAGCATTTTTGTAAACATGATTTTTTTTTTTTAGAATGAATCGGAGAGCAATTGAGCCAGGGGTATACTTAGGGAGACTAGGTGAGAATGAGTGAGATTGAATGGGAGTGAGTGAGTCACAATGTGACTGGGTAAAAATGTTTGAGTTACAGATAGATTGAGACTAAGTGATCAGGAGTGAGACTGAGAGAGTAAGTAAAAATGAGTGAGACTGAGTGGGTCAGAGTGAGACTGGGTGAGTCAGAGTAAGTGAACGTGAGGGTAAGTGAATGAGAACATGTGAGAGAGTAAGACTGAGTGGAAGCGAGTGTGAGTGAACCCACCTAGCGAAAGTCAGGCTTGCTCACTGCAATTTGGGCCAAGGCTTACACCCCACCACTTTAAATGTTCATCAGCTGCCACTGTGCAGGCGTCTGAATAGTCCCCTAAAGCACTAACCTGAATACCCCAGCTTGACACCCGTGCATGAGCCCTGGTGTGTCCTGCCAATCAGGAGCTGCCTCTTACCACACTTTGCTATTGGACCTACTAGTAGTCAGTGCACTCTTGGTGAGATGGGCGAGCGCCTGATGTCCGATGCAACCACGAATAAGAACAGTCTTAACTCGACGGCGTGCCTCGAACAAGAGTCCGGCTTTAACGCTTGCGTGTCAGCCAAAGAGCAACTACTGCCCCTGTAGCCCCTTTTTAAATGGCGATTCTTCTGCAGGAATTCAATAAAGTTGCGCAGAACGCCAGTGCGTGCTACTGTGTTGGTCGAGTATAACGTATTTGACAAGAAGACATTTTAGGCTGAAATGTGCTGCTTTTCAGCAAAATATTAAAAAAGGGGAAAAAAGACCATTGGGTTGCCTAATGAACAAGAGGAAGTCACATCAGATAACATCGCTCGTGCTCCCTGAAACTGCGACACGAGCTGGTATGTCATTCCCTGACAGAACGCGCGCGCGTCCTGCGCCCGGAGCCGATCGATAGAGTGGAAATTGCTTGCCGTTTCCGCTGAAGAGCGCGCTTTAGTGTCTCTGCTCGGATTCGCACTGTCGCCGGATCAGCGCCTGCGAGGCAGGGCACGCTCTTTCCGGGGTTGGGGTCACTTGTAATCTCCCGCCCTACACTCGAGTAAAGCGGTCAGGGGTCAGGGTAGCTTTACTAATTCCTTCACTTTTAGAGGTCTGCTGTACGTCCACGGGCGAATGTAAGCAAGCGAAATGGGTCCCCAAATCCTAGGTTGGGTGTATAAAACAACTTTTGGGTTACTGTGGGCCCCTCAAAGCCTGGTGCCGCTGCAGGCCTGATAGCTGCGCCCCTGCTGGTCTATAGAGATAAAAGTACAGCAGGCACCAATTGAAAGCAGAAACAAGCATGAGCGGGAAGGGGGGGCGACGCGAGTGGTGCGCGCGCGCCACAGAGAGCAATCTGTTTCCAATTATCGCGCCTGCGTCTGGGCACGATAATGGGAAACAGATGTCGGCCCTGCGCGCGTAACCGCAGGAAAAAGGCCATGACGCACGAGCGTCTGGTCAGCTTTCCAAACCCCCTTACTAAAAGTCTCACAAGCAGCGCATGCGCTGCTCTAGGCTCGACCTAAAAATCACCCTCACTAAAAGATGCATTTTAACATTCTGAGTTCAGGCATACTAAACTTTATTTTTCTACCTTGTTCCCAGGGCCAGTTATGTTTATAACATGTTATAAACAAACTCCCCATTCTGTCCTATGGGAACAGGTAGCCTTGAAATAGTGAAAAACGAAATTGGCAGTATTTCACTATTAGGACATGCCACACACATCAGGGCATGTCCTACCTTTCACATACAATGCACCCTGCCCACAGGGGCACCTTGGGCCTACCTTAGGGGTGACTAATATGTAGAAAAGGGAAGGTTTAGGGACTGGCAAGTGTGTGCACTTTCCAAGTCGACATAGCAGTCCAGACTGCACACAGGCTCTGCAATGGCAGGCTAGAGTTACATTTTACAGGCTGCTTCTGTGGGTGGCACAATCAGTGCTGCAGCCCACTAGCAGAATTGATTTACAGGCCCTGGGCACACACAGTGCAATATACTAGGGTCTGACAAGTAAATCAAATATGCCAATCATGGAATCACTAATCCATAAAAACAATTTACACAGGGAGCACTTGCACTTTGGCACTGAACAGCAGTGGCAAAGTGCTCAAGGCATCTAGACCAGCAAAACGGAGTCCAACACACAGCAAAAACACAGGAGGCAAAAGCAAAAAATGCAGGGGAGACCCACGCTAATGGTGCCAGGTCTAACATTTAGCGAACAGTTTCCCTTCAAAATCCAGTAATGCTATTAATCTATAGCTGGTTGGATTTAATTTCGGCCCCTCGTTTGTATATCGGATGTGCAATTGCCCCCTTCCAGGAAGATGGGACTTTCCCTGGCTTAATTATGTGTGAAAACAGCTGTTCTAGCAATGTGATCCAAAAGATTATATTTAATTTGGCCAGATCTATAGGAATACTATTCAGTCCAGCTGCTTTGGACGAGCGAGAGCTTTTTATTAGCTTAGATAATTCTTCCTCATCAGGATATGTTCCAACATTCTTTAACGGTGTATAATGGTAGATGATTATAGATTTGTACGGGGATTTAAAATGGGTTTCCAATTTGTCACTTGGTATAAACAAATTCTCTGGCTGTTTATATACAGTTGTACCGTATCCCAACAAGGACCAATAAACTTGTTCATTTCATGTTGAAATAGCATGGAATAACTTTGCATAAGCGTTGTCCTCACTGTCGCGCTTTATTTGTCTGTTTCTGTTCTTAAATTCTCTCTTTAATTTTTGCAACCTCAGATCATGATCCTTACATGCAGGAAGTTTTAGCATGTGTCTTACCATCTTGCGATAAACTCTCTTTGATTCGATTCATTGCTGTGTATTAGTTGAAGTAAAAGTATATGATCATAGTTTTTTAGCTCAGTCATCAAGACCGATAATATATGCTTTAATATGGATTGCCAGGTGTTCATCCAATCATCGACTATTTCCAGTTGCATAAAAACTTTTCAAGTGAGTGAGGACGAGGCTCCGCCTAGATTAGATGCTTTATTCTTTAGACTGTTGTTCCAGATGAGCTTTTTACCATTAACAGCAATCATTCGTTCACTGTTTGCCGTTGCTTTTGGCCTTCCACTCATCATGTTTTATTGACTTGTTGTCCACCTTATACACTTTATTACTCGAATCAAATTATGTGTAAAGGTGGCTCTACCATAAATTGTTTGTGATACCAAAATTGTCTTATACAAACAACTGCACTCTGCCTGAGCCTTTCTGTTTCATTTTTATGTTATTTGAGCTTGGATGCAGGCTTGTGTCCCACTGTAAATATTTGTTTTGCTACCCATTTTTATGTTTATCTCACATATTGCATATTAAAATACCCCTATCCGGCTGGATAGCGGTTAAAATATAGTACTGATTGGGTCTATATTCATTGTTTCCGTACATTCTCTCCTTGTCTAGGGACCACTGTCTTCAGAAATAGTTGATTACCCAAGGTCCCTGACAGACCACAATTGGGTTCCCTTGTGTTTTTTACAACAATTTGTATGATAGCATAGCCTTTACATAGATGGAAATGTGAATAATGCACAAATTTATAATCTATGATGGTGTGGGCCATGGATCCTCAGTAAGTTGGTGCCGCTGGCTGGTCTTCTGCCAACCTTCTGTTTATTGCTCTATATCCGGAGTCTACCAAAAGGTCATACGTAAACCTGGTTAGAACAGTGGAACCCTTTGGTTTTGCCTATAGTAGGACTTTGGGATGAGGAATATTATGGATCAATTCTGGCTCCTCAATGGTTGAGAGCTGGTTCGCAAATGGCAGTAGCATTTGATTGAAGTCCCACATTACAATAAAAAATAATCGGCCGTGTGCATCCATTATTTGCTCCAGTTCCTCAAGTATTTTCCATTATCTATGGTTGTTTTTCACAAACTGAGGGAGAAAATAGATATTTATAATCAGCAGTTTTGTAACAAATTGATTTGTTAGAAGGACTGCCAATTTATACTCTGAGGATGTTTTTATTTTTTCACTTGTCATACAGAGTTTATTACTGATTGATATTGACAGTCCTCCACTCGGCCTACCAAAAGCATTCCTTTTTACTTTAATTTTGTGTATAGTATAATTTTAAATTATTAGATTTGAAGATTGCCAGGTCTTCTGAAAACAGATTACACACAGTTCTTGGATGAAAGTAAACATTTTTATCCCTGTTAATTTCAATTGTGGTTCATATCCAGCGATATTCCACTATAGAATGGAAAATTCATTATACCACGCTTCCCTTACTTTCTGTTCATTAGGAGTACTGTTTGGCCGGATGTGGATGGTATGATATTTGTGGGTTCACTGGCCATATGACTGATCACACATTAGGATGTGATTCCCTTGTAGTGATTTGTAATTATTCAAATCTTATTAGTTCCTCTGGACCTTTGTATGATGGTCTAATTGTCGTTGTTAGTTTTTGATACTCTGGTCACCTGTATGAAATTCTTAACATATGCGGATATTTAGGTTTCTCCTTTTGTGTGACTGTAATTCCCCAGTCTGCTAAGGTTTCCCTTATGGTCAGTATTCTTAATGCCACCTCTTGTGATGCCCATGATGTCCTAGAGGTCTCGTAGTCCGAAGTTATTTTCTGGCAGCCATAGAATCGAATGGTTAAGAGCGAATGTGAGTCTAGATCTTTCAAGTCCTCAAAGGAATTTAATAGCTTCAGTATTTAATATATCATGCGGGCCTTTGGATTGATATAGGAGTGTAAAGTCGATTATATGCTTCTCTTGGCTGAAAGTTGGTTCCTTGTATGATGTTAACTTGCTGTCCTGGCTGGAGTCTCCATTTACTGCTCTTTGTATCACTATTCTTCTTGTTGGCTGTGAACTCACGGAACCATCAGTTTGATCAATTTCTATTTCTGAGTAATTTTTTGCTTCCTCACCTGTTTGAATGGTACTTGAGTTTACCAGAACTGGAAAATTAGGGTGCTTAGCTTCAAATTTTTTATTAGCCCAGTTAAACCTCTCATAATCTGTTTCAGGAGCCAGGAGTACATGTTTTGATTGGGCAGAAGTTGTGTGCTTCCACTAAAACGTGCTTGGCCTCCAAACAGCTGAGATAAATTTGTTTATTTATCCAGCTGCCTGAGCCTGAAATTTCAGAGGCACACACATCCCTAGGGTCAAATGAAATATAAAGCCTCTTCATGCTCCAGGGACTCCATGCCCCTATCAGTTAAAACATACTGTTTTAAACTAACAAAACAACTGAAATACAGCAGTTATTGTTATCTCAATTGACTATAACTCATGCCCTAAGGTAACTATGACTCGCGCCCTCGTAATGCACTGCTTACAACCTCACATTTTGAATCACTCATAAAAGGTTCTGTGACATCTTTGATAAAATCACTGTGACATTTGAAATGACATCATTGGTGACGACACTGTGTATAGCGGGAGTGTGAGTTCTAGTTACTTTAGGGCTTGAATTAAAGTTACTTGAGAAAACTATAACTGGTGAATTTCAGTGGTTTTGTTCATTTAAAATAGTATGTTTTAACTGACATTTTCATCTAACTATAACATCCCTTTAACATTTAGTGAATATGTGTCCAAAATCAGTCCTTTACACCTTTAGTAAAGTGTGAGAAACTGGGTCCTTGTTGCAGTACCCCCACACACACTTTTTGCCAGGTTTTTGATGCAACTTTGACTGAGGTGTACTGGGTCCCTGCTAACAAGGCTTCCAGTACCAGTGTTCTTTCCCTAAAATATACCACAATTGGCACCACTTCAGCAACCCCTATAAGTCCCTAGTAAATGGTACCCCTGGCACCTAGGGCATTAGGACTGATGGGACCCACTGGGGCTGCAGCACAAATTGTGCCACCCTAGGGACCCCTCACCAAGACCATGCAAACTGCCATTGCAGGCGGTGTGTCTTGGTGCAGAGAAAGCTGAAGAGTCGACATGGCACATATCTCTGAGTGCCATGCCCCCATACACTGCATGAGGTATAGGTAAGTCATCCCTACTGCAGGCCTTACAGCCTCAAGCCAGGGGGGACTATATCCCTTGGGGGAACATATCCCATGAACAGATATGACCCTACAATATCTGAGCCATTCTTGGATATTGTAAGTGCACAGGGTAGCCATAGAGAGCGCAGGGGCTGGATACTTGTCATTACAAATTTCCAAGCTCCATGATGGCCTCACTGTACCCTAAGATGTTTGGTACCAAACATCTCGTCTTAATAAATCCTCACTGATGCCAGTGTTGGAATTATTAATACATGCACACAGGAAACCCTTTAGAGGGTCCTCTGAAAACCTACCAAGCACTGGTGTGGTCTCTGACTATTCTTATTCAGCCTGCCACCACCAGATATGTTTCTGACCTTATGGGGTGAGGGCCAGCACACCCAGAGGCCAGAAACAAAGCCTGCTCTGGGCGGAAGTGCTTCACACCTCCTCGAGGCCAGGATGGCCTTCCAGGGCCAGAAGACTTTAAACAAATATTGCCACCGAGTAGGAGCTCCTGTCGGCTGCTCCTGGGTTGGGGATCACCTAATGGTGCAAATCCCCAGTTTCTTGAGCCTGCCATCCACTCGCTTTCTGCCCAATCGACGCCTGCCAGATGCTGCCTTGCCGAGAGTCGGTCGAACCCCCCCTCTCCCTACCTGGGACCGGTAGAACTGCAGAGCGGTGGTTTCGGGAGAGAAGCACAGCTCCTCGGGGGCCTGGTATGTGACTCCGCTCCCAGCCTTCATGCCGCGCCCCACCTGAGCGACGCAGCACGGAGACTCTGCTCCCAGCCTTCATACCGCGCCCTGCCTGAGCGACACAGCATGGAGAAGTCGGCCCGGGAGAGGGGCACAACGCCCTGGAAGCCTGGTGTGCCTATGCTCCCTGCTTTTGCCCTGTCCGCGTCTGCTCTGGCAGTCTTGCTCTGCTTCTGTTCTACCTCCGGTGCAGAGCATCATCCCTGGAGCCCAGTGGGATTCCGGTCGGCTGTCCCCACTCCGATGCACAGCGCCTGAGGATCGGCACTGATGGCCCCTCCCCCCTGCCTCCTCGGCTCGGGCCGCTCTCCACCGCCCACGCCAAACCTGTCAGCTGGTTTAGCGGTAGATTGAATCCAGCGGTGATCACGCACAATTGTCGTTGTTCTCCCCAGGAAGCGGCCTGAGGACGATCCACGCCCCCATACACAGGACTTTGGTTCGTCGCCCCCAGCCCAGGCAGAGAGCACTGCACGCACTGGAGGGGTAACGTTTAGGATACTTTGACCCCCCACCAGTCTCCGAATTCACAGCTCTGGAGGTTCTGCAGGAGCCACAGCCCCTGGCCCACTCGGAATCGGGAGGGCCCTTCCACCATTTTGTAGATCTCCCACCACCTTTCCACTACCTCCTACTTCACCACTTGATTCACCCTCACATGATGGTCACTTCAGAGCTAGAAATAAACAAAAGACTCAATCACAAGTAAAATCATCTGAAACTAAAGAAGGACCTTGGCTCTACTTCCACATTGATTCAGCTGTAATCAAAGAAGGACTATGGCCCTACCTCAAGAAACAAGAATGGAATGGCCATCTTTGAACGACCCTAAGAAATCCCTGATCCTGTAATAGGGAACAGACTCCCCTACACCTTGCCTCACTATATTCTCAGAAACCCTGGCTCTAATCCTATTTTCTACTTTCTCCCTGAACTTGCAGACAATCAACCCACCCCTTACATCGGCTTCTGCTCCCCTCTAATTTGCATGAGACGCCTGACCCACCCTGATATGGTCCAATCTTGCGGGACCCCCCCAAAACCCTCATATATATGATGCCCCACCAAGGACAAAATCCCAGGCTTTCCCCCTATCCCCTCCTATCACTTCCTCAATCCAGATTTTAAAAAAATACAAAATTCCCCCTAGACTCCCGTCTCTCGAATATTTCCACTCATAGTCCGTCTCCACACGACCCCTGCAGTGAGAAATATGTCTAGAAATACACGCCAACGCCGCCAGACTGCCATCAATCCCTCCACCCCCTCACATCACACTAACCTGAAACCCCACAGCCCATACTCTTTCTCCATCACCTACCCCCCAACCTTTCGGTCAACACCAACAAACTCTTTAAGCACAGATTACTTAAGCAACTCCCTGAAACACTCATAGCAGACCTCTACCACAACTCCTCCAAAGGAAAAACTAAAACAAATCTCATTTTTTACACCACTGACCAGGCTAAGTGGAAAAAGAACATAACAAGTCACCTCCAAGTCACTAATGCCACCAACATCCCCCACAGCCAAAAATTACTGATCACCAACTCAACGACTTCAAAGGCAATGCCACTATTACCCTATACAGAAAAGGCATAGTCATGGTCCAAGCCAACGACTTTAACCTACGCCAATTTGAACTCATCTTCCCCAAACTTCACAGTCCCATTGCTAGTCCCTCCAACTAACCAACCTCTACCGAACCCACCCCCCAGAACTCTTCACAAAGTATTACACTCACTAAACCTAACATCAACTCACACCCACTGCACTCTTCACTCCTACACTCCATCCCTACGCCCTACCCCCCACCTTCTACTCCATCCCTCCCAACCCCCCTGTCCCCCAGACTCTATACTCCACCCCTACGCCTTACCCCCTCACCCTCTACTCCCTCCCCACAACCCCCCTTTCCCCCAGAAACTACCCCACCATTCCCCCCCTCACCCTACTCAATACACCAAACCCGTTCTACCTACCACTAACAACCTCAACACTCGTCATACCACCACCCAAACCACAACCAAAGACATTTTAGGAAACTTGCTAAACTCACTCCCCTCTACCAGCTGAGGGATAAACACCTGGCCCACCCCTACCCACTGTTCATCCACCCCAGAACACCCCAGCCCCAACCAACACCACCAAACTTACCCCCCCCTCAACTGCCCTCCCCTCTCCACCCTTAACCCAGTATCTGCAGCCAAACTTACCGAACGCATTACACGCATGGAAAAACAACTCGAATCCCTCCTATCACAGACCCGCATGCCCACTACATCCTTAACCTAAAGCCTAACCCTCCTTCAAAGACAACTCAATGTATTCATTCGGGGCATAAACAAAATCCTTACCAACACCAAAGCCTCCCCTATCCCCACCCAACATCCACATATCTCCTCCCACTTAAACATCAGTGAACCCTCTCAGCTTCCCAAATCCAATACGATTAGCTGGTACACCAACCCTCTCAGCAACCAACATCACAGACTGAGAAGAATGAGCCCTAGGATGCCCTTGAGAGAGGCCATGGATCTTGCCAAGTCATACGACCTCAAGTCAGCCCCGAACCCCCCCTCCTCCAACATTCAGGTAATCACCGGAAACGGCAGAGACATCAAGCCTCCTAGGATTATAAGACCTCCATCACAACTCACTGCTATCCCTTTGGCTCCCCCCTCCCAAAATCACACCACCAGCTGCAATGTAAACTGCATGTTAATAAACTGTAGATCAGCAACCAAACATGCAACAGAATTGTCTGAGACCATACTGAACTATGACATTGACATTGCGTGTGTCACTGAAACCTGGCTCAACGAATCATCCTATCCGATCCTTGACCTCCTAGTCCCCCCAGATTTCTCTATCATATAGGACAGGTTAGACCATCGCGGTGGTGGATTAGCCATCATCCATAAGAATAGCATCAAATTACCTGAAATAAAAAACGTCTCCTACTCAACATTTGAATATCTTACCACCAACCTAACACTAAAAGACAACAAAGTAACAAAATGCCATCTGCTATACCACCCTCCGGGAAACTCATCCACTTTTGGAGAACAACTATCTGACCTACTAACACATCCCTCTCCAACTCCGACAACATTATCCTAGGTGACTTAAATGTCCACTGGAACAACGAAAAGGACACACTAATACAGTCCCTAAATGAACTTCTACTCAGCAAAGATCCCACCCAACACTGCAAGGGACAAACCCACAACAATGGCTCTACCCTAGATGCTATCGTAGCCAAAAATAAAATAATAAACATCAACAACATTCTTCCAATTGACTGGTCAGATCACCACATCATTCTATTCAACATTAACCAAGCTACAGCGCCACCAAACCAAGCCCGATCTACCCATCAATGGTGAAGAAATCTTAATCCTATCCCTCTCCCTGACTTGGAAGAAAAAATATCATCCCAAGACAGACCACCTCAATACTGACGAGCTCACTACCCTGTACAACACAACGATAAAAACCGCCCTTGACTAACTAGCCCCCCTGAAATACAAAAAGGTCAGAGATACCCCGTCGAGAGCATTGTTCAACAAAGACCTCAACTCTGAAAGAAGACAACTCAGAGCCGCTGAAAGATTGTGGAGAGCAAACCCATCCTCAACCAACCTCCTCCAACTCAGAAAAGAACGCAGGAACTACAAAAAGCACATCCTCAAAGAGAAAGCCACCTTCTTCCAAAACACACTTGACAAAGCCAAACACCACCCCAAAGAGCTCCTTCAACATCATCCAAAATCAAACCTCACAAAGAAAATCCCCCTGCCTCTAAACTACAATGTGACTACCTAGCAAAATTCTTCAATGAGAAAATCAACAAAATTGAACTCTCCTTAGACCATCACGCACAAACCCAACCCAGCGACTCCTCTCCCAAAACGGAAATATCCCCAACCCTAGCTCACTCCATTATCCCCAGAACCGTGACTCCTCCCGCCTTAACTACCAGACAAACCCAATCCCAAATGCCATTCTCCAGACTCAAGAGGCGGAGGGTCTTCAAATCCCTCACTGAAGAAGACATCTCCTTGGTGACTGGCAACTCCAAACCCTCAGCCACTTCGCAGATCCTCTACCTGCCGCTCTGGCTAAAAACCTCAATGGTTCCCTAACCCCTCTATGGACCAAGATCATTAACAGCTCCTTAAGCAATGGGCTGATACCCGACTGCCTCCAACAAGACCAAGTCACCCCCCCTCTGCTAAAAAAAACCAGATGTAGACCAGAGCGAGCTCAAGAACTTTAGACCCATCACCAACCTCCCCTTCCTAGCAAAGATCCTCAAGAAATGTGTTCTTTCACAACTCAACCAACACCTAGACACCAACAACCTACTCGACCCACACCAGTCCGCTTTCAGGAAGGGGTGCAGCACTGAAACAGCTATACTGAGCATAACAGACGACATACACAGCTCCCTTGACTCAAACAGATGCTGCCTGCTTGTCCTCCTTGACCTCTCGGCGGCTTTCAACACAGTTGATCACAAGCTACTTCTAGATGCCCTTTAAAAACGTATTGGAGCTGATGGCACTGTTCTGAATTGGTTTTCTTCATTTCTACTTAACCGTTCCCAACTCGTCAAAATCAACAGCTCCATGTCTGACATCTTGCCCTTAACCCGAGGGGTGCCACAAGGCTCGGTCCTCTCTCCCACACTCTTCAACATTTACATGGAACCCCTCACCACCATTCTAAAACAAGCAAATATCTCGTACCACCTATATGCCGACGACACCCAGCTTTACCTAGAAATATCCTCCCTTTCTGACATTTAACGACTTAACTCCACACTCTCAAAAGTTCAAAGCTGGCTATCGCACAACCACCTCAAACTCAACCAAGAAACAACTGAAATTATGGCCTTCTCCAATCTGAACCACCACACACAGATCCAAGAGTGGTTCAACAACCTGGACTCCCTAAACTGCAAGCTTGCTCTATCCGACTCAGCTAAATCTCTGGGGATCTCTTTGGACTCTAAGCTAAGCATGAGATCCCACATAAGCTCCACTGCTAAGAGCGCCTTCTACAGCCTAAAACTTCTCAACAAAATCAAGCCCTTCCTTCTGCCCAATGACCTAAAAACAGCAACACAAGCTCTGGTTTTATCCAGACTAGACTATGGTAATGCCACACTCACTGGAGCACCCAAAGCACACGTAGCCTCCATGAGAGCCACCCTCAATGCTGCAGCACGAATGGTCACAGGAGCAAAAAAACATGACCACATCACCCCCATGCTACAAAACTTAAAGTGGCTCCCAATCGAAGCACAATGTTGTTTCAAAACGGCCTGTCTTACCCACAAAGCTCTACACACTGGCAAACCAGACTACCTCACAGCCAAACTCACCAAAGCAGGACAATCAAGAAACCTAAGAAGCTCCAATACGCTCCTTCTCATCCTCCCCAAAAGACACAAACAAAAAACCCTCTCCGCTCTTTCTCAGGCAATGCCCCCAGAATCTGGAACTCTCTCCCTATACATATCAGAACCAACGCCTCCTTCACTGGTTTCAAGAGACTACTAAAATGATTTCTCCTCAACCGTCATCTCTAGCCTCCGGAACAATAGACGCTCTATGTTACCTCTTCTCCTCAACCGAACTCCTACACTCTGACCTAACGAAAGCCCTCATCTCCGAGATACTAAATTGGACTCTTTCTAGTATCTCTTATTACTATTCTACTTCTAATCTGCTCAGAACTCTGTTGCATATGTTTTTGCTGTAAAGCGCTCTGATACACCTTGGGTCGTGCCAGCGCCGTATAAAACACCTAAAATAAAATTAATAAAGCTTCAAAGGTGATGCCACCTTTGAAATGCATTCCAGGCAGCTCCAGATAGTGGAAGATGCCAACACCCACTTTACTGCTCCACATTTGGCAGGAGGACAGGTGGGAACATTGGTTAAAATAGGAGGAGGGTCCCCATTCAGCCAGCACCACTCTTAAGGTGAGGCAGGTGATGCGGAGCCCACTTTTCAATTCCCTCCATCTTAGTTTGTTAGAGAATTTGCCAATTAGGGTCAGGGTAGTGCCCCTTCCCACAGGAAGTGGTCACTTAGAGAATGTAGACACCCTAAAGGTAGGTAGTACATTGGCTGCTGCCTGTCACTCCCTTTAACGCCTCTAAATTTAGTATTTAGGTGGCATCCCTTGATCCTGAATTTATATTCGATGGATACAGAGTAGAAAAGGACAAAGAAGAGCTGTGACCCGAAAACTGAAACCCTACTGTGGAAAATTGGCACCAAACAGTGCTTGCTGCCTTTAGGAGTCGACAATCATGGTGTGGTGTCTCGGCCTGCGACTGTGAGGTCTCTAAGAACCCTGGAGCTCCTCCAGCCTTCTACAAATCACCAAAGAACTCCCTTGGAGTGGAGGTACCGCTCCCCTACAGCCGCAGGCACCGAACTGCAGAATCCAGTTTTATCGAATTGCTGCTCCCCAGCAGCTCCGATGCAGCACATAAACCAAAGTTGGTACACCAGCTCTGGAAGGCAGGAACTGTCTCTCCACCAAGTTTAGAGACACCAGGACCTACCGGAGCCATGCCGCACCAATGCCTGTGGTACCATGACCCTCTGCAGCATACACGAGACAAAGAGTCTAATCTGGACTCCAACTTCCAAGGAAGCAAGCACCCATCGAGCAACATTGAGACCCCTGAGACCCACTTCATGAGTGGCCCAGCTGTCCTGGAATCACCTTTCCAAACTGCCTGCTCCTGACCGCAGGGAAATCTTGACCCACACCGCCCAACTGACCTATCTGCTCTGCACCTGGCCAATATGACCTTGGTAACGACAATCCAGCTGTACTCTGTTGGTCCTGAGGCCCTTGCAACCTGCTCCCTTGGGTGGGACCCCTCAAACTTACCTTTAAGTCCCTTTGCGCAGTATGTTTTCAAGGGGCCCCCTTCTTCACAGCGCACCAATTACCAACGACCTCAGCACCTTGCTCCCGGCCAAATCTGGGACGCTTCTGAGAATCCGCTGGTGGAACATTGGGCCTGACGTTGCTACTTACTTAGATTCCGAAGGTGAACCTTGAAATCCAAATGAGTGATTTTATATGCAATTTTCTCTTTTCTCCCATTGACTTCAATGGTAAGTAACTGCACACAAAAGTGATTTATTTTGTGAACTTGAAAAATTATTATCTTAAAAAGTACTTACTGTAGAATTAAGTTCCTAGTCTGAAAAATTGCATAAGTCAGTGTTATTTTTATGAATTTGTCTTGGATTGAATCTTGAGTGTGTGTCTAATTTCTTTACTGTGTGTGTACAACAAATGCTTAGCACTACCCTCTGGTAAGCCTAACTGTTCTCCCACACTACCAAAAATAGAGCATTAGTATAATCTACTTTTACCTCTGTATACCAATCTGGGTCTCACTCGACTCTCTGCACAGTGTACTTCATTTTAGTGCACTATATAGAGATCCAGCGTCCTACATAAAGGCATTGACGCTCTCTTGTTACCTTCAAATATTCCTTTATTTGAAATCTATCATGTCCACCATAAGGTAAAAATATATAAAATCAGTTTTCTATTTGCTGTTATTTTTAACACTGCATTACTGAAATTACATATAGACTATGAAAACACGCTGGATGGAAGAATGATCAAAGATAATAAAGAATTTCTGGTTATTCAGAATGAGAATAAAAAGTAGACGCCTTTGATTGCCGAGAAAATGTGCACATTCTGCAAATTGGCCAAACCGAAAAGAAACTAAAAACAGGGAGAGTGGAATGAAGCAACCAAAATACAAACCAAAATAATGGTTGCTATTACAGTCTTCCCTCATGTGAGCTTGCATGTACTGATCATGAATATCGTTTGTTAAATCCCAAATGCTAAATTCGGACGTCCTGTGGTGTGGAATCGTTCTCAAACATTCGAAGACACACAGTGAGTCACAAAACGACACCACGTAAGCGCACGTGCACGCACTGCCTCCTTAGTACACAGTCTGAACTTAACATGCGGCTTTGCAGGCATCGAGCAAGCGGAGGGCTTCCTTCTTCCAGTGGCTGACCCTTTCACTGCGGTGAGCCTTGAAACTCAGAAAGCAAAAGGAAAATAGCAGCGGCTCTTCTGCCCCCCAGCAGAAAAGAAAACCTATTGTTCCGTAAATCGATGCAGAGGGAAAAATAGGGTTGCCGCGTTCTTGATGTTACAACGCAGCCGTTTACACAAAAGCAAAGACATTTCTGTGCGGTGAGAAAAAAAGTGAGCGCGTGGTAATCTATTGCTAGCGCTGTCTTCTCCGTCGATGCAAGACTCGTGAAATCTCCCTTTTAGTGGTGGCCCGGAGCGGCCTCCCGAGGTGCCGGCGGCAGAGATTCCTCGCTGAAACAGGAGTTCATTATATAAGTAGCTCCCCAGGCCAAAGGCAGGATTCAGCAGCTGAGGTCTGCTTCAAGCCGGAAGCTGCAGAGGCGAAAACGCGCAGCCTAGTGGCAGAACACTGACTGAACCAGGCAGGGGATTTCATTGTCCAATTACTGACTATGTCTCAGCCCTACCAGCCTTCCAGAGGTGCATTCCTCTTCTAGAAGCACTGTCAGCTAGTCAAAGATTAAACAAGCATTGGAAATGCCAGCATTAATCAGAGGTACATTCCTCTCCTAGAAACATTGTCAGCGGGTCAAAGATTAAACAAGCATTGGCAATGCCAATAGGCCTGGCTTTAAAGGAATGCTGTGTAGCAATGTGAAGTATTACCAATAAATAGTATGGGAACAGATATGTATTTGTGTGGAAGCAAAGAACTGTAGAATAGCATTGGTGTATATTAAAAGGTCAGTTGCACTGTCAAGCCAAACCTAAAAATGCATTTAGGTTAATGATTGCCCTCCTCCCACCTGTGCTAGTGCTAATTTGTGTCTTAAATATTCGAAGAGATGGAGCAGCACTCCTTAACCTCCATTGTGATAAATGTCGGCTTGCTCCAGGAACTTAAAGGCATGGGCTGCTTTTGACGTTTGGCTAGAAATGTAGCAGCATTTGTTGATATATCCAAAGTAAATAGCAGAACATTACACAATAACAAACACAAAGAAGCATAACAAAACAATTAAAATATGAGAGGGATCAGCACTACAAAACAAGAATGCAGCACGACTGCCACAATACAACACTTTTATATTGTAATAATGCAGCACAAATCACAGCAGTACAAAAACACAGAACATGCCCCCACTACAACAGCATGCCACATAGCAAACATGCATAAGCATTGTTCTCACATATTACCACCTCCAGAATCATGCCTTCAAAATATGGTGGAAGAAGATGTTTGCACCAAGCACTGCCTTAACTTACCACCAAGGACATGACATATCAGTAGTCACATTTCTTTGTAATTCAGCCCCAAGACTCCAACTTTGCGCAGGCGCCATACAACATACATCGGTGTTAAGCACTGCTGCAATCTACATAATGCCTAAACATAACTCCAAATGACCTATTAGAACATTGAAAAAGGCCTAGGCAAGAGTTGCACTTGGGGCTGAAACCAGTGTTGACTTTTTCAGTATGTTCACTGTCCTGAGTTTTTCTACTTAAGACTGGAAAAAATCACTACTTTTTTTTTTTTTGCAGAGTTTTATATAGCGCAATCATGACCCGAATCGGGTATCAGAGCACTCTACATAGCACCAGTTACGATACATTAGGACACATTCATTTTTGTTAGGCACGGGGAGATTAAGTGATTTGCCCAGTATCACAGGATGTTCAGCGTCATTGCCGAGACTCGAACTCAGTTCCCCCGGTTCGAGGTCGGACGCCCTAGCCGTTAGGCCAACTCCTCTCCCCTAAAACATTGGCCTACTTAAAACATTGTCATTGCCAGACCCTGTATTGAATATGTTTTTATCAGCAGAACATATGTTCCTTAAATGCCAATGCTCAATCAAAACAGATCCATTCGAAGATCTTGTTTATGGAGAAGTCTTGCACTAATTGCCCTTTGGTCCCTTTTATAGAAGTTGGAGATCTACATTAAGCCCAAGGCCTGGCCAATGGAAGTGGTGTAAATAACAATTAAACAATTAATCAATCAAAAGCTGTGACCATAAAAGCACACATTAACAAGAATAACACTTCAATGCTTACACTGATACATAAGAAAAAAAATAATTAAAAGCAGCATTGATAAAATAACAGGCAAGTCTCCTCAATTACAATTGCAGACATAAAGTTTTTTTAAAAACGATCAATAAATATCACACACATTATAGCATTACATCACAGATTAAAACAAAAAAAAGTGCAGGACATTGTTTCAAAAATGCAAATTAGGGTCAACGGCATGCTCATGACAACCATCGTCCATTTTAATCTATCAGTTAAAACATTAGCGATTTTCTTCTGCTAATTGCACATTTGAGGAAAGAGCATATGCTGACAAAATTAGATGGGGATGCAAGTTGTTGCAAGCACACCAAAGCGATTCTTGAGGATCTGATCCTCTGCTTACGTAAACTCAGAATAAAACATTTTTTAGTGAGGTTAGTAAAAATGTACAAAAAGTGTAAAATGCAGCAAGCTTTGTGGAGAAGACTCGTCACATGGGCAAATCAGAACTTTGGAGGGGTTAAATTGTCCAAGGGGAAAACCTAGGTCCCACCTCACAAAGCCTAACCTAAACATAGTGAGCAGTGCCCTATCCCAGGAGCTATCGATCCACTCTAAATATGGCTCCAGCGATGGGGAAGTTTGATTCTCCACATATTCTTTATTGGACCTTTTTTAAGTTCAATGTCCTCCCTAAGGGCTCTCGCTCTTTCCTTAAAAGCAGATTTGACCCAACAAATGTCCAATTTCCGTATGGAAGAAGGATTAATAAAAAGGGACGATGTAACTAATTTTGTGAGTTCAGTATTAATATAATCAAACCAGGGAATTTTCATACCTTTCTCACACCCAAGATAATCCCTGATAATCTCTCTGTTCCGGGAGGTGTGTTGGTTCGCCCACATGGAACACCACAAGGTCAGAGGAGCAACAAGAAATAGTCCTGAGCATTGCCCTCTGCATCCTGTTTATAACCTAGTTCTCTCTACCGCCTTTGTTGAATTGACTAATCAGGTTACCCATGGCTTCATTTTACAATTCCTTATTCCTACTCCGCAAGGCTACCTTATAATCCACCCTACAGATGTGACTTTTGTTTCAGATCCCTGGGTATCTACTTCAGGGCCTCCTGTAGCAAAGAAGAGGCCTTCCTGCAGGACTGATCAAACCACTTGGTCTCTGGTGATCCGGGTCTACAAGACTTCAATAACATCCTGTTGACCTCCTGATTCAACAGCATAAACGAGCTTGCCCTCTTCATAAATGCATCTGAGGCGGTGAGGCATTAATACACCAGGGGCAAATGATTCTGACACAACCTATGCAGAAGGGTATGCATATCTGCGTTTTTCCATGCCAGATGCAGTCCCTGAGTCTTAAATCTAAGTTTCTCCGTAGCTACACTCTTAGTCCCCCCCTCCCTTCTGACTAGGTGAAGAACTAAACTTAGGGGGTTATGATCACTATAGACACTAGGGATGATTATTGCCTCTGCTACCCTCTCCAGCAAATCTCAGGCAACACAAATAAAGCAGTAACAGACGAATACTCTCCCAAAAGTGGGATTACCTGGATTGTTGGGGTCACACACTTCATTCACATTAACCAGGTCAAAGGACTTGATCAACTGGGATAGAACTGCCCCCCCCCCAATCCCTTTGTAAAGAGTCGTGCCCAAACTCAATGCAAATGCCCTGCGGAGTCCTGACTCCCACTGTGTTAGCCCCAATTTGGCATTAAAATTCCCCCCATAGGATAATTTCGTACCCTTTGTGCAAATACGCAAGTTTGACCACCAGCTCCACCATAAAGTGATATAACTTATTAAAATCAGCAAAGTTATCACATTCCAAGAACTCATATTAAAAACTCATAAAAACAATAATATCATTTGTCCAAAACGTGCATAAAATAAAATATTATGAGGAGGGAATCGACTAATACTGCAATCCAATGTTACTCTAATCCAGGCCATAAGCCCAGCCCTGTCTCTCCCTGCTGGGGATGGAACAGCAGGGACAGAGTATGGGCGGCACCAATTTAATCAAAGGTTATCAGCCGTCCAATTCTCCTGAACAAAAATGACATCATACTTCTGATTGAAGTTTACCCACCCCTCACATCCCATTTTGCTTACAAGCTCGGCAATGTTCCATAAGAGGGCCTTGAGTACGTGGGTATGTGCAACTGTTGGTATGAAGTTCCCTGTGGGCCTGGTCGAAAAAATTGGAAAAAGGATATTCCCTGGGGGCCCCCGGTCCCTACCGGCTCTGGCAAAGGACAGCTTCTAGAGACTGATGGAGTCTCATTCATGCACAGCTCCTCCTCAGGCCACCCCACGAGCGATTTAATCCCTCTGCGTGCCGCTTCTTAACTTTACAGTGGGTGCATAGTAAGTCATTTTCAGACAGCTCTCCAAGTAAAGGAAACGATTTTGAGCTTGTACATTGAACAAGGTGTAGTGGGTATGCTTGGAAGGAAAGGGCCTTCTTCCTCCTGTTGTAGGGCAATGACAGATCTCTATAGAAATAGCCCAGAGGAAGTACCTTTATTCTACTAGGGATGGAATGCCCTTGCCTGTGACCCCCCCAAGAGATCACATGCAACCCTGGGATTCCTAAAAGTAACAATAACACAGTCACCATCAAATTTCTTGCTCATTTCCAACTCAGCACACTCACCTGCCCATAGTGATATCTGGAAGGGTATTACCTCTGCAACTAAAGTTCCCTTGGACCCAATGTGCAGACTTATTGATTAGATCAACCACAGACTCGTTGGTTTTAGGGCACACTACAGGAACGTCCACCGAAACTATTACATATCGGCAAGCTCCAGGCGGTAGGTCACAACGGGAAGCATTTTTATGAGCAGGAATAGCCTTTGTGTGGGATTGAGTAGGAATTCTTTGAGAATTATGGGACCTCGCTTGATAGCCCTTGGCCGGAGGTACAGGTAAGGGTTCGGGAAACTGAAGTACGTTGCTCAGCCCCTACATGTGGGGCAGCTGCTCATATGGTGACATTCCCCCCTCCTTCAATCTCTCCATCTGGTAGCACCTCTGTTAGATTTAGCGCAACAGTCAGGCAGTCAGGCAGCTTAGTTTGGCACCTTAGTTTGGCCCCAATGGCCTTCAAGCAAGCATGGATAGGCTCAAGCTTATCTAAGATGGAGAGCTTAAGATCACAATAAAGGGCATTTATTTTCCCAAGGTCGGTATCTTCTCATACAGGCCTCTTGGTCAACTTTGGAGTAAGATTAGATACACAGGTCTCTTTGCTTTAGAGCAAACTGAGGATTTTTTCCATTGGGCAGCCTGGACCCTGGTGACTATGTTGTTGTTACAGGTTATAGAGTTGTGTCCTGGTGGGAGAACAGACGGAGGGACATCAACAACTGCGGACACATTCACGTAAGGATAAGAATCCACGTCTAAACTAGTAACTTCACCACTAGCAGTACCATTATCAGGAGGCCTCTGTGCTAGCGCAAGAGTTAGGGCAATACTGAGCGGAGAAGAAAGCGACAGTCGACACTCTGCAAGTTCTATCTTCTTGGAGATAATGTTAATTGCCCACTTTAGGAACTCATCCAAGGTGCTACCAGGTGCCGCCGGGGAAGCCACTGTGGTCATGCGTTTTTCCTACATTCGCCCAAAAAAAGATCCCAGAGTAAGTATAGGATAAAAGGTTACAATGACAGTACCTGAGATGGAGCAGATGAAAGAGGGGTGGCCCAGCCTCTGCCAGCCGCTGACGGGCGCAGTACGTGGCAAGGCACGGCCGGCGCACTGTCTGCATGTGGGAATACTGGAGGCACTTTGTAGTGCTGCATGGTGGGAACTGGTGGTATCCTGGCCCCTCCACTGGGGCTGCAAAGGTGTTTGGGACATGTAAAGTGAATGCACTTTATAGTGCTCAAATCAGCATGTGCGGACAATCACAGGACCTCCCGTGATGTTCTGGGACTCGTAGACCCTCCAGGCATGCTGTAGAGAGTATTCCCGCATCAAGGACAAGACATAGGATTAGTCAAAAAAAAATTGTGATCCAACCCCAAGACTTCAACTTTGATCAGGTGGCATACAACATACATCGATGCTAAGCAATGCTGCAATCTACACAAAGCCTAAACATTACTCCAAAAGGCCTACTAGAACATTGAAAAAGGCCTAGGCAAGAGTTGCGCTTGGGGCTGAAGCCAGTGTTGAATTTTTCAGTATGTTCACTGTGGTGAGTTTTATCTTCCTAAGACTGGGAGAAAAAAATCACTACTTAAAACATTATAATTTCCAGACCCTGTATTGAATATGTTTGTATCAACTGGAAATCTGTTCCTTAAAAACCAATGCTCAATCAAAACAAATCCATTAAATGGGGAGTTGCCTCTGGGCAGTTGCATCTTGTTTATGGAGAAGTATTTCACTAATGGCCCTTTGGTCCCTTTTATAGATGTTGGAGATCTACATTAAGCCCAAGGCCTGGCCAATGGAAGTGGTGTAAACAGCTGTTAATTGCCTAAAAGGTAGTGCATTTATGGTAGTGGGTGGGACATCATGTGGGTGTGTCAGTAAATAGGCATATATTTTCTGGCTCACACCCATGGTGTCCCTTTCAGGCTCTGAACAAATGGCAGTTCCGAATGAAGACAGAGGGGCTTATTTATGAGCCCCTTGTGACACTTTTGCGCCGCCATTGCGTCATTTTTCGTGGCGCAGCAGCAGTGTAAACAATGTACGACAGTGGGCCATATTTACAAGTTGATGCATCAAGGCAGATGTGTCACTTTGTAAACCCCTGCGCCACATTATACCTGCGCCAGGTATAATGTATGCAGGGTGTGCTATCCCCCGCATCAACGCCTCGTAGAAGTGGCGCATTGAAATCTATAAGATTTCAGTGTGCCACTTCTAGGACGCAATTGCATCAGAACCTTATGCCTGCCTCATGGCAGGTGTAAGGGTGATGCAGTGCATTAAAGATAGGCCTCCCCCACTCATTGCTGGAGTTGTGTCATGCGTGCGACACAACTCCATCAATGCGTGACTTTTGCACTGACAGATACGTCAGGATTCCTGACGTATCAGTCTTTCTTTGCGACATGGAGCGCCGTACAATAAATACGGCGCATCCATAGTGCCGCAAGGAGGGCGCAGTGAAAACTGTTGCATCGCTGTTTTCTTGCAGCGATGTGACAACTTTCATAAGTAAGCCCCAGAGGGTCCATGTGTAGACCAAGGTGTGATCCTCCTAGAGATATCCAATGTTAAGTGCCTCCTGCCCACATGCCCCATCGAAAACGAAGCAGTTTTCTTGTGACGTTTAAAAAGCTTTAAGAAACTTTTAATGTCTAAAAAGCATGGTTTGTTTTCAAAATGTCAAAAGATATGTCAATTAATTTAGAAAGAAATATTCATCTATCATTTTTCTATAAATCATGCCCTTCATGTAGCTGGAACAAATGGAGACAATTGAGGCGGAGTATTGGAGTGCTGTGTGGGTGTAGCCGACATTTAAACCTGATTTTCCTGTTACTTTGGTCACTTACATATAACTGAAAAGGGGACAAATGCTTGCAGTGCCCCTTTGGTAACATTTCTTGCATGGGCACACATTTCGCACCTGTGCAATGTGAAGGGCTTGTTCTCTCATTAGCACCAAAGCTTGGCCCCATACAATGGAGCAGAAACCTTTGCAGCATGTTGCTGATGCTGCCACAAAAGCACAGAGTCTCTCAGAAGGTGAACTAATTGCGCCAACTAGGAAGCGATGTGCATGTAGGCATACATTGAGGAGCTATGAAAGATCCCCTAGTGCTTCAGGCACACGCTTCAAAAGCAGGCCAGTTGTTCGCATCGAAAGACCGAGGAGGTAAAATAACCCCTCCGACTTTCACTACTGCATTGTGTCCAGCACAACAGCAAATTCTCAGTTCACTGATGCAACCGAGAGAGCATATCGTTTATGTGAACAAGTACTTAATGGTGGGTGTAAGAGTTAGGGCCCTAGGCCCTCTTGCAGTAAAACACATGACACAGACACTTAGAATTACTGTATGGAACTTGCCCAGGGTACGTGCATCCGGCCCCTTTTATTAGCAGGGCCACCTGACCAGTGACACCTGTGATGGATGGGTGTGGGGTGAGTGTGCAAGCCAGCCCTCAAGGAGTGACTGGTGGAAACACAGTCATTTCTAAACACTAGAGCGTGACTAGCCGGTCTCTACACTGAGTTGTAACAGACATGCCCAAAAAAACAGTGCACACAAGGATAGCCCAGGACCCTGCACCTGGTTTCACAAAATACATGTCCATTATCTCGTGCTGGAGGAATGTATACATTCTATACTGTGCCTGATTGGGAGCACATATTTGCAAGCGAATATGTCTACTTACATCCCTTGTCTCTTTTCTGGCTTTCACCTACTCACATTCCCTCCTCTGTACTCTCTTTCCTTCCTTGAAAAATCTCTGTCTTGCGTGTACTTCTCCCCTACACTCTTTCTTTCACATTTCTCCTGCCGTGTCTTTTCTGTCTCCCTTCTCGTGCTGTTTTTCTCTTCTCACCTTCTCTTCCTCTTTCCTGTCATTTTCGTCTCCTCTCCTGGCTGTCTCTTCCATCTGGTCATCTTTCTTCTCTCCTTTTCTATATCACCTGTTCTTGTGTTACCAGTCTCTCTCCCTCCATCGCTCTCTCTTATCTACCTAGCACTCTGCCACAGATGTCCGTTTTTCAGCCATCTGTCTTTACCTCCCTTTTAGGTCGAGCCTTGAGTAGCGCGCAAGCGCTGCTCTGGCAAGACTTTAAGTTAGGGGTTTCAAAAAGCTGACCAGACGCTCGTGCGTCATGGCCTTTTCCGTGCGGTTACCCGCAGGGCCCACATCTGTTTCCAATTCGCTCGCTGTGGCGCGCGGGTGCGCACCACTCGCGTCCTGTTCCCCGTTTCTGCTCATCAAACCAGGCTGCGGGTTTTAAAAGTGATCTGCATTAAAATGTTAAATACGTACACTATTTCCCATAATCTACAGGTGCATATCGGTTTCCTTTAGAACCATGTTTACTGTAGACTAGTTTTAATTTTCTTTTACAAAGCAAACATAATAAAAATGCATCCGTTCTGGCAAATTTCGATAATATTTATAATGTCGGAGCGCCATCTTGTGAGAAAGCATAGAACTGTGTTTGCGTAATTGATATACTAGCGTGAATATTCCGAAAAATGGATCATTAATAGGCTTTCTCGGAAGAGATTCGCCCCCTGTCCTCCGACCACAACATAAGTATGCAAATTCGCAATCTAATCCAAAAGCCACTTTTTGTGTCTCTCCTAATGATTTTCTCCATTTCTACCTAGTATCGTAGCCTTTGTGTCATTGGCCCTAGCGCAAGGAAGGAAATGCCCCTCGTGGCTGCTATTTGAAATATAAAATGCAATAATCACGGTTCAGTGTGCCCCTCAGGCCTCTGGGCTCCGGTGCCACTGCACCTGCTGCACCAATACAAGCTACGCCCCTGTTTCTTCCAGTTGACTCTTCCTTCTTTGCATCCACATACTCAATTTATTCTGTACTGAGGTCTACGTAAAACGTTTAATCTACTTTGGCAGACATAGCAGTATCATTATATAGTTTTTGCTTGACTAGTCAACCTTGGAGCTGCCTAACTTGAACCAAAGTCTTTTGGGGTCTTTCGGAGTTAACTCTTAATGGAATGCTGTGGTATAGGTGCAGGACAAACAGCTGGGTCTGTGTCCATGTACAGGTGCATGCGATGAAGCAGACAGTAGGCCATCTTGCCTGCCTATCTTGCTGTTCTTCTCAAATTCATGTTTTTTTCTCTGGCGTCTCGTCTAGGGTGAAGAAACAATCTAAGGCCTTTTTTTCTGGCTCTGTATTACGAAGTATTATTGTTGAGCTTCGACTAAGAAATATACTACCTTCTTCAGGAGCTGATATGTCAATAGACCTGCTTTGCACGTGTTTAGTCCTAGTTTGCCTCACAAATCTGAAAACCTATTCGATCTGTACTTGGGCTTTGAAGTGAACACATAAACTCCTAATCCCTCAAGCTCTCGCTGTCACTTCTGCTTCAGTAACCAATTAGCAGGGTTGTACTAACTGGCCTATAGGACAATCAGGCAGTGCCCGATGGGCAGTTTTGACAGGTCAGTGTGTGGGCCGGTTTTCAGGTTGTTCCAGGCCTATTTTAAGATGAGCTGGGCCATTTCTTACTATTGATTTTGCTTATATTAAAACAGCCATTGCCAGCAGCAAGCTCAAATCCATAGTCTTCCATGCCTTGCAAAACCCTTACACAGCGTGTCTTTTCAAGTTTAAAACTGCCCCAATGTGCAATCATGAGTCACTGTTTCAGCTATCTAATTCACTAATGGAGTCAATTTTTAGGTCTCGCCTAGGCAGCGCTTGCGCTGTCTCTTCGGGACATGCTGTATTCAGGATATGGGCATTCAACACGCCCAGCGCTTCTGGTTGGTTAGTTAGCCTGCCTTTCTAAATTCCTTTACTCTGGTTGGTCAATACTGTTCATCTGTCTCGCCTTTGAGTGCTTGGTTCCCACCCAGCAGACATTACCACTTTATTCCTTTGGTTGGCCATCTCTGGCCATCTGTTGCCACCTCGCTCGCAGCCCCTCCCTCCCGTCATTGCTGCCATCACTTAGTCTCCCCAGTGCTGTCCCCACACCCTCACCTCCCATCGTCGCTGCTAAAAATAAGGGACTTCTGTTCACATATTATATATACACTTGATGCTTAGACACCCCTTTTATGTTCTTTTTTGTGTGAAAAATGCACATTTTTTTGCTTCGCTTTTGACTTTCTCCGACCATTTCATGCGACAGTATATGAAATAGCAAGTTCAAGTAGCCCATCTCTGTCATTATGTGGGCTGAGATAGCTCTGGGCGTCATTTGGAAATTATTCTTACTTCCCGTTTCCCATAGTTTTGGAGAATATTGCATTGGGTGAGTTTTTACTGAGTGTGAAAGTTGCTTATTTCTCACTTCACACCGAGCTACAAACACCTCCCCCCCACACCCCTGCCCCACCCCAACCTGGTGTGTGCAACGTACGGCCGGGGATACAAAAGAGGCTTTTTTAGGCCGGTAGAAAAAGGCTACACAAACATGGAAAGACTAGCTAAACCGCCATGGGAATTCTTTTATTGGAACAAGCAGCCTTTGGCAGTCAGCTCAGGTTATGTTTATTAAACATATTTTTAGCTAATCTCACATCAATAAACAAAACAAGCATTGGCATAACCAATTGGTCTCGCTTTTGGGACCTTCTAAGTATTTAGTTATGCAGCACAATATTCTTGGTGCAACAACAACTGTTGCATGGCTAAACACTTAAATAGTCCCAAAGGCGAGACCTATTGGCTATGCCAATGCTTGTTCTTTGTTATCACCTCTCTCTCCGGCAGCAGTACCCTCAGTTATTGTCGTCTCCTTTTCAGCCCCCACTATGGTGTTTCTCACCCATGCCTCTCTCCCTCGCCCATCTCGCTCTCACCTGTCTGTATATCTCTCCCTCTATTAACTGTCTCTTACCTCTCAGCTATCTGTTTCTAACCAGCCTCTCTTTACCATCACTCTGTCGCCGCTCACTTGTCACTTGTCTCACACTCGTTCTCTCTCTTAGCTCTTTCTTTCACAGTGCTCTATTCCTTTATCACTGCTCACAACTGTGTTTTCGATTTTATCAACTCTCTCTAGGTCTCTCTCAACTGTCATCTTCCCAATTGTAACCGGTTCCTTATAATCTCTCTCTCATGACTCCCTGCCAGTTGATCAACTGCCTTTCTCAGTCTCACCTACCTGCCTCCAATCATCCTTCTCATGCCTCTCCCCCTTTCTCAGCTTTCTCTTTATCATCTATTTCTCACTCATACACACTCCCTATCTCTTTCAGCCATCCTTTCTCACCTTAATATCCCGCTCTCTCTCTTGTATGCCCTGTCTCTTTAGCATGTCTCTTGCCTGTTTCCTACTCTCCCTTAATCTCTATGAACTGTCACTGTCTCACCTTCCTCTCGCTTCTCAACCACTCCCTCAGATGGCTCTTTCTCACCTGTCACACTTCCAGCTGTGTCTCTCACCTGCTGGTCTCATTATTAACTTTCTCTCACCAGTACTGTTCACTTTCACTCTGAGAGCTCTCACACCTTTCACGATCAGATCCCTTAGGCCTCTCCTACTCTCCCTCTCTCTCTTCTCTCTTTCTCCCATATATCTCATCTATCTTCCTCATATCATGTGCCTCTTTTTCACCTGTCCCTCTCCGCCATAGCTTTCCTGCCTGTCTTCTTATTACTTGTCTTATGTCTATTTCTATCGCTCTTAGCTGTCTCTTTCTGATCTGTCTTCGACATCACTCAGCTGTGCAGCCTCCTTCACCTGTCTCCCTCTCTGTGTCTCTCTGCTATCTCTAACACACACACATATCTATCACCCGTATATATCCAGTGTCCTCTTCCTCAGTTGTGTTTGCTTTCCTCTTCTCCTCTTCTTTACTCAGGGACAGCAAGAGTCATGGAGATGCCTTTTTGCTGGTTCCACTGAACAAGCGACAGCAAATGCATTATGCTGCAAGTTTGTTACTTACTGTTTGAAGGCGCAAGAAAAGATACAGAATGCAACATTTTGCCTTAATGCAGTGTGGGTTCCACTGCTTAATTTATGTATTTATAAAATTCAAAGAACTTCCTGCTGGCTACATAAAATAAACATGTTTCGTGGGAACCCAGTTTATCTTGGATTTCTGCCACTGCCTTTGCGAACTTTGGGGCCAGAGGTTGCAGGGAAAGTTCCAGGGGACTGGGAGGGTAAGCCAGGCATAGCAGCTGCCATCCCTGGTGACTTCCAAATGACGTTCATGCTTGCAACGTAAACCTTATAATGTAATCTAATGTGGATTTGTTGAGTGTGAAACCTGTCATCAGTGAGGGTATCCAGGAGCTGAGTAGGTGAGGGTTCTGCAAGATAGATCAGTTGAAGAGCCAAGTTTTCAGTTTTCAGTTTTTTTGCAGAAATCCATAAGTGACCTGATGTGCTGGGAGAGGTCGTTCCAGGATTTGGCTGACAGGTAAGAAAAGACCCTACTCCTTGTCTTGCTTCTATGGATACGGGCGGGGGTGGACAAGCGTGAGTGATGTAGAGCGGAGGTTGCTGGTTGTTTGGTGGAATTGTAGACGGTGGTTGAGGTAGGTGGGACCCTGGTTGTGAAGTGCTTTTTAGGCATTGGTGAGCATCTTCAACAGGTATCATTTCTGAATGGGGAGCCAGTGTTTCTGGAGGTGAGGTGTGATGTGTTTGCCGCAAGGAAAGTTAAGGATTAGTCTGGTGGCGGCGTTTTGGATGGTTTGAGCTTGTATAGCAGGTGTGCGGAGATGCAGTAGAAGAGGGTGTTGCTGTAGTCCAGTCTGCTTGTGATGAGGGCCTGGGTGATGGTCATTCTGGTTTCAGGAGGGAGCAATTTGATGTTTCTTCTGAGCATGTGAAGTATCTGAAAACAGGTGGAGGTGGCAGAATTGATTTGATGCCTCATGGTGAGGTTGGTGTCCAGGATGATGCCCAGGTTTCTGGCATCTTTGTAAGTTGAATGGGTGGGGCCTAGTTCTGCGGGCCACCAGGTGGAGTCCCAGGGTGAGTTATTGTTGTTGAATATCAGTACTTCCATCTTGTTAGCGCTGAGTTTGAGTAAGTTGTCTCTCATCCAGTTGGCAAGTTGGTCATGTACTTTTTGAAATTACTTTTGGTCATGCTGATGTCTTCTGAGAGGGAAAGGATGAGTTGGGTGTCATCGGCATAAGAGATGATGTTAAGTCCATGGGTTTGAATGATGCTTGCTAGAGGAGTCATCTATATGTTGAAAAGAGTGGGGCTGAGTGAAGAGCCTTGCGGGACTCCACAGATGAGGTCCTTGGGTTCTGAGATGAACATCGGGAGCTTGACCCATTGCATTCTTCCAGTCAGGAAGAAGGCTATCCACTTGAGAGCTGGTCCATACACTCCAGTATTGTGGAGCCTGGAGATGAGTGTGTTGTGGGAGACTGTGTCAAAGGTGGTGGAGAGGTCCAAGAGAATGAGTGCAGCAGTTTGAACTCAATTTAGTATGGTGCGAATTTCGTCTGAAGCTGCAATAAGGGCAGTCTCTGTGCTGTGGTTTGTGCGGAAACCTGATTGTTAGCTGTCTGGTATTTCGTGGTGTTCAAGGTAGTGGGAGAGCTGATGGTTGATGGGGAGCAGGTAGATGGGTCCGTAGTTGCTGAAGACTTTGGGGTCTGCGGATGGTTTCTTGAGGAGCAGTGTGACTTCTGCGTGTTTCCAGGCATCTGGAAAAATGGCTGTAATGATGGAGGGGTTGATGATGGCTGTGAGTACCGTGCTTATCGTGGGTCTCCCTAGGTTGAAGAAGCATGGGGGCCCCCGAGTGGATGGATACCATTATAGCCACTGTGTCTTCGCTGGTCATCGGGGTCTACTACATAAGTGGGGTGACTCTAGCGGTGGAGGTCAGAGGTGAGGTAGGGTGTGTTTGAGGGTTGAAGTTCATATAGATTTTAGTTATCTTATTGTGAAAGAAGTCAGAGAGTTTGTTGCAGAGTCCTTGTGATCGGGTGATCGACCCAGAGGTGGCTGCTGGATTGGTGATTTCCTTAATGATGATGAAGAGTTCTTTGTATTTGTTGTTGCTGGATTCAATCCTCTGGGTCAGAGCTTTCTTTCAGTTTGTGTTGGTAGCTCCTGAGTGAGGTCTTGTCAGCCAACCTAGAGGCAAGCTCATGTGAGGTTCTATATTTTCTTTCTAACTGTTTACATTTCCTCTTGGACTCTCTGACTATGTCGGTGTGCCAGCTTGGGTGTTTTTTGTCCTCTTTGGGTTGGCGTTTATGAGGGGTGCATCAATGTTGGCGTTGCTGGAGATTCCTACCTTGTGAGAGAAGGGGGTGGGGGGTCTTGGAGTGGCGGGGTCTGGCGAGGGGGACAAGGCCATGAATTAATTACTGTAGCACCAACCACAAACGAGTATCTGAGAGGGGGGAACCACAAAGAAGGGGAAGGGCATCAAGCTAGTCACAATCTTATAGCCACTTCTCTCCCCTACAAAAAAAACACAAATAAAATTGCTATGGCTGCCACCAATGTGTTGGAGAGGCTGCAAATGCCACAATGGACATAAGATGTATAGTTCGTCCACTCAGAAGTTGGAGGCACACTGTATGAAGCAATTTCAGCTCACAATGCTTTTCACCATGTAACCTAATGGATAGAAAGATCGATCTTGATGCTGGGGAACCAGGTTCGAGTCTCGACAGGGACACTCAACATCCCGTGATTCTGGGCATATCACTTAATCTCCCCACGCCTAACAAATATGAATGTGTCGGTCTGTAATGCAACTGATGCTCATGTAAAGCACTCTGATACCTTCGGGTAGAGTACGCTCCATAAACCCCCCCCCCCTAAAATCTGTTCTTCACCAAGTTTCCATGGGAAAAGTGGCACTATCGTGTGACAGATTATAGCAAGATTCAGGATGGCAGGTCTGGATCACTAACCACCAATGCCTGTTTTTCACACTTCCCTGTGATAGCTCCTCTCACTGCCAACACTTTAATGCTACTCAAAGCACTTTTAAGCTATCTGTGTCATTGTGCCCCTTTTTCACGATGCTTGCCAATTGCAGTCTCTCACACTGCTCACATCCATGCACTGTCTTCCAGAAAGCAAGAATCAATTTCGCGCCGTCACCATGCACAGTTTTCTCATCAATAAATTCACTGCAAATGTTGCAGTGATATCAATGATGTCATAGTAGTGATGTAATATGTGGGGCTAATTGCAGTGCTTGGTGAGGGCGCGAGTTATAGTTACCTTAGGGCACAAGTTACAGTTACTTGAGATAAGTATAACTGCCGAATTTCTATGGTCTTGTGTGTGTAAAATCTGAATCTGAATATAATGTCCCTGTAATGTTTGGATTGTTAGTGAATTTCTATGTTTTTTTAATGCTATTTCCTAACTATAATGTCCCTGTAACCTTTAGTTTTTTCAGTGAATTTCTATGTTTTTTTTAATGCTATTTCCTAACTATAACATCCCTGAAACCTTTGTTTTTTTCAGTGAATTTCTAGGTTTTATTAACGGAAAGTAATATTTAATTACCATACATGGCTACTTTTGGCTCCAGGGACCCCATCCCCCTTGGTGCAACACTACATTTAAGGGGGAGGGGGCCCGCAGCCTACCTCGCCAGGCTGCTTTTGGCCTCGGGACCCTGTCGCCTGGGGATCAGACACATTTTGGCCCAGCACATATTTTGGTGGAGGAGCCACCTGGCCCACATCCTGGGCCGCTTTTGCCCCTGGGGTACCCATCCCCCGGGGCCGGCACATTTCCTGGGGGGGAAGGAGGTGTGTAGCCCCCCCAGCTGGGCTGATATTGGCCCCGTGGACCCCATCCCCTGGGGCTAGGCCATATTAGAAAAGGGGGAGGGGGGCACGGAGCCTCCCTCCCTGGGCTGATTTCATCTTTGTGGACCCCAGGGCCTGCCAGCAAAGGTATGGTGCCATGGGTGGGCACGTTCTTTGGGGGCAATGGGGGGATCCCAAAGACCCACGTGGCCCCAGCCGCTTCCCTTCCTCCAGTGGGAGCCGGCATTGCCCTTGCCGCAGGCAGCTGCTAAAAATGCTGCTCAAGACGGGAGGATTGGAGCAATCTTTTCATCTGTCTCGCTGCCCCCTTCAGTGAAGACAGGGAAACAGATGAAAAGTCTGCTCCCAGTGGGCGGGAGCATTTTTCATACTCCCACCCACTGGGAACGCACTTGGTGTTTCCTGCCGCTTGGCGGGAGTTTTGAAATTGCACGCTTTCCCTGCCTCAGAGTATGGGTACCCTGGGGCCAAAATTGGCCCAGGGAGAGGGGCTGCACGGCCCTCCTTCTGAATATCGGCCAGGGCCTGGGGGATGGCATCTCCAGGCCCAAAATTAGCCTGGGAGGGGGCCACGTGCGCACCCCTCGCCCCAAATATATATCAATGTCCCTCTGGTGCCTAGCCTACTCAGGGGACTTAAAAAAAAAAAAAAAACAGACGTGGGAGACCGCACCTGTTTTTAAAAAAAAAAAAAATTGCTGCGGATCTTGTGCAAATTCGCAGGAAATTAAAAAAAACAAAAAACGTTTTTGGCCCCTGGCCTAGGGGGTTATAATATCCCTACTGTGCCCTTTTTTCTTTAATAACTCCAAAACTACTGAACAGATTTACGCCAAATTAGAAAAGCATATTTTCTGGACTGTTAGACCTGGCACCATTGGTGTGGGTCTCCCTTCCATTTTTTTTTGCCTTTACCTCCTGTGTTTTGCTCTGTGTTGGACTCCATTTTTGCTGGTCTAGATGCTTTGGGCACTTTGCCACCACTGTTCAGTGCCAAAGTGCAAGTGCTCCCTTTTTAAAGTATTGTTATGGATTAGTGATTCCTTGATTGGCTTATTTGGTTTATTTGTCAGACCCTAGTACAGTGCACTATGTGTGCCCAGGGCCTGTAAATCAAATGCTGCTGGTGGGCTTGCAGCACTGCTTGTGCCACCCACAGAAGCAGCTTGTAAAATGTGACTCAGGCCTGCCATTGCAGAGCCTGTGTGCAGTCTGGGACTGCCATGTCGACTTGGCAAGTGCACACACTTGCAAGTCCCTAAACCTTCCCTTTTCTACATATTAGTCACCCCTAAGGTAGGCCCAAGGTACCCCTGTGGGCAGGGTGCATTGTATGTGAAAGGTAGGACGTGCCCTGATGTGTGTGGCATGTCCTGATAGTGAAATACTGCCAATTTTGTTTTTCACTATTGCAAGGCTATCTGTTCACATAGGCCAGAATGGGGAGTTTGTTTATAACATCTTATAAACATAACTGACTCTAGGAACAAGATAGAAAAGTAAAGTTTAGTATGCCTGAACTCAGAATGTTAAAGTGCATCTTTTAGTGAGGGTGATTTTTACATTCTGTATTTGAAAATACCACTTTTAGAAAGTAGGTATTTTCTTGCCTAACCATCCAGTGTGCCTCTGCCAGGTTTGTGTATTGCATGTCTGGCTTTTGGATGACAGGGGCTGGAGAAGGGCGGTGGCTCCAGAAGTCTGACGAGGCAGGGCTGGGCTGAATAGACCTGGGCTGCATTTAGAGTAGGGGAGGAGATTTCCTTTTCACCTGAATGGACCTGGTTTGCCTTCAACAATGCTGTCTCCACCTCCTGCCAGGAAGATGCACCAGTGAGGACAGAACTGGTTTTGGCTGGGTACAGACACTCTCTGCCTTCAGAGAACAAAGGATTTTGTGGTATAAATATTGGGGCCCAGACCCCAGACTTTTAGATCACTTCTGGGAAATCATGAGGAACCTTTGCCAAGGAGAAGAGCCAGATAAGCTGAGGAGGAATACTGCCCTTGTGCTGTTTGCTGTTTGGGGTTGGCCTGCAGTGGCTACTTGCTGCCAAGGAAAGGAGAAAAGGACTTTGCTGTTTGCTTTGCCACCTGCTTGAAGAAGAAGATCTCCAAGGGCTTGAAACTGAGCTTGCCTCCTGTTCTGAAGTCTCAGGAACACAAAGACTTCATCCCTTCTGCCTCTCTGCATCTGGAACTGCTGTTTCAGCTGCTGCAGAAGGAAATTGCAACACCGACGCTGGCGAGCGACGCCATAACCTGCATAGAAGCCGTGGGTCCCGCTTGTGAAGAGCACAACACACCGCCCCGACTTGCACAGTAGGCTCAACGCCTGCTGATGCCGTGCTGCATCGATTCCGAAGCCGTCATCGAGGCCGCTGCCTGCACCGGAGCCGAGGACACCGCTTGTGACGTGCACGATGCACCATCCCGACTCGCACCGCAGTCCCGACTTCATCAACGCCGGTGCTTCATCAACGCGGAGCCGATTCTCGACGTGGGCGACTCCAGAATCCATCGACAGAAGCATGGCATGAGTGTACAGCATATGGATAGAGCCTCCCCGCCTCTCATGAATAAAAATCTGGTTGATAAAGGGAGTGAGTCAGCAATTCAACCCAAGGGGAAAGATCTACCTGTTAATCCTGACAGGGAGGTAACACTTGGCAGAAGATATAAATTAAGATCTAATAACTTTCTTGGCAAAGCAGCGGTTTCTCAGACAGAAGCGGAAATTAGACAACCTTTAGCCCCCCCGCTAGGTAAAACCAAAAACAAGAATCTCCCTGTTAAGACGGGGAAGAGCACCCCTTTAAAAGAAAGGAAAAAGAGATCAGTGCCATTAGCCCCTAGAGTGACTCCTTCACTCAGGTCCTACTTTAAATTAAATCCGCAGTGTAATTCACAGTGCAATATGGAACCCCTTAAAGAGGCAGCAGCCATGCCACAAAATATCTCGACTCTACTCCCGGCTATTTTTGTTTCAAACAGGTTCTCGCCTCTGAGTGACTCCACTTCCATTCCGGAACTGGGGGATCTTGATTCTGTGGGGAGGGGCGACCAGATCTTAAGCAAGTCAGCTAAGTAGGTCACTAAAGATACTTCAGGTTTAGACGTAGTGCAGGGGCTGTTGAGCCAGCTCTCGCTAGAGATTGAAGACCGCTTCGCTACTTCAGAAACTAATCTGAAAAAAATTCAGCATACTTGTAGTAGTTTGGAGGAGAATCTATCAATACTAACAAAGCGTATGGAGGTCCTGGAAAATAAAGTCCTAGAACTGGGGACAGACCTGAAAGATCGTTCTCAGGAACTGGACAGGCTTAAGATGAGAGAAAAGGATCTATCAGACAGACTAGAAAGGATGAAAAACAACTCCAGAAGGAATAACATCCGGATTCTTGATATCAAGGAGGGAGCTGAGGGGGACAATGTTAAAGCTTTTGTGGTAGAGATCTTGTCTAAATCCTTTCCTCAAGTTGCCTCTACCTCAGTCTGGGATATGGAAATCCAACGAGTGCATCAGGACCCTTTCAGGCTTAATCCCGGTCGGAAGAAGCTCAGGAAAATCCTGGTGTACATACAATCGTACTCCCTAAAGGAAAAACTTTTAGGGGCGGCTCTTAAACTGAAAACTATTCAGGTTCAGGAACTATCATTTAAAAGAGGTCCGATATATCCAGAGTGACGGAAGACAGAAGGTGGGAGCTGGGCAAACGGATGGACCCCCTGAGAGAATTGGGTGCCCAAGTTCAGTTGAGGTTTCCTGCATTCCTTAAGGTGATGTGGGCCAACAAAATGTATAACTTTCATTCCCCAGAGGAGGTTGATGGTTTTTTGTTAAGCAATAAGGCAATCACCTAGTTGAGTGAGTTAAAACAAAAAGTTGAGTCTATGCGGTGAGGTCACTGTTTGTCTTCTGGTAGATAATGAAGGCAGGTGGTGGATAGCGGCTCGAATTGGCACTAGCCAATAAGTAGTCAGTGAGGGTTCCCAGGGGAGGAGGGGGGAAGGGAAGGGGGGCACATGAGTGGTGGTGGGGAGCATGGTGGCGAGCATGGGGGTAAAAAGACAAAAAAAATGAAAAAAGCGTCCTCTTTTGATATAACCGACATCATTGAAAGTAGTGTGATCAGGAATATTGAGGATGGGGGACAGGGATAGATCTTTGGGAAGAGAACGTATGGGCATATTATGTTGGAATGTTGGAATGTGAACAGTCTAAGGGTCAAAAGGAGAAAGGGATTGGTTCTACAATATCAGAAGGACACCTCTGCCAACGTTCTTATGCCCCAGGAGGCCCACCTCTTAAGATCAGAATGCTTAGCATTATTTAATAAACAGAAATGGGTGAATAAGGTTGTAGCTACAGACCAGCAATGCTGTTCTAAAGGAGTCGCTATAGATATTAAAGCAAACGCTGGAATAGAACTGGGTAAAACACAGGTGGATACTAAAGGGCGTTGGGTGGTAGCGGAAATAAAAACTTGTGCTAGCACCTATACGCTGGCTAGTTATTACGGTCCGAACGAGGATGACGTTACACCTTTGAATAATCTTTGTTCTACTTTGCTTGATTTTGAAGCCCCTTTGATAATTGGTGGGGATTTTAACTTACTTCTAAGCAACAAGTTGGATAGGTCCTCACCCCGCACTCAAATTAATGTGCCTCGAGTTAAAGCCTGTCTTTCTGCTATGCTAGACAATCTAAATCTATGTTATGTATGGCGAAAGAAAAAGGGAGACGCAAGGGACTACTCCTTCTTTAGCAAAAAGAATGGCCACTTCTCAAGGATTGACTATATGTTTATGGATCTTTCAGAAGTGGACAAGGTTAAGAAAATTGAATATCTGCCTATTCATCTATCAGATCATGGAGCAATAGAATTAAACATGGAACTCCCTTCAAGTTTCTTAGCTAGGAGGTGGACTCTGAATAGAAGGCTGCTTTTACAATCCGATATTATGGATAAGATTAAATTAGAATCGGCGGTCTTTTTTAATCAAAATCTAGAGTCTGCTCCCCGACATTTTGTTTGGGACTCATTCAAAGCCTGGCTGAGAGGGATGCTGAAGGGAGCCACGGCAGTCTGGGTCAGACTAGAAAAAGAAAAAATTGCCTTATTGGAGGAGCGGTTAATAAAGGCTGAAGCAAGCTTAAAGGCTGATCAAGCCCAGGGGGAGGAAAAAGAAAATCTAGTGGGGAAAGTTGAGGATCTGCCGTGGGAATATAGGCTGGTAATGGAAGGAATTATGTTACAGAAATGGGAAGCGAGTAAAATGAGAGAGTTTGATCAAGGTGAGGACTGCGGGAAACTATTAGCAATGAAGAGCAGAATGGATAGGTCCAAAAATTTCGTCAGAAAGATCAGACTAGAAAATGGTGGCAAGCCTTCTGATCAGTTCTCTGACAACATGGGCGAGATAGAGTCGGAGTTCTGTAAATTCTTCCAGGACTTGTACAAGGAGGATTTAGAGGTAGATGAGCTTGCTCTAGATCAATGGCTGGCTGGAAAACAGCTTCCAAAGCTTAACGCTGATAGTTTATCGCTGATTAACCAAGATATAACAGGGAGTGAAATTTTGGATGCCCTTAAGAAAATTAAGAAGGGCAAAGCTGCAGGCCCAGACTTGATCCCTAACGAGATCTATGGTATACTAGCAGATGAAGTCATCCCCATCTGGTTAAGACTGTTTAACGACATTTTGAGAGGGTCTTCTCCACTGCCGGACTCCTGGAAGGAGGCAGTCATCACGCTGATTTTAAAACCTGGGAAAGATCCTTCACAATGTCAATCTTACCGGCAAATATCATTGTTGAACTGCGATTATAAAAATTTTACGGGAATTCTGAACGCCCGATTATGTAAGATCGTACGGTCTATAATACACGAAGACCAGAAGGGTTTTCTCCCCGGGCGTCAGATGAAAGATCTAGTTCTTACCCTAGTTGGCGCAATAGATTTGGCAACGGCGGGTAGTGTACCTCTATCAATTATAACGCTAGACGCCGCAAAAGCCTTTGACCGGGTTAACTGGTGTTATCTTTCTAGAGTACTGAAGGCTTTTGGTTTTGATGAGATCTTTAGAGAAGTCCTTAAAATTTTTTACAAAAGCCTCGAGCTCGAATTGTAGTGAACGGTAACCTCTCAGCTCCTATATCAATAGGGCGTGGCACCAGACAAGGGTGCCCGCTGTTTCCTATTCTTTTTGATCTATATATCGAGCCCTTGGCTCAAAGTCTAAGGCTAAACAAAGAAATGTTCCCCTTCACTGCAAACGGGTTTTCAAGGAAATTAGCATTGTATGCTGATGATTTGATACTTTTTACATCTAATGTTAATCAAGCCCTACCCACACTATTTAGGGAAGTGCAGGTTTTTGGGAAAATGTCAGGGTATGAGATTAACAGTAGTAAGACCGAAATCATGACTTGGAATTCAGAAGTGCAGGGGTTCAGGGTCTCAAAGGAGTTAAGGTATTTAGGAATAATTATTACACAAGAGTTAAAAGAACTGCCCAAAATAAATATAGCTAGAGTCTCTAAGGAGGTCAATATTCTTTTGAACAGATGGCAGAATCTTCCACTTACACAGTATGGGAGGACTAACCTGGTTAAAATGTGTGTTTTGCCTAAGTTCGCTTATCTTTTTAATAATATCCCCCTGACTTTTGATAAAAATCTCCTAAGTAAAATCCAGGGAAGGATCTCTACTTTTATCTGGGCTGGTAAGGGGATCAGACTATCGTGGAAAAAGCTTAGACGGAAGTTTGCACATGGTGGCCTGGGTCTACCAGATCTACAATTATATTGCTGGGCATACCAATTAAAGAATTGCAGGATGCTCCTTCTCAGACCAGATGATACTTTGATTGGTTGTATGTTTAAGGCCATGCTGCTGGATAGCCCAGACGAGGGTTTCATGTACAAATTCGGTGCCCCCAAATTTTTTTAAGAAGTCCACCTGAAGGATCTATATGCTGCCGCCAAATTATGGTGCGATTGCCACTTAATTCTAGGTATACCCTACTATAGCGAGTGGGCCCCTGTATGGGACTCACTGGGCACCCCTGAGTGCTTGAATGATGCCCTATCTCAACCTTTGAAAGCGGCGGGTGTTCTGCGTTGGGGCGATATAGTTGAAGGAAGCAGTTGCCTGCCCTGGGACACTTGGAAGAACTTAACGAACGGCAGGCTGTCTAGATTCAAATATTACCAAATTTCAACGTGGTGCAAGAACCAACATTGGCATTTCCCCGGAGACAATGCAATGGAGGACGACCTCCAAGATCTAAACCCAAGGAAAAAGGAAATAGCTCTCTGGTATAATCATCTCCTTACTGCTGCAGACAGGAAGCTTCATCCTCCTCAGTTGGTCTGGGAGAAGTGCTTGCTGGATGAAGAGCTGCAAAATCTATGGCAAGTATCTTTAGTTATACTATACCCTTTAATCAAATCGGCTGCACTAAGGAAAAACCACCTTTTCACCCTTCACAGGATATACTGGTCTCCGCTTAAGATATCCAAAATAAGGGGAGGTGGAGATGCCAGATGTACAAGATGCCGTATCCACGAGGCGGATGACATCCACATGTTTTCTACCTGTCCATTGTTGAAGGAATACTGGGACAATGTGGGTAAGACCTTGTCAGAAGCACTGGGTAAAGGTGTGGAGTTAAACCCTACTTTAATTTTCTTTGGCATTGCACAGCCTTCAGAGGGTGAGGCAGACTTCACGGGTGAGCAGTGTAAACTTGTGTTCTACTTAATCCTTTTAGCAAGACGAGAAATCTGCAAAAGATGGCGCCAGGCAGACCCTCCAACTTGGAGGGGTTGGTGGAACTCAGTAAGATTTTTTAGAGACCTAGATCAAAAGGTTAATTCCTACAATAAAAGAAATGAGCTCGGGCTATTCTGGAAACTACTAGATTCCGAGTAGATGGTTATGGCTGGTATAAAGTGTCCAATGATTACACCTCTTGGTCAGCTTATGATGTGCAGTATGGGCTGGTCCCCATAGAACATCAGCTGAGATTAGACCCCAAGAAATAAGCAATTGGGTGGCTAGGACCGAGAGGATGCTTATACTATGGAGGTTATATGAGGACAAAAAAAAAAAAAGGAGAAGAGCCGGATAAGCTGAGTAGGAATACTGCCCCTGTGCTGTTTGCTGTTTGGGGTTGGCCTGCAGTGGCTACTTGCTGCCAAGGAAAGGAGAAAAGGACTTTGCTGTTTGCTTTGCCATCTGCTTGAAGAAGAAGATCTCCAAGGGCTTGAAACTGAGCTTGCCTCCTGTTCTGAAGTCTCAGGAACACAAAGACTTCATCCCTTCTGCCTCTCTGCATCTGGAACTGCTGTTTCAGCTGCTACAGAAGGAAATTGCAACACCGATGCCGGCAAGCGACGCTGTAACCTGCATCGAAGCCGTGGGCACCGCTCGTGAAGAGCACGACGCACCGCCCCGACTTTCACCGTAGGCCAGACGCCTGCTGACGCCGTGCCGCATCGACTCCGAAGCCGCCATCGAGGCCGCTGCCTGCACCGGAGCCGAGGACACCACTCGTGACGTGCACCACGCACCGTTCAGACTCGCACCGCAGTCCCGACTTCAATGACGCTGGCGCTTCATCAACGCGGAGCCGACTCTCGACGTGGGTGACTCCCGAATCCATCGACATTGCACCGTCGTAAGGAACCGATGCCTCGCCGCCATTCGTGACGTCACCTCCCCGACACAGTAAGGAACCGATGTCTCACCTCCCCTGCGCTGCAGTAAGGAACAGAGGCATCATCTCCCCTGGGGTCATAAGGAACCGACGCCGCTGCCGCCAACGAAGCATCACCTCCCCGACGCCGTGCACCGTCTTTGTTTTCATCAATTCCAGGTACTGTTCTTTGTGGGTCTGCTTGACTCTGACCCGACACCGCGCATCTCGCGGTCGGCGCCGTACTTTGGGATTTTTCATCTGTCACGACGTCGTAATAACTCCAGGTGGAGTTATTTGTTGCTAGGAACTTTATTTAAGTGAATAACATATTTTTTAAGGATATTTTTGATACTGTATTGTGGATTTTTGTCGTTTGGTCTTGTTTAGTGTTTAGATAAAGATTACTTATTTTTCTAAACTGGTGTGGTGTCCATTTGTAGTGTTTTTACTGTATTACTGTATGTGTTCACAAATGCTTTACACACTGCCTCTGAGATAAGCCTGTCTGCTCGTGCCAAGCTAGCAAGGGGGTGAGCAGGGGTTATTTTAGGAGTGTATCCCCCTTACCCTGCCTAGAAGCAAGGGTCCCTATTTGGACAAAGGTACCTACCTCTGCCAACTAGAGACCCCCATTTCTAACATGGACCAAGATCTTGCTTTCTGCCGGATTTGGTACAATTCGGTTCAGCTGTTTGGGCTGTATTCATGCCTAATCTCTATGGGAAATTGCATTGGGAAAACCAGTTTTGGGACCCCCCTTTTTCTCGGCCCCCGCTTGACGAATCACCCCAAAACGTTCCAGACGCCAGCTAAAGTGACTGGCACACTAGTTTTGAAACTTTCATGAAAATTTGTGAAACAGCGCAAAAGTTATTTGCAAAACAACAAATGCTTATATATATCTATATATAGATATATATACTTATATATATCTATATATAGATAAGTATATATATTGCCTACTGGTGGTTGCCAGTAGGTAGTTATAGGTAGGACCATGTTTCTATAGGAAAAGCATTTTTTGACTTGGCTATAACTTTGGTGTTGTTTGACTAATCTTCATGAAATTATCCCAAAGAAAATTTGTCAAGATAGGGTCTATGTTATTGTTGTTATTTAATTTTATAAAGTGCACAGCTACCAAGAGGTTTCCCGGCGCCGCCTGACACGAACAGAGAAGAAAGGGAACTATTGATTAAATAACCAAGTTTTTAAACACTTACGGAAATTCGCATTGATGGTTTCATTACGAAGTGACAAGGGAAGAGAATTCCACAAAGAGGGGCCCAGACAAGAAAAAGACCGACCACCCATTCGCGACAGTCTGGTCCTAGGAACCGAAAATTTAGCCTGAGTGGAGGAACAAAGAAGGCGCAGTGGAAGGTAAGGGTGGACTAAGGCATTCAGTTACTGAGGTGCCGTGCCAGATTTGATTTTGTGCATATAGCTCAGGGCCTTGAATTTAATGCAGTTCTCCACCCTGAGCCAATGAAGGTCACGAAGAGAGCCTGAGATGGAAGCCATTCTGGGAACCTGACAGAGCAACCTAGCAGCCGAGTTCTGTACCACCTGAAGTTTACGTATCACATCCTTATTGGCTCCTAAATACAGGACGTTGCCATAGTCCAGCCTAGAAGTGACAAGAGCCTGGACCACAGTTCTTTGAGTGGGACCCGGCAACATCCAAAGAATTTTTTGAGCCATTTAAGGATGGTGAAGCAGGTTGAGGCGACCTTAACTGCTTGTTGATTCATTGATAGCTGGTCATCAATTATAACACCTAAATTGAGAACCTGGTGCGCAGGTTGGGGTAATGCACCCATATCAGAAGGCCAGTGTTGGGGGCCCCAGAGATCTTTATTCTTCCCCAAAATTAGCACTTCCATCTTTTCGCAGTTGAGTTTAAGCAAGTTGGCTTGCATCCAACATGCAATATTCCTCAGCCCCGACTGGAGAAATGATGGCTTAGACGCCCCTTCAGTGGAGAGGGAGAAGATTATCTGGGTGTCATCGGCGTAGGAGAAAATAGACAACCCAGCGTCTTCAGCGATCACCGCCAAAGGCCTGACATAAACATTAAAAAATAGAGGGCTGAGAATGGAGCCCTGCGGTACTCCGTGAGGTGATACATGGGTCTTAGAACTGGCTGACGGAGAGAAGACCTGGAACGTACGGTCGGCCAAAAAATCAGTAAGCCAGTTGAGTGCAGAGCCGACAACACCCATTGATTGTAAGGCTTTCAGTAACATGGTGTGAGATACCGTGTCGAAAGCGGCACTCAAATCAAGCAATATGAGTGCCACAGTTTTACCAGTATCCAGAAGGTGACGCAGTGTTTCTGTGACTCCAAGGAGAGTAGTTTCTGTTGAGAAACCTGCTCTGAAACCGGACTGTGAGGGGTGCAGAAATTTTTGGGAGTCAACAAAGTGAGTCAATTGCAGGTTAATATGTGTTTCTAAGATTTTGGAAAAAGTCGGGAGTAAAGAAATCAGGCGGAAATTAGATGGTTCCGCCGGGTCAGCATTGACTTTTTTCAAAAGTGGAAGAACTGTGGCGTGCTTCCATTCAGATGGAACAATTGCTTCCTGTAAGGAGGCATTGAGCAACTCCATAATTAACTTTAGTGAAGACAGCTCGAGCTTCTGCAGCACGGCGATGGGAAGGGGATCTCTAGGAGAGCCGGATTTAAGACTACCTAAAAGCCGTCTAAAAGAGGTTATATCGAGGGGCGACCAATTTTCCAATTTATTGGTAGGTTCGACGGTTAGACAGTCCAGCAGTTCAGTACTACCCAATGTTAGAGGGGAGTTCTTGGGGGCATACCATCAACGAGGCGATAAAAAATTATCGCCGCTTTTGCGTCTGTTTTCAGACGAAAAGCGGCGATAATTTTATCGCCTAATCAGCAAGGTCACGCTATCGCGTGAAACCTTGCATTAGCGCCTGTTCTCTGAACGCCCAGCTTTGCATCTCTAATGAGATGCAAAGTGGGCGTTTCTGCCCTCACATAACTGGAGAAATGTCGCTAAGCGACATTTCTCCAATTATCAATGGGCACGCTAACCTGCAGAGCGAAAAGCAAAGTAGCGATAACCTATGTTATCGCTACTTTCCTTACGCCTGCTTCAAGACTGACTTAGGCATGATATCCTATGTAAGGTGGATATCATGGCTAAGTATGCCTTGCCCTATCATCAAGCTATCGCCAAACTTTGTGAGATTATCGCTGGATTTCCAGAGATAATCTCACATTTGGCAGTTAGCGCTTGGAATTTTATCACTTTTGAGATAAGCGTTGGTAATAGCACGCTATCTCAGCGATAAAATTCCACGTTACCCGGCGATAATGATCCTAGCGCTAAGTGCGCTTAGCGATAATTATCGCCGGTCCTTGATGATATGCCCCTTAGTTTGCTGTATAATGTTAGCTGGCTCAACATTCAATGCCGAGTAGATTTTCTCCACTTTACTGAGAAAAAACTTGGCTAGATCCTCACATTGTGATTTGGTGAGCACAGGGGGGGGTTGGTTGGCTAGCTGCACCAGATAGTTCTTTAACTAATTTAAACAAGGTTTTGGAGCTATTCTGTGCCATAGAAATGGTAGCGCTCACATATTCAGCTCGGGCAGCATTACAAAGAGAATGGTAGTCCCTTTTTGCCAATTTATATGTAAGTTTGGATTCGGGTGCGTAGTCCTTCCTCCAGCGTCTTTCTAACGCTTTGCATTTACTTTTCTCTATTTTTAATCTTTTGGAGAACCAAGGGGCAGGAGGCCGGTGATTATTCACCTTTTTAATAGAAGATCGGAGGCACGCATCAATGGATTTTAAAATCCAAGTTTGGATGGTATCCAGATCTGCCATACCAACTGGAGAGATGGCAGGGGCATTTTTAGATAGGAGTTTGTTAAAGACTTCTATATCTAATTTCCTCTAGTCTCTTGATTTGGGCTTGGTACCCAAAGCTAACGTGGATGCACTCTGCAGTTCCTTCCTGACCCTGAAACCGACCAAAGTACTGGAAGAGCTGTAGAGCAAAGAATATTGTCAGTGAAAGTTTTGGGGGTGATCCGTGCAGTGGGTACTGAGAAATTGGAGCGCGAAATAAGGGTGCATTTGTAATGTTAATTCCTATAGTAACCTTTAGCCACACCTACATCCCGAACTGCTGAACGGGCTTACACCAAATTTGGCAGGGAGGTAGATGTTGGTTCAAGGAAGTGCCTTTTGCATGTTTGGTGTAAATCCGTTCAGTAGTTGTTGAGAAATGTAAGTTGAAAATTATAGTGATATCTCTGGTTGCGAAGCCTTCGGAAAAAAAGACGAGCTCATGCAGGGAAATGCACTGCTGTGATTGGCTGTCAACACTTCAACCAGGAAGTGTTGGTAGCCATCTTGGGGCTTGGCATCACCGAGTCCACCCCAAAAAAGGGAAAATAAAGAAAAAGGGGCAGGGTAGGAATACCCTGACCCCTGACCATGGTCTTGGGGTCTCCCCTGGTACTCCACCAGGGCATAAAAGCATTAAAAAAAAGAAAATTGCGGCAAACTCACAATATTCCTGAATTCCCAGCAACAATTAAAAAAAAAAAAAGTGTAGGCTCCCACGCTCGCTTTTAAATAACCCCGGGTGAGGCAGGGCGCAAGGGGCCCCCATCCAATGGCTTAGCAGAACCCCAGGGACTGTTATCTTCCCGGGCCATAACATTAATATAAGTGGGGGAGCCTTGTGGCTCCCCCACTGCCCCAGGGACAGCCACCTCCCTGGGGCACTGTTCTATGCAAATGCGGGGGGCCCGCTCAGCACCCCCAATGCCCTGGGGACCACCACTTCCACGAGGCACATGTATTAATTAATTTAAATAAAACACAAAGCAGGGGAGGCCATGGCCTCCCCTGCTGTTCCAGGGACCACCACCTCCCCGGGGACACAAAGACAACAGTTATATCTATATACAAAAAGAGTGGCTGTAGCCACTTTGTAGTTATAGTTAGGGTCACCAGAGATAGGGATTTTTGTCCCTTAATAACTTTGCGTCCATGTGACGAATATTGGCAATACTTTGCAGACCTGTTGCACTTGTTCCCTTTTTGGAGGACTGAAGGTTTCGCAGAGTTTGGTCATGGGGCTGGATAGAGAAATGGGAATCTTAAAATGGGCTTGAAATCCAATGCATGTTACATAGACTTTTGTACTTTGCTTAGTACAAAAATGGCCATTCAAATTTTACTAAAATTTAGCAACATTAGATATGAGGGTGCACAGAAGATTTTTTGGGGTACTACAAGTAAGTAGAATAAGTATTTGTTAAGTTGTAAGGTTTATCAACTTAGTGATATCTTGTAGCACAATTCAACTAAAAGTAGCAAGGAAGTCCAAAAAATAAACTAGACTGCATATTTAAAGCTTCAGAATTACTATATGAACAACTAAAAGGAACATTTATGGTCACCTAATTATGTAAACCAATAAACAAAATACATAACAAATACAATAGATAAAACAAAAGAAATCACATTAAATCTGATTGCCACTTTGTAGTTATAGTTAATATTCCCAAAGATAGGAATTCCTCAGATATTAGCTCCCTAATAATTTTCCACCCATTTGACAAATCACCACAAAACTTTCCAGACCTATAGCATTTTCTACATTTTGAGATGATGTTAATTTTTATGGTGAATCATTAAGTGGGTGCAAAGATAAAAGGGGGTCCCAAAACACGTTTTTCTACCAATGCATTTTCCATAGACTATTGTATTTGATGTAACGCGAAAACGGCTGACTGGATTTGCATGAAATTTGGCTGGACTGTATGTTATGGTGCAGAGATTATGCTTTTTGGGTACTACAGTTAAGTAGGGTAAGTATTTTTTAAGTAGTAAGGCATTTAACCTTAGTGATATCTTTCCCTGCGGAACTTTCGCGGAATTTGAAAATATTTTGGGAAACTATTCTGATACATGGCTGTAAACATATTTTAAAATATATTTACAAAATATAAATCAATTTCCTACTTATTACCACTTTTACAAAGTAGTAATAGGTAGGGACATTCTTCTATATCTTAGCCCCTATCACTGAACACAGCCAAAGTGTAGTAAAAGCAATATGGCTGCCAGCTCATTCACTAAAAATGGACACTACCCAATTATATATTGGCTTGTCATCGCCATGTACCACGGTATACTGCAAAGTTATCACGGGATACCATGGCCCAAAATATAGCTAAGGCCTAGCTGTATTATTGGATTGTGTCACTCATGGTGTCACATGGGCAAAGCAATACTTAAGTCAGATTTACAAAGGAAGGCAAAGCCATCATGCATGTCCCTGCATTGATTGGTAAATCTGGAAAAATGCAAGGCAGCACAATTCACTATTTTGCATTACTCTGCACACCATAATTTACATTGCTGCTAAATTTCACATACATCTGTATACCATGCCACCATAGCCACTTCACTATATGCTATTTGGTCTATGCCACTTCCCTCTACGTGTCTCCAGTGTACGAGACTCCACTCTACACCATTCCTCTCTATGCTGTCACACTGTACGCTCTGCAACTGTACGCCACTCCAGTCTACGTCACTCCACTGAACTCCACTCCACTGGACTCTACTCCATTATATGTTATTCCACTTTAAGCCATTCTACTGTATGCCACTTCAGTCTACTCTATTCCATTGTATGCAGTTCCATTATACAACACCCCATTGTACGCTACTCCACTTTACACCATTGCAGTGTATGGCACACCACTCTATGCCACTTCATTGTATGCTATTTCATTGGACTCCACTCCAATGTATGCCACCCCACTGTATGCTATTACACTCTACCCCTACGACACTGTACACCACTCCATTATATGCCACTCCAGCTTATGCAACTCCACTATACACTATTACACTTTACGCCGCTCCACTGTACAACACTCTGCTCTCTGCCACTCCACTATACTCTATTACACTGTATACAACTCCACTATATGCCAGTCCACTCTATGCTATTACACTGTATTCAACTCCACTCAACGCCTTTTCAATGTATGCCACTCCAGTAAATACGCTACTCCAATATATGCTATTCCACTCTATGCCATTCCACTTTAAGTCACTCCACTCTATGCTGTTCCACTGTATGCCACACCACTGTATGCTACTCCACTCTACGTCGCTCCAGTGTATGGTACTCCACTTTATGCTATTACACTCTACCCCACACCACTGTACGCCCCATTCCAGTCAACACCACTCCATTATATGCCACTCCGCCATATGCTACTCCACTATACACTATTAAATTCCACACCACTTCACTGTACAACACTCCACTCTACATTACGCCACTCTACGCTATTACACTGTATATAACTCCACTCTATAACAGGCCACTCTATGCTATTATACTGTATGTGACTCTACCCCACGCCTCTTCAGTGTATGCCACTCCACTGTATGCCACATCGCGATACGCTATTCCAGTTCATGCTATTCCACTCTACGCCATTCCACTGTATGCCACTCCAGTCTATGCTATTCCACTGTATGCCACTCCACTGTATTCTACTCCACTCTATGTCACTTTGGTGTATGGGACTCCATTCTACCTCACTCCATTCTACACTATTCCATTGGGTGCCACTCAGATTTACACCGCTCCACTTTAGGCAACTCCACAGTGCCATGTACACTCTTCCCCATTCAGTGTTTGCCACTCTAGTCTACACCACTTCACTGTATGTGAATGCACTGTAGCTACTCCACTATATGCTACTCAGTCTGCACCACTCTACTGTACACCATGTCACTATACACTATTCCACTGTATAGCACACCACTATACACTACTCCACTCTACATCACTCCAGTGTACACCACTCCACTCTACGCCGTGCGATTCTACGCTAGTCCATTGAATGCCACTCCACTCTATGCCACTCTACTATATGCTATTTCACTCTACCCCACTCCACTGTACTCCTCTCTATGCTATTCCACTGTACAGTATTTCACTCTACACCACTCCACTGTATGCTATTACACTCTATCCCACCCCACAATAGGCTACTCCAGTCTAAACCACTTCACTGTATGCCACTCCACTGTACACTACTACACTATATTCTATTACACTCTACGCCACTCCACTGTATGCCACTACAGTCTACCCTACTCCACACTACGCTTTTCAACTTTATGCCGCTCCACTGTCTGTTACTCAACTCTACACCACTCCAGTGTACTAGTACACTCTATGCCACTCTACTATACTCTACTCCACTCTATCCCCATACTCTGCTGTCCGCATTTGCACTGAACTCTATGCCCGTACACTCTATTGTACAACGACTGTTTCCAACTCTGTAGGACACATTATTCTACTCTACTCTATGAGACGCCACTCCAATTTATAAACATTTCCTCAACTCTACACAACGCCACTTAAATGTATGCCACCCCACTCAACGCTATTCCACTGTACCCTACTACCTTCTACAGCACTCCACTGTACACCACTCCACTCTACACTATTTCACTCTATGCCACTCCGCTCTTCTAAACTCAACAGTACAGTATTTCACTGTACTCTATTACACTGTATGCTACTCCACTTTCCAGTAATCCACTTTACACCACAACAGTGTATGCCACTCTACTTTACACCACTCCAATGTATGACACTCTCCTCCACTCTATATAACTCCACTCTATAAAAGTCTACCAGACTTCATGGCAGTCTACGACATTCTACTCCACTTTGTCCCCATACACTCATCCACTGTCCAACTCTATACTCCACTCTTTGCTCGTACACTCCAATGTACAACACTCTATTCCACTCTATTCCACTCTACAACACTTTTCTATATAACACAGCACTCCACTCTACTGTAAGAGACCCCAATCCAATTTATAACAGTTTACTACCTATGCTATGCCAGTGCACTCCACTCCATGCCACTTTATTCTACAACACACCAATACACTCTATTGTGCTTTATTCCACACTACATTACACCCTCCACTCAACTCTACTCCACTGTACAAGATTTTACCTCACAATGCACTACTATACAACAATCCACTCTACGCAGCTCCACTGTTTCACACACTAATGTATGCTATGCAACTCCACTCTATAACACTCCAATACACTGTATCCTAATCTCCTACACTTTACTCCTGTCTATACCTCTTCACTCCACTGTACAACACTTTACTATGCTGTATGTCACTGTACAACACTCGATTCCACTCTGCTCTATGATTCTCTAGTCCACCATCCGACACTGTATGCAACTCTTTGTATGTCACTGTACCCCACTTTACTCTACTGTACTCTGACACAGTGCTCCTCTCTACTCCACTGTACGCCACTCCACTCTACTCCACTCAATGCCATTGTACTCTATTACACAATATGCCAATCCACTGTACCACACTCTACAACACTGTACTGTACTGTACACCACTCCACTTTACAAAAGTCAACTAGACTATATGTCACTCTACCCTTCTGTAGTCTATATCACTTTTCAATACTTTATGACACCCCCCTTCACTCTAATGTAAAACACGGTACTCCAATTTATGACACTTTACTTGACTGTATGCTATGCCACTCCACTCTAACTGCACTCCAAGCTACTATAGTCTATGACACACCACTTCACTCAATGACACTTTAGTCCACTCAACACTACTCCACTCCAGTGTACCTCGCTCCATTATACTCCACTCTACTTCACTTTATCCCACTCTACCCCAGTGTACTATACTCCACTCTATGCCGCTCTACACTGCTCCACTGTCCAACACTCTACTCCACTGTATGCAACTCCACTCTACAATACTGTACTACACTCTATGCCACTTTATGACACTCTCCTCCATTCTATGCGCATCGACTCTACACCACTGTACTATACTGTATGACACTCAATGACACAGCACTCAACTTCTCTCAATGATACGCCACTCCCCTGTATAACACAGCACTCCACTGTATGAAAACCTCCTCCACTGTGCTGTACAACACTCCATTTGATTATATTCCACTATATGACACTCTACTTTACTCTATTGCACTCCAAAACACTCTACTCTACTCTTTGACAGTCTACGACACCATACTCTACTGTTCGGCACGCCATTTCACTGTACAACTCGCTGCTCCAGTCTACGATACTTTAACTCCACTATAGGAAACACCATACCACTACATCATATAACACTTTACTACACTGTACAATACGCTACTACACTCTACTCTACTCAATTCCGATCTACAATACTCCAGTCTATGACAATAGATTTTATAACACTATGCTCCACGGCACTGTAGGACACTCCACATAAAAACTCTTCACTTGCGACACTGGACTCTACGATTTGAAACACATTTTTATTTAAAAACTTAGAAAACCAATGATATTTAATTAAAAAAACAAAGATTAAAGCTTAGTTTTAGTTAGGAAAACCTATTTTCCCTATACAAACCAAATTTAACCTACACAAACTTTAAAAATTCTAAAGTCATAGTTATAACTTTCAATTACAATGTATCCACCACCTTCAAATTATTAGAAGTAGCGATGCTCGTTACACACTCTTTTCAGGCCGCTAAACAGACAGCACTGACTAGAGTCCTGGTGCAGCAACAGCAGTCGTTGGGCAACAGAGCACTCCTTGGGCAGCAAAGTAGGACATCAGGGCAGAATTCACAGCTGGGCAGTCCTTCTTCCTGCCAGAGTCCACAGGTACAAAAGTGATTTGAAGAGTTGGTGCCTGAGGTCCAATATTTATACCTGGTGCCTTCTTTGAAGTGGGAGATGCTTCTAGAGAATTCCCTTTGATATGATCAGGTTTCTTGCCTCTCCTGCCCTGTCTCCAGCCTAGCTATGGGGGTATGCAATTCTTTGTGTGAAGACAGGACACAGCCTATTCAAGTGTAAGTGGGGCTGTGCAAAGCTCCGCCCCCCCATCCTGCCAGTGAAGGCCCATCCAGACACACCTAAGCTCTCCATTGTGTGTGGCTGTCTGGGAAGAATCCAAAAGTCCAACTACCAACTACACTCAGTTATGTGACTCAGGAGCAGGCTGCAAGCTCGAATGGCTATGGCACGAAAATGGCAACTTTTTAAATGTAATTCCAAATCTGACCTTACTATTGAAGAGGAATTTTCATTACAAATCCAAAGACACCAAACATGAATCGGAAGTTCTAACTTATTAAATGTAATAAGGTAACTCCAATGTTATGCTATGGGAGAGGCAGGCCTTGCAGTAGTGAAAAACAAGAAGGAGAGTTTTAAACTAGCAGGAGAATGTAAAACTTAAAAGTACATGTCCTATTTTTGAAATACTTTTTAAAGACACTGCACCCTGCCCTCAGTGCTGTGTAAGGCCTACCCTAGGAGTAACCTATGTGATATGAAAAGCAAGGTTTAGGTTTGGCAAAGGGCTTCGCTTGCCTGGTCAAAATGGCTCTTTAAACTGCATACACAGACTGCAATGGTAGGCCTGAGACAGGTTGATGAGACTACTTAAGTGGATGGCACAGTTAGTGCTACAGGCCCACTAGCAGTATTTAATTCACAGGCCTTGGGTACATGGGGTACCACTTTACTAGGGACTTAAAGGTAAATTAAATATGTTAATTGGGTATAAGCCAATGATACCATGTTTTTAGGGAGAGAGAACACACACTTTAGCACTGGCTATCAGTGGTTAAGTGCACAGAGTCCTAAGGCCAAGAAAATGAGATCAGAAAAATATTGCATAGTGGGGGCGTGGTTTAACCGCGCTGCAAGATGGCCGCTTGCTAAGAGCAATCTGCCGGCCGAGACATAATCCTGGCAAAATTCGTACATATGGAGCGCCATTGAGGAGTGTAAATTGCCCTGGGCTTTGCCTACGAGGCCATACTTCATAGGGGCTGTCAACCGAGGCTGCAGACCACGTCTGCGATGTACAGGGTGCCCCGGACTATTGCGGCCTATCCAGAGCGCTGGGACCTCATACCTGCTAGGCGGCGGCTGGATGGAGGGATGTCTGCAGAACCCTGACGACTGGTCCCCTGTGAGTTGGCGACAAACGGAGGCACTGGTTCTGTTTCTCTGGGAAGGCACTACCTGGAACCCCGGAGACGCGAGTGAGCCGAGCCGGCATTTTAACATCAGGCAGCATCTCGCGTGCAGACCAGGCAGCTCTGCCGGAGGACCCACGGAGACACGGGGCTTCACCCGGACTGCGAGGTGAGCGTTGGATCACCTCTGCGACCCCTCTCTCTGGCGAGCTCTGTGTTAGAAGCCGCGGGGGCCACTGCGTGTGAGGCGAGCCACCATTTTAATATCAGGCAGCACCGCATGTACAGACCAGGCAGATCTGACGACGGACTCGCAGCGCTATGAGGCCTTCCTCGGACCGCGAGTTGAGCGCTGGACCCCCCTCTGCGACACCTTGCTCTACTGGGCTCTTTGTTTGATGAGGACAGCGGCTCCTGTGGGCTTTGATGTGGCGGGCCAGGTCCTGAAAGTGTACGGCCTAGTGGAGCTGCCCCAGGCAGAGATGTGAGACGTGCCCTGCGTCTCGAGCTGGCTGAGTGCACCTAGCGAACCAGGCGAGAGGTGAGAGGACCCGTATACCAGTGCGCCCAGCAGTAGCGGCCCGTGGTGGGAGTGCTGCCGGGCGCTGATGTGGGGCGGGGGAGGGGCAGGGTGGGGGTAGTAAACTGCTGATTACGGCCGATTAGAGGTAAGTAAACATATAAATAAATAAAACAAATTTCGTTGCGCGCGCTGCATCGCCAAATGCGATGCATCGCGCGCAACGAAATTTGTTTTATTTATTTATATGTTTACTTACCTCTAATCGGCAGTAATCTGTAGTTTACTACCCCCCACACTGCCCCTCCCCCGCCCCACGTCAGCACCCGGCAGCACTCCCACCACGGGCCACTACTGGCGCCCAGCGATTGGGGCTAGTGCCGTTATCAGGTGGCAGGAGTGAATGAGACTCAGGTGGAGTCTGGCGAACTGAAACGCATTGGCGCACAAACAAAATAATAGCACTAGTGTGCTATCAACCCGTCTGCTGATATACGGGTGCCCGAGCAGAGGGAGTGGGGCACCGTGATAGAGAGGTGCACTGGGGCTGCTACAGCTAATCCCTACCAAGTACCAGGGCACCTCAGAAGCTTGACACCATGGGCAAACAGGATGCCAAACAGCCAAAACTGACGTTTGATAATAGAAGGAACACTAGGCTAACGGTGTCCGACCCAGAGGGACGTTCAGATCACACACCTAACTCACAAGCAGAGGATCGGGGTGAAGACTTACGCACACTAATGCTAGAAATGCGGACAAGCCTCCGTACCATAGACACGATGCTGGATGTACTCACTTCTCAGCTTGACGCAGTTAAAAAACAGGTTGACACGCACAAAACACGGTTGGATCTGCTTGAAAACCATAGTTCGGACCACCATGAGTTTCAGGTCGAAACTAAGGAGCAGCTTCTGCACATGGACAAGGTGCTCGGGCTGATCAGGGCAAAGAATGAGGACTTAGAGGCCAGGTCTCGCCGAAACAATCTGAGGATAACCGGGATTCCAGAGACGACCGCCATATCCAAAATGGAGGCTTACATTGATGACCTACTGCGGGAGCTCTTTGGCCCTGATCTGTCTGCGGTGTTCACGGTCGAGAGAGCACACCGTGCATTGTGCCCCAAGCCCCCAGTCGGAGCTACACCTAGGCCTATCCTGGCTCGGATCTTAAATTATCAGGATCGAGACCCCATTCTGAGACTTGCAAGGGAGCGTGGGACCATCCCCCATAAAGGAAACAAAATTTCATTCTACCCTTATTTCACACCGGCGGTGCAGGCGGGCCGCCAGGAGTTTTTGCCTGCAAAACGCATTCTACTGCAGGCCAAGATCCCCTACTCTCTGCTGTATCCTGCTATGCTCAAGGTGACGCACGAGGGCATGGCTCATCATTTCACTGATGCCAAATCTGCACTGAAATTCGCCAAACACGTGGGGGGGAAGAAGCATATGCACAGTTCGTTTGCCGGAAACACATCTGAAGCCAGGCTAAGTGATAATGACTAATTGGGGTTTCTGCAATTATGAGTCCGTAACTGTGATCCGATTTGTTCGGGGTTTAGCCCGGGGTATGCCATTGTTTTGGTCCTGGGGAGGGGTATTAACCCTGTGCAGAGGCCGCGGCGGGTTGGCGGTCTCTAACCCGCATTATACAGATCTGGCTCTCTGCCACCTTCTTGGCCACCCCGCTTCTGGCAGGGTTGTATGCCGGCAACAGCACGCCCCCCCAGGGAGAGCTCCCGGTTGTTGTTGTCTTTGATTTAAACTGGGTAACAACCTGTTGTTGTCGATGTTAAAGGGGGAGGCTTCCACACAACCTGTTTGGGGGGTTGGAGTGGGTAGAGGGGAAACTTAATGTTTTGTTCTTAGCCAGTGTACTGCCACATAGCCAGAAACCCCACGCGGGGACATTGCAGACTGCACTCACATTGTCTACAGGCTGTAACAGAGGCGGGAACCATGTCAAAAACACCAACACCTCACAGTGTATTGCTATTGGGAGGTTCAAGTTATTGAAGGCCCAACACGGGGCATCACACCTGGTAACAATAGTTGTGGTATGACGAGTCTAAGCTTTTTAACCTGGAACATTCGTGGTCTTAACGATCACAGAAAGACCAGACTAGTTCACTCTTACTTATTAATGCATCATATCGATGTCTGCCTATTACAAGAGACACACTTGAACAGTGCACCCCCCACTAGACTAAAACACAGGCGCTGGGGTCATGTTTACTCTTCCATATATTCAAACTACTCCCGAGGTGTGGCGGTGCTTGTGCGGCAGGGTCTGGATTGGAAGGAGCACGAATCTCGCCTCGATCCCGAGGGCAGATATGTTATACTGCTTGGGGACCTTGGTGGAGTCAGGGTGGCAAATGCGGCAGTCTATGGGCCTAATACGGACACCCCTGAATTTTTCCAAAACAAATGGGCCAAAATAAAAGATTCGGGCTGTGACACTATAATCTGGGGTGGGGACTTTAACGTGGTGCTTGACGACGTGATGGACAGGAAGGGTCTGTCCCGCTCCCTTCATCCTAATGCTAGCGCCGCACTGAACGCCATTGTATCGGATGGCAATTTAACTGACATATGACGACAGCACCACCAACATATTAAGGAAGGCACATGTATTTCCGAGCACCACGGGGCCTCTTCCAGGTTGGACTACTGGTTGTTATCATGCGATGTGGTGGCATGGACATGCAAGATATCTCACCTTCCCAGGTCTTTGTCAGACCATGCTCCTTACCTCCTGTGCCTTAATATGCCGAATTCACCTAGCAGAATGTTTAGCTGGCGGCTTCCTCCCAATGCCTTATTGGATGAGGCTTTCAAGGAGGAAATACGGGGGGACATAGAAGGCTACTTTACTCTGAATACTGGCTCAGTCTCCACCCAGGCCTCTTTATGGTGGGCCTTTAAGGTGGTCATCAGGGGCAAATGCATAGCACGTCAAGCCGGGGTACTGAAGGCAATCAGGGGTACACTCGCCTCCCTCGAGACGCGCATCAAGGAGCTCACAGTTTTACACCACTGACGACCCCACCCTCATCGCCCAATTGAAAGAAAAGCTGCTGGAATTTGAGGAAGAGGCACAGCGGGAAGTGAAGTTTATGGGCAAACACACACAGGCCAGAAGGTACGGGGAGGGGGATAGGCTAGGGAGAACCCTTGCGAATATGCTTCGGGCTCCTCGCTCCACTATGTATGTCACAGAGATCCTGGGTAATAGCCCGCCCGTGATCAGAGGCCCTCAAGACATTTTGGATGAATTTACACAATTCTATGCCAATCTATACACGGCCGTGCACGGTTCAGTGTCAGAGGGCCTTCAGCCTTTCCTGGACTCCCTAGAACTACTTTGGCTGGGACGGGGGCACAGAGAATATTTGGATGTCCCCTTTTCTTTGGAAGATGTCACTCAAGTGATTCGTGGTCATCCCCTGGATAAGGCACCAGGTTCTAATTGGCTTAACCACTGCATTTTACAGAACATACGCCGAGGAACTGGCCCCGCACCTAATTGATGTCTATGAAGAGGCCCAATCCACAGGTATTCTACCGCCCTCGATGCGTGAAGACATTATTATCACTTTACTAAAGCCAGGGAAACCTAATGATGAAATGGATTCATACAGACAACTTTCGCTCATAAACGTAGATGTAAAAATATTTGGCAAAGCTGGTTGCAAACAGACTGCAGCCTTTGCTCCCATCCATAGCCCGCCCAGACCAATCGGGATTTATTCCGGGGAGATCTACGTCACACAACCTTCGAACTTTCTTCACTGTATTACACTACCTACACCATAACATGCAAGCAATTGCAGCATTCCTCGATGCCACGAAAGCGTTTGATACGCTGGAGTGGACATACTTATTCACCGTCATGGAGAGAATGGGGTTTAGCCCTCTTTTTCTGGGTCTCATTCGCCTGCTCTTCACAAAGCCATCTGCCAGGATCCGGGTGAATGGTATGTTGTCGGGTCCATTCTGTATATCGAGGGGTACAAGGCAGGGGTGCCCACTTTCTCCCCTGCTCTTCGCGATTGCGATGGAGCCATTGGCAGCACGAATTAGGCAACACCATGCCGCCAGGGGCCTGGGGTTTAGCACCAGAGGCCTTCTGATATCACTGCATGCGGATGACATTACCCTTTACATTAATGACCCGGCGGCGAACACTGCCCCTATCCTTCGTGAACTAATAAAGTTTGGAGGCCTATCTGGCATTTCAATAAACTGGGCAAAGTCCACTATATTTCCTCTTACGGAAGCCACCACACCATTCCCCATTGATTATCCCCTCAAATGTGCCACAGGCCCGGTGAAATACCTCTGCATTTGGCTCAGCAGGAACATGCAGGATATCTGGAGCATGAACTATGGGCGTACCATCTCATGGCTGGAGGAGAAGGTTAACGCATGGGCCGGCCTCCCCCTCCTTCTGGCAGGGAGAATCGCAGTGGTGAAGATGATGGTCCTGACGAAATTTTTATATTTATTTGTAAATATTCCGATACCCCTTACTCAAGCCTTTTTCAGTTCAATTCGCTCGTTATTAATATCAATGGTTTGGGCAGGTCGACAGGCGCGGGTCTCATGGGAACTTTTAACTTTACCTCTGTCTCAGGGTGGGCTGGGGACCCTGGACATCCAATTGTATGCATTTTGCGCCCAAGCTCAGTTTCTACATTTTTGGGTTCATCCCACCCCGTTCCAACCGCACACGGCTGTGGAATTGGACGTTGCAGCGCCGGTTCCCCTCCAGGTAGCCATATATCAGACATACAGACGACCGAGGGATGGTATTGACACAGTCGAAACCCTGAGGTGGGCGTGGGATAGACTCCGGGAAAGAGCCCACTTAAAAACCCTATATGCCCCATCCATTCCCCTGGCACATAATCCCATGATACCTACAATGGCGGAGGGCGCCAGCAGATCCATAGCTAAAAATATGGGCTTACACAACTTTGCAGACTTATACCCAGAGGACAAATTTAGGGCTCCTCCAAAACCCACAGAGGAGAGTGCTGTGACCTTTTCAGAGCTGTTCTTATACTATAAACTCAGGGCCACATGCAGGCAACTACACGCCACATTCCCCGGCCCTCCGGCCACACTGCTTGCCCTCGAAAACATTCTCAAGACAGCCTCCCCTCAGAGACTCATAATGCGCCTCTATAGTAGTATGCAGACCACTGCCCCTCTTTTGACACCTAAAGCTTTTCAGTCCTGGAACGCAGAATTACACACCCAGATAATGGAGGACCAGTGGGCCTTTTGTTGCAGCCAACTCACGGTTTTATCTCCCAACTACAAACTGCGCCTAACCATTTTAAATACATTCACCGTTTTTACAGGACTCCCTCCCAGCTACACTGCATGGGGATTAGGGCAGATGATTGCTGCTGGAGATGTGGGTATGCACCATCAACGTTCATACACATGGCATGGATCTGCCCCCCCTGGCCTCATACTGGTCAAAGATTTTCACTACAGTAACAATATAATTGGTACGGCAGATGACCCTGACCCACTTATTGGCCTACTAGGGTATGTTAGAGATATGCCGGCTGTGACTCGTAAATTACACGCTATGCTACTGCTTTTTGCTAAGCGACGGGTAGCCATACACTGAGGGAGAAGGGGAGCTCCGTCTGTAGATGCTTGGATTAAGGGTGTAACCTTTAGTCACACACAGCTTACAACATTCTGGGAACTAATGCCGTCAGCAGCTGGGCCAAAAGACATATGGGGCCCGTTCCTGGATTGGGCATGCGCACGCCATGAGGGGAGGGAGGGATCTCCAGAATCGACCAGTGCTTTGTAGGAATGGGCAAACATGCCTCACCACAGGCGTCAATTCAGGGAAGGAGTTGACTTGACCCCACACTAACATTTTAGTATTAGACCACCCGATTATGTCCCAAATAGACTGTTGGCCCCTTGTGTTGGTGGTGCCTGGATCTTAACCTGGCTCTCCTGCCCTACTGATGAGCACTTTGTGCTAAGTTATACAAGATGATGTATTCATTAGTTTAATACGCTGTGCAGCTCTGTATTTCACTCATGCATAGACTGTGACACTGCTGTGTGCAACTGGCCGTATTGTTTTGTACTGGTTGTTGTTTTAAAATGCCAATAAAGAAAATAAAACTTTTTTTTTTTTTAAATTGCATAGTACAGCAAAAAGTTTGGGGTAAGGCCACGGCTGGAGCAGGGATTTTTGTATCTGAAATGTCAGGTATAATGGTCGTATAACCCCCACCATTGGTCTTATTGCCCTTTGTTAGTCGACAAGTAGAGAGGATAAGGAGCTATCAGTTATATTAATTTCCTTAAACAGTGAAGACACATTGGGACTTCACAGGAAACTACAACACTTAAAGTGAGTTTAAAAGGGCTTTATTAAGAAATTAGTTCAAATCAAATGACGACTTCATCAAGTATTTACATTTTTATCATCATTATTACAGATTCAAATAATCTAAAAGTCGATATTTCAAAATAAAATAGAATAGCACATTGGTAAGAATGACAAATAGAATGCAGAATATGCAGCAAGTGTATTCAATAAAGGCAATTCCCTAATCTACATTAAAGAATGGTTGGGCAAGAATGGCATTTAAATTAAGCAAAATAGGGTAAGGTGTCAGCTTCAGAAAACCAAATGAAAGTTTCTGATGACAGAAAAGAATGCATAGGCATGAAGCCTTTTGTCACTCAGGCAGTGGAGCTTAGCAGAGACTGAAAGGGTCTTCTCAGCTCGAAGTCAGCAAGCATCTCTAAGATCTGCTCTCTACGATCTGTCCTAGTCTAAGGAACACATGCTAATATAATTCAACAAAACATTAGTTGTAAAATTTCTCTCCATTCTCACTCTTGCAAACACATCAATCTTCACCAAACTCTGGGAGTATTTAAACTGTCCAGTTTCACACGTCCTTACAATGGTTCATACATGGCTATGTCCTTGATTTGTTAGTCTAAACAGAATCTTGTAGTTCAGACAGCTCTTCCCATGAGTAGCGCTTCTTGGCAACTTCCCCTCTTCCAAGTGAGAACCTCACTATCAGTTGTCTAATACATAATAAATGCCTATTCACTAACTAACAGAAGGCGTAGTGAAAAATACAGCATCTGCAGTGGGTAGAAAGCTGCATAAATGCATAAACAAGCCTCTTAGCTTTAAACAAATAAAGTTGACATTTAAAATGGCATCAGTATTTAAGCTAAATCAATTCATTACAATTTGTTACCTTGACTGTTTACTTATAATGGCTAAGTATGATTACCTACTACAAATTATGTGTTATATACACAAGTTATTTAATGTTATAAATTGCACTTTACTAATAAATGCCTTTCATTTGCAAAATGAGAAATTTCACACTATCACCACTCTAAGGCTGACAGGACTAACATGTGCCCCCCCCCCCCCCAGATGAAAGTGGGGAGAACTACCCAACCTCTTGGTAGCTCACATCACTAAGGTGGAAGGACCTAGATAGACTATCAGCATTGGCATGGTCTGACCCACCGTAAAGTTCATTACCTGTAGGGAGATGGGCCACCTCAACTGTTTGGGATTTTCACCCCCATTTGCATGAGGCATCTGAGGGGCCTGTGGCCTGTCTAAGCCCAAAATGTAATCCTATATAGGTAGTTGGTATAGGTCCTCATTTAACTTGCTAAGACAACCCCTATACCATACTCTGAAGGATCCATCAGCATAATAAACTCCTTTGAGTAGTTAGGGGCCTTGAGTACATGTGCTCCCTATGAGGTATCAAAGGCCTCTGTCCAGTTCACCTTTATTGGCTGCTTCTGGGAATTCAGCTCAGTTAAGGGGGCAGCAATGGTGCCATAATCTTTAACAATCCTCCTGTAATATCCTGTGAGGCCCAGGAAGTCCTTTACTTCAGTCTGTGTTTTTAGTGGGTTACCAGGCCAGGATACTCTCTTGGCCTGGAGAGACTGACCCTTGCCCCCACCCACAAAGAGGCCCAGCTTCACCATGGGAAACCTGCTCTATGTGGCACTTACTGGCCTTAATATTCAGGCCTGCATGCCTTAGTCTGTATCAAAAGACCCTGAGAGGTCCAGGAAAGCCTCTTAAGAGAAGACCAGTGAAGTGCTTGTGAGGGCATTTGAGGCATACTGTGTTGAAAAGACACAATGGCTATTTCCAGAACAAGATGATGAAAGGTGTCTAGAGGCTACTCAACCAGTGGCCCACACAGTACCTCTGAGTGTTCACAGAATGTTACCCAAAGCAAGGCATGTCAGGACAGTGTGGATATCGCTGTAACAGGCACTAATAAGCACACCCTCAGAAACCTAAGAAATGACATCACAAGGCCAGAGGTAGGCCACCAAGGACACTTTGAGCAAGAGCTAGAGGTACAGAATGGAACATTGGATGAGCCTTCCTGAAAGGCTAACAGGGTCTTCTGGCATTGTCTAGTAAAAATCCAGTGAGGCCAACTTTGACCACGCTTACTTTAAGTCTGATGAATAAAAAGCCCCTGACAGAGTTCCTTGGTGCCCTTGACTGAACACAGATTGCTTTCACATCATTGCGGAACAAGATAAAGAGTTTGATGAACCTCTGCTATGGAATATGCTCTCACAATCAACGGGAAAATGCACTAATGTCGATTCCTCATTCTTCTTCGGCCTCAAAGGCCAGAATTAGAAGCACTCAAAGGCTATGACTATTCATTATTATAATATGCTTGGAATAGCCACAGACAACATCCACTTGCTTTATCAAATTGTGTAATTTTACAGGTGCTTGCCCTCTTCAGCAGCATTTTCGAACACTTGGAGTTTCCAGAACCAAGGTGCCTGCTCTGGTTCGTATCAATAATGCAAATACTATGCTGCAAAGCAACTCTATGTTGATATTTTTTCTATAATTATAAAGCACACACTACTTCATCTATATGAATGATGCAAGTAAACCAACTCTATATATGTGCATATGTAAATCAATTCTGCTTGAAGTATTGGATTCAATTTGACTTCTGTTTTGTTAGGCATGTAAAAATATGTCACATATGGTTCACCTTGACTCAGTTGAACCCTTGCCAACTTGATTGTATATATAACAACATTGCTTAAAAACTTTCAATTATTCCAAAAGTCTCTACAAAGTCGCCCTAGACACAGATATTGGACAAAGCATATCAGGTTTGTTTAACATTAATTCACCTGTTCATTGTCGTGTGCACTTGTCCTATGCATTTAATGTACTCCAAATGATATGTCCATCACTTTACACCTTCAGCTACACCCACCTGTACTTTCTATACTCTTATATCTGCCACAATATGCCCTTGAATGTATTGTATGCGAGGACTACTGTATTTCTTGACTGTTTTTTTTGTCTACCTGTAAGAGCTCATTGAATTCAGTGCAGAGATCTGCAATATCTGCATTGCTCAGCATAGATAGTTCCCAAACATTGTAGGCACACAATAAGGTGTGTTTTTGACCATCTCTCTAACTTGATATTGGTAGCTCAATGACTTTACTTGACTGTTACCCTGCTCTAAGATGAAGTGGCCAGGATGTGACAATGGACTTCTTTTTTCCCTCTGAATCCAATTTCTAGGCCACTTTGGCCTCTAATTTGCCAGCTACCCATCTGATAAAGCAGGCACTCAATTCACAAAACTCTTTTCATGTTGTTTGGAATTCAAGGGCAGAAGAAACGTTCAGTAGTACAATTTCTTTGCCATTAAGATTTCATCCTTTGCTCACTTTTTAGGTTTCGCCTGCACAGTGATTGTGCTGTGTTTGTGGATTTTTTTGTAATTAATATACATCTTAAAAGGGGCTTACAGCCCTCGCTTACTTTTCATTCATTCGTGTGCTTGCCACTTTGTTTTCCTTGGTTTCTGTTGGTTGTAGCATGCTATTTCCTGTTGTTCTTCAAGTGTTTTTCTTATTAGTTGAGTTTGGCCCAAGTACTACTTTTCATCCGCTTTTTTCAACCTACTTTTTTCTTCGTGAGAAGCATGTTTGGCGGCTGCATGTGGTTTGCGCTGCTTCCATTGTACTTTTCCTCCTCCTTTTATGGCACTATGATGTCAGAAACATATCTGCACAGACATAATTTTTTTTCTCTTTTCACACTAGATGCAGGAAATGAACCTTGCAATATAAATGAAAACCGTCAGAGATGTGGCTTCACTTTACACTCTGCACTTATATTCTTGACAAATAATTTTCCCAAGAGGAAAGGAGACTATGTGGTGTAATGGGCATAGTTGCTAACTTTAGAACTGAGGGGCCGGTTCGAGTCTCAGCGTATCTCAATATCCTGTGATTATGGGCAAGTCACTTACTTTCCTCATGCCTATAAACAAAAATAATGTGTCCTTGTGTAATTTAATTCTTGCTCATGTAAAGCTCTCCAATGGTTTCGCTTCGAGTTTGTGCTATATAATACCTCAAAATAAAAAATATTGGGGCATATTAGCAAGGGCACTATCGCCGCTTTAGCGGTACTTTTTGCCGCTAAAGCGGTGATATTTATATCGCCCTATCAGCAAACTGTCTCTAACAGCAGTTAGAGACAGTTTGCGAGCATTAGCGCCAGTTTTTACCGCTTTGCATGTCAGCGATATTTATCGCTAATGACATGCAAAGTGGGCGTTCCCAACGAACAAACCTGGGAAACACTCGCTAACAGGCCTATCGCCTATTAGCAAGGTGGCCATGGCCCCAGTTAGCGACGTGAAAAGTCGCGCTAACCGGGTCATCGCCATTTATTTAACACCTGCAATTAGCAGGTGTTAGCCATACCTAACATGGGGGGTGGATTATGCTGATACGACCAAAGGGTCGTATCAGCAAGGTGTTCTCCCTTCTCCATGCAACATCGCTGGTTTTTCAGCGATGTTGGCCCATTTCCCCCGCTATCGCTGGAATATTCATCGCCATAGCGCTAATCGTTGCTAATACAGCGTTAGCGTGGCGATATATTCCAGCGATAGCCGGCGATAAAACAAATCACGCTAAGCAGGGTTAGCGATGATTATCGCCTCTTCTTGCTAATATGCCCCATTAATTCTTGTCTCTTTTATTAATTTGATATCTGCGGCAATTCAAGCAGTAAACTTTAAGGCACTCCTGTGCCAAACATGCACGTGGCTTTTATGAAATTAAAAAAAAAGTTTTGCACCTAACTCGCTTTTTATTGAAGATAACTGGGATTTCTTTTCCGTGGCACGACCTTTCATTCATTTAGGTGAATTCTAGAGGAATCCATAACAAGGGAAATCAGTAAGGGGAAGTGATAAAATAGTACGGAAAACTAGTCTATAAGGTGGTTTGTCGGGCCACAGATTGAGAAGTTTGGCAAGAGAGGCAATTTAGAATTGCGGAATACAAATTCATTTAATTATGCTAGTTATTGGCCCTAGCCTGACTAATGTATGGGAATACTTATTGCCTCCTTCTCTCATCCCTTTTGAAAATTCACTATTCTATTGTTACTGATGGGGCCTAGAATCTTGACTGACAGGCAGTGACTGTAGTCTGAGCAGTATGACTCGGTGTCCCCACTCTCAATATTCCAATAGATGTGCTAATTGCTTTTATTTGTGCAGTGTCTGCAATATGCAGACAACATTGTTTTATGCAGCCAGACACCGATTGGCCTCCAGCGCCTAATTACAAGCCTCGTGGGATACATCGAATTGCTGAGTCTGGAATTAAATGACTCCAAAACAAAGGTCATCTGCTTTTCAGCAAAATCCACCCCTCAGCATGCCTCGTTCAAGTGGATAGCAGCCAGAATGAATTTAGACCAGGCTAAATCCTACAGATACTTAGGAGTGGTAATGGACTCCAGATTATCCTTCAAGGAGCATTTACAAAAAAGGAGGGCCTCGGCCAAAAAGCTATGCTTCGCATTTAACTTTCTGAAAAAAAGGATGGGGGGCACATTGCTGTCCTACCTCCTACAGGTCATTGGAGCCGCGTTCCTTCCCTCACTCACTTACGGCTCAGAACTACTAAAGGGGTGAGATGCAACCACCCTCAATCAATTGCAATCCCTCCTCTTCAGATGCATTTTCCGACTGCCACAATACTTCTCACAGGCCCAGGTGCGATTGGAGTTTAGGCTATTTAATCAATCCTCGATTAGGATGGCAGCAATCATCAAACTGTGCTGAAAGATGAGGTCAGTCCCACCTGTTTCACTGGCTGCTCTGTATTGGTCGGAAATAGAGAACCAGCAAACCTACAAAAATAACTGGTCAACTGTGCTCCAGCAAGCATTAACCACCTTACATCCTCTCAATGCTTGGGACTCAAACATTAGCTTTACCATCTTCAAGAAAATCACCGACACGGCGACCAAACTACACTCTTGGACACTCGATAAAGCGGAGATGGCTCGCACAGTTGGTCAGTCCTACATACTTATGCCAACTGGGGTCTGCAACCCTACCTAACAAATCATATCTCACATATCATTCAACAGTCTCTTCTTTTAAACCACAAGAGAGCTTTTCCATCAAAAGATTAGATCCCTGCCTGTAAGCAAGTTACTTACTGCCGACACTGCGAGGAGAGTGTACTACATTTTTTGTGCATCTGCCCAGCCGTCATCCATCTAAAATGGAAATGGTTACGACCAGCCCTGAGGGCTGCCCAGATCAGATCCTGCTGTGTGGCCTTAATGGCGGTCCTAAATGGCCACAACATGCAGGCCTCCTGCAGGGCTACAAAGTTCCTATTACAAGTAAAAAGATTGCTACAAGTCCAGGAGGTGATCTCTGGTGTCACATAGTGTTTCTCTTCACCACATTTTATGATCTGTAGAGACTGTCCCCGTTATTCTTGGAGCACAGAATTTCTTTTCTACTTACCGTACCCACCACGATTATTAAGGAATTAACGACCACAAACATTTATTACAAGTCAAAAGACTGTTACTAGTTCGGGAGGTATCCTCTGCAGCCTCACAATCCCTCTATTTGACTCAGATCTGCTTTTACATGCATTTTAGAGCCTACCCCCCCAACCTGCGGAGAACTGAAATTTGCACTTTATTCTACCCACACCTGTGTCTTTTAGGCCCCACTTCCTTTTATAATTAATAAGATTTTTTACTTATTATGTAAATCGTATATCCGCTACACAACAAGCACATTAAAAAAATTCCTTGTACTGTCTTCTTTGCAATGATTTTTATTAATCTTCAAAATAAAGATTTATACTGGTGGGTACCATGTTGTGGCCACTGTATGATGAATGCTTTTATTTGTTGCTCCTATAGCACCAGAATGCAACAGTAGGCTGTTTCACAGTGCTTCCCACCAGAGGCGCCTTTGGGGATGGGAAGCACTGAGGGAAAAAAACACATCCCAGAACAGTGATGCCCTTAGTTGTCTGTTATGGGGGCGTGTACCTTTTCATTTTCCTTTCCTTTTTTGTTCCATCTCTTTTAGTTGACTTTTTTGTTTTATTTCTATCAATGTTTTATTAGACAGGCTGCTGTGAAACATGCCTTAAAGTAAACAAAAAAGAGCAATGACACGGTCAACGCTGGCAGCGCCATAGCGCTTTGTTTTTATTTACTTTAAGCCATGCTGCACAGCAGTCCATGCTGCTCTGCAACATCTTGAAAAAAACATTGACAACGCCAATAGGTCTTGCATAGGCGAAACCTATTGGCTTTGCCAATGCTTGTCCTACTCGTTATATCATACCTTGTGCTGTGAGCAGCCTCAGCCTTTGTACAGTGAAGAATTCACCAATCTTATGCTGTGCTAAAATTCATAAAAGACTGTGTGCAGTGAGGTATAAAGCATGAACCTCACTAATATCAACAGTGCAAGGATCAGCTGTAGACTTCACTGCACACATTATAGCGTACATGGATGGAGGCCTCAGTGTGACAAATTCAGCTCAGCTTTCGAATTTGCAATATTCTGGCATTGAAACTCCTCCCCTTTAAAGGGACTGCCGTCGCAGTGCCTCAAAATAGAAACATTGTAAATGGAACATGATGGAGAGCATGCAGTGTACCACTGACCCACTGCATGCCCCTGCCTGTCCCGCCTCATGTCTGCTACCCGCACACGCAGAAACTTTTGGGGCAGATTTACAAGCCCCTTGCGACAACTTTACGCCTACGTTGCGTCACTTCTGTGACGCAGCAGCGTCGTAAACAATGCGCCACGTTGCGACATATTTACAACGTGACGCATCTAGGGAGATGCGTCACGTTGTAAAGCCCTGCGCTACATTATACCTTCGTCAGGTATAATGTGTGCAGGGTGGGCGTTCCCACGCAGGAAAGCCTCTTAAAAGTGACGCAGTGAAATCTACAAGATTACACTGAGTCACTTTTACGACGCCACTGCGTCAAAACCTTGCGCCTGCTTGAAGCAGGCGTAAGGAGTGACGCAGCATGTTAGGAATAGGCATTCCTAACCATTGCTGGAGTTGAGTCGTACTTGCGACACAACTCCAGAAATGCGCTGCCCTTACGCCGACAAGATGCGTCACGCATCTGTCTAGCCTTGCGCCACGGTGCGCCCCATTGTAAATGCGGCGCACCATGGTGGCGCAAGGGTTTTATTCCGTGTCGCAATTTAACTGGCGCCTCCCTGCTAATATGCAGGGATGCACCAGTTCTTGTAAATCTGCCCCTTTGTTAGTACTCTACTCTGTCAACATTTATCATTTGCCACAGTAACCATTCCATATTCTGAGATGGAGAAGTGTTTCCAAAGCATTCGTGCATTCCAAGGTGTGAATCTCTTTGTGCTTCCCACTTCCACTTGTATCTTCCAAAGATTCACAATCTGTGTATTCTAAATCAAATTCTATTTCTAATTGCAGTGCACTTCAAATTAGCACTTTATGTATATAGAGTTCTAGGACTGCACTACCCACCACTGCTAGGCAGGCTCAGGGGACTTGGGATCAGTCTACATTGTACAGATAGGAGGTCACAAACAGCAGGTAACAAGAACCAGTACCATGCAAACTGATTAAGAATGGCAAAGCCTTGGAGAGATTCTTGCTAATCAAGAGCTGACCCCGAATTGTTGTCATTCGATGGTTGTAGGCAGATGACTAGCAGGGCTGGATCCATCACAGGGGCGGTAAACTAAAACGACATTCGTTAGTCTCAACTGCAGTGTTCTATTTTTTCCTTTCGTGTGCTGTTGCATTAGAACTTTCACGATAACTTTCAAGTGAGGGTTCTGTGATGGGAAAAGTTGTTATTAAAAATAAATCTACAGCAGAAAAGATGGTTCTTGGTCTGCACTTACGTTTATGGTTATATTCCACTCTCTAGGATTTTGTGGGTACATAAAACATTCTATCTATCTGGTCTCGTGCAGACAGAGTGACATTCTGTGTAAAATATAGCCTTGCAAATTGAGGCAGGTCACCTGGTACTCTATCTATCAACGACTTCAGTGCAGTGATGGATTTAAAATCTGTGACATGGTGCAAAGTCACGTTGTGGAGGTCAGTAGTACACAAGAGGCCCTGCATTTCACAGGTGATTATTTTACCATCCACATATGTCATGCACATAAATCAGATAAAGGCCCTGTAGGACGTTGGCTCTCTATATAGTGCACTAAAATGAAGTACACTGTGCAGAGAGTCCAGTGAGACCCAGACTGGTATACAGAGGCAAAAGTAGATAATACTAACTCTCTGTTTGTGGTAGTGGGCGAGCAGTTAGGCTTATCAGAGGGTAGTGCTAAGCATTTGTGGGACTCACATATGCAATAAATAAGACACACACTCAAGAATAAATCAAGACCACTTTTTAACATTAACACCGATTTGTATGTAATTTTTCAGACCAAGAACTTCTTTCTACAGTAAGGCCCTCATTACAATGTTGGTGGACCCGCCACCGACAGACTGTCGGTGGCGGGCCCACCGACATATACTGAAGTGGTACGACCGCCGGATTATGATCCGGTGGTCAGAGGCACCAACCACTGCTTTTCTGACAGGTTCAAGGATGCCCGTCGAAGCAGCTGTGGGACCGTAATCCCTACAATAGTGGCAGTACCTGCTCAGGCAATGCCGTAGCGATTACAATGCCATTTCCCTCTGCCTTTTCTTAGCGGTCTAACCACCATAAAATGGCAGATGGAAAGGGACTTTGGTGGCCCCAAGCAAGGCCCCGGTCCCCTTTGGGCCTCCGCTATGGGACCCTGAGTCCCCCCAAACACCCATTCCCCCTGTGCCAATCCCCGTGTTTGTAAACATGCCTTATTCAATTGTGGCTTGTGCTGCGGCCCTTTTTGCGGGCCGCAGCACAAGCTACAATTGAAAAATGCATGTTTCCAACCGCCTTCAAGTCGGTTGGATCGTAATGAGGTGGGCGGTGTCGCCGAATATGCATGGGCCGGACTCCATCCCGATACAATGTCAGTCGGGTACCGGCGCATCAGTGGTCCAACCGCCAAATTAGGAGTATGACGGTCGGACCATTTTTGGACCTCCGCAACCACCAGGGATTCGCAATCCCTGGTGGTGGCGTGGCGTTGTGACCCCGCAATATGCTTGGTGATGCTGCTGCGGCACTGCCAAGCATATTACGAGTTTCCTCACTGAGACCCTATCCACCACCCACCATGGAAAGGGTGGTGGTGAGGTAACTCTCGGGGCCCTTACAGTGCTCCCTTGTGCCTCTGTGCAGGGAGACGCATGCAGGAGGGCATATGTTGTGCCCTCTTGTATGTGTGCACCCCCAGTTCCTGCATGGAACAAAATGCACAACGTTGTGTATTTCGGTCCGTGCAGGAATGAGGTTTGGCACTCCCACTGTGGTGCTTTTTTGAGAGGCACCACTGTGGAAATGCCAAAGACCCGCCCACCAGACCACGAGTAAACTTGTAAACTGCAGGGTGGCCGACGACCCTGTTTGGTGGTGTGGGAGCAGGGCAGTGGTGTGGAGGCCAGCTCCCACACCAACAAACTCACAATCGGGCCCTTAGTTACATTACTTGGCTTAAGGTTGTGTTATCTAGGATGAAAGGTTACCCTCGTTGAGAAGTTAAACTAATTACCATGTTTTTGCTGGGAGTAGTGAACAATGTGTTATCTTGAATGGAAATAAAAGGGCAATCTCATACCTTTTAGCATGCCATAAATTTACATACCACTAGGAGGAAATTGTGAGAGAAATTAGAAAACTAGAAATGGAAGAAAACCCTTATTCACACCTCGATGGTGGGCAAGATGGCGGCTGTGTAAATGCTGCGGGAGCCGCTCACCTCAACAATAGAAGGATGTTCATGAACTGAACCCGTAATAAACAATGCATCAGAAGAGATAAAACCCCAGATAAAATACCGGATGATGGTAAAACAGGGGATCGAAGCACTGCTAGCCCGCGCAGTGAAAGAATTTCTCCTCAGCATTGCAAGAACTAAAAATAAAGCCTGGAGCAGCGAATTGTGGCTCTCGAGGCCGGCTCCGAGGATGCGGGACAGCAAACTGTGGCTAATGAAGCCAGAATGACGAACGTACTATGGAAAGTGGAAGATTTCGAGAACTGTCAACGACGGAATAATTTGAGACTCCTGAGCATCGAAGAGAACGTTGAGGGGGACGACATACGTGGTTTTGTTCTCCGGCTATTCATGGGGTCATTCCCAGAACTAGCTCACTGGAATCGGGAGACGGAGGTGCAGATTGTTCATCGATTCCCTCTGATGATGAAAAAGAGAGGGGGGCAGAATGAAAAACCTAGGGCTATTCTTATATTCTTTGGAAATTTTCTTCTGTGCCAGGCAGTTTTTGAAAAGGCCAGACCCGATTCTAGACGGTCGCCTGAGATGCACTCCTTCTTCGTAAGGCCGGAATTTTGTCATACCACGGTGGAAAGGAGATGAAGGTTTCGTCAGCTAATCACTCCCTTCCGGAAATTGGGTTGTGAGGTCTTTTTAATGAACCCCGCCCGACTCAAGGTCATTTTCAAAGGCACAGCTAGGGTGTTTACCTCAGAGATACAAGGCCAGGAGTATATGCAGGAAATCTCACGTAAATAGGATAACAACACAATGGCAGGGCTCTGCTCTCACTTTTTGTAGGATTTATGGGGTTGGTATAAGGTGGCTACCATCGGCCTATGATGGGCAGGGATCTTCATTTTAGGATCCCCCTGCGCAAGGGCTAATTTCCGTTTATTGGGTTCTTTTCTTCTTTTATGTTCTAAATTTAGAGGGAGAGCGGCTAGGGGCACAGCAGGACACAGGAGGCATCACAAGGGTCCACGGACCTTTCTTGCCTAATTGAAGTGGTGTGGGAGGGCGGGGGGATCCAAAGGAGGGCTTTTGTGGCAATTACGGCAACTATGTGTAAAGTGATCTGGGCTCGTCTGAAACTGACTTCTTTGATTAAATGGGTAAGCTTAGAATAGCATCTATTAACATCTGTGTCTTAAATAATCCTCAAAAAAAACGTAGGGTTAGTGTTGATGTCCAATTTTTGAAGCCCGAAATCGTCGGCCTTCAGGAGACACATATCGAAGTAGGTAGACGAGAGGTCTCAGAGCTGGCAGGTTTTCAATTCATTTCCAGCACCACACAAGGAACAAGGACTAGAGGGGTGGCACTCATGGCATAGAAAGGGATAGCTACGTTCCCACGGGTGAGTTCGGATAAACTGGGGACATGGGTGATCATCCAATGCTGCCTAGAAAACTGTATATTTTCTTTGTGCTCGATCTATGGTTCGGTTCTTGATGATCCAGCACTGTTCGAATGGCTCAACACAGAGTTGGTAGGTTGGCCACTTCCTCTAATAATGTGTGGGGACTTTAATATTAGTATAAATTGTCCAAAAGATAAACATGCGGGGTTGGGATAGCAAGACCGCAAACCCAAAGTTTTTAGGTCTCTATCACAGTTATGTCAACTACATGGGTTGTCTGATGTTTGGGCAAGGCAAGAGCCTAACGACCCGGGATATAGGTACTTCTCAGTACCACATCTAGTACACGCTAGACTGGACTACTTTTTTGTATCGCAGGAGCTAGCGCAGTGTTGCAAAATATTTAAATACCTTAGAGTCATGTCTGACCATAACCCTCTGGTATTGGAGGTGAATATTCATACTAAACCCCCCCCCCCCCAGCGGTACGCTGGACTTTTAACAGGGCTTTGCTTAGCGATGAGGGCTTTGTACAGCATATGAAGGTGTGGATGCCTAGGTTTATCGAAGAGAATATTGGGAGTGCTAACTTGCAGATAGTCTGGGATGCCCTAAAAGCTGGTATTCAGGGGGAGACCTCTAAGTATGGTTGGGCAAGTCAAAAGAAGGAGAAGGAACTTCTACAAATGCTATTTGCGGAATTGGCAAAGGCCGAGACACATCTGATAGAAGCAATAGCCAAGGGGGGAGACTCGGAGGCTGCTCAATCGGGAGTATTGGTTGCAAAGTCAGCAACTACAGAAATTTCAGCCAAGAAATCAGCAGGAAGATTTATGGCCTGGCGTAGCAAGGTATATGAAAGCAATGAAAGAGTAGGCCATATGCTGGCAGTCCGCACCAGGGAAAAGGTAGTCCAGGAGAGAATCACGGAAATTAGAGATCCATGCAATGGCTTAGTCACAGAGCCAGCAGCAGTTTGCTCCGAGTTCCAAAGGTTTTATCAAAGGTTATATACAGAGGATACCCAAGCAGGGGATACAGCAATAAAAGAATAGCTAAAGGGTTTGTCGGGGAGCAGTTCGCCCCTGAGAAGAGAGAAAGTCTAGAAGCACCTGTAAAGGAGGAGGAGCTAAGTATGGCAATTAAGTCTATACCATCAGGGAAAACGGTAGGTACGGTCTTAATTCCGGGGGAATTTTATAAAAAATTTGCTCCATACGTATCGAATCTTATGCAAGAGATTTTTCTAAGAGCAAAGTCAGGGGAGGCGGCTCCTGAATCCTGGAAGTCGGCTAAAATTGTTGTGTTTTCGAAAAAGGGAAAACCCATTAATGAATTGGGTACATACCAACCAATTACGCTGGTCAATAGTGATATCAAGATATATGCTAAAATCTTAGCCATCAGAATGGCAGCTGTCATTAAGAAGCTGGTTTCTCCTTTCCAACATTGATTTGTCCCGGGACGAGACACAACTGATCATATACGCAGGACTATCGCCCTATTTGATTCTTCCAAGGTCTCTGGAAACCCTATGGCTTTAATATTATTAGATGCAGAAAAAGCCTTCGATAGGGTCTCCTGGCCTTTTTTATGGGCAATTATGGAGAGAAAAGGCCTGGGCAAAGGGTTTATTGGTGCTATTCAGATCATGTACCGGGAACCTATTGCTAGAATAGCTATGATGGGTAGCATCTCTGATATAATTAAGATCTTGCGCGGCACGCGACAGGGCTGTCCCTGCTCCCCCCGACTATTCGCCCTATACATTGACCCATTAATTAGGAAGATAGAAGGGAATGAAGAGATTCAGGCTACACACACTAAGGGAGGGAATACAAAAATGTTAGCCTATGCAGACGACCTGGCCATAACTACTCCTAGTCTGGGGGACGCTCTATCAAAAATCGAAAGGGAGGCAAGCTATTTTGGTGGTATCTCGGGGTACCAGCTTAACCACAGCAAAACGCAAATAGTGATGAATGATAAGGTAGAACTGGATGATGAACGAGTAACCCCACATGCTAGGTTTCTAGGGGTTGAGGTTACCGCCAGCGTAGAGGAAATTGTTGGATTAAATTTGAGACCACTACTTCAGAAATTTAAAACAGACTTTGCTAGAATAAATAATTTGCATCTTACATTAATGGGGAGGAGCAATGTTATCAAAATGATATTTTTACCAAAAATACTATACCTATTTAGGGCCATCCCCGTCAAAATTGATAAGTCCTGGTTTCAAGCTCTGAATCAGATGATCTCCAAATTTTTATGGGCCGGTCAACGCCCTCGTAGAGCCCTAAAATTCATGACCCTTCCAAGAGATGGCTGGACTTCTGGGATGGTATAAGGCTGAACCAGAGGAGGAGCCGACTGCTTCCATATTTGAGTTAATATTTGGAATAGAAGCGAGAGGCTGTCTTATGCGTCATATCGACTACGCGTATTTCAAGAGGGTTAGATTTAAGATTTTTATTGGTGCTTTTAAGGTTTGGACTGCACTTAAAAGAAATTGGGTCTTAAAAGAATCCATAGATACACCCCCTTGTTTAATAACAAGTTGCTCCCAACTATTTGTCATGACGGATATATGAAATACTGGGATGAGAGAGGAGCAAGGAAAATTGGGGATCTCATTGAGGAGGGAGCAATGTATCCATTTGATAAAATCAAAGAAAAATACAGGGTGGGGAACAACCACTTTTTTAAATATCTACAAATAAGGGACTTTCTGGCTAAAACATCAGGAGGAACAGTCGGCTTCTCCAAGGTCCCCTTACTAGATATATTGCTTAGATCCCAGCCAACATTGGCTACACTATACAAGCTATTAAATAAAGAAATGGGTGATGATCTTATAAAACACACAAACCGATGGCAGGACCTCCTGCAGGCGGGGACAGGGGAATGCGAAGACTCGCTCCTTTTGGGCCAGTCTGCATTTATCTCGGCTAATCTTCAGGTACAATGCTTTAAGACTTGGCACAATTTTTATATTACGCCTGTACAAATATCCAGGTGGGGGGGATCCTCGGGCCTTTATTGCTCCTGATGTGGATATTTCGCTGCTGACAGTGTTCACATGTTTGCCACATGTCCCAAACTTGACTCTCTCAGAGTAGAGATTGCCAAACGGTTGGGAGACATGGTGGGATTCGTGCTCGATCTGACCCCCCCAAGTAATAATCCTTGGTGTGAGTAATCAAGATATGCCCGGGCCAATCCAGACTTTCGTGTTTACAGCTATGGCTGTAATGAGACTTTGTCTGGCCACTATCTGGTTAGACCATGAACCCCCTTCTGTACACCATTGACTGGGCAAACTACTTGCAGTATACCGTTGGGAGATGGCAGTGTATGAACGTAGGGGACACAGGGCTCTAAAAAAGGTTCTGAAATCTGGGCTCCTTTAAGCAGATGGATCAACAGGGTGGAAGGACCCATAGAATGCAGTCTGGGGCAAGGGGAATAATGCACTGTATATATAAACACACTGCCCTATTGTCCTTGCTATTATTTCTTTTTTTCTTTTTTATTCTTTTTTCTTTCTTTACCTAAATCCAGATGCTTTATAAAAAATTGGCAATGTCAACTGGTTTCGGATCAGGGGTGGGAGGGGAGGGTGGGGGAGGGTTCCACTTTAAAAGCATGGTGGTTATTATTGATGTATTTGCTTTGTTTGGAACATATGTTTAAAATATTGAAATAAAGACTTTATATATATAAAAAAGAAAACTAGAAATGGAAGAAAACCTTTATTCACACCTCGAAACCTTTGTATCCAACATTTTTTCATTTAGAAGATGGGTAAATGGGACCCTAAATTCTCTAGATCTGTAGCCATCGTACACTTTACCTATTATTTTTCTCGAAATAATATTTTAGCTTAAGGTCTTATTTCGTGTTGCAGCACACCTCTGACAATCCGAAAGTTATCTTGTCACTCATTTCATTCTCTTAATAGAAATTGTATACTGGCATTGCTGGCAAAAGGGAGCTCAGCTGTTTCTAGCTCAGTTCAATCATGAGCTGCACTAGTGAGATCCAAGCAGCTTTATTATTAATAGTGTGTATCAATATTGCGGTTGCTTGCCTTTAAAGATAACTATATTTATACTGCAGGGAACCACAGCCCTGAGAGGAGACACACAACCACATGGGATAGCTAATACATATGCAGCAAATTTATAGCAGCAGTCCTTAATTCAGGATTTGTGGACTAGTGCAAAAATTCAATGAGCAGGAAAATTTACATTAATGAGCAGTGCAGAAAACCTTAAGCTAGGACATTAATATATACCAACCATCACTGAAGTCAATGGGCTTAGTTACACTTAGGTGTATACTTATTGGTGCTTTGAAAGGTTTAGCAACCAATTTCAGAAGCATAAGTAGCAGCTGTTCTTTGGAAAGTGGGATTTGTGTGAGCGTGCAAAACTGCGTGAACGCACTAATAAAAGGAGTGGGAGTGACTTCAGAATTTTGCACCCGCACATGTGCCTACCCACAGTTTTGTGCATGTGTATTTTTTTACCAAGTGATGTGACTCAAGTCCTGCCTCATGCATGTATTTGTTTGTCATCATAGTTCCTGCAAGTGAATGCCTATAACACATAGGTATCAAGAGGATCTATTTTTCACATTCTATACCGTTGCAAAGTTGTGCTCGAGGAAACAGCTTCATAATGATTAATCATTCCTTGCTGTCTTCTAGGGATCAAGTCATATGGCAGCCGCAGTGGACGGCTACCCAGGAGTGTTTGTCACAGTGTTTAGTCACTGATTTTCTGGGCATCCTGGAATAGAAACAGGTAAAATGTCCTTTTCCTGGCTGTCAGTGCCTCAGTCAATGGTCTTTTCTTATTGTTGTAAAGTTGTTGTATTATCCTTATACTGCCTTGTTGAAGAGCATATAGCCTGGATTGTGTGGGTGGAAGCTTTAGGGATGGATGTGCCTCTTGTGGGTTGTGTGATGGCCTATCTGGATCTCAGTTTACCTGGCAGTTCATGACTGTCTTTTGAGTGTGTGTTCTGCTGGTGGTAAAGGGGTGCACACAGTCACATGCTTTGTGTCTCTGCTGTTTGTTACTGAAGAAATATGTTGTGATCTGTTTTTTGTATTTCTCAAGAAGAGAAGTGTTCTATTGTCCTTCTTAATTAAAGCTATGCCTCTGTGAATAGGTTTTTTTTATATGCCACCTTGAGGGATACAGGTATTGGGGTCAGAAAGCCAGAGAAGAAAGGTGTTCTGCTGTTGGTGGGGTGTCTTTCTTAACCTTAGGTAGGCGTGTGATTATTAAATAACATACTTGATTAATACAGCATGAATTTTATTTGCTACTTGAAAGAGAGACTTCTTTCTTAAAATACAAGCCCTCACTAAAACTCACACACACACATACACACACACACGCACACACGCACACACGCATACACACACACACACACACACACAGACACACACACACAAAATCATAAACACCTAACCCAGTATCAAACAAAAAATACCAACCACAAGCACACTGGTAGTTTTTAAGAGATCCAACCCAGTAGTAAAAGGGGGAAAAGGAACTACTATAGCTATAATGCACAAGACCTCACCAGGAACTTTGTAGTACTCTATTTGTGAACTGGGTAAGGCTCAAACATCAGCAGATGTTTTAAAAAATATCAAGATTGAGAGAAATACAGTGAAATAGGACCAAAGACTAATGGTACAATAGGGCTTGGAACATTTAAGCACGCAAAGGAGCACTCCACCCAACAGAAAAAAGGCAATTCAAATTGATTAATGGCCTGACTGCATTTCTCTAAGCATGCAAAGGAGCACTCCACCCAACAGAAAAAGGGCAATTCAAATTGATTTATGGCCTGACTGCATTTCTAAACATACTTTTAAGTGCAAACCAACTGCAGAATATGTCTCTGTACTCCAATATTTATGTAGCTACGATTACTCTTTCTTAAATGTTCTTTACACTGGAAATTGCAACTCTATTAACTCCTATGCTTTACATAGAATCCAACAGTCTTGGCTTATTATTTTCTTGCCAAGTGGAGGTTCTTCATTTATTCACTGTTGTGATTTAATCACCTTTTTTGAACAGCTTGTCAAGTAAGATGTTTGCTTGGTGTTCTATCAAAATCACAGAACCCATGCTATTCATATTTATCTAGACCACATTATGTAATAGGCTGTCCATGACACAGTAACAACTTAGGTAGTGATACAACTTGGTGATTGAGACCAAACTGGTTGAAAATTCTCTCCAGCGTCTGCCGTTCCTCATCCTTGTCAGCTATTGAGCAGAAGTGAGCCCTAAGCCAATTCAGTCCTACCCTGAGTCACCACTAGCTTCAAATACAAATTCGGTATAACTGGGAAGGTGGACACTGCACTATACAAAGATTGTACAAAAATTTCCCCGTACACAAACAGGATTTTGGTGATCTTTTTTGATCTTATCTGGATGGTATTTGAAAGTGCCACTGGAAATTCTCCATTATACCTGCTGGCATTTTGGAGGAGGACAACAGAATACCACTTAGAATCCTATGAATGAGATCAGTGAGAACACAGAAGGTATGTTTTGCATAATGAAGACACTTAACTTTCAAGAGACCATGTGTGGGTTAATCAGGAAAACACATAATGGGCAATCAGAAATGAGAAGCATGGACTCAGTGTGTGGGAAGAGGCCATCATTGACACTAGGACAGAGCCGTACCTTCACCCTGTACTAATCCAGCTGCAACACAGAAAGACAGTGGCCAAAAACCGTAAGTATATTTTGCAGGATCCATCTTGTATCATATAATATCAGCTGACAAACTGACCAATGTGTCCTGCTACTATTTACATATGGAATCCACCACAAATATTTGCTAACACTTGCAAGGGTAAGTATGACAATACCCTACATGGCATTAAAATGTGTGCTTTTACCATGCATGTAAATCAATGAGTTGTCCTTTATAATGTGTGGCATTACATTGTGGGCCTTTACCATGTATTTTTGTGAATATCTCTCTCTCTCTCTCTCTCTCTCTCTCTCTCTCTCTCATATATATATATATATATATATATATATATATATATATATATATATATATTCACTGAAAAAACCATAGGTTTTAGGGACAGTTATAGTTAGTTGGACATTTCACTCGTACAAAACCATAGAAATTCCCCCGTTATAGTTAGTTCAGCTAACTATAACTCGCGCCCCCGCAATGCACTGCTGATGACGTCACATATTACACCACTCATGACATGGTCAGTGACATCACTGATGACATCACTGATGACATCACTGATTACATCATCCAGTGACTGTGTGTTTCTGTAAAGTTTAAATATGTTTACTATATATAGGGAAAGGCGTATTGAAGAATGAGTGGGTGTATAAGTGTCTGAATGGATGATTTAGTACGTGAGTGACTGACTCTACAAGTGAGTGATTATCTTACTGAATGCATGGGTTAGTGACTAAACTGTGTGAATGTCTGTATCCGTCTGTTTGTTGGTGTGTAAGTGGATGCATGGATTTGCGAATAGCTACATGAGTGTCTATATGGGTTATTGATTAGTTCTCTGAGTATCTGTATGGCTGCCTGAGTGTTTGTGTGGGTGGGGTGTGTGTGACTCTGTACATAGATGTGTGAGTGGGTGATTCACTGGGTGCATGATTTCAAGAGTGCATCTGTGATGGACTGCTTGGGTGGGTGAGTGTGTGTATGGGTGTGTTAGTGAGTGAATGTATATCTCAGTGGTACATGTGCGAGTAACTACATATGTAAAGGCAGTATATATGTGTGTTAGAGTATTTAAATGGCTATAAGTGAGAGTGTGTGATAGTGAGAGTGGCTGTATGGATGCGTGTGTGCTTGTATCAGTTATTGTATAAGAGAGTAAGAATGTACTAGTATTTGTATGAGTAAGTGAGCTGGTGTGTGTATAACTGTATAGGTGAGTAAATGGGTGTGTGATTAATTTTTTGCATGACTGTCTAGGTGTGTGAGTACCTCTATGGATGAGTGGTGGTGTGTGAGTGTTTATATAGGTGTATGAGTGCATACGATAGTCCTGTACTGAGTGACTGTCAGTATGAGTGACTGTACGGGTGAGTGAGTGGATGTGTGTGTAGACCTAAGAATCAGTGAGTGGGTATGTAGTTTTTGGTGTTGGAGTGTCTATGGTTTTGAGAATGGCAGTCTGTAATTTAGAGTGGGTGTATCAAAAGTTATATTAGGGTGTGAGAAGATGCATGAAATTATCACAGGGATGATGTCATCAGTGATGTAATTTGAGATGTCATCAGTGATGTCATCAGTGATGTCACTGACCATGTCATGAGTGATGTAATATGTGACGTCATCAGCAGTGCATTGCGGGGGTGCGAGTTATAGTTAGCTGAACTAACTATAACGGGGGAATTTCTATGGTTTTGTACGAGTGAAATGTCCAACTAACTATAACTGTCCCTAAAACCTATGATTTTTTCAGTGAATTTCAAAGGTTTTTAAATGCTAATTTCTAACTATAACGTGTCTGAAACCTATGGTTTTTCAGTGAATTTCAAAGGTTTTTTAAATGCTAATTTCTTACTATAACGTGCCTGAAACCTATGATTTTTAAGTGAATTTCAAAGGTTTTTAAATGCTAGTTTCTAACTATGCCTACAGAGGTAGGACATGTGAAGAAAGAAGAAAAAACGCACAGAAAGAAGCAAAAGAAATGCAGAAAGAAGCAACAGAAGTCCACAAAGACGAAGAAAAGTGCAGGAAGAAGCAAGACATGTGCAGAAAGAACCAACAGAGGAGCAGAAAGAGGCCTTGTTGCAAAATCATCCTGTGCCCACAACTTTTTCAGACGGGTACTGGTGGTAACTGACTCTGACTAACCAAAGCCAGTGCTATGCTAAAAGACACTTAGAATACAGTGAAAACACCTACATACACTAGGGAACACTATGCGTTGGGGTACCCCTGTGATTAGCATGACCTCCTCTGCAAGTCCCTAGTACATAATAGGGCAGGGGATTAAAACTACCTCTTAAAACGCGCTACAGGGCGCGTTTGCACAGTGGTGAAGGGAGGGGGCCTGAGGTGACATGTGTGCAAACGCGCCCCGTGGCGCGTTTTAAATTGCGGGATTAAGTCCCATTGAATCCTGAGGGTCCCTGGGGCCCAACTAACCCCCCAGGTACCTACAGTTAGGACCACAGAGCTGAGTTGCAGAGAGGCGTTCCGAGGCCACGCACCTTTTTCACCTCTCTGCAACGCAACTCTGTTGTGCTTACTGAAGGTACCTGGTGGGCTATTTGGCCCCAGGGTCCCTCAGGATTCAAAGGGAATTAATTCCCCAACTTAAAACGCACCACAGGGCGTGTTTGCGCACATGTCACCTGAGGCCCCGCCTCCTCCCTTCACCACTGTGCAAACGCGCCCCGTGGAGCGTTTTAAGTTGGGGGATTAGGTCACCTTGAATCCTGAGGGTCCCTGGGGCCCAACTAGCCCACCAGGTACTTCCAGTAAGCACCACAGGCCTGCGTTGCAACGCCTGTAACAAATTGTGCAGTTGTGTTTAGGTAGTGAAGAGGGTCGTGCTGGGGGTAGTGTTTTAGGGTTTAGGGTAGTGCAGTGGTGTTTGTGTAGTGTAGGGGGTCATGCTGGGGGTAGATTTAGGGTTTAGGGTAGTGCAATGGTGTTTGGGTAGTGTAGGGGGTCGTGCTGGGGGTAGTGTTTTAAGGTTTAGGGTAGTGCAGTGGTGTTTGGGAAGTGTAGGGGGTCGTGCTGGGAGTAGTGATTTAGGGTAGTGCAGTGGTGTTTGGGTAGTGTAGGGGGTACTGCTGGGGGTAGTGTTTTAGGGTTTAGGGTAGTGCAGTGGTGTTTGGGTAGTGTAGGGGGTACTGCTGGGGGTAGTGTTTTAGGGTTTAGGGTAGTGCAGTGGTGTTTGGGTAGTGTAGGGGTTCGTGCTGGGGGTAGTTTTTTAGGGTTTAGGGTAGTGCAGTGGTGTTTGTGTAGTGTAGGGGGTAGTGTTTTAGGGTTTAGGGTAGTGCAGTGGTGTTTGTGTAGTGTAGGAGGTCGTGTTTTAGGGTTTAGGGTAGTGCAGTGGTCGTTGGGTAGTGTAGGGAGTCGTGCGGGGGGTAGTGTTTTAGGAATTAGGGTAGTGCAGTGGTCTTTGGGTAGTGTAGGGGGTTGTGCGAGGGGTAGTGTTTTAGGGATTAGGGTAGTGCATTGGTGTTTGGGTAGTGTAGGGGGTCATGCGGGGGTAGTGTTTTAGGGTTTAGGGCAGTGCAGTGGTGTTTGGGTAGTGTAGGGGGTCGTGCTGGGGGAGTGTTTTAGGGTTTAGGGCAGTGCAGTGGTGTTCGGGTATTGTAGGGGTCATGCTGGGGGAGTGTTTTAGGGTTTAGGGCAGTGCAGTGGTGTTCGGGTAGTGTAGGGGGCGGGTCGTGCTGGGGGAGTGTTTGAGGGTTTAGGGCAGTGCAGTCATGTTCGGGTAGTGTAGGGGGTTGTGCTGGGGGAGTATTTTAGGGTTTAGGGTAGTGCAGTGGTGTTCGGGTAGTGTAGGGGGTCGTGCTGGGGCTAGTGTTCTAGGGTGTAGGGCAGTGCAGTGGTGTTCGGGCAGTGTAGGGGGTCATGCTGGGGGTGGTGTTTTAGAGTTTAGGGCAGTGCAGTGGTGTTCGGGCAGTGTAGGGTGTCGTGCTGGGGGTGGTGTTTCAGGGTTTAGGGCAGTGCAGTGGTGTTCGGGCAGTGTAGGGGGTCATGCAGGGGTGGTGTTTCAGGGTTTAGGGCAGTGCAGTGGTGTTTGGGCAGTGTAGGGGGTCGTGCAGGGGTGGTGTTTCAGGGTTTAGGGCAGTGGTGTTCGGGCAGTGTAGGGGGTCGTGCTGGGGGTGGTGTTTCAGGGTTTGGGGCAGTGCAGTGGTGTTCGAGCAGTAAAGGGGGTCGTGCTGGGGGTGGTGTTTCAGGGTTTAGGGCAGAGCAGTGGTGTTCGGGCAGTGTAGGGGGCGGTGCAGGGGGTGGTGTTTCAGGGTTTAGGGCAGTGCAGTGGTGTTCGGGCAGTGTAGGGGTGGTGCAGGGGGTGGTGTTTCAGGGTTTAGGGCAGTGCAGTGGTGTTCGGGCAGTGTGGGGGGTCGTGCAGGGGGTGGTGTTTCAGGGTTTAGGGCAGTGCAGTGGTGTTCGGGCAGTGTAGGGGGTCATGCTGGGGCTGGTGTTTCAGGGTTTAGGGCAGTACAGTGGTGTTCGGGCAGTGTAGTGGGTCGTGCTGGGGCTGGTGTTTCAGGGTTTAGGGCAGTGCAGTGGTGTTCGGGCAGTGTAGGTGGTTGTGCTGGGGCTGGTGTTTCAGGGTTTAGGGCAGTGCAGTGGTGTTCGGGCAGTGTAGGTGGTGGTGCTGGGGCTGGTGTTTCAGGGTTTAGGGCAGTGCAGTGGTGTTCGGGCAGTGTAGGGGGTCATGCTGGGGATGGTGTTTCAGGGTTTAGGGCAGTGCAGTGGTGTTCGGGCAGTGTAGGGGGTCTTGCTGGGGCTGGTGTTTCAGAGTCTAGGGCAGTGCAGTGGTGTTCGGGCAGTGTAGGGGGTCGTGCTGGGGGTGGTGTTTCAGGGTTTAGGGCAGTGCAGTGGTGCTCCGGCAGTGTAGGGGGTCATGCTGGGGCTAGTGTTTCAGGGTTTAGGGCAGAGCAATGGTGTTCAGGCAGTGTAGGGGGTTGTGCTGGAGGTGGTGTTTCAGGGTTTAGGGCAGTGCAGTGGTGTTCAGCCAGTGTAGGGGGTCTTGCTGGGGGTGGTGTTTCAGGGTTTAGGGCAGTGGTGTTCAGGCAGTGTAGGGGGTCTTGCTGGGGGTGATGTTTCAGGGTTTAGGGCAGTGCAGTGGTGTTCGGGCAGTGTAGGGGGTCGTGCTGGGGGTGGTGTTTCAGGGTTTAGGGCAGTGCAGTGGTGCTCCGGCAGTGTAGGGGGTCGTGCAGGGGGTGGTGTTTCAGGGTTTAGGGCAGTGCAGTGGTGTTTGGGCAGTGTAGGGGGTCGTGCTGGGGGTGGTGTTTCAGGGTTTAGGGCAGTGCAGTGGTGTTCGGGCAGTGTAGGGTGTTGTGCTGAGGGGTGGTGTTTCAGGGTTTAGGGCAGTGCAGTGGTGTTTGGGCAGTGTAGGGGGTCGTGCAGGGGGTGGTGTTTCAGGGTTTAGGGCAGTGCAGTGGTGTTTGGGCAGTGTAGGGGGTCGTGCAGGGGTGGTGTTTCAGGGTTTAGGGCAGTGCAGTGGTGTTCGGCCAGTGTAGGTGGTCTTGCTGGGGGTGGTGTTTCAGGGTTTAGTGCAGTGGTGTTTGGGCAGTGTAGGGGGTCGTGCTGGGGGTAGTGTTTCAGGGTTTAGGGCAGTGCAGTGGTAGTCCGGCAGTGTAGGGGGTCGTGCAGGGGGTGGTGTTTCAGGGTTTAGGGCAGTGCAGTGGTGTTTGGGCAGTGTAGGGGGTCGTGCTGGGGAAGGTGTTTCAGGGTTTAGGGCAGTGCAGTGGTGTTCGGGCAGTGTAGGGGGTCGTGCAGGGGGTGGTGTTTCAGGGTTTAGGGCAGTGCAGTGGTGTTCGGCCAGTGTAGGTGGTCTTGCTGGGGGTGGTGTTTCAGGGGTTAGTGCAGTGGGGTTCGGGCAGTGTAGGGGTCTTGCTGGAGGTGGTGTTTCAGGGTTTAGGGCAGTGCAGTGGTGTTCGGGCAGTGTAGGGGGTCTTGCAGGGGCTAGTGTTTCAGGGTTTAGGGCAGTGCAGTGGTTTTTGGGCAGTGTAGGGGGTCGTGCTGGGGCTGGTGTTTGAGGGTTTAGGGCAGTGCAGTGGTGTTCGGGCAGTGTAGGGGGTCGTGCTGGGGCTGGTGTTTCAGGGTTTAGAGCAGTGCAGTGGTTTTCGGGCAGTGTAGGCGGTCATGCTGGGGCTGGTGTTTCAGGGTTTAGGGCAGTGCAGTGGTCTTCGGGCAGTGTACGGGGTTGTGCTGGGGCTGGTGTTTCAGGGTTTAGGGAAGTGCAGTGGTGTTCGGGCAGTGTAGGGGGTCGTGCTGGGGGTGGTGTTTCAGGGTTTAGGGCAGTGCAGTGGTGTTTGGGCAGTGTAGGGGTCGTGCTGGGGGTGGTGTTTCAGGGTTTAGGGCAGTGCAGTGGTGTTTGGGCAGTGTAGGGGGTCGTGCTGGGGCTGGTGTTTCAGGGTTTAGGGCAGTGCAGTGGTGTTCGGGCAGTGTAGGGGGTCGTGCTGGGGCTGGTGTTTCAGGGTTTTGAGCAGAGCAGTGGTGTTTGGGCAGTATAGGGGTCTTGCTGGGGGTGGTGTTTCAGGGTTTAGGGCAGTGCAGTGGTGTTCGGGCAGTGTAGGGGTCTTGCTGGGGGTGGTGTTTCAGGGTTTAGGGCAGTGGTGTTCGGGCAGTGTAGGGGTTCTTGCTGGGGGTGATGTTTCAGGGTTTAGGGCATTGCAGTGGTGTTCGGGCAGTGTAGGGGTCTTGCTGGGGGTAGTGTTTCAGGGTTTAGGGCAGTGCAGTGGTGTTCGTGCAGTGTAGGGGTCGTGCTGGGGGTGGTGTTTCAGGGTTTAGGGCAGTGCAGTAGTGTTTGGGCAGTGTAGGGGGTCATGCAGGGGGTGGTGTTTCAGGGTTTAGGGCAGTGCAGTGGTGTTCGGGCAGTGTAGGGGGTCATGCTGGGGGTGGTGTTTCAGGGTTTAGGGCAGTGCAGTGGTGTTCGGGCAGTGTAGGGGGTCATGCAGGGGGTGGTGTTTCAGGGTTTAGGGCAGTGCAGTGGTGTTCGGGCAGTGTAGGGGGTCGTGCTGGGGCTGGTGTTTCAGGGTTTAGGGCAGTGCAGTGGTGTTCGGGCAGTGTAGGGGGTCTTGCTGGGGGTGGTGTTTCAGGGTTTAGGGCAGTGGTGTTCGGGCAGTGTAGGGGTCTTGCTGGGGGTGATGTTTCAGGGTTTAGGGCAGTGCAGTGGTGTTAGGGCAGTGTAGGGGGTCTTGCTGGGGGTAGTGTTTCAGGGTTTAGGGCAGTGCACTGGTGTTCGTGCAGTGTAGGGGGTCATGCTGGGGATGGTGTTTCAGGGTTTAGGGCAGTGCAGTAGTGTTCGGGCAGTGTAGGGGGTCGTGCAGGGGGGTGTGTTTCAGGGTTTAGGGCAGTGCAGTGGTGTTCGGGCAGTGTAGGGGGTTGTGCTGGGGGTGGTGTTTCAGGGTTTAGGGCAGTGCAGTGGTGTTCAGGCAGTGTAGGGTGTCGTGCTGAGGCTGGTGTTTCACGGTTTAGGGCAGTGCAGTGGTGTTCGGGCAGTATAGGGAGTCGTGCTGGGGCTGGTGTTTCAGGGTTTAGGGCAGTGCAGTGGTGTTCGGGCAGTGTAGGCGGTCGTGCTGGGGCTGGTGTTTCAGGGTTTAGGGCAGTGCAGTGGTGTTCGGGCAGTGTAGGGGGTCGTGCTGGGGCTGGTGTTTCAGGGTGTAGGGCAGTGCAGTGGTGCTCTGGCAGTGTAGGGGGTCATGCTGGGGGTGGTGTTTCAGGGTTTAGGGCAGTGCAGTGGTGTTCGGGCAGTGTAGGGGGTCGTGCTGGGGCTAGTGTTTCAAGGTTTAGGGCAGTGCAGTGGTGTTTGGGCAGTGTAGGGGGTCGTGCTGGGGCTGGTGTTTCAGGGTTTTGGGCAGAGCAGTGGTGTTTGGGCAGTGTAGGGGGTCGTGCTGGGGGTGGTGTTTCAGGGTTTAGGGCAGTGCAGTGGTGTTCGGGCAGTGTAGGGGGTCGTGCAGGGGTGGTGTTTCAGGGTTTAGGACAGTGGTGTTCGGGCAGTATAGGGGGTCTTGCTGGGGGTGATGTTTCAGGGTTTAGGGCAGTGCAGTGGTGTTCGGGCAGTGTAGGGGGTCTTGCTGGGGGCAGTGTTTCAGGGTTTAGGGCAGTGCAGTGGTGTTCGGGCAGTGTAGGGGGTCGTGAAGGGGGTGGTGTTTCAGGGTTTAGGGCAGTGCAGTGGTGTTCGGGCAGTGTAGGGGGACGTACTAGGGGTGGTGTTTCAGGGTTTAGGGCAGTGCAGTGGTGTTCGGGCAGTGTAGGTGGTCGTGCAGGGGCTGGTGTTTCAGGGTTTAGGGCAGTGCAGTGGTGTTCGGGCAGTGTAGGGGGTCGTGCTGGGGGTAGTGTTTTAGGGTTTAGTGTAGTGCAGTGGTGCTTGTGTAGTGTAGGGGGTCGTGCTGGGGGTAGTGTTTTAGGGTTTAGGGTAGTGCAGTGGTGCTTGTGTAGTGTAGGGGTCGTCCTGGGGGTAGTGTTTTAGGGTTTAGGGTAGTGCAGTGGTGTTTGTGTAGTGTAGGGGTCATGTTTTAGGGTAGTGCAGTGGTGTTTGGGTAGTGTAGGGGTTGTGCTGGGGGTAGTGTTTTAGGATTTAGGTTAGTGCAGTGGTGTTTGGGTAGTTTAGGGGTCGTTTTGGGGGTAGTGTTTTAGGGTTTAGGGTAGTGCAGTGGTGGTTGGGTAGTGTAGGGGGTCGTGCTGGGGGTAGTGTTTTAGGGTTTAGGGTAGTGCAGTGGTGTTTGTGTAGTGTAGGGGATCATGTTTTAGGGTAGTGCAGTGGTGTTTGGGTAGTGTAGGGGGTCGTGCTGGGGTAGTGTTTTAGGATTTAGGTTAGTGCAGTGGTGTTTTGGTAGTGTAGGGGGTCGTGCTGGGGGTAGTGTTTTAGGGTTTAGGGTAGTGCAGTGGTGTTTGTGTAGTGTAGGGGGTCATGCTGGGGGTAGTATTTGAGGGTTTAGGATAGTGCAGTGGTGCTTGTGTAGTGTAGGGGGTCGTGCTGGGGGTAGTGTTTTAAGGTTTAGGGTAGTGCAGTGGTGTTTTTGTAGTGTAGGGGGGTCATGTTTTAAGATGCAACGCTCCAATACCTGACCAGTCTGCACTACATAAAACTGCAAAAAAACTAAAAATAAAAAGTGTTTTGCACACTTTTGTCATTGGGCTATATGTGGGCTACATCTGGGTAATATTTGTGCTACATTTGGGCTCTTTTTTCACTGGTGGCCATCTTGGAAGACTTCTTTGTTATGAAGTTTCCTAATTTCCTCATTTACTGCAGTCTCCTCAGTAGGAAATGCTTTCAGTTTTTTACTTTGATTCCATCAAGAAGGCATTCAGATGTGTCTGTTTACCACATACGAGCCGCTCCCAGTTTAGTGACCAAGGTTTATTTACAGTGCTTTTTTAAAAAAGTGGAGACATCTCATTAAAAGTTACGGACTGGTCTCACACACCACCTGGTGTCATGCTTCATCATTGGCCAGTCCTCGCCCTCCAAAAACTTGGTTTGATGGAGGGCGGGCATACACCTGACGACAGGGATGCACTTCTAAACTAAGTGGGGGCCCGTGAAGAAAATAAGTGAGTGATTTTTAAAAAAACCATTATGGTTGCCTAATAAATTTTAATGTGAATGGCGGCCATATGGTATTAAAAACAAGTGGACGGTGTTTTTAGGAAGAAATGTCCTTACACCACTATATAAGTGATGGTCAACATGTTTCTGCCTTGTGGCCCGATTGGGTCCATGGCATTCATCAGGACCTAATATAAAAAGGGCTCCGTTCTTACCCTACTGCAAAGAGTAAGTACCACTCCGTGGCGTGATAATTATCACTGTCCACAAACTATGTTAGTCTTATGGCTCCTTTACGCCTGAAAATAGAAAAATGCAAACAAACCTAGGTCATTTCAGAACAACATATTCCTAACAACCACATGCACAACATTACGTCAGTGGCTAAGAGTGTGACACGTGTGAATTTGTGCACACTCAAAATTTTGAACTCTTACCACGGGGAAGAAAATTCTAAGCCCCATAGGAGTGAGTGAGGGGAAGACCCCTGTTCCTAAACTGTAAGGAAGAAACAAAACAGGATAAGCGGTTGTGACCAATTTTTAAATTTTAAAAAAAAACAGCACACAACCACAGAATACACGCTACTATAAAATTCAACCATTCTCTTACGGTCTCAGGGTGCGTCTCCCTTGATAGCACCTAGATGTTGCCTCTCCTCCTCCTCGTCAGTAAATGAAAGAACTGCGAGTCGGGGTATTTATAGACCTCGTAACAAGAAAGAAAGTGATTGGGAGCCTTAATTAGACAACAGATCGTCGTTTCCGTTGTCCCATGCGCGCCCTGGTTAAGTTGCAAAACGCGCTGCCTGACCTCTTGCATGGCGTCGCATAATCATTCGCGAGTGTATCCGGTGTCCCAGTCAAGTGCGCTTTAACAATTGCCTGGCTATCATAATCAAACGGTCATGCTAATCGTTATCGTCCAGCATGCGGAAGCGTAGTCGCACACCATGGTCAAAATGTTACGGCATGTTTAAAGGATTGACATGCCTAAGTGCTCATGTTTTAAGCAAGGAAATACATTGCCGCCAAGATGTGAAATGTAGTTACAGATGGGCGTGTCTGTGCGCCCGTGCGTTTAATCTGTATGCGTGAGCTTAAAAAAAAAAACTGTTCAATGTCTACGGGCAAGACTCTTAGTTTATTCGCAGTATGCCGTTACATGATCGTACAAAGGAGTCAATTACTGCCACTTTTAAAAAAGGGATGTACATGCCTTAGCGCTTGTGTTTAGCGAAAAAGCACTTATTAAGAGAAGCCACCAAAGTGCATTTATTAGGAGGAGCCGCCACAGTGTAAATGATCACATAAACACAAATCACGTTACTAGGTGCTCGTGTGCTTATTGTATGCGCGAGCTGGGAATGCCTCCAAAAGACAATTATCATGTAATAAGTCACTGCCCCTAAATATTGCGTCTGTTACTTGACAATTGCAGTCTCTTAAAGTGCCATATTACACATGCATCGCAGTTTTGTATAATAACGGGGAGCGCTTAAAGAACATGTGGGTTAGTACTTATTGCACGGTTCAGTTATATACATAGTTTGTGAGTAAAAAAAAATTTTGAGTAAAATTTTTTTTTTATTTATTTATTTATTTATTTTTTTTTAGTAAAAAAAAATTTTGTGAGTAAAAATTTTTGTGAGTAAAATTTTTTTTGCATCATTGGGCCAGGTGTAACCACGGGATCTCATCATTGAGGCCATTTTCCCAGGTCCGTAAGCGGTAGACCCATCGTTGCTCTCTGGTATGGAGGGGTTTTGTCAAGTCTGTTCTTCCTTTACTCATTACTTCTAGGACTACCCATTTCAGATCTGTGTCCTTATGGTTCTGCTCGAGAAAGTGTCTCGTAAGTTTCGTGTTTGTTTTTTTGCATCTAATAGTACTTCGATGTTCATTGATGCGTATCTTTATTTTTCGGGTAGTCATTCCTATATACATGAGACTACACGGTGTTCTACTGCAGCTTCCCAGAGTGTTCTAAAGAACAACTAGAGTGCTAACAGCCTAACTTATGACAAAATTATGGCACACCTGAAGCCATCTTGATTGGAATAAACTGGTAACACTTAAAACATTTCATTTAAAAAGGAACAAAATGATGGGGTTCATTTTGTCATAGAAATTATGGTTAGTGCTGTAGAAAGAAAAATTAGGACATGTTTCAAGTGTGATCTCAAATATCTTCCTGTTATATTTCAACAGGAGCAGCCTGTCAGTTGATGCCTTTGTGTTCTACTGCAGCTTCCCAGAGTGTTCTAAAGAACAACTAGAGCGCTAACAGTCTTACTTATGACAAAAGTATGGCACAACTGAAGCCATCTTGATTGGAATAACCTTGTAACACTTAAAACATTTAATTTAAAAAGGAACAAAATGAGGGGGTTCATTTTGCCATAGAAATTATGGTTAGTGCTGTAGAAAGAAAAATAAGTGCTAAAACACTATCCCCAGCACGACACCCTACACTACCCAAACATAACTGCACTACGCTAAACCCTAAAACACTACCACCAGCACGACTCCCTACACTACCCAAACACCACTGCACTACACTAAACCCTAAATATACCCCCAGCATGACCACCCACACTACACAAACACCACTGCACTACCCTATACCCTAAAACACGACCCCCTACACTACACAAACATGACTGCACTACCCTAAACCACTACCCACAGCATGACCCCCTTCACTACACAAACACCACTGCACTGCCCTAAACCCTAAAACACTACCCCAGCACTACCCCCTACACTACCCAAACACCACTGCACTAACATAAACCCTAAAACACTACCCCCAGCACAACCCCCTACCCTACACAAACACCACTGCACTACCCTAAACCCTAAAACACTACCCCCAGCACGACTCCCTACACTACCCAAACACCACTGCACTACCCTAAACCCTAAATCTACCCCAGCACGACCCCTACACTACCCAAACTCCACTGCACTCCCCTAAACCATAAAACACTACCCCCAGCATGACCCCCTACACTACACAAACACCACTGCACTACCCTAAACCCTAAAACACTACCACCAGCATGACCCCCTACACTACTCAAACACCACTGCACTACCCTAAACCCTAAAACACTACCCCAGCACGACCCCTACACTACCCATACACCACTGCACTACCCTAAACCCTAAAACACTACCACCAGCACGACCCCCTACACTACTGCACTACCCTAAACCCTAAAACACTACCCCCAGCACGACCCCCTACACTACCCAAACACCACTGCACTACCCTAAACCCTAAAACACTACCCCAGCACGACCCCCTACACTACCCATACACCACTGCACTACCCTAAACCCTAAAACACTACCACCAGCACGACCCCCTACACTACTGCACTACCCTAAACCCTAAAACACTACCCCCAGCACGACCCCTACACTACCCAAACACCACTGCACTACCCTAAACCCTAGAAAAGAAACCCCACCCCATGCCCAATCCCCCTTACCTCTCACTCCTCGTGGTTCCTCTCTCCTCGTGGTTCCTGCTTCACGTCATCTCTGAGGGGCGGTGCACATCGTTGTGAGGAAACAGAACAGCCTCTGTTTCCTTACAACGACATGGATCGTCTACATGTTTTTTAGAACGCATGGTCATTTACCATACATACCTTTACAACAAAATTCGTTGTAAAGGCATGCGTGGTAAATGACCATGCGTTCTAAAAATGCGTAGTAATGACTTCGTGATGTACAACGCATGCGTGGTAATGCATGCGTTGTAATGGTATTGCAAAGTAAAAAGTCGTTGTAACGGCTGTTTACCGATCGAAGCTGGCCCCTGTTCTTCAGTGAGACGTTTATTTGATTAATTAGGAGGAAGGAATGTGGTTTTTTTTACCGAAAAGTGCATTCCCGGCTGTTGTATTGTGAAAGTGTCCGCGTGGCCTGGTTTCACTTCCAGTGAGAGAGTGGAAGATTCTGTTTGGATCTAAAGGAGTTCTGTTGTTGGACGGGCCGGCGCGACATGTCATCAGAAAACATAGCTAATGGAAAGCGTCCTCCCTGAAGTGTGGAGCAGTGCCATGAGAGGTCAACGAGTGTGCGTCCCACCGCAGTATGACCGTACCGCGTGACCCATGTGCCGCCTCCAGGGTACGGGAGGCAGAAGCGGCATCGCAGGTCCTCTTGAAGACCGTTGTAGCACTAATTCTACATTTTGGTACTAGGGCATTTTAACTTCGTTGTTCCTGCCAGATTCAAAGAGAAGATCCTGTGTTATTCAGTGCCCTCGTTACCTTTTTTGTGGGTTGTGGTGCTTGTCACTTCGCTGCCCCGCCGGTGCACACGACTGGGCACCCCACCTCGTGTGCCATCTGCAGGGCCTCTGCCCTCGGATCACTGGTTTCGGTTTCTGGAGTGGCAACATAAACAGTTGCTCCCAAAGGACTAGCCTGAACACTTAGGTGAATATCCCCTGCACCAGCATTCCACGGAAATTCTTTCCTAGCTCTCCCACGCCAACGAGCACGGCTCCGCTCGCGACACCGTATGACGTCATCGGAGCCATAAGAGGACCTCGTCGGCGTGCTGACGTCAGTTCCACCCATTTTTTCCGTGCCACCGAGGCAAACAGGGGACCGAGACATTTTCACATGTATACATAGTATAATAAATATATATATATTCACTGAAAAAACCATAGGTTTCAGGCACGTTATAGTTAGAAATTAGCATTTAAAAAACCTTAGAAATTCACTGAAAAAACCATAGGTTTCAGGCACGTTATAATTAGAAATTAGCATTTAAAAAACCTTAGAAATTCACTGAAAAACCATAGGTTTCAGGGGCGTTATAGTTAGTTGGACATTTCACTCGTACAAAACCATAGAAATTCCCCGTTATAGTTAGTTCAGCTAACTATAACTCGCGCGCCCGCAATGCACTGCTGATGACGTCACATATTACATCACTCATGACATGGTCAGTGACATCACTGATGACATCACTGATGACATCATCCAGTGAATGTGTGTTTTTCTGAAAATTAAATATGTTTTATATATGTATATCTTAAGGTCGATGGAAGAATAAATGGGTATATAAGTGTCTAAATGGATGATTTTTTTGTAAAATTGATTGTATAACTGACTAAGTGTATCTTAGTGAATACATGGGTTAGTGAGTAATGTTTAAATATGAAAATATCTGTATCGGTCTCTCACTTTGTGTATAAGTGGCTGCATGGGTTGGTGAGTAGCTACATGAGTGTCTATATGGGTTATTAGTTGGTTTTTGAGTATCAGTATGAGTGTCTGAGTGTCTGTATGGTTCGGTGGGGGTATTACTTAGTGCATAGATGCATGAATGAGTGACTCACAGTTTGTATGTGTTGAAGACAGCATGTGTGCAGGACTGTATAGGTGGATGAGTATGTGTATGGGTGTGTTAGTGAGTGAATGACTGTCTCAATAGTGTCTTTATGAGTAACTACATATGTTTTAAACTAGTATATTTGAGTATTGGTGTATATAAGTGAGTATATGTGAGAGTGAGAGATTGGAAGAGTTCCTGTACAAATAAGTAGGTGTTTCTATAAGTGATTGTTTAAGAGAGTAAGTATGTGTAAATTTCTGTAGAAGTAAGTGTGGTAGTGTGTGTATGACTGTATATGCAAGTAAATGGATGTTTGATACTTTGTTTGCATGTGTGACTATGTGTGTGAGTAACTCTATGGATGAGTGGCGGTGTGTAACAGGATGTATAGGTGTATGAGTACATATGATGAGTGAGTACATGTATGAGTGACTGTACAGGGACTGTTGGTGAATGAGTGGATGTGTGTGTAGATCTTGGAATTAATGAATAGGTGTGTTGTAACTGGTATTGGTATGTCCATTGTTTTGAAAATGTTAGTTTGTATTTTTGAGTGTGTGTATCAAAGGTTATATTAGGGTGAGAGGAGGTCTGCCACTCTATCACAAGGATGATGTCATCAGTGATGTCATCAGTGATGTCATTTGAGATGTCATCAGTGATGTCATGAGTGATGTCACTGACCATGTCATGAGTGATGTAATATGTGACGTCATCAGCAGTGCATTGCGGGCGCGCGAGTTATAGTTAGCTGAACTAACTATAACGGGGAAATTTCTATGGTTTTGTACGAGTGAAATGTCCAACTAACTATAACGCCCCTGAAACCTATGGTTTTTTCAGTGAATATATATATATATATATGCAAAAAAGAAGCAGAGAACTCTGGGTAGTTCCCAAGTTTAGGTGGAAGGCAGCTCCTATATAGAGCACCCTCAACACCAGTGACACTCTAAATTTGCTCACCTCAAATGTTTGCTTTTCTATCTAAGTTTTTAAGCATAGGATTAGCACAGTGCTATCCATGCCGAGTTAGAAAGGGACAAAGTTTTTTGCCAATTCTACAGCAAAGTGTTTAAGCATAGGATTAGAACAGTGCTATCCATGCCGAGCTGTAAAATGACAAAAGCCACCAAGGCACCAAGTCACTTTAACACTATTTTTATTAAAACACACTAGTACTTTAAGGCGGTCAATGAATACACATGTATAAAAATAGCAAAACAATAGTGAAGTATATTGGCACTTGACGAAGGTGGTACTAGATTTTGTGACCACAAATATATTAAACAAGTAGACACATATATAACATTGTAAAGATCTCGTTGTCTATGTAATGACTTTCTTTTATGAATTTGCAAACCATTTTAAGGTTTTAACAATTATAATGAAATGTTGGAGGTTAAATGCTTGAAATGCAGTATTTTAACAATATTTATTCAAAATATTAATGTGCAATATTTACCTACAATGTTTACATTTGCCGAACAGAAATTCACATGTATTGTTTAAAGCTTGAAATTTTGATTGCTTTCATGTTTTTGACTGCATATAGGTTTGCACGTTGCACATAGCACTTGTCACTTTAAAAAGCAAAAAATGAAACCCTGGCGTCATGTCATGTGATCAAGGCTCAATTCAAGCCGAAACGTGTAATGGCGTCATCGCAATAAAGAACATCTAGCACTCATCTGGTGGTCCGTGTCCGTATGTAGGATCAATCCGGGCAGACGACGGAGTTCAAGATATATATATATATATATATATATATATATATAGAGATATATATATATATATATATTATCTACTGGCGTTCGCCAGTAGATAGTTATAGGTAGGACCTATTTTCCATAGGAAATCCGCAACATTCTATTTGAAATAACTCTTGCGTCGGTTGACGAATCTTCGCGAAATTTTCAAACTTTATGGCCTGCTCCGGTCCGCTCCTACCCTGAAAGTTTCGGGGTCATTCGTTAAGCGGGGGCCGAGAAAAAAGGGCGTTCCAAAACGTGTTTTCCCCATTCATTTTCCCATAGGAAACTTTAGCCACAGCTACAGCCCGAACTGCTGAACGGAATTACACCAAATTTGGCAAAGAGGTAGTTCTTGGTTCAGAAAGAACCCTTTTTGTTAAATGGTGTAAATCCGTTCAGTAGTTGCTGAGAAAATCAAAAGTAAAATCACATATATATCTATGGCCGCGTAGGGTCCGCGTACCCTCCCGATCACGAGCTGCATGCTAATTGGCTGTCAACACTCCAAATCAGGAAGTGTTGGCAGCCATTTTGTCCCTCGGTAGAACCGAGGCACAGAAACAAGTGCGCAAAACGCACAAAGGGGGCAGGGTAGAAACACCCTGACCCCCTAGGTCTGCTCAGGGGGTCCCACAAGGACCCCCTGGGCAGAAAAAAGCATTTTTTTTTTAAATCGGCGGGATGTGCTTAGGGTGCGCGGATCCCGCCGTAAAAAAAAAAAATCGAAGCGCGGTCTCCCGCGCTTCGCTGCTATTTTGCCCCCAGGTGGGCCAAGTCCCGGGGGCATGCGGGGGGTGGGTTTATAGTTAATGGGGGGCCTCTAAGCCCCGGGGACCGCCACCCCCCGGGGCTTTCTAATAAAAATGGTGCAGGAGGGCACTGTGCCCTCCCGCAGCCCCGGGGACCGCCACCCCCGGGGCTTCTTTTTTTTAATTTTAAATACCTGTGTGGGGGGGCTCCAGTCCCCCCACATGCCCCGAGGACCGCCACCTCCCCGGGGCACTAAAAATTTTAAAATGGGGGTCCGTTTTGGACCCCCGAAGCCCCGGGGACCACCACCTCTCCGGGGCTTTGCAGAAGTGGGGAGGGGGGCCGCGCGGCCCCCCTCCTGGAGCCTGTGGTGGCCCTGGGGACCACCACCCCCCAGGGACGGCTCCTGCAGTGTCCCGGGGTGCCTACCCCCGGGACACTGTAGTTTGCTATGACAGGACGGGAGCCTCGCGGCTCCCGTCCTGTCATAGCAAACTGCTTTGGATATTGGAAGAGAGAGCAGGAAACCTGCTCTCTCTTCCAATATCCAAAGCACATTGCTTTTCCACATGGGGAGCTGCATGTTAGCAGCTCCACATGGGGAGCTGCATGTTAGCAGCTCCCCATGTGGAAAAGCAATACCGGCTCCCGCAGGACGCGGGGAGCCGGCAGGGTCCGTGGGGGAGTTGGGGGCCCCCCAAGGACCCCTAGGATAGGGCCAGCCCCGGGGGATGGGGTCCCCGGGGCAAGTAGTGGCCCGGGAGGGGGGCCACGCGGCCCCCCTCCGCAAAAATAATAAAAAAATAAAAAATAAAAAAAGGCCGGCCCCGGGGGATGGGGTCCCCTGGGCCAATAGAGGCCTTAGGAGGGGGGCCACGCAGCCCCCCTCCTCCAAAATTATTTTTTAAAAAGTGGCAATGCCCCGGGGGATGGGGTCCCCGAGGCCGGAATAGGCCACGGGAGGGGGGCCACGCGGCCCTCTTCCCCTACAGTATTTTTTTTTTTTAAAAAGGAAATAGGCATCAGGCCCTGGGGAATGGGGTCCCCAGGGCCCCAAAAGTAAAAGAAGGGGGCCACACAGCCCCCTTCAAAAAAACAAAAAGAAAGAAAAAGACAGGATCGAGCGTCAGGCCCCGCCCCTCCTTAACCACTCTGCAACGCGCGCTGTGGCGCTGCTTTAAATTGGGGAAATAATTCCCATTCAATACTGGGGGTCCCTGGGGCCAACTAGCCCACCAGGTACCTCCAGTAAGCTCCACAGGGCTGGGTTGCAGAGAGGTGGTCCAGGCCACGCCCCTTTTACACCTCTCTGCAACGCAGCTCTGTGGCGCTTACTGGAGGTACTTGGTGGGCTAGTTGGTCCCCAGGGACCCTCAGGATTCAAGGGGACTTAATCCCCCAACTTAAAACGCGCCACGGGGCGCGTTTGCACAGTGGTGAAGGGAGGGGGCGGAGCTTCAGGTGACATGTGTGCAAACAGGCCCCGTGGCACGTTTTAAGATGGGGATTTAAATCCCCTTCAATCCTGAGGGTCCCTGGGGGCCAACTAGCCCACCAGGTACCTCCAGTAAGCGCCACGGAGCTGCGTTGCAGAGTGTTGTAAAAGGGGCATGGCCTCTGAACACCTCTCTGCAACGCAGCTCTCTGGCGCATACTGGAGGTACCTGGTGGGCTAGTTGGCCCCTTGGGACCCTCGGGATTGAGGAGCAAGTAATTCTCCAACTTAAAACGCGCCACAGGGCGTGTTTGCAGACATGTCACCTCAGGCCCCACCCCCTTCCTTCACCATTGTGCAAATATTCCTCTAAAATCAGCCGAACTACGAATTCCGATTTACTCACCTGTTATCAGGAGAGACCTCAGTGCTGCATCTTTGAGCCCAGTACTGATCCTGAAATGTAATTCTAACCGTACTTACCAGTAACTTGAATTTCCTTCCATAGGCTAACATTGACTGGTTTCACTTGGAAATTCTTCTAAGTGTGGAGTTTTGGAACTTTATAATATTCCTCTAAAATCAGCCGAACTACGAATTCCGATTTACTCACCTGTTATCAGGAGAGAACCCAGTGCTGCATCTTTGAGCCCAGTACTGAACCTGAAAAGTAATTTTAACCGTACTTACCAGTAACTTGAATTTCCTTCCATAGGATATCATTGCCTGCTTTTTGCTGAAAAAGTTTCTAAGTGTCGATTTTTGAAACATACAAATATTCCTCTAAAATCAGCAGAACTACGAATTCCGATTTACTCACCTGTTATCAGGAGAGACCTCAGTGCTGCATCTTTCAGCCCAGTACTGATCCTGAAAAGTAATTTTAACCGTACTTACCAGTAACTTGTATTTCCTTCCATAGGAATCCATTGTCTGGTTTTCAGCAGAAAAGTTTCTCAGTGTCGATTTTCACAAACTACAAATATTCCTTAAAAATCACCTGTATGACTTAAACGCATTCTTTCAACTGTTTACAGGAGATGCACCAGTGCTGGATCCAGGATCCACCACTGAGTAAGAAAAAGTAACGATAACACTACTTACCTGCTAAGGGAATTTCCTCCCATAGGATAACATTGGTGATTCTATGTGAAAAAGTTTCTGTCAACTTTTAAAATACAATAATATTCCTTAAAAATCACTACTGTAACCAAAACGCTTTTACTCAACTGTTTACAGGAGATGTCCCAGGACTGAATCTAGGATCCAGTCCTGTGGTTAGAAAAGTAATCCATAAAGTAACTAATTGCATTTAACTTGAAATTCACATTGAGCTCAATGTTGCATTGTGTTTGAAATTGTGTTGCCCATTGCAACAACTGTAACTACTGTACTTAAAAGTCTATTGCCTATTTGCAAAGTATTTAAACTAAAGTAATTCATTCTGGGAAAGTATATTTTGTAATGTAATGTATAATGTAATTACAATGTAATTTAAAAAATAAAATATCTAAAAATAAATAGTTTAAAAAAATGTAGTAAATCAGTATCAAAAAATAAATATAACAATTAATACATTTAAAAATTGTCATTTACAAAACCTTTGAAATTCACTGAAAAAAACCAAAGGTTTCAGGCACGTTATAGTTAGAAATTAGCATTTAAAAAACCTTTGAAATTCACTGAAAAAACCATAGGTTTCAGGCACGTTATAGTTAGAAATTAGCATTTAAAAAACCTTTGAAATTCACTGAAAAAACCATAGGTTTCAGGCACGTTATAGTTAGAAATTAGCATTTAAAAAACCTTAGAAATTCACTGAAAAAACCATAGGTTTACGGCACGTTATAGTTAGAAATTAGCATTTAAAAAACCTTTGAAATTCACTGAAAAAACCATAGGTTTCAGGCACGTTATAGTTAGAAATTAGCATTTAAAAAACCTTAGAAATTCACTGAAAAAACCATAGGTTTTAGGGACAGTTATAGTTAGTTGGACATTGCACTCGTACAAAACCTAAGGAGACGAGAGTCCAAAATGATTATAAAATACGGCACCATGTACCCAGTTGGACACAACAATGATGAGGCGCTCTCAGTACACTTGGGTTGAAAGAATCAGCTTTTTAAGGCCTAATAAAATGTAATAGGCAGCACAGGAGTATTAACAATAGCCTGTTTTTAAATATGTATTATCACTATTTTCACTGTTTTTTAAATATTGTATATAGGGTATGTTTACAATACACTAGTACAATCTGTGACCATGTTTTTTTGATTTGTTTTAATATAGGTCCCGAAGTAATGAACTTCTGGCAAGTGGAAAGCAAAAAGAAGCTAAAATATCTTTTTACTAAAAGCATTAAATATGCAGGTTTCAAGGATCGATTTATTACATATTTCGGGTGTGTTATAGCTACTGTTGTAGCCATTGTAATTCTATGTATGCCCACAGGGGCGGGACTTTGGCCGGTTGTTTGAACTTTGTTTAACTTTATGTGCATAATTGTGTTTTGCGCTTATTACCAATAAGGGTATTTAATAGTTCTTTATAACATATGCCCATATGCACTATAAATAATTGAGGAACGTTGCATTTCTTTCTTATGCTTTTGTTAAACAGCCCACTAGGGCTGAATTGCTTATGCACACAATTTTCACCGCATTGTCATTTCAAATAATATGTAAACTTTAAATGTGTATTTAAATACACTTTAAATGTGGTACAAGTAATAAACATAGTAACTGAATGTATCTTATTAGCACAAAACAATAATTAGTGCTCGTGAATATGCACAACATGATGTATCAATGATACTGCTTTTATAATGGAAGCCCACTGGGGCTGAATTGTTCATGTATGTTACCGCCGATTACATAAAGTTGTAATTGATTGTTTCAATAATATGAGGTGCTTAACGAACAATACAAATAATATACAATATATTTCTTGTATGTAAATATAATACAATTTAGTGTGATGATAGCTGAAACATTATTAATATATAACTTGCCATTTGAAATGTAATCAATTTCGGGAGTATTTTCTCTATGTTTATGATTTTGTCAAGGTCACATGACTATGTTTTAAGGAAGTCATTGGGGGCATACCTAACTACCCGTGAGCAAGGAGCGCTGCTCCGAAACGCGTAGGGTAACTTGCCAATAAAATCACGAGTGCAGCAGAACGAAGGGCTCTGGCGTGTTTGTTATTTCTTTACTACGAACGAACATTTGTTGGAATATATATATATATATATATATATATGCATTGAAAAAAACACAGGTTCAGGGACGTTATAGTTAGAAATTAGCATTTAAAAAACCTTTGAAATTCACTGGAAAAAAACATAGGTTTCAGGGACGTTATAGTTAGAAATTAGCATTTAAAAAACCTTAGAAATTCACTGAAAAAAACCACAGGTTTCAGGGATGTTATAGTTAGTTGGACATTTCACTCGCACAAAACCAGAGAAATTCAGCCGTTATTGTTAGTTGAGCTAACTATAACTCAAAGCCCTGCAATGCACTGCTGATGACGTCACATATTACATCATTTATGACATGGTCAGTGACATCACTGATGACATCACTGATGACATCTCAAATGACATCACTGATGACATCATCCAGTGACTGTGTGTTTCTGTAAAGTTTAAATATGTTTTATATATATATATATATATATGCCAAGGTGTATTGAAGAATGAGATGGTGTATAAGTGTCTGAATGGATGATTTAGTAGGTGCGTAACTGACTGTATAAGTGGGTTAGTGACTAAACTTTGAATGTCTGTATCAGTCTGTCAGTTGATGTGTAAGCGGCTGCATGGGTTGGTGAATAGTTACATGAGTGTCTATACCGGTTATTGATTGGTTGTCTGAGTATCTGTATGGGTGCCTGAGTGTCTGTGTGGGTGGGTGGGGGGTGTAACTCCCTGCATGGATGTGTGAGTGGGTGATTCACTGGGTGTATGGGTTCAAGAGTGCATCTGTGAAGGGCTGTATGGGTGGGTGAGTATGTGTATGGGTGTGTTAGTGAGTGAATGGATGTCTCAGTGGTACATGTGTGAGTAACTGCATATGTGAAAGGCAGTATATGTGAGTGTTGGAGTATATAAATGACTATATGTGATAGTGAGTGATTGTGAGAGTGGCTGTATGGATGAGTGTGTGCTTGTATCAGTGATTGTATAAGAGAGTGATTATGTGTTAGTATCTGTATGAATCAATCAATCAATCAATCAATCACAGAATTTGTAAAGCGCGCTACTTACCCGCGAGGGTCTCAAGGCGCTGGGGAGAGAAAAGGGGGGGGTGCTGCTACTGGCCGAACAACCAGGTCTTGAGTAGCCTCCTGAAGGTCAGCAGGTCTTGGGTCTGTCGTAGGCTCAGTGGAAGGGTGTTCCAGGTCTTGGCGGCGAGGTGGGAGAAGGATCTGCCGCCGGTGGTAGTTCTTCGAATGCGAGGGACGGTGGCGAGGGAGAGGTCGGCGGAGCGGAGTTGGCGGTTGGGGACGTAGAAGAGAGAGTCGTCTGTTGAGGTAGGCTGGGCCAGTCTTGTGGAGTGCCTTGTGTGCATGGATGAGGAGTTTGAAGGAGATTCTCCTGTCGACGGGGAGCCAGTGCAGGTTCCTCAGGTGGGGGTGATGTGGCTGTGGCGTGGTACATCGAGGATCAGGCGTGCGGAGGCGTTTTGTATGCGTTGCAGTCGCTTGATGAGCTTGGCCGGGGCTCCCGCAGAGGGCGTTCCCATAGTCAAGTCTGCTACTGACGAGGGCCTGGGTGACTGTTCTTCTTGTGTCTGTCGGGATCCACCTGTAGATCTTGCGAAGCATGCGGAGGGTGTTGAAGCAGGAGGATGAGACTGCGTTGACTTGCCTGGCCATGGAGAGCGTTGATTCGAGGATGACTCCCAGGTTGCGTGCGTGGTCGGTGGGTGTCGGGGCTGCTCCCAGCGTCGTTGGCCACCAGGAGTCGTCCCAGGATGAGTGGTTGGAGCTGAGGATGAGGACCTCTGTCTTCTCCGTGTTCAGTTTTAGTCGTCTGATCTTCATCCAATCGGCGACGGCCTACATTCCTTCATGGAGATTGGCTTTGGCGGCGAGGGGGTCCTTGGTGAGGGAGAGGATCAGTTGAGTGTCGTCGGCGTAGGAGATTATGTTGAGGTCGTGCTGTCTGGCGATGCGTGCGAGCGGGGCCATGTAGATGTTGAACAGTGTTGGGCTGAGGGACGATCCCTGGGGTACGCCGCAGATGATCTCGGAGGCTTCGGATCGGAATGGTGGGAGGCGGACTCTCTGCGTTCTGCCGGTGAGGAAGGAGGTGGCCCATTCCAGGGCCTTGTCTCGGATCCCTGCGTCGTGGAGGCGTGCGCGTAGAGTGTGGTGGCAGACAGTGTCGAAGGCGGCGGAGAGGTCCAGCAGGATGAGGGCTGCGGTCTCACCGTTGTCCAGCAGGATCCTGATGTCGTCGGTGGCGGCGATGAGGGCAGTCTCAGTGCTGTGGTTGCTGCGGAACCCCGATTGGGATGGGTCCAGGATGCTGTTTTCTTCGAGGTATCGGGTTAGCTGTTTGTTGACGATCTTCTCGATGACCTTGGCTGGGAACGGAAGCAGGGAGATGGGCCGGAAGTTCTTGAGGTCTCTCGGGTCCGCCTTGGGTTTTTTGAGTAGGGCGTTGATCTCTGCGTGTTTCCAGCTCTCTGGGAAGGTCGCGGTCTCGAAGGAGAGATTGATGACGTTGCACAGGTGGGGTGCGATGGAGCTGCTGGCTTTGTTGAAGATGTGGTGCGGGAAAGGGTCTGACGGGGAGCCGGAGTGTATTGTGCTCATGGTCTTGATGGTGTCCTCAATGTTTACGCTGGTCCAGGCTGGCAGGGGTCGTGGACGATGGTGTGCGGTGGGTCTGGTGCATCGATCTTAGTTGGGGCTGTCTGGGTGTTGAAGCTGTCGTGGATGTCGGCGATCTTGCGGTGGAAGAAGGTGGTGAGGGAATCGCACAGGGGTTGCGACGGCAGGATGTCGTTGGTGTTGGAGCTGGGGTTGGAGAGTTCCTTCACGATGTTGAAAAGCTCCTTGCTGTTGTGTGCGTTGTTGTCGAGGCGGTCTTTGAAGGAGATTCTCTTGGCAGACTTGATGAGGTGGTGGTGGTTACGGATGGCGTCTTTGTGGGCTGCGTGGCTGTCCGGTGTCTTATCACTGTGCCATTTCTTCTCTAGTTTCCGGCAGGTGCGCTTGGAAGCTAGGAGTTCCGAGGTGAACCAGCTGGCTCTTTTGGTGGTGTCACTGTGGGTGAGTTTTTTCAGCGGGGCGAGGGTGTTGGCACAGTCGTCCATCCATCGTCTGAGGTTGCAGGCGGCGTCGTCGGTGTTGGATGGGTCGGAGGGAGGGCTGAGAGCGAGGGTTGCCCGTAGTTGGTCTTTGGTGACTTTGCTCCAGCAGCGGCGTGGGATCTGTTAGGTGCGGTGGTGTGTGGTGGGTTTCTGGAAGGTGAAATGGATGCAGCGGTGGTTGGTCCAGAGGAGTTCCGTGGTGTGGCTGAAGGAGACGTGGGAGCTTGAGGAGAAGATGGGGTCAAGCGTGTGGCCGGCGGAATGGGTCGGTGTTGTGACGAGCTGGCTCAGACCGAGGTTGGCGAGGTTGTCGATCAGGGTGGTGGAGTTGCTGTCGTTGTTGTTCTCCAGGTGAAAGTTCAGGTCTCCGAGGAGGATGGAGTCGGTAGAGGTCAGGGCGTGCGTGCTGATGAAGTCGGCGATGTAGTCGCTGAACTGGGGTCGGGGCCCAGGGGGTCTGTAGACAAGGGTGCCTCTAAGGGTGGTGTTGGGGTCCGTGTGGATCTGGAAGTGCATGTGTTCGGCGGTGCTGAGAGTGTCGTCGGTGCTGGTCGAGACCCTGATGGTGTTCTTGTGGACGATGGCGATTCCTCCTCCTACTGCGTTGACGCGGTCTCTGCGGGTGATCTTATAGCCGTCTGGGATGGCTATGGCGATGTCGGGTGCGGAGGAGTCGTTCATCCAGGTCTCTGTCAGGAAGGCGACGTCTGGTGATGATGTGTCGAGCAGGTCCCAGAGCTCGACGGCGTGTTTGCGTGCAGAGCGGGTGTTCAGTAGGATGTATCGGAGGTGGTTGAGGTCCTTCTTGGCGGGGGCTTCGGCGGCTCTGAGGCTGGTGTAGCTGCAGTTCCGGCAGGTGAAGGGACCATGGGTGCGTTTCGGGGCGATCTTGAAGCAGTTGTGCGTCCGTCCGGGGTTGAGAGCGTGGAGTGTGGTGGCATCGTAGCGGCGTCGGTCCTCGAGGCTGGTGCGGGGGGCGCACGGCCCAGGGGTTCTGGCGCTGGGCGCGGTCCAGGCGCGGACGGGCGCAGACGGGCTTGCCTTAGGTGCGCCTTCGGCGCGCCAGCGGCGCGGCCGCGCAGCACCCTCCATATATTCACCTCCAGTGAATAAGTGAGGTGGTGTGTGTATAACTATATAGGTGAGTAAATGGGAGTGTGATTGATTCTTTGCATGACCGACTAGGTGTGTGAGTAACTCTATGGATGAGTGGCGGTGTGTGAGTGTCTGTATAGGTGTATGAGTGCATATGATAGTGGCTGTATTGATGAGAAACTGCATGTATGAGTGACTGTATGGGTGAGTGAGTGGATGTGTGTGTAGACCTAGGAATCAGTGAGTGGGTATGTAGTAATTGGTATTGGTGTGTCTATGGTTTCAAAAATGGTAGTCTGTATTTTAGAGTGGGTGTATCAAAGTTTACATTAGGGTGTGAGGAGGTGCATCAGATTATTACATGGATGATGTCATCAGTGATGTCATTTGAGATATCATCAGTGATGTCATCAGTGATGTCACTGACCATGTCATGAATGATGTAATATGTGACGTCATCAGCAGTGCATTGCGGGGGCACGAGTTATAGTTAGCTCAACTAACTATAACGGCCGAATTTCTCTGGTTTTGTACGAGTGAAATGTCCAACTAACTATAACGGTCCAGAAACCTGTGGTTGTTTCAGTGAATTTCTAAGGTTTTTTAAATGCTAATTTCAAATTATAACGTCCCTAAAACCTATGGTTTTTTCAGTGAATTTCAAAGGTTTTTCAAATGCTAATTTCTAACTATAACGTCCCTGAAACCTGTGGTTTTTTCAATGAATTTCAAATGTTTTTTAAATGCTAATTTCTAACTATGCCTACAGAGGTAGGACATGTGCAGAAAGAGGAAGAAAGGCGCAGAAAGAAGCAAGAGAAATGCAGAAAGAGGCAACAGAAGTACAGAAAGACAAAGAAAGGTGCAGAAAGAAGCAAAAGATATGCAGAAAGAACAAACAGAGTTGCAGAAAGAGGCCTTGTTGCAAAGTCATCCAGTGCCCCCAACTGTTTGCTGACTGTTACTGGTGGTAACTGACTCTAACTAACCAGGCCCGGAGCCAGTGCTATGCTGAAAGACACTTAGAATACAGTGAAAACACCTATATATACTAGGGTACACTATGGGTTGGGGTACCCCTGTGATTGGCATGACCTCCCCTATAAGGCCCTAGTACATAATAGGGCAGGGGGATTAAAACTACCTCCAAGCCAGAGGTGCAGAAAGAGGCAAGAGAAGTGCAGAAGGAAGCAACAGAGGTGCAGAAAGAACCAAGAAAAGTGCAGAAAGAGGCAAGAGAGGTGCAGAAAGAAGCAAGTGAAGTGCAGAAAGAGGCAACAGAGGTGCAGAAAGAACCAAGAAAAGTGCAGAAAGAGGCAAGTGAGGTGCAGAAAGAAGCAAGAACAGTGCAGAATGAACCAAAAGAGGTGCAAAAAGAGGCAAGAGGGGTGCAGAAAGAGGTAGGAGAGGTACACAAAGAGGCAAGAGAGGTACAGGAAGAGGCAGGAGGGGTGCAGAAAGAAGTAAGAGAAGTGCAGAAAGAGGCAAGAGAATCACTGAAAGAAGCAACAGAGGTGTAGAAAGAAGCAAGAGAAGTGCAGAAAGAGGCAAGTGAGGTGCAGAAAGAAGCAAGAGCAGTGCAGAAAGAACCAACAGAGGTGCAAAAAGAGGCAAGAGGGGTGCAGAAAAAGGGAAGAGAGGTGCACAAAGAGGCAAGAGAGGTACAGAAAGAGGCAGGAGGGGTGCAGAAAGAAGGAAGAGAAGTGCAGAAAGAGGCAAGAGAGTTGCAGAAACAGGCAAAAGGGGTACAGAAACAGGGAACAGGTGTGCAGACAGAGGCAAGAGAGGTGCAGAAAGAGGGAAGAGGGGTATAAAAAGAAGCAAGAGGGGTGCAGAAAGAAGCAAGAGAGGTACAGAAAGAAGCAAGAGAGGTGCAGAAAGAAACAAAAGAAGTGCAGAAAGAAGGAACAGAGGTGCAGAAAGAGGCAAGAGGAGTGCAGAAAGAGGGGTGCAGAAAGAGGCACAAGGGGTGCAGAAAGAAGCAAGAAAAGTACAGAAAGAAACAAAAGAAGTGCAGAAAGAAGCAACAGAGGTGCAGAAAGAGACAAGAGGGGAGCAGAAAGAGGGAAGAGGAGTGCAGAAAGAGGCACAAGGATTGCAGAAAGAAAGGACAGAGGTGCAGAAAGAGGCAAGAGAAGTACAGAAAGAAGCAACAGAGATGCAGAAAGGGGGAGGAGGGGTGGAGAAAGAGGCAAGAGGGGTGCAGAAAGAAGCAAGAGAGGTGCAGAAAGAAACAAAAGAAGTGCAGAAAGAAGCAACAGAGGTACAGAAAGAGGCAAGAGGAGTGCAGAAAGAGGGAAGAGGGGTGCAGAAAGAGGCATGAGGGGTGCATAAAGAAGCAAGAGAGGTGCAGAAAGAAGCAAGAGAAGTGCATAAAGAAGCAACAGAGATGCAGAAAGGGGGAAGTGGAGAGGAGAAACAGGCAAGAGGGATACAGAAAGAAGCAAGAGAGTTGCAGAAAGAAACAAAAGAAATGCAGAAAGAAGGAACAGAGGTGCAGAATGAGGCAAGAGCGGAGCAGAAAGAGGGAAGAGGGGTGCAGAAAGAGGCACAAGGTTTGCAGAAAGAAGGGACAGAGGTGCAGAAAGAAGCAAAAGAAATGCAGAAAGAAGCAACACTGGTGCACAAAGAGGGATGAGGGGTGGAAAAAGAGGCAAGAGAAGTGCAGAAAGAAGCAACAGAGATGCAAAAAGGGGGAACAGGGGTGGCAAGAGGGGTGCAGAAAGAAGCAAGAGGGGTGCAGAAAGTAACAAAAGAAGAGCAGAAAGAAGGAACAGGGGTGCAGAAAGAGGCAAGAGGGGTGCAGAAAGAGAGAAGAGGGGTACAGAAAGTAGTAAGAGTAGTGCAGAAAGATGCAACAGAGGTGCAGAAAGAGGCAATGGGTGCAAAAAGAGGGAAGAGGGGTGCAGAAAGAGGCACAAGGGGTGCAGAAAGAAGCAAGAGAGGTGCAGAAAGAAGCAACAGAGGTGCAGAAAGAGGGAAGAGGGGTGGAGAAAGAGACAAGAGAGGTGCAGAAAGAAGCAAGAGAGGTGCAGAAAGAGGGAAGAGAGGATGGAGAAAGAGGCAAGAGGGGTGCGTGCAGAAAGAAGCAAGAGAGGTGCAGAAAGTAACAAAAGAAGTGCAGAAAGAAGGAACAGAGGTACAGAAAGAGGCAAGAGGAGTGCAGAAAGAGAAAAGGGATGCAGAAAGAGTCACAAGGGGTGCAGAAAGAAGCAAGAGAGGTAGAGAAAGGCACAAGATAAGTGCAGAAAGAAGCAACAGAGATGCAGAAAGAGGGAAGAGGGGTGGAGAAAGAGGCAAGAGAAGTGCAGAAAGAAGCAACAGACATGGAGAAAGCGGCAAGAGGGGTGCAGAAAGAAGCAAGAGAGTTGCAGAAAGAAACAAAAGAAGTGCAGAAAGAAGGAACAGAGGTGCAGAAAGAGGCAGGAGGAGTGCAGAAAGAAGGAAGAGGGGTGCAGAAAGAGGCAACAGAGGTGCAGATAGAGGCAAAAGAGGTCCAGAAAGTAGAAGAGATGTGCAGAAAGAGGCAAGAGAAGTGCAGAAAAAGAAAGAAAGAAAGGTGCAGAAAGAAGCAACAGAAATGCAGAAAGAGGCAAGAGAGGCGCAGGAAGAAGCAAGAGTGGCTTGCACACCATTAGTACCAATTTTACATCTACATTTAGCAATAAGTAACAGGTGACAATTCTAGGTTTACAAAGGACCTTCCACCACGCTGTAACACTTGTCGCTGCATTTTTGGTAACGTTTGATCCATTTGAGCTAGAAACAAGGCTTTTTTTGATCAAATCTGCAGATTAGGCAGCAGATGATGAATTATGTGGCTAATGCGGAAAATGTATAATTGTGCAAAAGTTGGTGCAGCCAAACAGTCGCATAATTCCAGTGGCCCTGCTCAAACCTCTGACTAGGTCCAGAAGTGCTCCTCAGTGATTCCTTCTTTTTTTTGTCTCATTGAGTTCATAATTTAGCTTCTATGGAAACGAGGAAGACTAAACCTGAGGTTAGCACTCCACAACACAAACTACCATACCACATAATTACTCTCCATAACACATAATCCCACTCTACATAATTCCTATAAACTAAATACCACATACTTTCTATCCACATAATTTCACTGCACAACATACCACATAATTCCACTACACACAACCTACTTCCACTCCACTCCAAGAAACATTAATAAAACACTTTTAGATTTACAACGCTAATAGCTCTAACTCTTGCAAATGCGAGACCTATTACATTACAAATGCTTCTTTAACTGGGAGTCGCGTTTGCAGAGTGGTGGAGAAAGGGGGTGGGTCTCCAACCAGCGCTCAGGAATTCCGCTGCATAGGACTTACAGGAGATACCAGGAGGGCTACTTGGCCGCCAAAGTCCCTCAGGAGTAAAGTCTACTTCCTCCCCCAACCAGTATTGTGCCAGGAGGCTCTTTTGCAGAGTGGTGGAGAAAGGTAAGCGTGGCCTCCGAAGACCTCTTAGCAATCCCACAGTGTGGGATTTACTGGAGGTAACAGGAGGGGTAGTTAGCCCCTAAGTTCTCATAGCAGACCACACCCCCTTTCCCCACCACTCTGCAAACACACTTCCTGGTGTGCTCTTGGAGGGGGATTAAAGTCCCCTTCACTGCTGGGGGTCCTTAGAGGCCAACTACCCTACCTGATACCTATAGTATGCCCCAGATAGTGGGATAGCGGATAGCTGACAGGTGGACACAGGCCATGCCCCCTTTCTCCACCACTCTGCAAACGCGCCTCCTGGCGCGTTCTGGGTTGGGGAATTAAGTCCCCTTGATTGCTGAGGGTTCCTGGGGGGCAACTAGCCCACCAGGTACCTCCAGTAAGCCCCACACAGCTGGATTGCTGAGAGTGATCCTAGGCCACGCCCCCTTTTTACACCACTCTGCAAACACGCCTCCTGGCACTCTGCTGCTCAGGGGATGAAGTCCACTTTAGTCCTGAGGTCCTCAGGACACAAGAGGACCTCATCACCCCACCTGCAGTGCGCAAAGAGGCGCGTTTGCAGAGTGGTGTAAAAAGGGGCATGGCCTTGCACCACCTCTCAGCAATCCCACTGTGTGGGGCTTACGGGAGGTACCTGGTGGGCTAGTTGGCCCCCAGGGACCCTCAGAATTAAAGGGCACTTAATCCCGTAAACTTAGAACGCACCAGGAGGCGCGTTTGTGCAGTGGTACAGGGAGGGGGCAGGGCCTCCAGCGAGACACTAGCTTTTTTTAAATTTGGTTTTTGGAAGGGGGGCTGTGTGCCCCCCCTTCCCTTTATTTTTTTGGGCCCTGGAGACCCCATCCCCCAGGGCCTGAGCATTTAAAAAAAAAAATGGGAAGTGGAACGCGGGGCCCCCCTCCCATGGCCGATTTCATCCCTGGGGATCCCATCCCCTGGGACATGGCCACAATATTTTTTAATTTAAAAAAATATATTTTTAAGGAGGGGGGCCATGTGGCCCCCCATCCTGAGGCCAGTTTTGGCCCCGGGGATCCCATCCCCAGGGCCTGGCCTCTTTGATGGGGACCGTGGGGGGAGCCCCAGTGCCCCCACGGTACCTGCCGGCTCCCTGCCTCCTGCGGGAGGCGGCATTGCTTTTGGGCAAAGGGAGCTGCTAACATGCAGCTCCCCTTGTCCAAAAGCAATGCTGCTTTGCTTCGTGGAAGCGAGAGCAGGTTTCCTGCTCTTGCAGAAACCTGCTCTCGCTTCCACGAAGCAAAGCAGAAGTTTGCAATGACAGGGCGGGAGTCGTGCTCCCGCCCTGTCAAACTGCAATGTCCCAGGGGTGGGCACCCCGGCACATTGCTGGAGCCGGCCCTGGGGGGTGGCATCCCCAGGGCCATTGAGGGCTCCAGGAGGGGGGCGGCACTGCCCCCCTCCCATCATTTGCACAGCCCCGGGGAGGTGTTGGTCCCCAGGGCCGGGGGTCGGCAATGGACCCCCATATGTAAATGAAGTGTGCCCCAGGGAGGTGGTGGTCCGAGGGGCCGTGTGGGGGGCTCGAGCCCTCCACACACATTTTTTTTTTAAAACAGAGCCCCGGGGAGGTGGCGGTCCCCGGGGCTGCGGGGGGGCTGCGTGACCCCCATGTTTAATTATTAAAGCCCCGGGGAGGTGGCGGCCCCCAGGGCTGCATGCGGGAGGCATAAGCCCCCCACGCCTTTTAATTATAATAAAGCCCCGGGGAGGTGGCGGTCCCAGGGGCTGCGGGGGGGCTTCGTGCCCCCCACATATAATCAGCATAGCCCCGGGGAGGTGGCGATCCCTGGGGCTGCAGGGGCCCCCGCGGGCCCCCGCACTATATTTTGTGATTGCCCCCGGGACCTGGCCCACCCGGGGGTTTAATTAAACGAAAGCGTAGGAGACCGCGCTTCGTTTTTTAAAATTTTTGTCCGGATTCGCACACCCAGCATGAATTCGGCTCATTTGTTTTTTAAAAAAATGATTTTTTTGGCCCTGGGGGACCCCCTGAGTAGGCCTAGGGGGTCACGGTGTTTCTACCCTGCCCCCTTTTCTTGTTTTTTACCTTTTTTCTACTGTTTTCTTGTGAATCGGTTACCGAGTCACAAGATGGCTGCCAACACATTCCGGTTTGGAGTGTTGGCAGCCAATCAGAATAAAGCTTGTGCTCTGGAGGGTTCGCGAATCCTCCTTGGTGCTCAGATATCAATATTTTTTTTAAAAATTTCTCAGCAACTACTGAATGGATTTACACCATTTTTAAAAAAGGTCGCTTTCTGAACCAAGAGCTACCTTTTTGCCAAATTTGGTGTAATTCCGTTCAGCAGTTCGGGCTGTAGCCGTGTCTAAAGTTCCTATGAAAATTAACATGGGGAAAACGCGTTTTGGGGCCCCCCTTTTTTCTCGGCCCCGGCTGGATGCCTACCACTACTACCACCCTCACCCAGGGGGGGCTGGATGCCTACCACTACTACCACCCTTAGCCAGGGGGGGCTGGATGCCTACCACTACTACCACCCTTAGCCAGGGGGGCTGGATGCCTACCACTACTACCACCCTCACCCAGGGGGGCTGGATGCCTACCACTACTACCACCCTCACCCAGGGGGGCTGGATGCCTACCACTACTACCACCCTTAGCCAGGGGGACTGGATGCCTACCACTACTACCACCCTCACCCAGGGGGGCAGGATGCCTACCACTACTACCACCCTCACCCAGGGGGGCAGGATGCCTACCACTACTACCACCCTCACCCAGGGGGGCTGGATGCCTACCACTACTACCACCCTTAGCCAGGGGGGCTGGATGCCTACCACTACTACCACCCTCACCCAGGGGGGCTGGATGCCTACCACTACTACCACCCTCACCCAGGGGGGCTGGATGCCTACCACTACTACCACCCTTACCCAGGGGGCTGGATGCCTACCACTACTACCACCCTCACCCAGGGGGGCTGGATGCCTACCACTACTACCACCCTTAGCCAGGGGGCAGGATGCCTACCACCACTACCACCCTCACCCAGGGGGGCAGGATGCCTACCACTACTACCACCCTCACCAAGGGGGCAGGATGCCTACCACTACTACCACCCTCACCCAGGGGGGCTGGATGCCTACCACTACTACCACCCTCACCCAGGGGGGCAGGATGCCTACCACTACTACCACCCTTAGCCAGGGGGCTGGATGCCTACCACTACTACCACCCTTACCCAGGGGGGCTGGATGCCTACCACTACTACCACCCTCACCCAGGGGGGGCTGGATGCCTACCACTACTACCACCCTTAGCCAGGGGGGCTGGATGCCTACCACCACTACCACCCTCACCCAGGGGGGGCAGGATGCCTACCACTACTACCACCCTCACCCAGGGGGGGCAGGATGCCTACCACTACTACCACCCTCACCCAGGGGGGGCTGGATGCCTACCACTATTACCACCCTTAGCCAGGGGGGCTGGATGCCTACCACTACTACCACCCTCACCCAGGGGGGCTGGATGCCTACCACTACTACCACCCTTAGCCAGGGGGGCAGGATGCCTACCACCACTACCACCCTCACCCAGGGGGGCAGGATGCCTACCACTACTACCACCCTCACCCAGGGGGGCTGGATGCCTACCACTACTACCACCCTCACCCAGGGGGCTGGATACCTACCACTACTACCACCCTTAGCCAGGGGGGCTGGATGCCTACCACTACTACCACCCTCACCCAGGGGGCTGGATGCCTACCACTACTACCACCCTTAGCCAGGCGGGGCAGGATGCCTACCACCACTACCACCCTCACCCAGGGGGGCAGGATGCCTACCACTACTACCACCCTCACCCAGGGGGGCAGGATGCCTACCACTACTACCACCCTCACCCAGGGGGGCAGGATGCCTACCACTACTACCACCCTTAGCCAGGGGGGCTGGATGCCTACCACTACTACCACCCTCACCCAGGGGGGCTGGATGCCTACCACTACTACCACCCTTAGCCAGGGGGGCTGGATGCCTACCACTACTACCACCCTTAGCCAGGGGGGCTGGATGCCTACCACTACTACCACCCTCACCCAGGGGGGGCTGGATGCCTACCACTACTACCACCCTCACCCAGGGGGGGCAGGATGCCTACCACTACTACCACCCCCACTCATAGGATGGACAATGCATGACACAACCAGCACACCACAACCTAGGAAATGCAAGAAGAAGACATCCCCCAACACCATGACAAGCGTGTGTAGACTGTGTCAAATGCCTACAACACCGAACATGACTTTGAACATACAATGTGACCCCCTAGCACATGTGCCACACATATATGTGTGTGGCACCCACAATGCAAGCAGGCCATGACCATTGTGGCAATGGGGTCCAAACCCCCATCATCACAGTGACCAAAATGTAAGTGTGGGGTCCATAGCTGAAGCACACTTTGAACAATGTGGCAATGGGGTCCAAACCCCCATCCTCACAGTGACCAAAATGTAAGTGTGGGGTCCATAGCTGAAGCACACTTTGAACAATGTGGCAATGGGGTCCAAACCCCCATCATCACAGTGACCAAAAGGTAAGTGTGGGGTCCATAGCTGCAGCACATTTTGAACATTGTGGCAATGGGGTCCAAACCCCCATCATCACAGTGACCAAAAGGTAAGTGTGGGGTCCATAGCTGAAGCACATTTTGAACATTGTGGCAATGGGGTCCAAACCCCCATCATCACAGTGACCAAAATGTAAGTGTGGGGTCCATAGCTGAAGCACATTTTGAACATTGTGGCAATGGGGTCCAAACCCCCATCATCACAGTGACCAAAATGTAAGTGTGGGGTCCATAGCTGAAGCACATTTCGAACATTGTGGCAATGGGGTCCAAACCCCCATCATCACAGTGACCAAAAGGTAAGTGTTGACAAAGAAAGAGGTGCAACTGCCAAACTGCATGGATGATTCCTGGTCGCAGAACAACAAACACATCAGTGGCAAAGTAGTGTATGTGTCCCATTGCAACATAAATTGGGGGAGCCAAATCCTGCAGTGCAAATAAGACATAACTTTGGCCATGTGCAGACAAACAACACCCATGGGGGCTGACACCGTCAACAATCATCAATGACACAATGACAGAAGTGACCATCAGAATGCAGACCCACATATTTGCACCAATGGGCACACACATGCAGATACCCTGTGGAGACTGCAGATGTGAGGTGAACAGATACCATACCATGGCAGCAATGGGACACACAAACCATGATCATTGTGCTGACCGATGACCTAGGAGTCCCAGGGACAGCAGGGGAAACCCACCAAACTACATACAGCCAATGGCACACCCAAGATATGCCAATGCAGTGGTGCAGATGCACAAACACAAACAGGCAGACCCACCCTGCACATCATACACAACAGGTGAGGGGGGGGGGTGCCAGCGTCCCCAGGCAACCACACAACACATGAGGAGACCTGAATACCAATCATACAGATGTGCATACAGTGCCACACAAAGGTAACTCATGGATCCAAATTCCCTATGTGGGCAAGCAGGCATTGTCAGATGAGAGGGAGCACAAATCACACATGTCACACAGGCACATAGGGACAGCAACTGACACAGCAAGACACAGAAACACCACAGCACCACCCCCAGGGCCCCCACAATGTGGTGACCCTGGGCTGCATTACAATCCCACTGTGATGACAAAGCTAAATGTTGTTCACACTGTGAACCACAGTCATGTGTACTGAGCAACTAACTACCATCAAACCTACACAAGCACAAATCAAACAGCATGGCCAGTAAGCCAAGGCCAACATGGAGGCAGGGGCCTAGCCGGGCAACAACTCTCATCTGCACACACTCAACACCACACCCCTCGACCTCCAACAATGTGCAGCAGTGAAGCACACATGCACTGGTGACATTGCACATGCACCCATGACTATTCCAGGGTGGTGGGTGGGAACCAAGGTGCAGAAACACATCACACATGGACACTCAACAAGACTCCTGAATGTCTGACACACTGCACACTACGCCGTACATGGACATGATGGCAATACCACACCAACCAATGGGATCACAGCCACAGTCACACACCAATGAAGAAGCCAAGGTCACCCACAAAGAACACACATAGACAACAACCAACATTGCAGCCCGGACCCTGAGGAGTGCCAGCAGTCACACACACAACGTGTCACAATCACTGAAAGATAACACAAACTGGAAATCACATGACAGGGGCAAACAACAAGTGCCAAGGGGAAACCTGACTGTGACCCATCTGCGTCTGCACACAAACTCAGCCCTGACAGCAAGAACACCTATGGGTGACACCCTGATGACCAGTAATGTGCCATGCACCCACATCACAGAGAACCCAGGGAGAAGACTTTGGGGGAACATAGCTCAACTCAGCTAGCATCACAAACAGGTACAACACTAGGGATCACAGCATGCACAGCTAAACGGAAGTGAACACACAGACATGCACATACAACACACACCTTGGGCGCAGGCAATGTCACATGAGTACACACTGCCATGAGGGGACTCCACTCCTGTGTGGGGAAAGCTGTGCCATATGTTGCCTCAGTAGGGCCCCACCATGTCAGCTGAGCACTTGGTCACACAATCAACAATTAGCACCAAATGAGGGCTCCCGTCACATCAGCCTGGTCATGGAAGTGCCAACGGAATCATCAGCACAGATCCAACACACTTGTATAGCAATGTTGCACTGACAACACAGATGAGTCCTTCCCCATTGATGCCCAAACCTGCATGTCCAGTGGAGATGGCCACACGGTCAGGGAAGTAGACGAATTGAACAATGGCAGGCACAACAGATGTGCAGGGGTGGAAGCCACAGATGTGAAATTGCCAATCTAAGTAGGAAATCCCATTGCCAAATACTGAACACATGACACCCTCAGATGCTGCTATGGATGACATGGATACACCACAGGATAGGACACATTCCCCCTGGACCACATGGGTTCCTGCACAGTAGCACTTCATTATCATGAGACCAAATATCACCATCACTGCAGCAAGGGCATGGTTAGCATCATCAACATCATGTACATCAGAAGCAAAAGCACTATAGAACAGAAAGTTGCTTTATTCAGCATATGTGGCATTAAAAGTAGAAGTCCGGTAGAACATAAACAAAGGCCAATGGCCAGTCCATCAACAAAGTCACAAGTGGGTGACAGTGGCAGATGCCACCCTACACATGCCTGCACAAAACCAGGGACAATCCACTAGGAGGGGCAACCGGGGGGTAGGCCAGGCACCGCAGGGACAGGATCAGGGCTCACCAGGAGGAAGCAGGGAAGGGGTGGTGGGTGCTGGAGAGCCACTGACAACTGCAGTGGAGGTGTCTGACATGGTGTGTGCCGGCACAACTGGGGGGCATGGCTCAGATGTTGTGGGTGCCGGCACGACTGCAGTGGACCCTGCAGATGGAGTGGACAGGTCCGCCACTGCAGTGCCCAAGTCAGACAGGGTGGTAGTGGACTCCACTGCAGTGCCTACCACCAGGGGAGGAGAATGGGGAACAGGCAAGGTGGGCTGGACAGAGGGGGAGGACACCCTCACCACATCAGTGGCACAGACAAGCGCAGCGGGGGGTGTGGTTCCGGGAGAGCAAGTGGCAGGGGGAGAAGGCCGGAGCCTCTTGGGGATGGTATATCTGTGGGTGGGGGAACCTGGGGAAGGGTGTGGTGGGGGCACCTGTGGAGTGGGGGCCTGAGGGATGGAGGAAGGAGACCTGGTGCTTGAGCTGCAGGGAGGCGGTGGGGTCTTGCTCTTAGCACTCCGGGGGGACTTGCGGGTGGGGGCCTCAGTCTGTCTGTGCCTGGGGGAGGGTGTCCGGGGGCGAGGGGCACTCTGCTCTGTGTGGGGGGGCTTCCTCTTCCCCCTGGATGCTGGGGCAGCTGGATCGGAGGGGAAGAGGCCGAGGTCACTGAGGAAGAGGCGCTGGGTCTTTGGGGTTGCAGGTGAGGCAAGGGAGGGTGCTTTGGAGGGAGAGGCAACTGAGGACTGCGCAGTGCCCGTGGATGCGTGTGTGTGTACCAGGGCCCCATCCCCTGTGAGTCTGGTTTCAGTCCCCTGACTGTGCGTGCGTGTGCGTTTAGTTTGTGGCGTGTGTGTCTGTGTGCTGGACGTGTGTGTGCTGGTGTGTGCCTGTGCCGGTGTGTGTGTGCTTGGGACGGGTAAGGTGCTGGGGAGTGTGGATGGAGCAGAGGCAGGAGGGGTGAGGGACTGTCTGAGGAGGGACACTGCTGCCGTCAGGGAGGAGTCCATGGACCTATTGCCCCTCTGTAGGTCAGACATGCCCGATGAGATGCCCTCCATGAACGACACCAGCTGAGTCAACAGTGCGGTGTGCGCATGGAGGACACTCAGCATGGCTGTCTGCCCTACATGGAGCTGGTGAAGGAGGTACACAGACTCCTCACTCAGGGCAGCAGGGGACACAGGGGCAGGGGGTGCGGTGCCTGGCCCAAAGTAGACACGCTCCCGAACATGGGAGCCTCCACGGACCTGGGGAATGGGAGCCGATGGGAGGGCGGTGGTGGTGCTGGTGGTGGTGGGGACAGCAACACTAGCTGGGGTGTGGTGGCTGCTGACACCCGCCTCCACAAGGGAGTCATCCTCCGAGTTGCTCTGGTCCTCAGCTGAGGTGGATGGTGCTGAGGACTCATCGGTGTGGCTCCCCTCGCCCTCCGTGCCACTGGGTCCCTCCGACCACTCCTCGGCTGCTGACCCAGTCTGGCTCTCTGGCTCCTCCTGGTCCGTGGAGCTGTCCCCTTCCGTGGCCGTGGATGTATCTGCAAACAATGGGGAAACAGACAGACATCAGTCACCTGCACCAAACGCACACACCACTGTGAGCACAGCACATTACAGAGCAAGCCCTGGCATCATTAGTTGTACATTGCTAAAAGTGCCCTAACTGAACAGGAGAAGCCAATTGTCAGTCTGATGCCAAGCATGGCACTCACATCCCACATGGCCTTGCACCCATCTGTCTGGTGTCTGTTGGATTGCAACACCCCAGTGTGGACACATGCACCAAGTACACAGTAGTTGGACAGTGCAGAGGACACGGTGTGGCATGTGGACATGCACACATCACAGCTCTTGCCACTGAGTCAGTACAGGTTTCCGGATGAAAGGGATGCCCAGAGTCAAATAGGAAATGCATGTGATGCATACCAGCGACAGACACCATGATGCACCCATGTCCTGATAGCCATCGCCACAATGGTGTGCATGTAGCACATGTCACTCCCCTGCAGGACCACCAATAAGTTGACACATGCCTTGGCAGAGGCATGACTGCTAAGTCATACATCACTGTCTCAGTGATGTATGACTTGGCAGCCAGACAACAACACTATGCACTGTGTCACAATAGTAGGTCATGGGGAATGCAAGTCCTGGAGCTGCACAAGTGCACATGTACATCCCCCACACAACACATCATCTTAACCCTCATCTGTCCAGGTCATACCTATTGGACATATGGGAGACCTGTGACACTACCCTCTGAACCTGAGCCCCTCACAATTTGCTGTGAATGGGGAACAGCTGCCTGAACTTCACATTCGCATACCCCAGTCTGCACGCGCAGCTGATCAAACACCTATGTGACACACAAGTATCGTCTCCTATGGTCACATCTCCAGGGGCATGCTGAGCCCCTACCAAGAAACACCCCAGCAGTCCTGGCAACTAATCCACAGCACACTGACACAGAGGCAGACACCCGAGGGGTCAAATCACTGTGCACAATGTGTCAGCTGATACACGGGAGTGGGAGTACAGAGTGCATTGCATGGCCTGGAGTAGGCATGACTGTCCTGCCCCACATGAATGAGGGATGAGCCCTGGACAGTGGATAGCTGGCTATGTATGTGTGACACACGTAATCTGCACACTCCTGGGGCCCAAACATTGTTCCCACCCGCTGCATGGGCGTGTGCCACATACCCCAGGCACATGTGGTGTCTCAGCTCAGCAAGTGGACCGCATATCAAAGCAACACGCAGATCACATGTCCAAACCCAGGCGTTGTGTGAACAATGGACCCACCCATGATGCCCACAACAGAGTTAGGGAAACAGATGCTGTCCCCCACCTTTAGTGAAGCAAACTGCAAGGACACAGTCCCAAGTGACACAATTCCCTGAATGGAAGGGCCACACCTGGGTATCAGATGAGCAGTGGGCAGTGCACAATAGAGGGACATGGCTCCTGGACAACATGACTGCTGCACTGTGGCAGTTGAACCAGGCCAGAGGAGGGCACAAAGCATGTAATACAGAGTTCACAGTGCAGTCTTTGACTCACCCCCTCCTTGCTGCTGTCTGGCCTTCAGCTGCCCATCCAGGTCTGGAAACACCACCGCCAGGATCTGGAGCATGTGGGGGGTCAGGGTCCGTGTTCCGCCCCTCCTGCGAGGAGGTGAAAGCTTCAGCTGGACCCGTGCAATCCTCCGGGTCCAGCCCCGAAGGTCCTGCCACCTCTTCTGGCAGTTGCGGATCCGGCGCTTGTAGACCCCCACGGACCGGACGGCCCGGACGATGTCCTTCCAGATTTCCTGCTTCCGATGGGCATTAACCTGTCAGGATGACAAAGTGAAAAGGCCATTACCACACATGCAACATATCCGTGCATGACACAGTTGTATATACATGTCTCAATCACAGGGGCACATGATGTACACAGGCAGTGCAAAGCTGACCATGGACAGTTTGCCAGACGTCACTACATGGTATCATAGCATGGGAAGTAAAACCATGTTCAAATGCACTGTCACTGCACCATACCTGTCCAGTGCAAGTCACTACACACTGTGGGGGTGACAACTACTCAGTGAGCCTGCTAGCCAGTGGCGTGCAGACTTTCAGCCTTGCTAGTCACACAAAATGCACATTCAGAAAGGCAGTGCACAGAACACTCACCTGCTCCCCTGGTGTCCCATACAGCTTGCTGTACTGTGGAAGTAGGCTGTCCAGCAGGGCCTGGTTCTCTTCAAGGCTGAAGGCTGGGGCTCTCTCCACAGTACGTGCCATTGCAGGGTCCAGAGGGGCAGAGACAGCAGCAGTGCAGTGGCAGATGTCGTCCTGGAGCATGTAGTGCAGGCAAGTGAGCTCTCAGGGGAACAGCCAGCAATATATATGTGCTGGAGAGGCAGATACTGTCCCTTGTGTCCAAAGTGATAGGTCCAAGTCGTTTGCATCTTCTGAATCTGGCCAATCCATGGAATAGCAGCACCAAAACACGCCCACAGCATCCTTCAAATCTTCAACTTCATGACATACATGATTTTGCAACATTGTTGTGGGTGACCAACTGAATTTTCCAGCAACCGACTCGTTCGAAATTCGAAAACGCGTCCGTTGCCAGGCAAGCCCATTGTCAATGGGTGCGCACCGATCGGTCCATTGCGGTACAACGCGTACAGGGGTACAACGCGTACCCGCACACATTGAAGGCAATGGGCCGGCCGGAGGCACCGATCGGTCCATTGCAGTTCAACGCGTACAGGGGTACAACGCGTACCCGCACACATTGAATGCAATGGGCCGGCCGGAGGCACCGATCGGTCCATTGCAGTTCAACGCGTACAGGGGTACAACGCGTACCCGCAAACATTGAATGCAATGGGCCGGCCGGAGGCACCGATCGGTCCATTGCAGTTCAATGCGCACAGGGGTACAACGCGTACCCGCACACATTGAATGCAATGGGCCGGCCGGAGGCACCGATCGGTCCATTGCAGTACAACCCGCACAGGGGTACAACGCGTACCCGCACACATTGAATGCAATGGGCCGGCCGGAGGCACCGATCGGTCCATTGCAGTACAACGCGCACAGGGGTACAACGCGTACCCGCAAACATTGAATGCAATGGGCCGGCCGGAGGCACCGATCGGTCCATTGCAGTTCAACGCGCACAGGGGTACAACGCATACCCGCACACATTGAATGCAATGGGCCGGCCGGAGGCACCGATCGGTCCATTGCAATACAACGCGCACAGGGGTACAACGCGTACCCGCACATTGAATGCAATGGGCCGGCCGGAGGCACCAATCGGTCCATTGCAGTACAACGCACAGAGGTACAACGCGTACCCGCACACATTGAATGCAATGGGCCGGCCGGAGGCACCGATCGGTCCATTGCAGTTCAACGCGCACAGGGGTACAACGCGTACCCACACACATTGAATGCAATGGGCCGGCCGGAGGCACCGATCGGTCCATTGCAGTACAACGCGCACAGGGGTACAACGCGTACCCGCACACATTGAATGCAATGGGCCGGCCGGAGGCACCGATCGGTCCATTGCAGTACAACGCATCACTGTACATGTGACTGGCATATGTCAGCATGCCTGTCTCAGATGGACATATGCCAGCCACAGATGGCTCCCAGGGAGTGAGGGGCACACCTACATCACGACAGCCTGTCCAAACTTTATCATAAGGCATGTAAGGCTGCATTTCCTATTGTGTGTATGTTGGTGTACATGTTGTCCTGTGGGTGTCACCTGTGGGCAGCCACCCCCAGGCTGTGCACGTGTTCATGGGGACAGGATCCTGGGTGTTACGTGTACATGACCACTGTGATGTGCAACTGTTCATATCTGTGCATGTGCCATGGTCACATTTCACGGTGGTGTATGTGTATGTCATGTCACATACCCAGTGAGTCCCATGTGGGACGGTATGTTTGAGCCAGGGTGTCCCAGTGGCACAATAGTGATGGTCCTCCACAGTCTTTGTGCATGTAGTGTTTACAATGTCTCTGATTTCATGTGCACAATGGGAGACAGTCTCCACATCCACGTTGTGTGTGCATGGACTTTGATGTTGTGCGTGTGTGTGTCACAGACGTCCATGTCTGTCCTGCCGTGGCAAGTGGGGCCACTACCTGTGGGGGTCATGGTTGTTTTGCTGTGGTGTATACATGATACTCCATGTAATGCCAGTGTCCATGTGGCATTACAGGGTCCCTGGGAATGTACCTGTCGTTGAGCTGTGGTGCCTGGGGCACATCTGTCCTCACATGTCACTGTGGGGGTTATTGTGACACGGCAGCAGGAGATGGGAACTGTGACACGGCCTCATGATATCCAATGGGCCAACCTGGGACTAATTGATGCCACCTGTTGGACCGTGTTGACAGATGTTGGCCATGTATGTACCATACATGTCCTTCCGGAACTGCACACTTCATGTAGTTGTGCCTCATAATGATGTATGTTGGGATCTTGAGTGTGTCTCAATGCCGCATATGTGGGGTGACTGACAATCTTGCTTACTTCTCCTCTGCACTGCAGGGCTCCTGCTGTCCATCGACCATTCCCAGACCTGGCAACGATGGTGGAACGGGACAGCATCCAATGGTACCGCTTCACCAGGCAGCTGATTGAGGATTTGGCAGTGCAGTTGTCCCCACATTTGCAGCCTGGCCGGCCGTATCCTACAGCGCTGACCCCCAAGGTGAAGGTGATGGCAGCCCTACACTTCTTTGCCACCGGTACCTTCCAACATACTGTGGCGACTGCTGGTGGGATGTCACAGACCATGTTGAGCCGTGTGCTCCGCGATGTTTTGGCAGCAATGTTGCTCTTCCTGAACCGGTACATCTATTTCCCTAGACTGCGACGACTCACTGACGTGAAGAGTGACTTTTATGCCCTGGGGAGGATGCCGCATGTCATTGGCTCCATTGATGGGACACATGTGGCTTTGGTACCACCACAGGCCCAGGAGCAGGCCTACAGGAACCGCAAGCACTACCACTCGGTCAATGCACTGGTGGTGTGTCTTGCAGACATGACCATCACACACGTGTGTGCCCGTTTCCCTGCTTCAGCACACGATGCCTTTGTGATGAGGAGTAGTCGCATCCCCAGGATGATGGCACAGATGCAGAACCAGCGTGCCTGGCTTGTCGGTGTGTACTGACTTTGTGCCATTGTGTGTGATCTGATCTGTAGTATTCCGCCCACTTTTCCAAGTCAGCTAATGTGCACTTGTCTGTCCGTAGGTGACTCGGGATACCCCAACATGCCGTGGTTGCTGACACCCCTCAGGAACCCTGTGACACCAGCCCAGATGCGCTACAATGAGGCACATGGTCGGACCAGGAGAGTGATTGAGCGGACATTTGGTCTCCTGAAGAGCCGCTTCCGCTGCCTGGACAAGACCGGAGGGTCCCTCCCATATGCCCCTGCGAAAGTGTGCAAGATTATCATCGTCTGCTGCATGCTCCACAACCTGGCAGTGCGGAAGGAGTTGCCTCTCATCCAGGATGACAATGACCAACATCCGCCACCTGTGGAGGATCCTGGCCTGGACCACGATGCCAGTGACGATGATGGTGATGTCCGCACACAGCTCATCACCAACTTCTTTAGCTGAATGTGAGTATCCTGAGGTGTCATGTCAATGATGTGAGTTGGCATGATGTGTGGGTGGTGCTCTGGTGCTGTTGGAGTGTGTCCATGGTCTACTTGACTGGATGTGTGTTGCGATGTGTGCTAACAGGTGGGCTGTACTCCCCAACAGTGTTGACATGCTAACTTGGTTCTGGGTGGGTATCTTGTAACATGTATTGTGCATGAGTTTTGCTGTTCTGTCCTGTACTCCATTGCTTTTGACTGTGTGTCATTTCTGTCCTTCACAGGGTACTTTCAGATTCGTTTGGTCAACTGTGTCCACCGACGACGTGATTGCACATCCAGGCTGGTAGCTGTTGTGTCCCTACAGGTGATGTGCGCCACACCCATGGACTTCCTTCCGTCTACAGTTGTTGACTGTGTGCCCGCTGCCAGGTGGGATTACCTTGCATCTGTAGTGGTTACGACATGTTGCAACTGTGTAATAAACCTGTGCTTCACTTTGTGATGTGCGTTGTCTGTGGTCACACATTTGACTGCCATTTGCTTACTGCACCTGTGGGCTACTTGACTACAACTGGGAATGGGTGTGGTGTCTGTGCATTGCACCGTCTTCCCTGGCAACATCAGTGTAGGCAATGAGTCAGATGGCCTAGGTGTGTATGTGTTGTGTAGCCCTGGTGGTGTGTCTCCCTCATATGTGTCACGTTGCCTTTACTCACATGCCTGTGTTGTCCTTGCTGTTGCAGTTCGCATACACAGTGTAATTTTGCAGTTCATCATCCCCATAACAGCACCCACGTTGGAATCACGACAGAGGCAAGTATGGTGTATTAGTGTGTTTATTGTGATACATTTGTGTTAATAGTGCATAGGATGGGTAGTGCTGTACATAAATCTTGCAATCCCAAGTTCCTAGGTGAATTGAAAGTCCTGGTAGACAGGATCCCCAGTATCGGGGCCACAGTTGTCTGACACATTGGTCCAACTTGTACTCCCCATGCAATGTGTGGGAGTAGTGTTGCCGTCAACAGGGTGAACAGTCTGTGCACAAAGGCAAACATCCAGAACAGGTTCAGGCTTCCTGGGAGTTGCGCTTGGCCATCGGCCTCTCACTTTTCCCTCCTCGGACGACCCCTCTTCTTGGGGGGGGGGCCCCTCAAGTACAGACTGCTGCGGTGCAGGGGACTCTCCACCAGAGTCCTCCTCCCTCCCTGTGGCAGTTGCAGTTTGTTCGGCACCAGATGTTGTTGGCACACAGGGAGGTGTGGACTGGTTGCTGTTCATCTGGCGGAGGCATTGTAAAATGTCCCTGTGCACCGCCGTCATCTCATGCAGTGCATCCCACTTGGACTCCACGCGGGACATGTGTGAGTCCACGCGGGACATGTGTGACTCCACGTGGGACATGTGGGAGTCCAAGCGGGCATGATGGGCAGCCTGCTGCTGTTTCATGTCTCTGAGGAGTCCCACTACCTGGCTGAGCTCTCCGGTGCTGGACTGGTACGCATCAGCTATGCGTACCAGTTGTGGGTCATCATGCACACCAGCAACGTCTGCAAGCAGCGACCTCTGTCTCCCACCCCTCCCACCACCCCTGCTGACATGTGCAGTGTGTGCAGTGGCACGCACAGATAACCCTGGTCCACCTTGGGGGTTGGTGGTGGTGGTGTCCATGGCCCCAGGTTGGTCCAGGGTCCCTGTGCTGGTGTTGCTCCTTGTTCTGTCCATGTCGGCAGGGATGGTATTCGTGGTGACAGTCGTTGGAGGGGTGGGTGCAGGGGGTGCAGCTGGTGGTCCTGCTGGTGCTGCAGCTGGTGGTCCTGCTGGTGCTGCATGTTGACTTGCACCGGATGTGCCAGGTTGGTCTTCATCGTCCGAGGAGGACAGAGGCTGTACGACGCCAGTGAGCTCGGCATCCTCTTGAGCCTGGGACTGGGACTCCTCAGCGTCTGCTGCTGTGTCCCCATCATCACCTGTTTTTGGGAGACACAAACAATGTATGTTATGTTTCTGCAGGCATCAATGGTTGACACACATGACAGTTGTGACTGTGCCACTGGGTGCGGGCCTGTACATTGCATTGTCCTAAGTCGTCACAGTCAGGGGTTGATATTGGTGTGGCACATTGTCCTGCATTATTTGGGCATTTCTATGTATTTTCTGGGGTGTGAACATGGTCTGCATTGGTTGTGTTTGGTTGACAGCCGGCCCTCCTTCCCACCCACCCAGCCAGCCAGTTATCCCACCATGGAACGTGCTTGCATTGCAGGGAGTGGAAGTTGTCTCTCAGGATGTCAGTCAGTGGTGTCCTGCTGTTTGTTGGTGCACAGTTGCCAGCAGGGCCTTGTGCTCCCCACAGCAGTAGCCAGTGTCAGCCATCTTGTGAGTCCTTCTCCACTTCCTGTGATGTGAGCATGGTTCAGGGTGGTGTTGATGGGACAGTTGTGGGGGTGAGCCAATATCAGTGACTACGACTCCCATCATGCTATTGCCTCCACCCCCTTCCCAGCATGCCCATGCTTCCTTCCTTTGACTCTGCTTCCCTGTGGGGTGGGCTGGCTGTGCTGACAGGATGGCTGGGAGTGTTGTCCTGGCAGTTGTTTGGCTAAAAGTCCCAAGAGTGTCCCTGTGCTTCACACAACATAACCCAGGGTGGTGGTTCTTTGTGGGATCTTGTGTTAGGATGGGGGCATTGCATTCTACCAGGTGAGTTCTGTGGAGTTTGTGTTGGGGGGTGTGTGAGGGGAGGTGCTTGTGACTATGGTCAGTGCTGCAAGTCCTCCTTCCCAACCACCCAGCCAGCCAGTTATCCCACCATGGAACGTGCTTGCATTGCAGGGAGTGGAAGTTGTCTCTCAGGATGTCAGTCAGTGGTGTCCTGCTGTTTGTTGGTGCACAGTTGCCAGCAGGGCCTTGTGCTCCCCACAGCAGTAGCCAGTGTCAGACATCTTGTGAGTCCTTCTCCACTCCCTGTGATGTGAGCATGGTTCAGGGTGGTGTTGATGGGACAGTTGTGGGGGTGAGCTATGTCTGTGACTACGACTCCCATCATGCTATTGCCTCCACCCCACTTCCCAGCATTCCCATACTTACTTGCTTTTGTGGGGAGTTCAGTGTGTGTGGGTGTGAGAGCAATGGCAAGATGGCTGACAGTGGTGTCCTGCTGTTGGTTGGTGTGCAGTACCCAGCATGCCCTTGTGCTCCCACGACACAGCAACAGTGTCAGACATCTTTGATGGACCTTTCCACTCTCTGTGGGATGTGCATGCGTGAGTGTGAGCTTGCTGGGCCATGTGGTGGGGGATGTAGAGCTGTGACTACGACTCCCATCATGCTATTGCCTCCTCCCCCTTCCCAGCATGCCCATGCTTCCTTCCTTTGACTCTGCTTCCCTGTGGGGTGGGCTGGCTGTGCTGACAGGATGGCTGGGAGTGTTGTCCTGGCAGTTGTTTGGCTAGAGGTCCCAAGAGTGTCCCTGTGCTTCACACAACATAACCCAGGGTGGTGGTTCTTTGTGGGATCTTATGTTAGGATGGGGGCATTGCATTCTACCAGGTGGGTTCTGTGGAGTTTGTGTTGGGGTGTGTGAGGGGAGGTGCTTGTGACTATGGACAGTGCTGCAAGTCCTCCTTCCCACCCAGCTAGCCAGATATCCCACCATGGAACGTGCTTGCATTGCAGGGAGTGTAAGTTGTTTCTCAGGATGTCAGTCAGTGGTGTCCTGCTGTTTGTTGGTGCACAGTTGGCAGCAGGGCCTTCTGCTCCCCACAGCAGTAGCCAGTGTCAGCCATCTTGTGAGTCCTTCTCCACTCCCTGTGATGTGAGCATGGTTCAGGTGGTGTTGATGGGACAGTTGTGGGGGTGACCAATATCAGTGACTACGACTCCCATCATGCTATTGCCTCCACCCCCTTCCCAGCATGCCCATGCTTCCTTCCTTTTGACTCTGCTTCCCTGTGGGGTGGGCTGGCTGTGCTGACAGGATGGCTGGGAGTGTTGTCCTGGCAGTTGTTTGGCTAAAAGTCCCAAGAGTGTCCCTGTGCTTCACACAACATAACCCAGGGTGGTGGTTCTTTGTGGGATCTTGTGTTAGGATGGGGGCATTGCATTCTACCAGGTGGGTTCTGTGGAGTTTGTGTTGGGGTGTGTGTGAGGGGAGGTGCTTGTGACTATGGTCAGTGCTGCAAGTCCCCCTTCCCACCCAGCTAGCCAGATATCCCACCATGGAACGTGCTTGCATTGCAGGGAGTGTAAGTTGTCTCTCAGGATGTCAGTCAGTGGTGTCCTGCTGTTTGTTGGTGCACAGTTGGCAGCAGGGCCTTGTGCTCCCCACAGCAGTAGCCAGTGTCAGCCATCTTGTGAGTCCTTCTCCACTCCCTGTGATGTGAGCATGGTTCAGGGTGGTGTTGATGGGACAGTTGTGGGGGGCAATATGTGTGACTGCGACTCCCATGATGCTATTGGCTACACTGACTTGGCCAGCATACACAGAATTCCTTCCTTTGAGTGGTCTTCACTGTGTGTTGGTGTTGTTGTGGTGGCTACATGTGTGGATGTGTTTGTTAGTTCTATTTGTGCCACTGCCTAGCTGTAGTTGTAGTTGTGTTTGTACATGTGTTGGCACAGTTGGATGTGACTTTTTTGATGGCATGTGTTGTGTTTATCTGACTGACATACACATTTTGGGATGATTCTGTTCTGGTTGCTGTGTAATTGCTATGAGTGCATGGTTTGACTCTCCCCTTGACAGTGATGTGTGTGTTTTGTGGCAGTATATTGTGTACATTTGTTGTGTACTCACCAGGCTCTGGGATGTCCTCTAGTCCATATACGCTCACTGGCGGAAGGATGGCCCGCACCTTCTCCTCCCAGGGCCTGAGGTATATTGGCTTGGCAGGAGGGCCACTGCCGGTGTATTGGCTGTTGATGTAGTCTTTCTTCAGCAGGTCCCGTACCCTCCTGCGCACGTCATACCACCTGTTCTGGATGTCGCTCTTTGTGCGCCGACATGGTGATTGTGCGTTCACCCTGTTGATGATCCTCTCCCACATCTTGGTTTTCTGGGAGATGGGGGTCTGTTGGACCAGTGTGCCAAACAGCTGTGGCTCCACCCTGAGGATCTCGCTCTACCATGACTTCCAATTCACTATCTAGGAACTTGGGATTCTTCTTGGGGGCATGGTGATGGGTGGTGATGGTGAGTGATGTGTGTGTTGGTGTGCAGGTGAGGGTGTGTGAGTGTGTGTTTTGCTGGGTGTATGTGAGGTAGGTATTTGTTGGTGTGCTGATGGTGTGTGGCTTGTGTGAGGGATGAGCTGTGGGTGTGTGGTTGCTTCCTCTTGGGTGCTGGCAGTGGAATGGCATTTGCAAAGGCTCATGGTTGTGATTTGTGTCCTTTATATAGGTGGAGTTATGGGTGTGTCTTTGTTCTCTGTCCCCACCCCCCCAGTATTTATTGGCTTGGTAATTGCTTGTTTGGCCTTTTTTGGGTGATTTTTCCTTTGTGCTGTTTGTGTATGTTGGAAACGTTCTTGTGACCGAGTCGGACCCTGCATTTGTCTCGTACGGTGTTCTCCGTTTCGTTCGCGCTGTGTTTGTGCAGTTTTCTATGCTGCGTACGCGTCGGTCGCGGTGTTTTGTGTTGCTTTGGCTCGGTTTTGTATGCGTGTCGGTCGTACGGCTTGGCCTCCGTCCGACTCGCTCGTGGTTTTCGCGCCTTGCATCGTACTTTGCGGTTTGGAGTTCGCGTGTACGTTTCGGTCGGATTTGTTCCGGGTGCGTGTCGGTCGGTTGGATTCGCGTGTTTTTCCGGCCGGATTGCTGTTTTCCGTGCGGCTCGGTCGGTCGACTTGGTTTCGGTACGTGTCGGTCGGATTTTTCACGCCTTGCATCGTACTTGGCGTGTCGGGCGCCACGGGTACGTGTCGGTCGGTATTATTTCCGGATCCGAGTCGGTCGGTGCTTTTTCCGTCCCGAATCGGAATCGACCCCATAGTGTCCCGAGGCAGCCTGGACCCTTCTCAGTCCCATTTTAGACCCAAGCATAGTACCAAATCTGCAATGATAGCAGTGACAGATTACATCAGGCTTTCCCTGGACAACAATCAGGCTGCAATATTGGTGCTATTAGATCTATTGGCAGCCTTTGACACTGTGTCACATCAGAGATTACTCCATAGATTGGAGGAGATAGGAATCGCCGGGCGTGCTTTACAGTGGTTTTCCAGTTTTTTAAGTCAGCGCACGCAGAATATTAATCTGGGTTCCTTCCACTCTCGCACAATTGAGCTCACCAATTGAGCTCACCAAAGGAGAACCGAAGCGCTCCTGTCTCAGCCCCACCCTGTTCAATGTGTATGTGGCTCCCCTTGCTAAAACTGCTAAAGAACTTGGGTTTATCCCCATTTCATATGCAGATGACACTCAACTTCTTCTATCTTTCGACAACAGTGACATTTCTACTAAATCCCGCTTTATGGCAGGCATTAAAGCAGTTTCAGATTGGATGACAGAAAATTTCCTCCACCTAAATGCCGAAAAGACAGAGATTATGCTTTTTGGAAGTGCCCAAAATCTCTGGTCTGCAGAGTGGTGGCCTTCTAATCTAGGCACAGCTCCGGTTCCCAAGACGGTGGTTAAAAATGTAGGTATCCGATTGGATCAGTGTCTCACAATGAAAGATCAAATAAGAGCTACCATTGGCACCTGTTTTCATACAATGAGTCTTTAACGGAGAGTATTTCAGTACCTTCCACTTGAGGTGTAAAAAACATTGATTCAGGCACTAGTCAAAAGTCGCCTGGACTATTGTAATGCACTGTTAGCGGCCACAAATGAAGCTTTAATGAATAAACTTCAAGTGGTCCAGAATACTGCAGCCCGTTTGGTATAGAATATGCCACCCAGAACATCCTCACTGCCTCTTCTGCGACAGTTACACTGGCTCCCAATACATCAGAGAATTAAGTTTAAGATCTGCTACATTGTATATAAAGCCCTAAAGGACAAAGGACCTAGCTATTTAACAGAAAAACTCCTCCCTTATCAACCGTGCAGATCCTTACGCTCAGGAGACAAATCTCTCCTCATTACACCCCGTTTTAGGAAGTCTCGCACCGGGGGCAAGACCTTTTCCTATTTGGCTCCCCTATATTGGAACTCCTTCCTCCTTATCTCCGCAAGTGCACTGATCTCCTTTCTTTTAGAAAACTAAACTTTTCCACAACTTACATACTGGCCCAATACTACATAGCGCGGGGATACCCCTGAGGGGGTGATTCAGGCGCTTTACAAATCTTTGATTCATTCATTCAATGCAAAAACAAAGCATTCTACACCTGAGTGGTCTCACTACTTGGACAGAGTACTGAATGTCACAATCAATCTGTGTGATGTGAGATCTGAACTGTTCGAACCTCCATGACATCATCACAATAAGCCTTGCTGGATAAAGGCTATCTGAAAAGAAAACGAACTGAGCATTTACAAAAACACTGTGAAAAATGTAAGAGAAAGAGATACAAAAACAAGAGGCTGACACTGATCAATTCCTATTTTTTATTTTATAGGAGACAAACCTAAGCCCAAGTCAGAGGGAGAAGAGCAGGGATAACATCATTAGAAAAATACGGAGTTGGGTTCAGGATTGTCTAACAGAAGATTGCTTTATTGAAAACTAATCATTAATAGAAACTATTTGCTACGTCTGCATATTGAACTTTAACTGAGTACATTTCATCTACTTCCAGAGGAAACATGGTGCCTTAGAAATAAATGTAAATATATTATGTGTACAATCTTCGTAATAACAGCCATTATGATTACAATAGTGCTAGTAGGATTTCATTTAACACCTGAGAGAGATTTTAGAAATACAAAAACAACAAAAACACACAAATATCTGAATGATGAAGAAAAATTGAAAGCTTCATTTGTCGCCTACAATAGGGAGGATTACTCAACAAACATTTACACTAGATTAGAGCAGGAATGCACAGACACCATGGAAGCAAAGGACTGTTATGTCTCTGCTCATTTACCGTCATCAGCATCAGAAGAAGTTATACATTATCAAATGCCATTATCAAATGGAATTACATGTAGTATACTGCTTATACTTGCATATAGATGAGAACATTTTGAGTACTTTTATTCTAATTATGATCTAATACTTTCTAGAGTGCTTTTGATCAAAAGCATGAATTTACACTCACAAAGAAAAGAAATTGACACAGCTTGATATTACGTTATGCCACATTGACCTATAGATAGTGTTAAGGCTTATCAGAATAATGTAACCTGTTTGATGCGATCATTAGAAAAAGTTTTCATTTTGGCATTAGAAGAATGGAACACTTACACTTAGTTTTAATATTGATAAAGTTGCTATTAATATGAAAAACTATACATTTATGTATAAGAAGGAAATTGCATCTTTATTGACAAATTCGCCCATTGTGAACTCCACATCGACCCAGACTCGCAAATACGCAGTCAGGCAGACTCTGAGACCTAGGCCCGAGGTCACTGATTGGCAGGTCACAGATGGGGTGGCACGTAGCAGGCAGACAAATGCACAAACAGGAAATCCCAGATCAATCACGCAGATAGGTGCAGCGACACCATAATAGTCCAGGGAGATTGGCCCCAATTAAGCACACATGGTCGGGGGGTATGCGCACTCCCCAAAACACCATAACGTCAGATGCCACACGAGTTAGGAACATATAGCTAATCAGGACACAGCAAATGCAGTGATCCAACGCTCCCCATGTTGGGAATCTAGACATGTTACCCACTGGCCACATTGTGTCCATGCAAGGTTGAGGCCCACCAGTACTTTCCATTAGACAATTAATTTACGACTTCTAAGCAGCAACTACATTTCTTAGGTTACAGGGACCTCTGGACATACTTTATTGCATACCATGAACTGTAGAAAAAGAGGCTGTAGGCCGATTTGAAATTGAGACAGTCCTCAGACCCTACAACTGTAACTGTTCTCCCGGTTACTGTGGTTAATTAAACAAAATGTTCCTGTTTTGCCAAACTCCTCTAGCCTCTTGTTTTTTCAAGGTACTTCATGTTCCAGTAACAGTAGTAAGGGCAAACAAAGTGATTTCTTGAAAAATATTTGGAAGAAGGAGGAAGATGAATTTAGAAAGAAAATTATACATCGGAAGTTAAGATTAGACAGTCAACACTAAGGAAGAATTTCCAATTACAGAAAAAGGACACCCAAACTAACTAGATATGTAGGGATTAGTAGTTGTGAACACATGTTTGAATTCATGAGAGGAACATGGCAAATTTTAAAGGGAGAAGAATCTGCAATTCCAGGAGTTTATTTTGTTTTTGGAGAGATGGCTTATTTTCTGTTACCTGATGAGTGGGAGGGTATTTGTCATTTAGGTGTGCTATGTCCCAAAATGTACCATGTGAACAGTATAGATGCATTAACCATCACACCAGCACACAGACATACACATAGTGCAGAGAAAGGAACCCAAGTAGTGGGAGATATATTTGGAACAATCATTCCACCTGTAGGAGTCATACTAGCTGATGAAAAGCTTAGAAAACTGTCAACTGTTGTCGACAAGCTGGCAACTAGTACTTCTGGAGCTTTGCCAGTAGGAAACACTGAGCTAATTACCATACGTTCAAAGGTTTTGTAGGATCATTTAGAATTAGGCATTTTACTCATGAGGAAAAGGTGGAGTTTGCAAGATGTTTAAATTAACCCATTGTTGTTCATACATGCCTGATGAGAGTAAGAAAATAGAGGAATTTACAAAGAACATTTCAGACTTAAAACCTGAATTAGGAGGGTTGGAAACACCTAAGCTCTTTGAAAATTTTGGGAAAGGAATACACACAATTGGGAATTGGATTGCAACAGCAGGAGGGGATATTTTGAAGTACCAGTATTAATAATATGGCGTTGTTTGTTATGCCGGTTTGCTTTTTTCAAAGGCTGTAGATATTACTTACACAAGAAAAGGGAAAAATAAATTAATAAAAGATTTGAAAAATACTTAACATTAAAATCACATCATGAATGATGACTCTAGAAAATCATTGACATTTCAAAGTTTAAAAAAAAAGAGAAGGGATTCAACGGATGATGAAAGTGCCCTGTGAGCAGAACTCAGATATGAAACCATGATGGTGTGAGGGTTAAGTTAACCATCAGATGCGGAATAGAGAAAGCAAATTAATTAACATGAACATGTATTAATCTAGTAGTTGAATGTACAATAATAAAGATAAAACGTATTGCTGAAGTGACATACATTTCAAATGTGCTGATTTGCAGTAGGCAATCATAGTTATCCATATAGGCTATAGAAAAGCTATGAAGCAAGTATCCTTTAAACAGAGGCAAACTCAATATTACTGATATGGGCTCAACGTGACTTAGAAGCTTGACCTTAAATTGACATGCTTAGAAATGTTTGTCATAGCTGTAGAATGTTCGGGTTTAACAAATGTATTACTTTATAAGAAACATTTTTATTCTTGAATGTCATAAACTTCCTATGTCCTATGTTTCATATAATGTTTGAATAGAATAACTTGTGCATGTTAAATAATAATGCTTGATTTGTATTAAATAGAATGCATTACCTAACAGTGATTTTGCCTTTTAGTTAGTAATTCATTGTTCGCATAGTGAAATACATGGAGATGTAGAAGGTCGATCAGTATACAAATGTTTATAGGAACCAACTCTAATGTTTCCAGGATCTAACTACTCAAAACTGTCTGTAGCTAACCTTGTGATAAATAGTATGAGCCGCATGTATTTTCATGAGAATGTAGGAGCTAAACCTGCTTACCGAAGAATGCTGCAATCGCATTGGTCCGTGAAGGAAGAAGCCTGATACAATGTTTTCTACATATTTTCTTAACTTTTATATTAGTGTGTGCTCCCAACAAGTTTAGTGAGAGAGAAGGATTGCTTCCCAGACACTCCATCCTAGACCCAGACTCTTGACCGTTGTGGCTACTACTGCAGCTGTTTTCTTATTTGCCTTAATTTTGCCATTTTCATATTTGACAGATTGCTACTGCAACTGTATGCTGGCTTACTTGAATTTATTGAGACTTTGCTTAGTTTCATGAACTACACTTTATAGGAAGTTCAACTGCTTAGATTTTGGCGGTGAAGCTATATGCTCTTCTGATCGCACTGTTTTCCTCATTAATTAAGAACTCTTCATGAGCTCCACAGAGCTACAATTCTATCTGGATCATTAGAATAGGGAATCATTTCCTTTTTGGAACGTGCTCAATGCAATATATATTTGATGCTATGTTCTAACTATTCTTTTGATGAGATTTCTGTAAATGTATTTTTTCATGGACTAATCAAAATAAAAACAACAAAAAGAAAAGAACTTACTAATCTCTTAACGAGAATAAATGTTTTGAAAAATGATCCCAACTCTCATCATTGACTGAACTTAAAGTTGTTGATGCTATTGAAATTTGAGATGTTGAATTTGCTTCTTAACTCCTAATATATCATTCAAAGATCCATCATGAGAAGTAAGAAGGATTCAGCGCATAAAACTGGGCTAAACCCAGTAGATGACGGTAACTTTGGGATAGTACTTTAATGAGTTTCTAAACAATACATTTTTGAGTCCAGTCTGTGCTATCAGGTACATTCCCCCTTTGGACCATATCAGATTCTGACCATGGTTTCCCAATGAAGTCATCTCAGTAACGGGCCCAGTGCCTTTTCTACCCCCATTTTTTTTAAAATTAGCCATAATTTGGAGCAGTTTACAGTGCCAAGTGCATTTGAGAGATCCATAAACGCTATTGTAACACCCTTTTCTGTACGTGCACAACTTTCCAATTTAAAAGGACAAATATAAGCATTGTTCCACTGTGTCGATTCCAGTTCTAAATCCATATTGGGCACCAGACAAGATGTTATTGGTCTTTGTCCACTGCTCCAATCTCACAAGGGGAACCCGGCCCAAGATTTTAAAGTGGAGTCCAGCAATCAAACTGAATGATAAAATGTTGGATTGTTCCTGTCGCCATTTTAAAAATAGTTGCAATAGTTGCTTCTTACCAAGTGGGTATTAAAGGTCTCATGATTGGATTGGAGCTTGAATCACATTAGTGAGCAAAGAATTCTAAAAATCAGTATTTTTTCTGTAAAAATTCCACAAGAAAACTATCCGGTCACGGGGCCTTTCCAAACTGACACTTTGTAATGGCTTGAGCAAGTTTTATTTACTCCTATGCAGTGACTTAACAGCTTTGCAGCTTTCACTGTCTGCTATTAAATGACCCCCAGATCCTAAGTTTCTTTGAAGGAAAGTGTGAGATTTGAGGACTTGGGAGAAATGGGTGGACCATGTGACCACTGAAATTAAACATGCCACCTTCGTGGAATTACTTTCTTTAACAACTGGACAGTTCACTATTTCCCAAAATAATCTGCTGTCCTTGGCACTCCCTGCTACTTCTAGGTCAGCCCATGCTAATTTTCTTAGTTCCTGCTTTATGGCCTTTAACACAGCCTTAGAGGCCTTGTGAGCTGAGATAACTTTCTCATTATTTCCCAGGGTGTACTTTAAAGCTATATTAACTTGTTTAGGTGGAGAGGAACAGTCAGAGTTAAACCAACAATGGAGAGGGAGTTGTTTAGTCTTAGATTTTGCTATAAGGGATTAGGAAATAGATTGACATAAAGTTGCAAAACTATTTACTATAGTACTAGCCAGGTCATCAATTGGCAGACAACTATTTACCACATCCATGTTTTCAATAAGTAGATTCTTGGTCGATGAAATTGAGTCTATGAAATCCCACTTGACCCTCAAGCCCTTATTGATGGAGAAAACAATTGGAACCACCTCAGAAAATTCACTCCCTTTTTTCCGGTCTAAGTTTATAACCAGGGCGAGGGGGTTATGATCACTAACACAGTTTGAAAATATGTTGACATTTGCTATTAAGGGGCTAAGATCTTGTGACAACAGTATGAAATCAATAATATTACATTCACCCCAACATGTATAAGTTGGTACCTCACTGGAGGTGCAGGCCTCAGTGTCACTCGCAAAGATCAAATCATTAATAAAAATCAGCTTTTTAAGTGCAACCCCATAAGGAGTATGTTTAAAATTACTAGTCATAACCATCAATATCCTCCACCAAATTTTAGTATTTCTAATACTAAAATTTGATATGAATTTATCCAACGCATCAACTACAGCGGTGCACATATGATCAAAAATATTATAGTAAAAATGAATCATCATTATATAGAAAACCCCTGCGAAGGACAGCAGCACTAATTGGTACCATGCTGAAGAATAACTTCACCCTTATATAGGGGAGTTTAACAGAGATAGGAACAGCCAAACTTCCTTTTGCCCTACCAGAAAAAGAAGGAATTGTGGGATTACAATATGATTGATAAGCAGCCACATAAAAATGTGGTTTAGAATCCATGGGCACACTGACTTGTAATACTTCAAATGTACTAAGCCGCGGAGGGCCACACAAGGTGGTCTTATGTGGCTTGGTAAATCTCGTTATAGGTTTTGCCTTGCCCTGGGCCCCCTTGCGTGGAGCAAGGGCGACACAAAACCCTTGATAAATATGCCCCTTAATGTTTTTGGTGATGGGATGATTGGAGAGTCCGTGGGCACATGCCTGCAATTACACACAGAGATCACAGAATGTGTATTTGGGGCCTCAATATTGTCATGGGAACGCAGTCAATCAATGTCCTGGAGATTAGCCAAGGGAGAGAAGCGATTGCTAGTATGGATATTGGGGCCTGAGTAGGCTCACCATATATGTCCCTTTCCTTGTTATGAATAATAACCCTCTGATTGTGACTATAATGAAGCTTCTAGGAAAAACACCAATGGCTGGACCTTAATCCGGCCTGGAGACCCAGCTAGATACTTTAGACAAGCTAAACGTTTTTCTACTACCCATGTCCGCCTAAAGTTAATGACAACACAATCACCTATGGAACATTTTGGTTTGGGACCCACCCAGGACAGTCAGATCACACTAAACAAGTCATCTTCCCAATCTGAGTTCTCCTTAATGCAATGGACTACCTTATATTTTAAATCAAGACATTTTTCTGTCTTATTTATAAGTAATGGTAGAACTTGCTCAAGAATGATAACGTAAGGGATGCAGTCTGGTGGCAATTGGAGGTTTATCATAAATGATCTGAGGGGTCACCCACCAAGGTCTTCGGGTGTAGGGTGATGTTGCTGTACAAGTAATGGACCTTCAATGGAGTTGTTGTTGGGACTCCCTGAGGGAAAAAAGATTGCCCTTGCTATTATGGCCTGCTCCATTAGAATTTGAGGTAAAGTTGATTTCAGACAAGATTTTGGTTTCAGACTGGATATCTTTTGCCATGGAATATTTGAAGCAGTCTTTAAAGAACAAAGAGAAGCCGGAGGTTGGGCCAGTTCATGCTTCTTCTTATGGAAAACGGAGATTTTCTCATTCAAATTATCAAACTTTCCCGGAATTTCTGTGAAAAAATTCTTCAGCATTGCCTTCAGCTTTATGAAAAACAATGAGCAGTGCTCTCAAAAGAAGACATTCAATGTTTCCACAAGAGAGATTTGAGAGCTGCTATCCTGCCTTGGTTCAGCATGCCAGCTTGTCCCTTTTTACTAACTAAAGGATGATAAGAAGCATTTTCTGCTGAAGCACTCCTTTTGATGAGACCTTCCCACTCTTCCATTTACTATTAGGCAGTTTGAGTTTGTCTGTTGTGTCTGTTTGCAGATTACCTCAATATTATCTATTTGTGAGTTTTGGGCCATGCACGGGTTGCAAACATAACCTTTACTGGTATTTATGCCCCCTTATGAACAATTGCACATGGACTGCTGCCCTCCTCTGCTGGGTTAGTTGCAAGTTTGAAAGAAATGTCAATATTTGCTGCTATTCGAGCAGGGGCTTTTAGAGATAGGCATCAAACAATGTCTGCTCTCTCCTCCACTATACCAATTTCAGAGTTAAATGCCCCATACCGATACTGAGGCAACTAGTAATTGAGGGCACATTAGGAGCTGGAGAATCTTTCTTCCTTTCTAAGGATGAAACTTTTAGTTTGCCCGTCACTCAGACACAATATGGTCACATCAATGAGAGAAAGAAAATATTTCTCTACCTTTTGCGAGTCTGACTCTGTTTTGAGGCAGATCCAAATAAGGTGGCTCTGTCCTACCTCTTCTTGGCATTGATGGGTGAAGAAGACACTCCCTTGTCCTGAGCTCTGCCCAGGAACGTCCAGTGCGCATCCCATGTGGTGGGAGACTTTAGAGTGTTTTGTTGCGTGATGTAACACCAGGGGGTCGATTCCGATTCGGGCCGGAAATTTCTCCGACCGAGCCGGACCCGGAGAGATTTCCGACCGAATCGGACCCGTGCAGTCCGACCGAACGCAGTACGATGCGTCCGTATGTTATCGGACTCGAGTCGGGTCGGACTCCCATTGAAGTCAATGGGAGCCGGTCGCACAACGCGTGACGCGGGCTCCCATTGACTCAATGGGTGCGAAGTCGGACAAGTGCGCCCCTGCAGCGGGTACGCGGCGAGCGATCGCGCCGTACACCCACAGGTAGGGGGACCCATGGGTCCCCCTGTGTGCGACTCGCGCGGCTACGCGTACAGGGGGTCCGACACGGACCCCAAAGTACGGCTCCGACAGCTCTTTCGAGCCGGATTGCGCGGCTCGGTCGGACTGCTCGCGGCGCGCATCGTACTTACCCGGCCGGGAAACGTCTCCATTGCGCGGTGCGAGTCGAGTCCGAGCGAGTCGGTCGGAGCGGTTCGAGCCGGGAGCGAGTCGGTCGGAGCGGTCGGGACACCCGGACGAGTCGGTCGGCGAATTCGCATCGTACTCGTTCGGCCGGACCCGCGTACGGTTCGGTCGGGAAACAGGGCTCCGAATCGGATCCGGTAAAGCCGAATCCGATTCGGAGCCCTACCGGCCGAGATCGGAATCGGCCCCCAGGTGTGATGGCACTCACCCGTGCGGCACCAGAGGCTCATTGGACTCGCAGTCAATGGCAGCTCATCCGCTAAGGCGGAGGAGCGTCGCCCCACTGCTTTTTAGCAGTGTAAATAAAGTAAAAGTAAAATGATAATAACTCGATGTTATTATCATTTTATTTTTTCCTGCTGAGACAGATTTGCGGGTGGGGTGGGGCTGCTCTGCTGACAGACGAGCAGGGGGAGGAGTGGTGGTCACTCTGTTAGTGGTGCACATGAATGTTTGGCGGGCCATCTCGGGACGGCCAAACAGTCTTGCACACTTTGCATGTTCTCCACACAGGCTAAATTACAGCCTGGGTGGAGAACATGCCCAGGCTCCCAGTCCCTGTTAGAAATGGGGGTCTCTAGTTGGCAGAGTTAGGTACCTTTGTCCAGGTAGTGACCCTTCTTCCTAGTCAGGTTAAGGGGGGTACACTCCTAAAATAACCCCGGCTCACCCCCTTGGTAGCTTGGCACGAACAGACAGGCTTATCTCAGAGGCAGTGTGTAAAGCATTTGTGCAAACATACAGTGATATAGTGAAAAAACTACAAATGGACACCACACCAGTTTAGAAAAATAAGTAAACTTGATCTAAACCAAACAAGACCAAAACGACAAAAATCCACAATGCAGTAATCAAAATATGACCGTCAAAAAGGTAGAAACAGTTCTGTTTAAAGCAAATTGCAGATGCAATACTTTTCACACAAAGGACCTTGGATGCATCACGCGCACAAACAAAACCTGTCACAGGGAAGGTGATGAGTCAGTTCCTTATGCCCAGGGAAGGTGATGCGTCAATTCCTTACTTCAGGGGAGGTGATGCATCGGTGACTTAATGCCACGCAGGGGCGGTGAGGCGTTGGTTTCTTACTGAAGGGGAGGTGATGCATTGGTTTCTTACTGCGGCCCCCGCGTTCTTGCAGCCGAGGTCCCAAGAGGTGCGGATTCTTGCAGCTGCACAGCCGGGCCTGCGTCAGAATCGGTGCGTGATCTTGGGCTCCGTAGATCAGGGCTGGGATGCGGCCATTTTTTGAGCCGCGGGCAAGCACTGCGTCGTTTTCTTCGTCGATGCGTCGGAAACAGGTGCTTTTCCAGCTCCTGACAGCAGGAACAACCTCCAGAGGCCCAGAACAGCAGAAGGTACCTCTTGGCAGGTCAGAACTCCCAGCAAGGAAGTTCAGGGGAGCTGGGGGTGAAGTCTTTGTGTTCCTAAGACTTGAGGATAGGAGGCAAGCTCTACTTCAAGCCCTTGGAGATCTTCCTCAAGCAGGGGACACAGCACACAGCAAAGTCCTTGTCCTTTCCTTTGCAGAAACAGCCACTGCAGGCCAACTCCAGACAGCACACAGCAAAGGGGCAGTACTTCTCCTCAGTTTCTCTAGCTCTTCTCCTTGGCAAAGGTTCCTCTTGAATTCCAGAAGTAATCTAAAAGTCTGGGGTCTGGGCCCCACTCTTTATAGTACAAAATCCTTTGTTCTCTGGAGGCAGAGAGGGTCTTTGCCCAGCCAAAACCAGTTCTGTCCTCTCTGGTGCAGCTGCCCGGCAGACGGTGGAGATAGCATTGTCCAAGGCAGACCAGGACCATTCAGGTGTGAAAGAAATCTCCTGCCCCTACTCTGAATGCATCCCAGGTCTTTTCAGCCCAGCCCTGACTCACCCTGGAAAGGCAGAACACACCTCACCCTCCCAAGTGGCTGTCTGAACAGAATGCACATCCCCAGCCCCTGTCACTCCACAGCCAGACAGTCAATACACAAACCTAGCAGAGGCACATTGAATGGCTAAGCAAGAAAATGCCTACTTTCTAAAGGTTGTATTTTCAAACCCAGAATGTAAAAATCAACTTTACTAAAAGATGCATCTCTAGATTCTGAGTACAGGTATACTAAACTCAATTTTCCTATATTGTTCCCAGGGGCAGTTAGACTTATAAGATGTTATAAGTAAACTCCCCATTCTATCCTATGGGACAGATAGCCTTTCAATAGTAAAAAACGAAATTGGCAGTATTTCACTATCAGGACACGCCACACACATCAGGGCATATCCTTCCTCTCACATACACTGCACCCTGCCCACAGGGGTACCTTGAGCCTACCTTAGGGGTGACTCACATGTAAGAAAAGGGAAGGTTAGGGCCTGGCAAGTGGGTGCCCTTGCCAGGTCGACATGGCATTACCAAACTGCGCACAGACACTGCAGTGGCAGGTCTGAGTTACATTTACAGGCTGCTCATGTGGGTGGCATAATCAGTGCTGCAAGCCCACTAGCAGCATTTGGGTTACAGGCCCCGTGCACACACATTGCACTGTTCTAGGGACTTAATAGTAAGCTAAATTAGCCAATTATGGAAACAATAATCCATGACAACAATTTACAGAGGGCGCACTTGCACTTTGGCACTGAACAGCAGTGGCAAAGTGCCCAAAGCATCTAGACCTGCAAAAATAAAGTCCAACACACAGCAAAATCACAGGAGGCCAAGGCAAAAATACAGGGGAAACCCACGCCAAGGATGCCAGGTCTAACATGTGTCCCCTCCAGCTGAAATGTGGGGAGAACTACCCACCCTCCTGGGAGTTCTCTTCACTAAGGCAGAAAAATCTGGATAGACCATCAGCATTGGCGTGCTCTGTACCAGGGCAGTGTTCCACTGTTAAGTCCATCCCCTGTAGGTAAATGGACCACCTCATCAACTTTGGGTTCTCACCCCTCATCAGCATCAACCATCTGAGGGGCCTGTGGTTGGTCTGAACCCGAAAGTGAGTCCCAAACAAGTAGGGCCTCAGCTTCTTCAATGCCCAGACCACAGCAAAAGCCTTACACTCAATCACACTCCACCTCTGTTCCCATGGAAGTAACCTCCTACTATGAAGGCTACAGGTTGGTCTATGCCTCCTCATTTAGTTGTGAGAGCACAGCTCCCACACCATGATCTGAAGCATCTGTCTGCACCACAAATTCCTGTGAGAAGTTGGGTGCTTTGAGCACGTGCGCCGTGCACCTGGCAGATTTCAGGGCATCAAAAGCTTTCTGACAGGCGTCAGTCCAGTTCACCTTCCTGGGCTGCTTCCTGGAAGTCCGCTCAGTGAAGGGGGCAACAACGGTGCCAAATCCCTTGAAAACCCTCCTGTAATACCTGGTGAGTCCTAAGAAGGCTCTCACCTCTGTCTGGGTCTTGGGGGTACCCAAGCCAGAATGGTATCAATCTTAGCCTGTAGGGGAGCCACATGGCTGCTCCCTACTAAGGGTGGGCGTAGTTCGCGAAGTAATGCTTGGCGAAGCTACGCAAAGTGCAGTTCGCGCTACGCAAGCTTCGCGTAGCACTACGCGAACTGCGTAGCGCACTGTTCGCAATGATTGCACAGTGCCGGATGCTTGTCCGCACTGTGCAATCATTGAAAACGGCAACTTGCACAGTGCGAGCTGTCTTTTACTGCTGCTCGAGTAGATTTTTACTCGAGCGGCAGCTTTCTCAACGCGGACTGGTAGTTTCTCATCGCGAGCGATCGCGAGCATACGCGACCACTCGCAATGAGAAACCTGACCTCCCCGCGTTGAGAATCTCGCCGGGAGGTTTATTTTCCACGCTCGCGATCGGCAACTTGATGTTGCTGATCGCGAACGAGGAAAAGTCTCGCCGGGATGTCATTTTGCTTGCTCGCGGTCGCCAACTTGACGTTGAGGACCGCGAGCAAGCAAAATGACCACGGCACTACGCTACGCTACGCTACGCGTGTTCGCACTGTGCTACGTGCAAATCGCGTTGTGCGAAGTAGCGCAAGCTTCGCAAACTACGCGAGCGTAGCGTAGCACTTCGCCCAGGGTTACTCCCTACCTGGTGTCCCAAGTACACCAACGTTCCCTGCCCGATCTGGCACTTACTGGCCTTGATCGTGAGGCCTGCCCTCTGCAGAGCCTTCAACACTTCCCAGAGGTTACGCAGATGTTCTTCCCAAATGGCACTGAACACTGAACACTGCGATGTAATCCAGGTAGGTGTCACTGAAATCCTCCAGCCCAGCCAACGCCTGATTGATAACCTCTGAAAGGTGGCAGGGGCATACTTCAACTCAAAGGGCATCACCGGGAACTGGTAGTGCCCCTCTGGTGATGAAAATGCAGACCTCTCCTTTGCCCCGTCAGTTAAGGTAATCTGTCAGCACCCAGACGTTAAGTTGAACTTACTGAGGTACTTGGCAGCTCCCAACCGATCTATGAGCTCATCGGCTCTGGGGATGGGGTGCACGTCAGTCCTCATGGCTGAATTGTGCCCTCAGTAGTCCACACAGAACCAGAGTTCTGGGGTGGCACCGGGTGCAGCAACCTTTGGGACGAAGACCACTGGGCTGGACCAAGGGCTGTTGGAGGGCTCAATCACCCCTAGAGCCAACATCTTGGAGGCTTCCTCCTTGATGCTAGCCTTTACCCTGCCAGTCAACCAGTAAATTTTGCATTTTACTGGAGGAATGTCCCCAGTGCCCACATCATGGACACACCAGTGAGTGACACCAGGGGTCAGGGAGAACAGAGCAGCAAACTGTCCCAACAGTTGGCGGCAGTCACTCTGCTGTTCAGGTGTCAGGCGGGTGAGAGGTTTACACCGTCCACTGACCCATTATGCTCCTGAGCAGACAAGAGGTCAGGGATATGCTCAGTCTCCTCTTCCATTCCATCATCTGTCGCTAGGAGCATGCCCACTTCGGACCTCTCCAAGTGGGGCTTAAGATGGTTCACATGTAGGACCTGCAAAGGGTTCCTTGGAGACTGCAAGTCCACCAGATAGGTGACTTTACTCTTGCGCTCCACAGCCTCAAATGGCCCAGTCCACTTGTCCTGGAGTGCACAATGCTCCACTGGGGGGGGGGGCATTACCCATACATTCTGGCCAGGCTGCAACTCGATCAGAGTGGCATTCTGATCATACAACAGTTTCATCTCCTCCTGGCTGGCTTCCAGATTTACCTGAGCGAGTTGCCTGAAGCGCTTAGTCTGGTTCCTGAAGGCCAGAATGTAGCTATATACATCCTGGGGAGGTTTACTGGGAGCTTTCTCCCAGACTCAGAGGTCCTCTTACAGGATGCCCATACAGGAGCTCAAAGGGACTGAACCCTAAGGACTTCTGTGGTACCTCCCTGTAAGCAAACAACAGGCATGGCAAGAGGACGTCCCACTTACGTCTCATGGGTTCACCAAGACCCATCATCATCATCATGCCCTTCAGGGTCTGGTTGGATCTCTCAACCAGCCTGTTACCTTGGGGGTAGTAAGGAGTGGTGAACTTGTAAGTAACACCGCACTCCTGCTACAGGGACTTTATATACCTGGATATGAATTTGGTACCCCCATCAGGCACCACCTCTCTGGGGAATCCCACACGGGAGAAGATGCACCATCAATGTTTGACCCACCACAGGGGCCGTCACAGTCTGGAGAGGGATGGCCTCAGGGTGCCAGGTGGCATGGTCCACCAAGACCAGGATGAACCTGTTGCCCATGGCTGTCTTGGGATCCAGAGGCCCCACAATGTCAATGCCTACCCGTTCAAAGGGGGTGCTGACAACAGGGAAAGTTTGGAGAGGAGCTTTGCACTTCCTCCCACTCTTACCACTTGCCTGGCAAGTCTGGCAAGTCCTATAGTGAGTGTCAGAATCCTTGTGTATTCGGGCCGTGAAAGCGGGTGACAAGCCTTTCAAAGGTCTTGTCCTGCCAAAGGCACATCATGAGCCAGATCCAGTAGGAAGGCTCTGAAGCGCTGGGTACCACCAGCACATGGGCTGTCCCAGGCTCAGCAACCTTAGGCTCACTATACAAGAGACCATGCTCCCAGTAAATCAAATGTGACCCAGACTGATCACCTGCTGCCGCAAGCCAACAAGAGAATGGCATTCCTTCTGCTCCTTGCAGAATTCCTCCCTGGAGAGGCTCCCTTCCTGCTGCCAATGGGTCAGCTCAGGCAGGTCCCCCAGTTTGGCCACTTGCTCCCCTGTAGGCTCCAGGGCATCCCCCTCAAGGTTTGCCTCCTCCTGGACTGTGGGAACTTCAGGGGACTGTTTCCTGTGCCCCCTGTCTCTTCTCTTTCTGGCAGGCACCTGGGCCACTCTTTCAGGCTCCATGTCCTCTTGATTGCCCTTACCAGCTGCCATAAACTGAGTGGTCACACACACCCACTCAGGCAGATCCAACATCTCCAAATGAGACTTAATCTCCACCTTCTCCCAAGGGGAACTCTCCAGATCGTTGCCTAGCAGACAGTCAACAGGCATGGCTGGCCTCACAACTACTTTCAAGGTACCTGAGACCCCACCCCACTCAAAGGGAACCTGTGCCACTTTGCAGAGGCACTCTGAGTTGTCAACTGCAACTACTGGGTAAAGTATGTTGGGGACCACCTGCTCTTCAGACACTAGCCGACAACTGACAGCTGTCACACTGGCTCCAGTGTCTCTCAGAGCCTGCCCCCCTTTGGCCATTTATGGTCACCCACTGCCCGTATTTCTTAGTGTTAGCAGGCAGGTGGATTCTTGGGACCATCTCACTGTCTCCTAGTGAGACCAGGGTCAACTCTGCTGGCTCCCACCCCTCCTTAGAACCCAACTCCTCCCCCAAGGCTACACTAGTCAGTCCACGGGTGGTGCACCTGTGGGTGCAGTGTTGGCCTTTTTGGGACACCTAGGATCCCCTATGAAGTGGCCCACCGGACCACAAGCATAACATGCACAGGGGCCCTTCTGGGCAGGCTTACCTGTAGGAACCCATGCCTTCTTCTCAATGGGGGGCTGGAAACCTTACCCTTAGTTCCCTTAGTGATTACTTTTGGGCCCTTTTTGGAACTCCTTTTATTTACCCTTGTCCCCCCCACTCTTCTGCAGGGGACCCTGCCTACCCTTGGTGGAGTCACCCACAGGACCTTTGAGGACCCTGGTACTGACCCAGCGGTCTGGCTCCACAGCAAGCTTCCTGGGGTCAGTCAGCCTACTGTTTATCAAGTGCTGGTGTAGGTCTGGAAAACAACTACCAGACAAGTGCTCTCATGCAATCAAATCATAGAGCCCTTGAAAATCATTTACCTGGCTACACTTCACCCAATCATCCAGTGCTCTGCAAAAATAGGACACATACTCCACCTAAGTTCTTGACTCAAGCTTCTTACAGGCCCTCAACTTCTGCCTGTACCGTTCTGGGACCAAACCATACCTCCTGATCAAGGCTTCCTTCATAGGGGCATAAGACATCTGATCTTCACTGGGTAAGGCTAGCAAGGTTTCCCTCCCTTCAGTCATGAAGCAGCTCCACAACCCCGCTCCCCAGTCTGTTTCAGGGATTCTGTGGGACCTCATTGCTACCTCATATGCCTTAAACCAGTGACCAATATCTTCACTCTTCACTGAATCCTTGATCACTTCCTTGGGGATATATACCCTCCCTTCTCTAGGCACTGGCATCAAGCTGCCACCATTGGAACTGGACTCTGCACTCTTAGCCTATATGTCCAGCTCCTTTAAACCTCTTTCATGCTCTAAGAGCATCTTTTTTTCTTCTAGAGCCAATATCTGCCTTTCCAACTCAAATTCCTTATCCTCCTTCCCCAGCCTGAGCTTAACAAGCTCCCTCTCATGCACTTTATTTCTCTCTCTGTCCTCCAGCTCCTCTGGAGACAGATTTCTTGAAGACACACTGCTGCTATCTCTGGAAGGTACCCTCCCCCCTGGTAGACTCAACAGCCACTCCTGCTGCCCATCCAAATTCTCCGCTTCCACCAGAGGCTCCTCATCCTGCCCACTGGCATCTCTGGATTCCAACCAGGCCCTCAGCGCATTTTGGTATTCATTCTTTCTGGTGAGGTCTCTCACAGAGATTTTACATTTCTTGCATATGGCTTTTAGTTGAGGGCACAGTGTAGGTTTCCACCCTATCCTCTTCAAATTCAATGTCAATAGATGCAATAGATGCTGGCATGGGCCCCATTGTTACAATCACTATATTGTTTACAAAATAAATCTTCCATAAATACAGTGCTTATTCATTTATAACATATTACACAAAAACATTACAGTTTGAAAATTCCAAAATGTAAAAAGATTTTTAATAAAAAAAAAAAATTAAGAATCTTTTCCTTTTATTAAGAAGAAAAAAGGGTTTCACCCCCACATACATCACCCCATATTTTGTATATCTACATATTCTTTTACTCCACGTTACCCAATCAGGACTGGGAAGAAACCAACATTCCTTCCTTCATCCGTACTACATTCATGTGTTGGCACAGTTTTTCTCAACTCACCTAGATTATGGAGGTGAGGCGAATATTCAGGCTGTTCTCACTTTTTGGAAGAATCAGCAATGGTTCCTAATTTAGACTAGAAATAAAAATATATAATGAAATCTAATTACATGGGTGCCCACATCATGACGTTACGTGAAGCGCAGGTCCTGCTATATGAGAAGGAGGTCTTACCACGGATCGGCTTTCCCGCAATTGGAGAAATGCGGATGGTGCCGGTCTGACTGGATGAGCGAATTACGGTAAGAGGTTTTTACCTATAGTATGTGAGGATTGTTGAGCCTAGGGTGTAAAGAATTCTATTCCTAAGAATTTTATTCCTAACCTCAGAGAAGATTTTTGCCTACCAGGCGGGTTACGCTAGTTCATAAATCAGAGTATGCATAACTCTTTACTTTTTCCATCGAAGAAGTACCCCGTCAGCGGTCTAGTGTTGTAGTCCCATATTATGGGATAGGAGACAGTTGAGCCGAGGATGGGGGTCATTATTTTAGCAATGTGTTGTAGGCGACTTATGCCTTTGCAATTGGACTATGCACAATATAACTTCAAAGGCCCAAAGCATATAGAACATACAATAGGATTCAGGACTTTGATTAGTATGGTTGCGAAAAACCAGAGACTTAACTACATACTTTAGCACTAACATTAAAACTTTTTCGGTTTAGGTCAATCTAGTGACTAAAAGATGTAGTAACAAGCCTCAACCACTTTTAATTGAATAGAACGTGACCATCATATAGAGAAACAACTTCAAAGAAATCACCACCCTATTCTTATATAAATGAGGTGGGTCTAATGAATTGTAATCTCTCTTATATTTTGAGTATGAACACGATCTCCCCATGCGAGAATTATTGAATTAGGTCCTTTTTACCTTTTAAAAAAAAAGTTTTTGAAAAATAATACAAGAATTTCTGATTTTTATAGGACTGGAAAATGAAGACTCCGACTTATCAGTGGGGTACACTGATTCTGAAATCACCGTCCACACCTGTTTAGGTGGGATAACAAGTGATTTGCCTCTTGTGGCATCACAAGAGAGGTAGGTTGATCATATTATTGAAAGCTGACGGCAGATGTAATTAGCATTCATTATATCTTTTTATTTCTAGTCTAAATTAGGAACCATTGCTGATTCTTCCAAAAAGTGAGAACAGCCTGAATATTTGCCTCACCTCCATAATCGAGGTGAGTAGAGAAAGATTTTGGCAACACATGAATGTAGTATGGATGAAGGAATGAAAGTTGGTTTCTTCCCAGTCCTGATTGGGTAACGTGGGGTAAAAGAATATGTAGATATAAAAATATGGGGTGATGTATGTGGGGTAAATCCTTTTTTCTTCTTAATAAATGGAATTAAAAAAAAAAATATTAAATAAAAATCTTTTTACATTTTGGAATCTTAAAACTGTAATGTTTTTGTGTAATTATGTTATAAATGAATAAGCACTGTATTTATAGGAAATTTATTTTGTAAACGATGTAGTGATTGTAACAATGGGGCCCTTAGTTGATATTTGCTCCATGTTCCTACACAGATGAATTTCCTAGGCCATTCGTTAAGAGGGATATATTGTTTGTTGTCCTGAGGAAGGTGGCTTCATCCCGCTTTTACCACCGAAATGTGTCGACGCTTGTTTTTGTAAGGTTTAATTTGAGAAATGAGATGTTGTAGGCAAACAATGAAATAATGTCAATATTTCGATTTCTTCAAATTACCCGTCATGAATGACGAATATATGTCATATATATTGTGTCTCTCTTTGTTGTTTTTAATCTGGTGAAATAATTAACTGAATTGTTTTTAATTGTTTTACCGTAACTTTGTATACATTGTATGTGCAATTTTTATTTATATTGTGATTAAACTTTGGATTACATATATGTACTTTGGTTTTCCCTTTCAAGACTGAAAACACTACAAATGGACACCACACCAGTTTAGAAAAATAAGTAGTATTTATCTAAACCAAACAAGACCAAAACGACAAAAATCCACAATACAGTAATCAAATATGACTTTCAAAAAGGTAGAAACAGTTATGTTCAAAGCAAATTGCAGATGCAACACTTTTCACACAAATTACCTTGGATGGATCACGCGCACAAACAAAAACTGTTGCTTGGAAGGTGATGCGTTGGTTCCTTATGCCCAGGGAAGGGGTGATGCGTCAGTTCCTTACTGTGCGGGGAGGTGATGCATCGGTTTCTTACTGCAGCCCCGGCGTTCCTGCATGCGTGGCACCCAGATGCGATGCGTGAGGATTGGGGATACGTCGGTTCTTGCAGCCGCAGGCCCACGATGCCTTGATTCTTGCAGCCGAACAGCCGGGCCTGCATCGGAATCGGTGCGGTGATCTCGGACTCCGTAGATCGGTGCACTCGATGCGGCGTGCGGTGATCTCTCGACCCGCGGGCATGCGCTGCGTTAGTTTCTTCGGTGATGTGTCGGAAACAGGTGTGGATGCGTCGCACTACTCTTAGTTGCGTTGCTTTTCCAGCTCCCAACAGCAGGAACAACCTCCAGAGGCCCAGAACAGGAGCAGGCACCTCTTGGCACGTCAGAACTCCCAGCAAGGAAGTTCAGGGGAGCTGGGGGGGAAGTCTTTGTGTTCCTGAGACTTCCGTGCATTTGCTGACTCCACTGCTGGGGAGCGGGACAGGACTTCAGGCCCCAGGCTCCTTTGTGGCAGCGCCACCACCAACGCCCGCACCACGCACCTGGAGGCGCTTCTAAAGCTCCTGAGGGCTCCCGCAGCGTGGGACACCTGTGCATTTGCTGACTCCACTGCTGGGGAGCGGGACAGGACTTCAGGACCCAGGCTCCTTTGCGGCAGCACCACCACCGACACCCACACCATGCGCCTGGAGGTGCTTCTAAAGCTCCTAAGGGCTCCCGCAGCGCCGGATGCGCACGGGCATGCCGGGGCCGCGCCCGGGCGAAGTCCGGGCCAAGGGCAGGCCCGTCTGCGCCCGTCAGAGTCCGGAGGAGGCCGGGCTGGGCCAGGTCTCTTGGCTCATCTTTTTAGGATCCATCCGGTTAGGCCTCTGTTTCCCCAGAACACGGTTCGGTGGACTGAAGCCCCTAAGGGTAGGAACAAGGTACTCGCAAGACTCCTTTTTATGGTGATTGGTGACTGTGTCCCCATTAGTGTTATTTTTGTGTTTAGTGTTATTTTTAGTCCCTAGGATCTATGCACAAGAAGTGCCTCCTATTCTCCCTATTTTGAAGCTGAAGTGTTTAAATCTGGTATTGCGGGTTTATTTTAAGTCAAAGCGACGCTTGACTAGTTAGTAATGGGCAAAAGGAAAGTAGCTGTTGGGGGCCCTCCAGGGACTAATGTTGTAGGGCCAGCTGGGACGATATACTCTTTTCTAACCAGAGCGGCTAACGTCATAACGAAGGAGATAGCCCTGACTGAGAGAAGGCTCTCCATGGAGACTGAGAAATTAGCACTGGGTACTGTTGGGCACGGTCTAACACAGGAGGAAATCAGGGTCCCATTAGGAGAAATGTGCCCCACTATACCCCCAGCCATATCAACGGAAGGCCTAATGGGTAATCTGGGTTCACTTACTTGTATCACCGCAGCCACCTTAACAGCAGGTGATGATCTGGACTGCCCCTCAATCAAGAGAAAGCGAACTGGTGGAAGCAGAGCCCTGAGAAAGTCTCCGGGGACAAAAACAATCCCGCCACCAGCAGAACTTAACCTGGACCTGCCGCTGGATAGCCTCTTTGTAAGGCTAGAGACTATGACCAAAGCCTTGTTAGCACCTGTCATTTCTAAGCTGGAAGGAATTGAGTTAAAATTTGATTCTCTTGCCTCCATACACAATAATTGTCTTTCAGGGCATGATATAGCAGCTGGAGGGAGGGGGGGCTCTTGTCAGGTATCTAGCGGCTCGGCCCATGTCCCCCAGGCGAGCAGCACCCAAGTTCACTGGGCAATTAGTACTCAGACCCCAGTGGGTGTTTTTCATCCTAGCAATATCGATACTAACCACATTCCAGGGGGGGCGGTCACTGTATCTCAGGTGGCCTATCGGGAAGTGCAGGTATCCCAGGCGGCCCATAGGGATGGGCAGGAAACTGCCAATGAGGACCCACTATCTACACATTCCCCATCCCACCATAAAACGGTCATGATTGAAAACAAATGTACACTTGATCTCCCTCCCCAATCAGCGCCTTTAGTAGCTGTGCTATTGGGGGTTCCTCCACTCACATCGGGAACCAAGGAAACTTCCTTGGACCTTATCCATAAGACCACTCACTGGTGCAACAATAATGTGATCAATGGCTCTAATATATCTCCTGACATCATCATGGCCAGAAGAGTGGGTTGGATTGGCCACGGGAATAGGAACAAGCATTTGCAATGCAATAGGTCTCGCATTTACGAGAGTTTAAGCTATTGGCATTGTAAATGACAATGCCTTATATTTATGTTTCAAAAACGAAAACAAAAATAAAAGGCATTGTCATTTGCAATGTCAATAGCTCAAACTCGCAGAGCGAGACCTATTGCATTGCAAATGCTTGTTGATGATGTAACCCAATGCATTTCGGTGTAACACCCTTCGTCAGGGGTAACAATGAATCAAAAAAAGATTTGGAATAAACATTGTGAAGGTCAGGTAAAAAGCAGTATACAGTGAGAACAACAGTAAATGCACCAAAAAGAAAGAAAGTAAGAAAGGAAAAAAAAGAGATCCAAGGAATCACACTCGGTGACTGCAATACCGAATTGAAAACTAGAGTGCCCATGTGAAACGTCCCCACTGAACCTCAGTTTGAGATGCCAACGGGTCGGGCCACTCACACCTTACATAAATACGTTGTGATACTGAACTGAATGTAAATCATAAGCATAAAGGCCAGCGTGCCGAAATCAAGCAGCTGACTGATGTACAAACAGATGCCTGGTTCTCAGTGAAACTACATTACCCAGCACGCATCTCAATAGAGCTGAGGATGTGGCAGTAATTGTATTATCAACAAAGATACTGGATATAAAAAATCCTTCCAAAATGAACGAAGCGCAATGGTTATTCTTAATCCTCTGAACCTGAAACAAGTGAATAATGGTTTTCAAAACTACATAATATGTATAGTGCCATGAGCATGCAGCCCGCCAAGTGGGCATGAAAATCAGTACCTGTAAAATCAACGACTTGCTTGTAACTGGGCGCACCCAGAGATCCACGTGTATGTGAAAGCTGCTCAAAGCAATTAAGTCCAGTTCGCGGATCGGTAAGCAATAATCCAGTCCTGCTAACAACCAAATAAAAACACAAAGTGAGTCCTAAGTCGTGCCCGATATGCACAAAACTACCTAAAGAAGAAGTGCTGAGTATCCGTGGAACGTATGACCTGAAAAAGGCACTGCAGGTGCAACCTCGTTCATCAGCGCGCCGCCATAGAGCGAAAGAACGCTGTGCGAACGCCATAAAGATTTAAACAAGCGCACGCCTCGCGCGTCAGCAGAGGGATGGGCGAAAGGAGGGGGCCAGCGCGATTCCCTTGCGGGAGCGAGCGGCAAGGCGCGATAATTAACATATGGCGCCAGCTGCTCGCTCCCGCAAGTGAATCGCCAGACGTGCACGCGTTGCCATTGGAAGCAATGCAACGCGTGCACGTTTTTGCAGGGAAAGCTGTGCCGATTTCTAAAGGTCTCTCCTATGCAGCGCATGCGCGCTGCGTGCGCTGCGTAGGCGAGACCTAAAAACATTGAGGGGGACTGTATAATTATTAACTTTAGGCACTCCGCGCAAGCTAAAGCGCTTGTAGGTTGCCAATACAAGAATGGCACCAAAACTAAAATTAGAACAGTCTCCCTACAGTCTATTTATCCTTTTAAACATCCCCTAGCAAATCGCGACTGGCAGTTGCTGTTTAAGCTGGTTAAGCCCCCTCAAGACAGAAACGTGAACACTCTACTACCTTTAACAAATCGATACCTACCGCTAGCTAACCCCCAGGGCCTTGATGCAAATGACTGACTAGTGATGGTAGCAGGAACAACACAGGCTAAGAAGTCGCCATCTAAGGCTCTTACCGAGCCAATTGTACCTGCTCTCATATTCCAAATCCCGCTGGTTAATCCTCCAAATTCCATTGCAACTCCAACTATCCCTGACAATGTTCCAATGAAGGTATTGTCCTGGAATATAGCTGGCCTTAGGTCAAAGAAGGGCGATACTTCTTGGGTACACTTTCTTGCCACACACCATATCATTGCTTTACAAGAAACGTGGGAGCCCAATGATTGTTTCTATCTGGATGGCTTTACTTCGTTCTGCAAACATGCAATCCCGTCGAACATGGGTAGAGCTAGGGGGGGTCTTCTTTTAATGTTTAGTCTTAAATTTTCTTACCGAGCCAAATTGATTGACTCTCGTTCACCTCATGTGTTAGCAGTGGAACTGTCAGGAAAGAATCGCCCCACTTTGCTAGTGGTAAATTTTTACAATTCCTTCTCCAGAACTCGTGAGACCGAACATCTTCTGGCCTTAGAGGATTTTCTGGAAAGTTATGGGGAAGGAAGACAAGCCTATTATGACACGCTAATCTTAGGGGATTTTAACACCCGCAAATGCTGCCTTAATTGCTTCTCAATGTTGGAGGAGGAAGATGGCTTGCAGGTGTCAATCCACTTTGAACACACACCATCAGGCATCTTTTTAGAAGGCTTCCTCTCAGCCCATAATCTGCACTGTTTACAGAAATCAGATATGTCTGCCCTGGTTCCTACCTATGCAGGCAATGGTAGCTCAAGCACAATTGACCACATTTTGCTATCTGCTCTACTAATACCGGCTGTAAAGAATCTAAGCGTTACTTGGAACTGCCTTAGTGACCACAATCCTCTAATATTGGTTCTCCTCCTCTCGGCTGCCATTAAAGGGGGGGTTGTCAGTCAAATCTCTAATATAAACATCAGCACCAAAGACCAAGCATGGCGATTGAAGTGGAAAAGGATTACCCCAGAGAGTTTTTTAGAGAACTTGTATACCACCTGCGCTTCGGAGTTTCAAGTATGTATGGACCCGGCACCACATGATAGAGCTATTCTAGATGCTTTTGATACAATCACTAAGCAGGTTGCCTCTAATTTATCTATTAAAACCAGAGCGAGATGCCCAAAACTTAAAAGGTGGTTTGACGACACTTGTTCGGTTGCCCACAAGGAGCTAATGCAGGCCTTTAAGCAAAAACTGAGGGACTCAAAACTAACTAGGCATTGTAGGAAGGCGTATAAAACTGCAGTTCAGGAGAGGAAAAAACAGATAATGGAGCAGGCCTGGGAGCAGCTCAGTCAAGCTAGTGTCCTGGCTGACAGCTCTAGATTTTGGTCTGTGGTCAACAGTCCTCTCTTCTCTGACATGTAAAATTCTAGCAGAGATTGCACAATACCTGCTGAGAAATGGGTCCAGCACTTTGGTAATATTTACAGTGATACCAACTTAGCAGAAGATATGGGACAAACAGTTCCCGGACTAGCAAGTTCTTCTCTCCATTTTAGAACAGATGAGGTTCACAAAGCTATCACTTCAACATCCAGTGGAAAGGCCCCTTTCCCTGATGGGGTACCAGTGGACCTTTACAAGGCCGACCCCAAAGTCTGGGCCAAGATTTTAACACATGTTTTTAACTCTGCATGCTCCTGTGGTTTCTCCTTGTCATGGGCAAAGGCGGTCATTATCCCCATTTTTAAAAAGGGCGCCCGGGATGACTCGGCATGTTACAGACCAATTTCGCTCTTAGACTCCGCGGCAGAAATCATTGGGATTGTAGTACTAGATCGCCTAACAGCCTGGCTTGATCATGCTAATATCATTTCCGATCTCAAATATGGATTCAGGCAGGGGAAAGGGACACTGGATCAATGCCTCAATCTCCATTTGGTGATCGGGAAGTACACTGTTGCCAAGGGGGGGTTTACACCTGGCCTTCATGGATCTAACCTCAGCTTTTGACCTTGTTAATAGGTCTAAGCTGTGGTTGATCCTGCGTGACATGGGGCTAGATGCAGAACGGATCTCTTTCCTGCACACTGCTCACGTAAACACCACAGCTGCGGTACGGTTTAACGAAGACAGCAGCCTGACAGACTCCTGGGCAGTAGGAAGGGGGGGTCCGGCAGGGGTGCATTCTGGCTCCCCTGCTGTTTACGCTATATATTAATAAACTGGGGGATTCTTTAATATCCTGTTGCAAAGACATACCCAGGGCCGGCACCAAAATGATCCCCGTATTTCTGTACGCTGATGATGCGGTTTTATTGTCCAGAACCGCAAGGGGTTTGCAACAACTTTTAAATTGTTTTATAGATTTTATGGATTCACTAGATTTAATTACAAATCTTAAGAAGTCACATGCTATGACCATAGGTTCCCGAAAGGCAGCCAAGGCCAAATTTTATTGTAATGGGGCCGAGCTAACCAAAGTGTCCACGTTCCCATACCTAGGGGTACTTTTTGATGACCAGGGCGCTTGGTGCGCGCAACGAACACTCAAAAAGAACGTTTTAGCCAGAGCTGCAGGGGCTACTCTGGACTTTGCAAAGAGACTAGGGTCAAAACCCCTTCCCGCACTATTGAAGGTTTATAATGCAAAATGTATCCCTATGGCCACGTACGGATGCAACATCTGGGGCTACAAGGATGCGAAGGGAATCCAAGGGGCTGAGAATAATGTTATGCGTAAATTCCTTGCAGTCCCTGTTGCAACCCCCGTTTTTAATCTACATGAAGAATTGGGGGTGGGTTACATCTCGGATCAGATTGCGGTCGCCCCGTTTTTACGTTGGTTGAGAATCTGGGCTCAACCGACCCCAAATTTAAACCAACTCATAATTTCGGATTGCATTGCACTGGAGGGGGCCTTACACATTCCTTGGCTGAAATACATAAAGGAACAGACAAGATGTCTCGGTTGTCCCGAGTTGTGTCTGACCCCCAGGCCCCTGGGCAAGTCTGCCATCAGAGACCTTAAACAGCAGTTCATGGACAGGCGGCAAGGCCTTAGGGAGGAGATCGAACTAGCCAAACCTTCAGTGAGAAGGTTTGTCACACTGAGCTTGGGTCTGCAGATGCAACCACATTTATCCTATGTCAACAAAGCATATCACGTTTTGTTTTGACGAGATTCCGTCTGAACTTGGTTCCCTGGTTACTGGCATTCCCTAAAGTTTACTCGAAACCAGAATTACTAAAACCTTGCCCCTGGGCCCTGGGACAATTTCTCGGAGCAGGATACCCTCCACCTAATGTTCTTCTGCGCCTATTACGATCTCTTGCGCAGGAAGCACATTTTTCCCCTGCTCAGAGACTGTCAATTTGTCCAAGTGAGGACGGCCTTGCTTTACCTTCAAATGCTAGCGTCACCCATGGTTTGTTTTGGGGTGGCAAGTTTTTTAATTGGGGCCATCAGACACAGGACTAAGCTGCCGCTGCAGTAGCCATCCTGTGTTATCAGTCAGTGTAAATATGTTCTCCTAAACTATGCAATGTACTTTTAATGAGATAATATTTATGGTTTTGGCTAACCATTTTAGCACTGCTGCACTTTACATGGTATACCCTTTGTAGGTTTCTAATGTGACCATTGTAACAGTAACGCTGGACGCCTTTTATTATATAATGTATTTTGATGAAATGTGTATTTTTATAAAATTGTTTGCTTTTATGGCCCTTGGCTGCCGAATAAAGTACTTTTGACTTGACTTGACTTGACTTCAGAACAGGAGGCAAGCTCTACTTCAAGCCCTTGGAGATCTTCCTCAAGCAGGGGACACAGCACACAGCAAAGTCCTTGTCCTTTCCTTGGCAGAAACAGCCGCTGCAGGCAAACCCCAGACAGCACACAGCAAAGGGGCACTTCTCCTCAGTTTCTCCAGCTCTTCTCCTTGGCAAAGGTTCCTCTTGAATCCCAGAAGTAATCTAAAAGTCTGGGCCCCACTCTTTATAGTACAAAATCCTTTGTTCTCTGGAGGCAGAGAGGGTCTTTGCCCAGCAAGAACCAGTTCTGTCCTCTCTGGTGCAGCTGCCTGGCAATGTCCAAGGCAGACCAGCCCCATTCAGGTGGGAAAGAAATCTCCTCCCCCTACTATGAATGCCACCCAGGTCTATTCAGTCCAGCCCTGACTCACCCTGGAAAGGCCGGACACACCTCACCCCCCCAAGTGGCTGTCTGAACAGAATGCACATCCCCAGCCCCTGTCACTCCACAGCCAGACAGTCAATACACAAACCTAGCAGAGGCACACTGGATGGCTAAGCAAGAAAATACCTACTTTCAAAAAGTGGTATTTTCAAACCCAGAATGTAAAAATCATCTTTACTAAAAGATGCATCTCTAGATTCCAAGTTCAGACATACTAATCTCTATTTTCCTATCTTGTTACCTGGGGCAGTTAGACTTATAAGATGTTATAAGTAAAGTCCCAATTCTATCCTATGGGACAGATAGCCTTTCAATAGTGAAAAACAAAATTGGCAGTATTTCACTATTAGGACATGCCACACACATCAGGGCATGTCCTACCTCTCACATACACTGCACCCTGCCCACAGGGGTACCTTGGGCCTACTTCAGGGGTGACACACATGTAAGAAAAGGGAAGGTTAGGGCCTGGCAAGTGGGTGCACTTGCCAGGTCGACATGGCATTACCAAACTGCACACAGACACTGCAGTGGCAGGTCTGAGTTACATTTACAGGCTGCTCATGTGGGTGGCACAATCAGTGCTGCAAGCCCACTAGCAGCATTTGGTTTACAGGCCCCGGGCACACACAGTGCACTGTAGTAGGGACTTAATAGTAAACCAAATAAGCCAATTATGGAAACACTAATTTATGACAACAATTTACAGAGGGAGCACTTGCACTTTGGCACTTACCAGCAAAAATAAAGTCCAACACACAGCAAAAACACAGGAGGCAAAGGCAAAAATACAGGGGAAACCCACAGCAAGGATGCCAGGTCTAACAGTCCCCATCTGAGCGCCAAACCATGATGCTCAGACCAATCACAATGCTGCATTGCAATGTTGTGATTGGCTTAGGAAAGCCTGGTTGCTTCCTGTTCCGGCCGGAGCGGGGCGACGGAGGAGAGCCGCGGCAAGGAGGTAAGTCTAATTTTCATTTTCTTTACCTCCCCCTGCCTCCCGTGCCCCGCCACTCTTGATCCGTGCCAGCAGCCACTGCTTGTAGTCTCGGTTTGGCAGGCAGTTGAGCGGGTAGCAAGTGGCAGGCAATCAAGCAGCGTGTACAGAGTTCAACAATCATCATCCATTATCTGTCGGCAAATAAAAGGGTCAATGCTCCATGGCAAGTTAATAAATTGCTAGTTAGCAGCACAGCAAAGAAACAGCAAGACAGGAGGAGCACTGGCAAGAAAATATTCTCACTCTTAGTAACTGATGAACAACTCTTCGTAGCCACTTGGTAATTGCTTAGTAACCACTTCCGCTGTTTCACTCCTCACGCCTCAGGAACATCAAACTATAAACCAGCAGGTCAGCAGGGAAGGTATGCAAATTCATGGGCTGATGATGCTTGTTTGATGAATACTTGTTTCTGTGTTTTTGACAGATGGCCGATGGCAAATGGAGACTTCAATGAAGTCCAGTTTCTCACTAGCCCCTCTCTGTACTTCACCGGGGCATGCTGTACTTGCGTGACTTATGTGGCCTGAGCTTCCTGAGCTCTGAATGCCTGACCTGGGCTCCTGCCAGGACTCCAGTCCCCCTGAGATCAGGGCACCACTTTCCAGAAGGCACCCCACTGCTGCTGGAGCCCATCTCAGTTAGTGGACCCTCCGGCATCTTCTGGAGTCTCTCGTGTCTCCTTCCTCTCAGGCTATGCCCGCCTCTGCTTGTGGGCATCCTCCCAATCAACCAACGGACACACTAACTCCAAGGTCCTTCCAGGCGCTCTTCTTTTCAAAGAAAAAAACTGCTTTTAATAATACAGTGGTACTAAATATTACACAAAGCAATGTTTTATACATGTTGGTGTCTTCGAGTGCGATTCGTCTTTATGGTGCTACACTCTCCCTGATCCCTCTCCACTAATCCTCTCTCAAGTGGACCCCTATCCGCAGGGTAACCCGTTTGGTAAATCAAAATATAGGGGCCGATTACGATCTCGTCCGGAAAGCATTCCTACAGAATCGGTCCCGGAATGCTTTCTGGACGACTCGGATCGGGTGAGTCAGACCGAGCGATTTGGATGTATCCGGATGCTTCCGGATACGATTCAGTCAGACTCCCATTGACTTCAATGGGAGCCTGTGTTCCGAAGGAGAACACATGCTCCCACTGAAGAAAGGGGTGGCTGGGAAAACCTTGCACCCTGTGGCAGGCACCCCATGGTGCCTGCCACACTGTGCATGGGTGGAAAGGGGGGTCCCTTGGGTACCCCCACGGACCCGATTCGGTGGGCCCCGGGTGAAGAGGGGCCTGCTACTGGTCCCCAAAGACAGATTCCGGCAGCTGATTAGTTCCGGAGAAACCGAATCAGAACGGCTGTCCGAATCTGTCACTGTAATCGCTCGCTTGGAAACCGAGTCCATAGACCTGTACGATTCGGCTCCGAAAGATGCAAGGTGTCCGAATGCCTTTTGGAACTGATTTGGACAGCCCTACCGGTTAACAGGCATCGTAATTGATCATTGGGAACTGTGTACGATTCGGTCAGAAACAAGGGTTCTGAATCGGATTCCGCAAACCCAAATTCGATTCGGAGCCCTTCGAAACAGGATCATAATCGACCCCATAGTGTGAATCAAACACAGATGAAGTCTTTTCTGGTTCACAGCCAAATAAAATCCCAGGTGTAGATTTACTAAAAAGTAGAGCAATGCATGCAGCAACCAAAGCAGGGGAGAGCAGCTCAGAGACATATCTACTAAGATGTGGTGCTCCTGAGCAGGCATCCATGTGCCTATAGTTGGGGCGCCCTTAGTCGCGCCACAGTCCGGGGCCCCGCCTGACACAGGAAGTGCAAGTATGAGGGAGTGGGCAGTGACGTCATCTGGCAGTGCATCAAGAGCCTGGGGGGCTATTTAAGGCAGTGCACCAGGGGCTTTGGCCTCTTTGTCTCTTCGGATCCTGTCTGGAAACAAAGCCAACATCAACGTGTCGTCAACTGCCTACACCTCGTGAAGGACTCGAGAACATCGCTTGAACCAGAGTCAGGTGGGGTGTTGCGCAGTCATCTAGCTTTCAGGAGGAGGAAGAAAAGGGGCCACATTGCGTTGCACAAGGTTGTTGCATGATGTGGCAGCCAGCCAGAAACTCGTTCCAGGGGTTGGTGAATCCCCTTGAGTGGGGGGCGTGGCCTTCATGCATGTGGTACATGGCATGGTGTGGGTGGCGCAAATACCTTGGTTAAAGTAAGCCCAGGAGTTGGGGAGCCTCCTGGGCGGTCCGTTGCATGTTCTGACCTGCATGTAGCATTGCACAATGGAGTCCCCTGGGAGGAGGTGAGGCTCCTGGGGGAGTTTAGCATGAAGCGTGCACTGCTACGCTGAGGCGCTTAGGGGGCAAGTGGGTGGTGGGGTGCGTGAGGATGAGGAAGTGAGCCCGGGGGTGGGTAAGTCCCCTGGGTGTCTGTGAGCAGGACATTGCTGTAGCCATGGGTGGGATCAGTCCCACCAGATCCCTGAGCGCTAGGATTCAGATCTCAGCATCGGGGGCAAGGCATCGGGAAAAAATCAGCGCAGGGTGTCCGACCTACCGCCCCCATACTGGGGGGACACGCGGTGTTTGCGCTCCATCCTCAGTGGCAGAAGAGGGAGATATGGCCCCCGGGGGCTGACAGAATGGTGAGCCAACTCGTGGGGAGGTTGCCTGCCACGTGGTAAGGCAGAAGGCTAAACGCCATTGGCCTTAGCTGCATGCATTAATCTGTGATCGAGGTCCAGCACTCTGCATACCCCCGATGGGGGGGAGCCTTACTGCCATCAGTGCCGTAGCCGCACATTAGCCTCACACAGACAGGCATTGTACCCCTGCATAAGGTTGGACAGTGCGGGGGACCTGGGAGGGCCGCACAGAAACAGGTAGGGGTCAAGTCCTGACAGTGGTGACAAGGGTTTCTGGGCGGCACCGATATTGTTGGCAGCTATTAAAGAAGGTGGAGGGTGGTGTCTGGATGCTGGGAAGGGAAGGGCTTAAGGCTGCAGGGCCATCCGTGGAACAGGGAAGGCGAAGTTGAGCCTCAGGGCCGGCTCAGCAGAACCAAATCCCGAGGCATTAAAGGGCAAGTATGGGAGTTGCTAAAACTGAATCTTCCACAATATGCTATGAGGTGGCGACGTGCAGTTCAGAGTGGGTAAGTCTCTGGGCAGTGCGATCAGTTAAGAGATCTAATTGATTTGATTGGATCAGGAGCGGCAGCTTAGATGCAATGTCTTCAGCCTTCAGAGGGCCCTCAAAAGCAAGGGTGCAAGTCCCAGCGGTGAGGCCAAGGTCAGCTTTTGTTAGCCATGTGATGGAAATAACCATAGTAAAAGGTTCGGTCTCCAGCACATTACCCCAGAAATGCTTTATGTAATATTCAGGAGAACTAGTGGCAGACATAACAGGAATAGGTGTTTGTAATAATGTGGTATGGTTAGGAAGTGGTTGCCTATGTTTCAGCTAACATCCGCGGGCCAGGTACCTAACCCTTGATAAATTCAACTGTAGGTAGTGGCAACATGGGGCCAAAGCGTGCACGCTCATCCACCGGGAATTCAGCGACACAAGAGGGTTTCCACCCCATCCGCGAGCTCTGGAAAGCGGCAAAGTTTCACAGCATGGATTGGGCACTTCAGAAGTTGGTAGGTGGGCCAGAGAAAGAGCAGCAGCCAGACATGCCTACTTCTAAGCAGCAGAGAAAGGTCCCAGTGTGCTATAGGGATAAGCAGCAGAACAAGCCCGGTGCGCAGGCAGAAACAGCATCTGCAGTTGTGGGTGAGTTAACCGCACAAGACACTGCCTCCCGCAGCACAGACCAGGCAACTGGGGGTCTGGTACCTAACACAAGTGTGGGTGCGGTTGAGCACAGCATAGTGGTGATTGCCCAGATGGCAGCAAGTGGGGAGTTCACCACAGGAAGGGGTAGCATTGTCAGTGACATAACTGGTTGGGAGCACCTCTTCCTCGCAGGCCCCCTCAGTGTTGGGGGGGCACCAGTGTCCTCCCCTGTGTGCACAGCCCCACAGTTGGGAGGAATGGGTCCAACGCAATCAGCGGGACCAGCGGTAGGGACTGGAGCTCAAGGGGTGGTTGGCAGTGCAAGTTTGGGCACAGACGGGGGTTGCACCAGTGACCTTTGGGCAGGTACAGTACAGTCTCCACCCACGGTGCCCCCCATAATTTTTGGTCCACTTCTCTGGTTCTGACCCCTCCTTCAGCAATGCATGGCACGTGCCTACAGAGACAAAAGAGAAGATTCATAAAGGTGAATTTGTTGACATTTTTTACTTAATTAATGCAGGGGTGTTCCCAAGCAGGGCCGGGTCAGGGAACGAGAGTGAGCAGAAGTAAAAAAAGGTGTGGGTAAAGTGGTCCCTCAAGAACTGGGTGACAGGGTTCTCCATCTATGCAGCAATTTTGACTGAAAAATCCCCAGGATTGGCTCCACAATTATTTGGTTACATGTCCCTGATAGATGGGGCAGCCTCTGAGTTCCAAGGTTCTACTTGGCTGCAATATGATGTCAAGGTTAGGCAGATGAAAGTGGTTAGGCCAGAGATAGCGTGGGACCAGAGGGAAATTAATATTTGGCACGCCAAGCTCAACATGTCTCCATAATCGGCAAAACCTGTCCAGTCTTTTGGTTTGACAAAAGCTCTGGGGACAAAAAACTGGCCTGCTGACAGTACAAGAGAAAATACATCAAGGGGTCAGCATGTAGGTTTAGGCACATCTGCAGGATTCAAGAGCACCCAGAGATCAAGTGCTTTAAAAAGCATGGGAAACAGAGAGAGCAATCAGTCCCAAAAGGGCATCAGTCCAACTAATCCTAACGAACTCACATCACCCATTCACTTCCGCGTACTCACTTATCTCCTCAGCAAGTATAAAAATGGTCAGGATGCACACAGGCTGTACTACGGGTTCAGGGATGTGTTCCGCATTCCTTCCCATGCCCTCCTACCCCAGTTCCACCCAAGAATCAGTTGTCAGTGCTGCAACAGCATTTGGTGGTGCAAGAAAAGATTATGAAGGAGGTGCGTGAGGGGCAGATTGTGGGACTGTTCTGCTCCTCCCCACACACGTCTCTGGTTTGCTCACCCCTGGGTCTGGTCCCAAAAAAGGAACCAGGCAATTTCCGCTTGATCCACAACCTGTCGTATCCCCCAGGGTCGTCTGTGAACGATTTATTTATTTATTTATTTAGTATTTTGTAAAGCGCGTGAATCACCCCATAAGGGTATCTCAGCGCTAGGACCGCCTAAGAGTACCAAGGTGAACCGATTTAGAACAATGATGTTTTCAGCAGTTTCCTGAAAGCCAAGTAATCAGTGCATTGTCGCAAGTGTAGAGGGAGTTCGTTCCAGTAGAGTGGGGCAAGATGGTAAAAGGCCTTACCACCTTGGCGGGTATTTCTGAAACGCGGAATTTGTATCAGGGCTTTGGCTCCTGAGCGGAGGGGTCTGGAGGGTACATAATTGACAAATTTGTCATTTAAATAACTGGGGCCTAATCTGTTAACGGCTTTATAAGCCATACAACATATTTTAAATTTAACCCTTTTTCGCATGGATAGCCAATGTAGTTTCTGAAGTAAGGGGAGGGAGGCAGTTCTAGGGGGAGCATTGGTTACCAGTCGGGCCGCTGTATTCTGGACGACCTGTAGTCTGTTTAAGGCACTTTCATTGGCTGAAATGTACAGTGCGTTGCAGTAATCTAAGCGGCTTAAGATTAGTGCCTGGATCAAGGTCTTCCTGGAAGATAGTGGCAGGAAAGGAAAGACTCTTCTGAGCATGCTAAGGTTGTGGAAGCAAGCTCCAATAGTAGAAGAGACGTGGTCTCCCAGCGTAAGTTTCTGGTCCAATCGGACTCCAAGATTTTTCACCACCTGTTTTGGACCAGGTGCGGGGCCCAGTTCCTCTGGCCACCAGCTGGGGGACCATTTCATAGTGGCCTCACCAAACAGCATTATCTCAGATTTAGCAGCGTTCAGTTGGAGAAAATTTGTTTTCATCCATTCTGCTATAGTCTTCATTCCTTCACCAAAGATGGTTTGAATATTGGCGTTGGATTTGTCGAATGAGAGGAGTAATTGGGTGTCATCCGCATAGGATATGGGGATGAATCCCAGTTTCCTCAACAGTCTTGCCAAGGGAGCCACATAAATGTTGAACAAGGTAGGGCTCAAACATGAGCCCTGTGGCACTCCCTTGGTCACTTTGGTGGTTTTAGAGTGGTAAGGGCCTAAATTAACAGTTTGTGTTCTGTTGGACAGAAAGTTAGACAGCCATTTTAGAGCATTTCCTGTGATGCCAATATCACTTAATCTTCTGAGTAAAATATAATGAGAGAGAGTGTCGAATGCTGCGGAGAGGTCAAGCAGCACCAGAAGCACCGCCTGACCCCTATCCAGCAGCATCCTAATGTTGTCCGTGACTGCTACCAGACTGGATTCCGTACTATATCTGGGACGGAAACCAGATTGTGAGGAGTCCAGGATGTTATTGGATTCAATGAAATTGGAGAGGTGTGTGTTGATGTGCTTTTCAAAGATTTTTGTATGGAGGGAAGGAGAGAGATGGGTTGATAATTAGTTACGTCATCCGATGAGAATTTTGGAATTCTTTTTAATCGGGATTATCTGTGCGGCTTTCCATTCTGGAGGAGAACTCCTTCCCTCAAGGAGCTATTGAGAATATCGCAAATGGGGTTGGCTAATTGTTTGTACAGAGTGGCCATTATTTTAGCAGGTATAATGTCCAGTGGGGAACCTGATTTTGCGCACTTTAGAAGTGCTTCTGTGCCTTCAATTGTGAGTGGTGAGAAATACTCTAACGAGCAAGTAAACGGTGGGGTGTGTAAGAGTTCAATTTCCAAATCAGTTTGGGGATTTATTGTAGAAGTAATTTTGTTATAAATCGTATCGATTTTCTGAGTAAAATGGCTAGCAATGTTGTCACACAGTATTTGGGAAGGAACAGAAGCCGTGTCACAGGCTGCAGGACATATGAAAGTTTTTAAAATTTGATAGAGGCATTTCTGAGAGCGCCCTGCTTGTTCAAGAGTGGTTACGATGTGAGTTTTCCTAGCATTTTTAAGTTTCGGTGGTATTGAATTAAAGCCTCCTTGAATTTTTCTTTGTCTAATAGGTTGTGTGAGTGTCGCCAACGGCGTTCCAGTTTTTTACATGCGCTTTTTTCTTGTCGCAAGGAGGTCGAATACCATGGAGCCTGGCACCGTTTTGAGTTCCTAGGGCATTGCTTCAGGGGTGCTAAGCTGTCTATGGTTGCCAATAGGCTGATATTGAAAGAGGTTAAACGTTTGTCAACCTTTTCTGATTCCAAATGTTGAGGTGGACAGTATGTAGCTTCAAAGAGTGCTGGTGTGATTGAGTGCCAGCGTCTGTAGCTTTTATTTTGATAGCATTTGGGGGTGAGGTGTGCTTTGTGGCTGTTAATGCGAAACTCGACCATGGAATGGTCCGACCAAGTCAGGGGAAGTGTATCTACATAGGATACATCAGGGGAATTAGTTAAGATAATGTCTAGCGTATGACCAGCTTGGTGAGTTGGAGCTTTATTTATTACGTTGAGATTGAGTGTAGACAATTCAGTCAAAAGAGATGAAGCCTCAATATTGTCTTGGATTTCACTATGGCTTGGACAAAAAGTTATGCACGGTGCAGTATACCACATTTGATGAGGCCATTGCAAAACTGCAGAGGCTTGGCAGGGGTGCCCTTATGGCCAAATCTAACATAGAGGTGGCTTTCCATCTTCTGCCAGTGCATCCAGATGATATTCGCTTACTTGGTTTCATTTTTGAGGGTCAGTATTTTGTTGACTTGTGTATGCCCATGGGATGCTCCATAGCGTGATCTGTGTTTGCGACATTCAGTAGATTCCTGGAGTGGGCAGTGAGGGACTTGGTGTAATCTGATGATGTGGTGCATTACTTGGAAAACATTTTGTTAATGGGTCCCCGGGTTACCCGGCATGTGGGAGGACCCTGCAGGGCTTCCAGCAGTTGGCATTGGCTTTGGGTGTCCCCCTAGCTGAGGACAAGACTGAAGGTCCCACAACATGCCTGGCTTTCCTGGGCATTGAGATAGACTCAGTAGCAGGGAAGTGTAGGTTGCCCCAGGATAAGGTGACAGCATTCAGGCACTCAGTTAACACCTGTCTAGCAGCCAGGAAGGTCACTTTGCACCAGTTGCAGGTCTTAGTGGGACGGTTGAACTTTGCCTTGAGGGTTATACCCATGGGAAGGGTCTTTTCAAAGAACATCGCCAGGGCAATGTCTAGCCTACAGGCAAAGCTCCACCACACTAGATTGTCTGCAGAAGTCAGAGAGGATTTGGAAATATGGATGGGTTTCTCAGATCATTTCAATGGAAAGTGGCAGCAACCAGCTCAAGCCAGCAAGGAGGTAGCCCTCTACACAGACGTGGCGGGCAGTGTCGGTTTTGGGGCAGTGTTGGGCTCCCAGTGGTGCATGCAGCATTGGCCAGGTGATTGGGTAGTGTCTGGGATTACACGCAATGCTACCTTTATATAATTGTTCCCCATCATTGTTGCCTCACACATCTGGGGTGCATCATTAGCCAATAACAGAATTCTTTTTTGGTCAGACACTATGTCAGCGGTCATGGCGACTGATAATCAGAGTGCAAAATGCCCTATGGTGCTACGGTTACTTAAGTCACTGATTTGCTTATGTCTCTTGCATAATGTGCATTTTTCTGCCAAGCATGTACCAGGGGAAGATAGCGCAATTGCTGTCACTTTTTCTCAGTCTAAGTTGGCAGAGTTCAGGGCTTGGTGGCCGCAAGCAGACAAAGTGATGTCGGATTTCCCAGAGGAGTTATGGAGGCTTGGTGCCCCATTGCCACAGACTTAATCGCTGCATCCCTGGCACCCAGGACCAAAAGTATGTACAAAAAGGCTTGGCAGGCGTATGATTCATCCTTCAGTTCTGATGATGCAACAGAGAGGTTCACTCCGGAGGAGGTGCTGTTTTCTCTGGCTAGACAGAGGGAACCGGGGGAAATCATTGCCACTAGTTTGAAGGCAGTTGTCTGCAATCGCCTTTTTTGCAGGATTAAAGTGAGCTAGGGATCCTACCAAGTACATTCGGTGTGGAAGGCCATTTGGGGATGGCAGCGCATGTGGAAGATGGCAGGAGGCCTATCAATGTGGATAGGTTAGCAAAAATATTGGGGGTTTTGCAGCAGATTTGCCTTTCCAAGTAGGAAGTGAAGTTGTTCAGCCTTGCTTACTCTGGGGCCTCTTATGGGGCCTTTGCATTTCAGAATTGGTAGCTTCCTCTAAAAAAAGGGCAATGGGGGTTAGAGGTGTCAGACGTGCTCCTGGAGGGAGGTACTCTCCACCTAAGGGTCAGGAGGTCAAAAAAAGACCCGCTAGGGAAGGGCACATGGGTGAACCTCGACGCTGCCCCAGGAACCTCTTATTTCCCAGTGGCTTTGGCTAGGGATTTCTTGCTATGGCGACCAAGTGGGGGATCAACCAGGCTGTTAGTGCACATTGATGGGACACCAATTACTCAATAACTCAATATCAGTTCACTCTGGTGTGCAGGTGCTTGTTGGCCCTCCTGGGTGAGGAGTCTGCCCAGTTTAGATCTCTTTTGTTCTGCATTGGAGCAGCCACCACAGCGGCAGGGATGGCGATGGCGTTCATCATCTTTTGAGTGTTTCATGTGACCAAATCTGGTCTAGATAGAGGAATGGTGTAGAAGGGTCTTATAACCACAGCAATTCTCTCTCTTTTCACAGTTGATGAGCACGGGTCAGTTCACGTATGTTGGTGTGGACATTCCTTTATTCGCCGATCAGCACAGCAATTTTGCGGTTCCAGCCTTGAGAAAGCCCACCTGGACGCTGGATTTATGCACCACTGGGTGGGTATTGGGGGGCTTAGAGTGCAGGACATTTTTGGGATTTTAGGTAGGCTTTGGAAAGCGGTGAAGTGCCCATGCCAGTCATTTTAGTCATTCATGCAGGGGGAAATGATATGATCCCTCGGAGTAGGCGGGGAGTGAGAGAAGCCTTGTTCTCTGCCATGTCTAGGACAAGAAATTACTTACTTGCAACTTCAATACTGTGGTCAGAGGTGATTCCACAGGCAGTCTGGGACAGGGGTGCACCAGTTAGAGCCATAAATGAGTCAGTAAAAAAGCTGAACCATTAGGTCCAAAGGATCTTGACTGGTTCTACCATGGCACGATTTGGCGCAATTTGTTCCACCTACAGAGAGGGGAGCTGTTTCACCGAGATGGTATGCATCTGTCAAACAGGGGTCAAGAACTTTTATCCAGACTATACTTGGTGCAATCGCAGAGCACAGTCAGTGGCAATGGGGGGGGCGAGTGCACCAGCAAGCTCCTCACCCTGTGATGGGTCCCTGGCAGATAATAAATTGGGATGCACGAGAATGGAGGTTCTGAGACTTGACTGACCCCAGGAGGGGGTATGATTTGTGTGTACACCGGGCAGGCAGAGGGGGTGGACTGACCTGCTGCGAGTGGCACATTGTGTGCATACTATGAGCAGGCGCCTCCTGTGTTTAGAGGTGGGACGCCCTTAGTTGCACCACAGGCAGGAGCCCCACCTGGCACAGGAAGGGCAGGTATGAGGGAGTGGGCAGTGACATCATCTGGAGCCACAGCAAGAACCTGGGGGGCCATTTAAGGTGGCGCACCAGGGCTTCGGCCTCTTTGTCCCTTCGGATCCTGCCTGGAAGCAGAACCAACATCAACATGTCATCTACCATCCACCCATCCTGACAGAAGGGCGAGTCCTGGGCAAATAATAATAAATGGGGATGCACAAGAATGGAGATTGTGAGACTGAACTGACCCCAGGAGGGGGTATGATTTGTGTGTACACCCGGCAGGCAGGGGGGTGGACTAACCTGCTGGTGGTCCTGGACTCTCCTACCCTAACTCGCGATGTATGGACTGACAAGAACTTTGGGGAGGCTGCTTGTGTTCAGGTACCCCGGTGGGCCGGTGCGCTATGCGGTACCCCGTATTCAAGTAGTGCAATCATCTTACTGGCAAGGCCTCATTGAAGCGTGCAGCATGGTTCTACATGGGCGTCCTGGATGGAACCGGAAGAGTGCTGTTGCACGTTGGGGCCTTCTGGCAGAATGTGCTCAGCACATGTTACACAAGATGGGCTGGATGTGCCTAGAATGTGAAGGTCATGTTTTAATGATGGGCTTATATTCCTTATTGCCTTATTACCTTTGATGCCTCTCAATGATTGTTTTGTAAAAAATATATGCAAGAATAAGAATACTTCTCTTTCTTGTCTTGGTTCGGTTTTAAATAACCTTGTGTTATGGAAATAAAAGGCTATGCCTTGGACAGCCATAATTTGAATTGAATCTTGTTATTGAGCATTGCAGCAAAGCGGGGGTGTTATGGGAGATGCGAGTGGCACGTTGTGCGCATACTATGCTCTCTTCCCCAGTGCTAGTGCACAAACAGATTGCCTAGCACCACGCTTATTCCTTTGCATCATAATGCAAAGATTTGTGTGTGATGCCCAGCACAGTCCTTCTTAACCTGTAGTCCAGGGACCCCCCGGTGGTCCACAAAGCCTAATCAGGAAATCTGCGACTGCTATGAAAATTTAATAATATTAACATATGGCCGCCCCGTGATACGGCAACTATAACCCAAACTATCAATTAGACGGCTCGCTGTTTAAAGACACCCCACAGAGGTCCCAAGAGAGCCCAGACAGCCAAGGCCACCAAGGATCACCAAGCTGCCACTGAGGAAATCTTGATAAGCGCACTACGAACTACTTTAGTGCTCCAGAACGTCCGTCCCCAAGATGGCCGCCCCGACGCTGAATTACTAAAAGTAACCCGGCATGATCAATAGACGGCTCACTGTACAATAGTCACCCCACAAGGCAGACACGAGAGCCCTGTCAGCGAAAGCACGCAGTGATCATCTAACGGGCCCTGGGGGAATACCGGAAAGTGAACTATGAGCTACTACAGAGTTCCACAATGCCTGTCCCCAAGATGGCCGCCATGTCACTGAACCACCACCGGTAACACACCACATATCCGAGCCCTCCTCAGAGACTGCAACCAAGTGGATTGCTCTAGCACGGAAGCAGAAGACAAAGAACTACCGAAAAGTCACTCTAACCTCCACTGAGCAATCAGTCTGCGTGTAAACCAAAGGCTCCGGAACGCCTGACCCCAAGATGACTACATGGAAGTAGTACTTCACCGATGACCAGACTGCTCTGGTGAGTCCCCTTCACCCTAAATGCCCCCTATACACCCTGTACCTGTGGATCTCAGCAACAACAAGTAACGAAGGCCCCCGTACCACAGTTCCGGCCCCACCCCAAACCCAATGCACTCAGGAGCTGGCCCCAAAATGGCCGCCAAAAAGGCTCCTGCATCATAGAGACTGCAAAGACACCCGAATCCTCAGAGAGACACACTCATCTATGCCCACCTCTGATGCGACCCACCTGACCTCACTAGAATGCAACGAGGGCCCGCCTATGCCCTAAAGTAGACCTTGCTATCAGTCCCGCCCTCCACTACAACACACCCCGACCCCTGTGTTAGCGGAACACACCCAGCCCGAAAGAAACTAGCCCCATCGCCAACTTAGATAAAATGCCTGCTACCACGACAACCTATGCCAACCCCCTCACCTCGTCCCATGTAAAACCGCACGGCCCGAACTCCTTCTCAATCAGTCTCCCCCTCAACCTCTCACCAAAAGCGAAAAAAAACTCAAACACAAACTGATCAGGCAATACCCAGAGTCACTATTTGCTGACATATATCATTGCTCCTCCAAAGGTCAAGTAAAAATGGACCTCATCTTTCACACAGAAAGGCCCGACAAGTGGAATTCCATCCTTAGATCACAACTCCACATTACCAAAACTACCAATACACCCCATAGCTGCAAACTATCATTCTCTATCCCGAACCGCACGACGCGGTGGGGGAACACCTCTGTGACCATCTACTCCAACGGCACAGTCCTGATTCAAGCTAACAATGCCAACCTTGAGGCATTTGACCTCCTCTTCCCCTCACTGCGGAATAACGTTGTTCACACACATCCCCCCTTCCCATTGCTCCCCTTTTACCCGGACAACCAAGTCCCCCAGCAGAACACCTACTCCACTCATGCGCCCGCTATCATAAACCCCTACGCTGCTCCCCGTGCCACCACCAGCACCTCCAGCACCAAGAACAAGGCGCCCCCTCCTGCACCGATCCGTCCCCTCGAACAGCCCCCCACGCTCAACCTCCCGCAAACAATACCGTCTGACCTAAATACTCAGTCTAAGTCTTCCAACCACCGTCCTATACCCACCTGCAAAAGAAAGCAACTACCACAACATGACCCCCCCTCACCCCGCGCCTAATCCCATAGCCATAACTGACAGCACAACAACTACCAGAAGACAACACAACATAGTCAGGTCTTCTCTCCTCCAGGAAGAACCCCCAGAACCCTCCTACCCTCCCCCAAGAAGAGACGGGCGCCGGCTCTCCCTGCTTGAAAGCCAAGTGGCTATTATAATACAGGGCTTTAACGAAATCCTAAACAACCTCGCTACACTCCTTAAGCCCTCCACTAACCCCCACTGTACTCCCACCATCTCCAACCACACACACCAAAGGCTCCCCAAGGCTCAGCGACCCAGTTGGACCTCATCCCCCTCGCAAGACATTCACCGAGGCCTAATAGAACTATGGAAGCTATGTCCTCCGATGAAGCGACCGAGTTGGCCTCCTCGTACACCCCCCTCTACTCACACCCCTCAATCCTCGATTCAGGTAATCATTGGATTCAGAAATGATCATTCCACTCCGAAACCCCCTAGACTCCCAGCCTCCCTCATTAACATCCCTACGGCTCACCTTAGAAAAGAACCAAAAAAAGCGACACCCCCTACCAACTGCATGCTCATAAACTGCAGATCAGCCACTAAACACGCCACAGAGCTAGCTGAATCCATCCTCAACCATGACATAGACATAGCCTTCATCACCGAGACCTGGCTAAATGACACCTCGCCTCCAATCATGGATACTCTCGTACCCTCGGGTTTCTCTATCATCAACAAAGATAGAAAAGACCAAAAAGGTGGGGGTTTAGCAATCATTCATAACAACAACTTGGCCGTGACCGAAATCGAGACCTTCAACTATAACTCCTTCGAATGCCTAACCGCCAACATTAACTCCAGCAATAACAAATTACTACACTGCCATCTCCTATATCATCCCCCAGGCAACACCACCACATTCACTGAGCACCTGTCAGACCTGATTGCCCAATGCTCTCTCCGAGACAACAACCACCTAATTCTGGGCGACCTCAACCTGCACTGGAATGATAAAAACAGCCCACCAATACAAAACCTGAACGAGCTATTACATACCAGCAACCTTACCCAGCACTGCTTAGAAGAAACTCATATCAAAGGGGCAACCCTCGATGCCATCATCGCCCAATGCGACGCAATCACAATAGACCACATCCTACCGGTCGACTGGTCAGACCATCACTTAATCCTTTTCCGCATCACGCAACCGATCATCTGCCAACCTCCCATTCAAGACCCCCCCCACATGGACAAGAAACCTAGCACAGATCAACAGATCAACATAGTCGACTTAGAAGAAAAAATAAGCACCCTCCTGCCCATCTCCCCAGACGGTCTTTCCACAACAGAACTCACATCCCACTACAACACAACTATGTCCTCCATCTTAGACCAACTAGCCCCCTGAAACTGAAAAATCCAGGAACATCCCCTCCAGATCCTGGTTCAACAAGGACATTAACAACGAAAGGAGACAACTCAGAGCCACAGAACGTCTATGGAGAAATAATCCCTCCTCCAGCCTCTGCGAGAAACTCAAAACAGCAAGAAGGAACTACAAAAAACACATCAACAATGAAAAAACCAACTTCTTCTGCTCCGCTCTTGAGAATGCGAAAAATAGGCCAAAAGAACTCTTTAACATCATCAGGCAACAAACCTCCAAGACCTCTGCAACCCCAGTCCAGGCCTCCAAAGACCTGTGTGACAACTTCGCCAACTTCTTCAATGACAAAATCACCAAGATTGAGCTATCACTTGACATCAACCTCAACCCCTCCTGCAAAAACCTAGCCCCAACAGTCGAAAACACCACGAGCTTGCTCCCCACGAAAGCCTGGATATCCTTCAACCCCGTACCTGAAGCTGAGATTCTCAAACTAATCTCCTCCTCCAAGCCCTCATCCCACAGCCTCGACCCTGTACCTATCCAATTGTCTAAAAAGCTGAAACTCTCCCTTGCACCAATATGGTGTGAAATCATAAACAGCTCCTTGAAAACCGGCATCATACCAGACTGCCTCAAAGTCGGCCAAGTCACACCACTACTGAATAAGCCAGGCCTAGACACCAACATCCTGAACAACTTCAGACCTGTTTCCACCCTCCCCTTCCTAGCCAAAATCCTCGAAAAATGCGTTCTCCTTCAACTGAACCAGCACATTGACAACACCAACCTGCTTGACAACCACCAATCGGGCTTCAGAAAAGGCTGTAGCACCGAAACCGCGATCCTAAACATCGTGGATGACATCCTCAAATCCCTTGATACTGACCAATGCTGCTTACTCATCCTCTTAGACCTATCAGCAGCCTTTGACACGGTTGATCACAATCTTCTCATCAAGGCTCTCAAAGACCGAGTAGGTGCAGACGAGGTGGTCCTACAATGGTTCTCCTCCTTCTTACACAACCGCTCCCAAAGGATAAAAATCAAATCCTTTATGTCCGACCTACTCCCCGTCAACAGAGGTGTCCCCCAAGGTTCAGTGCTCTCCCTCAACTGTTCAACATATACATGGAACCCCTCACCGCCATTCTGAAAAAGCCAACATCCCCTTCCACCTATATGCAGACGACACCCAGATCTACTTGGAAACCTCCTCCATTAACGACATTCTAAGACTCAACAACACTCTTAGAGAAGTTCAACAATGGCTATCAACTAACCACCTCAAACTCAATCAAGACAAAACCGAAATCCTCCTCATCTCCAACAGAGAAGAAAACCCTCAAATCGTAGAGTGGCTGAAAGCAATCGACGCTCTTAACGGTAATCTCACCCTGGCGAACTCTGTAAAATCGCTAGGAATCACCCTCAACCAAAATCTAAGCATGACCAAACACATTAAGATCTCCGCGAAGAGTGCCTTCCTCAATTTGAAGCTTCTCAACAAAATTAAACCCTTCATCCCGCCCATGGACCTCAAACAAGCCACCCAATCACTGGTGCTATCTAGACTTGACTATGGGATCGCAGTCCTCTCCGGTACAGCTCGTTCCCACTTAGCGCCACTCAAAACAACTCTCAATGCTGCTGCCAGAATGGTCACCGGAGTTAAAAAATATGACCACTTATCTCCCGCACTCAGAGAACTAAAATGGCTCCCAGTCGAAATGCGTGCCAGCTTTAGAACTGCTTGCCTCACGCACAAAGCCCTGCACACAGGGAAACCGGAATACCTGGCCTCCAAACTCAAGAAAGCCGGCCAGTCAAGAATCCTCAGGAGTTCCAACACCCTCTTACTCATCCCTCTGAAAACACGCAAACAAAAAACCGCGTCTCGATCCTTCGCTGGGAACGCACCGAAAATCTGGAACTCCATTCCAGTCGATATCAGGACTATCCCCTCCTTTATAAAATTCAAAAGACTCCTAAAAGACCTCTACCTCAACCGTGCCTTCCCGGACTGAGAACCAAAACGCACAAGCCTGCACTCTGCAGCCACCAGGCAATGTTCCACCACCTTACCCCCTCCTGCACGGTACAGACCCTTGTCATTGTTCCTCCACTCCCTACCTCATTCCCGCTCCCTAACCCCCTCCTCGTTCACCTCCTCTCGGAGGGAGATTTAGCCCAAGACTTTGTGCACGCAACAAGACTACCTCAGACGCAGCAAGACTACCTCAGGACCTCTCTACCTCAATGTCGCACAGCACACTGGGATTTTTGAACACTTATGCCTACCTTTGTCTCTTTTATGTGATTTCTCCCCTATATCTGCTGTAAAGCGCTCCGATAGCCTCGGGTCTGGCCAGCGCCTTATAAAACCTCTTAAATAAAAAAAATAAGAAAATAAGATTAATAATGTGTATATGAATAACGAAGCAAAATAAAAACTGACATTTTTAAAAAGATCCATGAATGTTAAATAATTTGACAATGGAGGCTAAAAATTAAGTTGGTCCTCTGATTGAAAGAGAATATGGTATAGAAGATGGCTAGCCTCACTTGAATTTAGAAATGCCTCAAACTTTCAAATACAATTAAAATTTTGATTTTTTTTATGTGTGTTTGTGAATTAAATATTTAATCATCTGTATATATGTTTGATGAATGCTTGTTTATGTGGTTTTGATGTATTGTTTTGAGCTTCAAATAATCAAATTTGCTTAAGTTGGGGTCCTTGGCTTCCGAAATGATTCATTGGGGGTCCTCGGATTCCAACAATGATTTATTGGGGTTCCCCAGATTTGAGTAATGATTAATTGGTGGTACACAGAATGTTAAGACTGTTCTAGCATATGTTTTGTAGTTGAAGGATATCCTTTCAATACCAAATATTATGCCTAGACAAACTTTTCAACTTTTCACTCATTGCATGTGTGCTATATAGTGCAGCATGCATTCAATGTGTGAAGAGTTAGGAGGAACTTAAAGATTTGTCCTACTTAGTGCCTACTAGAAGAAGGCTATTTTTGTTGGTAGAAAGCTCTATTTAACAGTTTTAGTAGATAGGGCTTTGTGTCACAAACCATTGGTAGTAGCATGAAAACTTACACTTACCCCAATGGGAAGCTCCCTTGATGCAAAGTAGTGCGAAGCAACGTCACATTTAGAGTTACTTTCCAGGGCCAAGAACATTGGCACTGGAGCGTAAATACTTTGTGTGACTGCAGCAGCATAAAGACTTGATAAACCAGGCCCTCAGTCTTCAATCTTTACCCACTTGAGATACTGTGATGACATGTTCACGTCCTGGATCCTTTAGGCTCAGGTGGCCCTATCTGCACATCTATTGTGAGGGCAGTGGTGTGCAACAAGTTCCCTGAGGGAAGCTTTCTTCTGCGCACCCTGTAAGCCTTAGTTCTTTCACTCCAGGGTGCCGTCTCAGGTGAAGATCCAGACACTGTAGTTTCCAATGTATGCTGTGATGCAACCCTGACTGGGACAAAGATAAACCAATCTCAGATTGGGACAATGGTGGTCACGTCAGTTATAGTTCTATTTGGTTTGGAGGTAGGTGAGTTCTCAACCAGGCCTACAATGATCATAGTAGCTGTAGCCACTGTCTGGGCCTTTGACGATCATGGCAGTTGAAGACCACATTCAGGCCTACAGTGATAATGCAGTTGAAGCTCAACAGGGCCTGAGATGATCTGGCACTTGCAGAGCAGACTGAGATACGATGATTACAGCAGTGGTGGCACACACCAGGATCTGGGAGGAGAGACCTGGGTGGCCCATTTAACACCTGGGACCTTCCAAGCTTGCTCTCATGTAATCAGTTATCTCTGGGTGTCCCACAGCAACATGCCAGGTCTTTCTCCTCCTGGATAGTCTCTCCTTCTGCAGGGCCAGGCAGACTCCTATCTCAGCAGGCAGCCAGGTTTCCATGCCTTCAGGGATTTCAGCGCAGATTCACAGTGACTCTATCAGAAGTACAGACTTCAGGTGATGTCTCCTCACCGCTGGGATACTGTCTGTCAGGCAGACACTCTACATAGTTGCACAGAAGTCCTTTGAGTACTCTGTGAAGCACTCCCTTCCTTGGGCATAAAGGTATTTGAATGGAACAAAGTGGGGTAGTTTGGGTCCCCGCTTCATACACAACTTATCAAACTGCAAAAAAGGTTTTCGATTGTTCTTAATTCAAGTGTCCTGTTCAGACTGTTCTCCAGATACACCATTTGTGTAGAGCGATGCTTCTCCCACCCGGTAGCTCCTGGAGTACTCACAGCAGTGTCACAAAGAGCTGTGAGGTTTCTCTTATCAGCCCAACTGTAGGAGTAATCAAGGACAAAAGGGAATGCCTCACTTAGAAGACTCCTCAACTCTCGCAACAGAGGCTGCTGTACTACCCCTAATCTCTACCATTCGTCATACCGGTGCTCAGGAAAACTAATAAGCAACTGCTAGCTAACAAAGGCCTTATGGAACTTTTAAAAGAAGACCTGCCTTCATCCTCCTTTTTTTAAGTGTATAGATCTCCATCCAGCTAGAGGAATGCAGATAATACCCTCAGCTGTCTGGGAGCATGGTTCTCACCCTCCATCTTGTTTAATACTGAGCAAGTGTCATCGAAATTGGACCCCACTTAACATACTCATGGGATGCCAGCACAAGGATCTGGAAATGCACATAATAACATAACTTTACACAAGTGACCAGTAGGCCTCACCCCTACTAGCAGAGACAGAAAGGTCTGGTTGCGCCATTGATTCTTCTAAAATCATGGTATGCTGCAACCACAGCTTTATATGCTATACCAAAGACAGGCACAGTAGTCCACTGCCCACAATGAGGGCACACTTGGTGCGCCTTTTCAGGTCACAGAATGCCGAACCTCACATTGTCATGGACAACCAAGCCCCCGGCACACATGCCAACTTAGTATGATGCCATGGCCAAAAATAAAATTCAAGATCCCTGAACTACATGCAGTTTGGCACTCAACTAATGGAGCTCTCCCATATATCATGCAGGAGAAATGTCTGCCCTAACAGTCACCTCTCTTACTGTAACAAGTGAGCTCTTTACATCCATCGTCAATTCTCTTCTTTATACCCTCAGGTCCCCTAGAGCCAAAACCTTAATGGTATTGCAACGAGCTTCTTGGCGGCTGGGCGATTCCTCTCCCTTCGTTTTAGGTATTGAATGACATCTGGGTTAACCAATAAGCTAATGAAATCCATATCTGCTTGAAAGCTTAAAATGCCCCTGTTCTCCATCCCTGTTTTGATCTGAGTAGTAGTCCCTTTCGTGTCATAGCGCCAGGACACCCAGTCACTACGTAACAGTCTTCTTTAGAAAATAAATACATATATGGTGAGAAACAGATCAGCAGAAGGGAGTACAGGGATGAGAACAGGTTGACAGAAACAGAAGGGCTTTGACGGTGGGCACAGAGTAACAGCAGTAGTGGGATGAGCACACAGTGACTGCAGCTGAGGGGAGTTGATGGATTGTGCACATGGTGACAGAGTAGCAGAGGGGAATAAATAGATACAAACATGGTGGCAGAAAAGAGCTGTATAGGGTAGAGGGACGAGCGCATGCTGACAGTAGTGTTACATTATCTTCTCTTTCTGTATGGGGCACAGTGAAAGATTAATGACACTGCTCTCAATTGGGTGTGAAGTGACTACAACCTATTACCTGAGGATGCAGTGTTTCCTGCCAAACCCAGCTGAAATCTTCTTAAACCCTGTCCACACCAAGAATGCCTTGCAGCTTGGATAGGTCAGCCTATCTGTGGGACTGTTCTGATGAAGCCAGTTCAGAACTAGTCCACGGAAATAATTTAGAATGTAATAGCCACTGAGGCTCCAGGAACAGAGCTAGCTGGTTGGAGGTTACAAAATTCCACTTCATTTGATGGCAGCAGCTCTAAGGACATTTGACGTAATTTCCAGGAACATCCCAGGTTAAAGACTAAGGGGCATATTCACAAGAACTTATCGCCGAGTTATCGGCACTTTAGCGCATCAAAAGTGGAGATAGATTTATCGCCCCATTCACAAGCGGGTGCAAACTGCAGACATCGCCAGTATTCCCGTGATAACTGCCGCAAAATCTATCTCCAAGGGTGACACCACCAACTAACCCTAATGAGATGCAGAGTAGGCGTTCCCGTGCAAAAACACACGATAACACCACTTCGCCACATTCACAACGAACTGCCAGATCCGCGATGCGTGTCAAAACCACGCGATAAGCCGCGGTAGCAGCAGGGATTTAACACCTGCCTATTGCTGGTGTTAAGCAGGACGACTACCTGCAGCAGGTAACGTAGCCCCGCCCACAGCCACACCCGAAGAACAACCGACGCCATGGAGCTACTCATCATGCAGCCTGGAGCCCCAACAGGGCCACAACACACACCGCCACCACCCCCAGGACCGCCACCACCCCCAGGACCCGGACCGGCACCCCCCGGACTACCACAGAGGCAGCGCAGAGCAAGACAGCGGACCTACCGAAAACGCACTAGTCTCACAGACCTAACGCCCGAGGAAGTCATTGCCCACTACAGGCTCAAAAGGACAACCATCCTCCGCATCATGACCCACATCGGCCACAGGCTGATGGTCCCAACACAGCGGACAACCAACATCCCTCCGCAGACAAAGCTGCTGGCTGTGCTGCACATGTTGGCCTCTGGTACCTTCCAACCAACAACTGCCAGAGTCGGAGGAGTCTCACAGCCAGCCCTATCAAAGTCCATCACACCTGTCCTGGATGCCATCATCAGCTTCATACCCCAGTACCTTCACTTCCCCCACACTGAGCAGGAACAGCTGGAGACCAAGCAAGGCTTCTATGCCATAGCTGGATTCCCTCACGTGTTGGGGGCTATCGACTGCACACATGTACTCCTCGTGCCTCCTGCCGCCACTGCACACAATTACCGCAACAGGAAGCACACTCATTCCATCAATGTGCAGGCAATAGTGGACCACCGGGGAATGTTCACCAATGTCGTCGCAAACTACCCAGGCAGTGTGCACGATTCCTACATCTTCCGACAGTCCATCATCAACCAGCGCTTCCAGGATGGCACCTATGGAAATCCACTGCTCGTTGGTAAGTACCAAATCAACACACCACACACCTCAAATCCACCATCACACAACGCACAACTGTGGGAATGCACAAGTGACAAAACCACATACAACATGTCAATCAACATGCCCACCTACCAGACACGACAACACAACTCCATTGGGATCCTGGGCTTCCCATGTACACAAGCCAGCTACATCATGGCACCGCAGCCACACAACAGCTGAATGTGTGGAGAGGCGGAAAGCAGAGATGTGTGAAGGAGGCAAGTGACCCATGAATGGGGATGTACACAACGACAAGTGTGGCGTGATTGTGCCGGACAGACTTGGGTATGCAAACCACAGATATGTCCATGCAGACATTAACTGCTGGTGTCTGGAGAGTAGTGGACAGTGGACACAACCATGTCACCTCAGGCTGTGGGGTAGATCGCGGAAATGTTGCTCGCTGCGTCCCCCCCTGTGTGCGTGAGCATAGTGGGTTGGCCCGGCGTACGCCAGGCCTGCGCAGGGGTGTGGATAAAAACACCGTGGTGCTGAGGGTGGTGCTCTCCCGGAATGTCCAACGTGACTGCCAGGGTGGCGCCTCTCAGCCCGCCACGAGGACGACGCCGTGAGCAGCGGGGCCTGTGACCCTGTGCGCCTGCTGCACCCCAGGCCGCTGATCCCCAGACCCGGCTTGCCCGCCCCAGCACACCCAGGCCGCACTGCATACCTGCCGACACTGGCGTGTGTCAAAGAGGGCCCACCACATGCCGGTGCAAGCTCCAAGCCCCATGCCCGCGACCTTGGCAGCCTCCTCAGACCATAGATGTCGTTGACATACTCCACCGCTGCAGCCGGCCTACACTGCAGTCCAGTAGGTCCCACATCTAGAACTGAGTCTTGATTAATCAATGGCAGAGTTCATGCCAGTGAACGCAGGGAGAGGAGTGAGAGGAAGATGCGGTTCAGTCCGGTGGAAAAACGGATCTCCGTTACGGAGGAGGTCGACCACTAGCAAGGACTGACCTGGTGCCACTAACCCTGTGCGCCGTGAGTCACCGTCAGCCTCCGGCAGAACATTGTTGGTGTCTGAGCCTGTGGCCTGGGGGTTGTCATCAGCAGCTGGCAGGTACGGACTTGGTGTTTAGCATGAGTCTGTGGCATTCATATCCGCCATGTTGCCGGACACAGCTGGTATGTGCCCTCTGCATCATGCCCTGGGGATAAACCTTCCACTCTCCCCCGAGACACTCCGCGACAACCACCTTTGATACCTACGAGACCCTGCTCTGCTCTCATGACCCTACCCCAGTGCCCCGCAAGTCAGCGTCCCGTGGCGGTAGGCCCGTGTCGGCCGTTGTGCATCCGGGGCCACTAACTCTGTGCAACTCAAGTCATGGGCCCTTGCTGGTCGAACATTGCATTTCTGAGTGCCTGATGACTGTTGTAGTTGTTGCCAGCACCAACCACTCCCTGAGGGCTGGCTTACACTCACGCCACACACAGCCAGCACAGGCGTCACTGGACTAGTGGGCCTGCCAACACATCATGCTGAACCAAGTATTGACTCTTTTCTCTCTGCACTGTCACAGGTGATCAAGGATATGCACTCTGCCCTTGGATGATGACACCCCCCGAGACCCGAACACACCCGCCCCGAAGCAGTACAATGCGGCCCACATACGCACCAGGGGCATTGTGGAATGCACATTTGGCGTGTTGAAGTCACGTTTCAGGTGCCTGGACATCACAGGTGGAAGGCTCCTGTACAGGCCAGACATTGTGTGCAAGATGATCGTTGCATGTTGTGTGTTGCACAACATCTGTGTACGCACAAATGCCCCATGGATCCAAGTGCCAGAAGCACCGGACGATGATGAGGACGATGGGGCAGGTGGCCCACATCCCACTACAGCTGCGGCAGGAATAGCCCATAGGAACACCCTCATTGCCAATTTTTTCACATGAGCACGTCACATTGTGACCGTCCCTGGCAATGATGGGACAGTACAAAATGTCCACAGGCACAGCATGTGTGAATAAAAAATAATTGCAGGTTACAGGTTGTACTCGTACATTGTCATGTCACAGTTTCCTGCTATGCCAGATGTGATTGGCCATGTTGTGCACATATGCGGCACCAGTTGTGTCCTGTGTTCTGTTGTGGAGGTGTTGCTGTTTGTACCACGATGTTGTCAATGTCGAGGTGCCCTTATTCTTATGTGCGTATGCTGCACGGTGGGTGAGTCACTCCTGCAGCTCTCATTTGGCTGCCACTTATCCCTTTCATGCGGTGTGCCTTTCAGTTCTGTGCTTCTACAGTGCTGAGATGTTGCAGACTTGGGTAACTTGTGCACTTTGTCGAGTTGTGACTCTTGGGCATGGTTTGTCCGCAGATGTGTTCTTGACGTCAGGGGTTGTTTGGGGACGGGGGCAGAGGGCAGACGCTACCCACCCCCATCAGGACAGGCAGACTATTACAACTATTACAAGGGTACCGCAAAACAAATGACAAACAGTTACTGGCGGATGGGTTCACGCAGGGTTTCCCCATACCTTACAAAAGGCCAAAAGGAGCGCAGCATTTCCCCAGTGGTCTTGAGGAGTGGGGGCCGGTTTTGTGCCCGTGGGGGGCGGTTTTGTCAATGGGGGCGGTTTTGCAGCAGTGCTGCAATATTGGCCCTGTGCAGCAGGAGCAGTGCTTCTTGCTAGCAACCCCCCCCCCCCCCATTCCCAGGGCTGGTCGAGCAGCAATCTGCCAGGGCTAGTTGCTGTTCCCAGTCAGGCCCAGGGGAGGTGATAGCATTCTGGAGCAGAGTATGTTTTAAAACATTTTCAAAAAGAAGAATCTCTCGCTGCATTAGTGGGATTCAGTTGTGTTGGCATGGGTACCCCTAAAAACGTACTCCCAAAAAAACCTTAATAGCATGCTCAGAGTTGGGCGGTTCTGGAATGGTGTTACACCTCACTTTCAAGAGGCAATGGATATAAAGATAAGGTAGGAATCAACATATCAAAATACAGTCAATCAAGTGAGGACAGACTCAATAAGTGATTTCTAGGGCAGAGTTAGGAAATTTATAAAGATTAATTACAAAAAAGCAAAAGGTACAATATTATAAAGTGCTGATGCATAAAGTCATTGTTATGAAGGCTCCCAGTAATAGTACAGTGCAGAATAATAAGCAAAATGAAAAATAATAAAAAAGACCCAAATAAGCTGCAAAATCAGTGAGGTATTGGACAGCCTCCCTAATAGCATCGGAAAGTCATCTGGCTTAGCCTCAAATTTGAGGGATTACAGAGGAATTCTTCTCATTGAAACTTATTAGAAACTGCAGATTTATCATGTTGTGAGCAAAACAAATACATTTTCAGCAAATGAGAACATTGAATTAAAGAGTGTCATATAACCTCACCACCTAAGAACTATCTCACGACATGAATATTAATCCAGAACAAAATAGTTACTTAAACAACACAGAACTATTGCAAATGAATTCAGTACTGCAAGCAGGCAGAAGAACCTTCTAGGAATGTAACATTACTAAACCCATGCTAGAGAATCTTGTATGAGAACTCTGTCAGTCGGAAATAAACAAACATGGCTTGCTTGACTATGTGCAGCAGTACAGAACACAATTAAGATGAGACATTCATTTTGGACAAAATGGCGCAGAGGCCGAGTTACCATAAGCCAGAAAAATGCACTTTAACAGGTCATATCAAAATAGTTTCACAGGCAATAGCATCTATCAGTGTATCCATGTGAATTAAAGTGTGGATTACCATTCGGTGCATTGTTAATAATGAACAATTAAAGATTGAACGCACTAGAACTTTCACAGTTGACGTATGAAATGCTTTGAAAGTGAGTGTTTTTAAGTGTCCTCATCTTGGACTTTACCAGTACAATTATCCCTGGCTGTGTGTGTGTGCATGTTTGTATGTATGTATGTATGTATGTATATATATATATATATATATATATATATATATATATATATATATATATATATATTTATATATATATTCACTGAAAAAACCATAGGTTTTAGGGAAAGTTATAGTTAGTTGGACATTTCACTCGTACAAAACCAGAGAAATTCCCCCGTTATAGTTAGTTCAGCTAACTATAACTCGCGCCCCCGCAATGCACTGCTGATGACGTCACATATGACATCACTCATGACATGGTCAGTGACATCACTGATGACATCACTGATGACATCACTGATGACATCATCTAGTGACTGTGTGTTTCTGTAAAGTTTAAATATGTTTAATATATATAGGGAAAGGCGTATTGAAGAATGAGTGGGTGTATAAGTGTCTGAATGGATGATTTAGTAGGTGTGTGACTGACTCTATAAGTGAGTGATTAAATGTATCTTACTGAATGCACGGGTTAGTGACTAAACTGTGTGAATGTCTGTATCCGTCTGTCTGTTGGTGTGTAAGCGGCTGCATGGGTTTGTGAATAGCTACATGAGTGTCTATATGGGTTATTGATTGGTTGTCTGAGTATCTGTATGGATGCCTGAGTGTTTGTATGGGTGGGGTGTGTGTGACTCTGTGCATAGATGTGTGAGTGGGTGATTCACTGGGTGCATGGTTTCAAGAGTGCATCTGTGATGGACTGTATGGGTGTGTGAGTGTGTGTATGGGTGTGTTAGTGAGTGAATGTATATCTCAGTGGTACATGTGTGAGTAACTACATATGTGAAAGGCAGTATATATGTGTGTTGGAATATATAAATAGCTATAAGTGAGAGTGTGTGATTATGACAGTGACTGTATGGATGAGTGTGTGCTTGTATCAGTGATTGTATAAGAGCGTAAGAATGTCCTAGTATTTGTATGAGTAAGTGAGCTGGTGTGTGTATAACTTTATAGGTGAGTAAATGGGAGTGTGATTAATTATTTGCATGACTGACTAGGTGTGTGAGTACCTCTATGGATGAGTGGTGGTGTGTGAGTGTCTATATAGGCGTATGAGTGCATATGATAGTCCTGTACTGAGTGATTGTAAGTATGAGTGACTGTACGGGTGAGTGAGTGGATATGTGTTTAGACCTAAGAATCAGTGAGTGGGTATGTAGTTATTGCTGCTGGAGTGTCTATGGTTTTGAGAATGGCAGTCTGTTATTTAGAGTTGGTGTATCAAAGGTTACATTAGGGTGTGAGAAGATGCATCAAATTATCACATGGATGATGTCATCAGTGATGTCATCAGTGATGTCATTTGAGATGTCATCAGTGATGTCATCAGTGCTGTCACTGACCATGTCATGAGTGATGTCATATGTGACGTCATCAGCAGTGCATTGTGGGCGCGAGTTATAGTTAGCTGAACTAACTATAACGGGGGAATTTCTCTGGTTTTGTACGAGTGACATGTCCAACTAACTATAACTTTCCCTAAATCCTATGGTTTTTTCAGTGAATTTCTAAGGTTTTTTAAATGCTAATTTCTAACTATAACGTGCCTGAAACCTATGGTTTTTTCAGTGAATTTCAAAGGTTTTTTAAATGCTAATTTCTAACTATAACATGCCTGAAACCTATGGTTTTTTAAGTGAATTTCAAAGGTTTTTTAAATGCTAGTTTCTAACTATGCCTACAGAGGTAGGACATGTGAAGAAAGAAGAAGAAAAGCGCAGAAAGAAGGAAGACAAATGCAGAAAGAGGCAACAGAAGTCCAGAAAGACGAAGAAAAGTGCAAGAAGAAGGAAGAGATGTGCAGAAAGAACCAACAGAGGAGTAGAAAGTACTCCTGTGCCCCCAACTTTTTGCTGATGGGTACTGTTGGTAACTGACTCTGTCTCTGGTGGTAAAAGACACTTAGAATACAGTGAAAACACCTACATACACTAGGGAACACTATGCGTTGGGGTACCCATGTGATTAGCATGACCTCCTCTGTATTTGCCATGAGTTAGTGCCTGGGTCATTGGACATGGGTACTGACTGGATGATTAGAGTACTGCAAGGAGAGTGGATGGTGAATTTATAAGTGCTTGTGTTTTGGCGGAGTGATTGGATAAGTACATGGTGCTCGCTGGTTGATTGGAGGAGTGCATGGGTAGTGACAGGGCCGATGGCTGGACTGCATCAGTAGTGCTCAGGGTAAGTTGGAGGATTAATTCCCCTTGAATCCTGAGGGTCCCTATTTGATAAAAGCCCTGGCGGTGGCGGTCCCCGGGGCTTGGGGGCCTTGGAGGCCCCCCAAACATTAAAAAACAAGCCCCGGGAGGTGGCGGTCTCCGGGGCTGCGGGGCCCCCGCGGGCCCTGCATATATTTGTTGGCAATGCCCCCGGGACCTGGCCCACCCGGGGGTCTCAATTAAATGAAGCGCGGTAGCCCGCGCTTCATTTTTTTTCACCTTTCGGCGGGATTCGCGACCCCAGCGCGAATTTCGCCAATTTTTTTTTTAAAAAAATGCTTTTTTTTGTCCCTGGGGGTCCTTGTGGGACCCCCTGAGCAGGCCTAGGAGGTCAGGGTGTTTCTACCCTGCCCCCTTTTCTTCTTTTTCACCTTTGTTTTCCTGTTTTCTTGTGACTCGGTTCTACCGAGTCACAAGATGGCTGCCAACACTTCCTGGTTTGGAGTGTTGGCAGCCAATTAAAATGAAGCTCGTGGTCGGGAGGGTTCGCGGATCCACCGCGCCTCTAGATATCGATATTTGTTTTTTTACAATTTCTCAGCAACTACCGAACGGATTTACACCATTTTTAAAAAGGTCGCTTTCTGAGCCAAGCAGTTCTCAAATAGCGACAAAGCACTTTTGAATTATTTGTTATCTCTATGTTTTTTTATCCAGTTGACCACTTGATTAAATGTTACGCTTAGGGGAGAAAATGTGGTGTTACCAAGTTGGAGTTTCTGATTCAGCTCGTCATTCTGTGATTCTGGTCAAATCACTTAATCTCCCCATGCCTACAACCAAAATGAGTTTGTCCTTGTATGATGTAACCAATGCTCATGTAAAGCACTCCAATATCTGACCAGCCTGCACTATATAAAACTGCAAAAAAACAAAGGATAAAAAGTGTTTTCCACACTTCTGTCATTGGGCTATACGTGGGCTACATCTGGGTGATATTTGTGCTACATTTGGGCTCATTTTTCTCTGGTGGCCATCTTGGGAGACTTCAATTACATTCATTAAACTTTATTCGATCTGATTTAGAAACATAGATCATAAAAGTGTACATAAAAACAGTAAATCCTCTTTCTTAATACAATACAGTGAGAATTAATTAAAACCAGTAGGTAAAAACGGGTGTTACAAAGCCCGGTTCAGAGCAACTTCAGGTTAACAGAATAGTAAAGTTCAATGTTTCGCAAGATCAATCTCATGTACTTCATGCAAAATACGCAATAAGGGGTCCAAGTAAGATGCAACGTTCCAATCCCTGACCAGTCTGCACTATATAAAACTGCAAAAAAAACTAAAAATAAAAAGTGTTTTCCACACTTCTGTCATTGGGCTATATGTGGGCTACATGTGGGTGATATTTGTGCTACATTTGGGCTCTTTTTTCTCTGGTGGCCATCTTGGGATACTTAATTGTTATGAAGTTTCCTAATTTCCTCATTTACTGCAGTCTCCTCAGTAGGAAATGCTTTCAGTTTTTTACTTTGATTCCATCAAGAAGGCATTCAGATGTGTCACACATTTGCCATAAATTCAGAATGTTAGCACTCTAGTTGCTCATTAGATCACTGTAGTAAAGCTACTGCTCACCAGGGAGTTAACTGGAAGTCTACTGCTGGTATTGAAAGTGATTGTTTCAGTCTGCATGTCAGAATTTTCTAATGAAATAGAAGAGGATTTGAGATCTCACTTAAAACATGCCCTAATTTTTCTTTCTGCAGAACTAACCATAATTGATATGGCAAAATGAACCCCCTCATTTTTTTCCTTTTTAAATTAAATGTTTTAAGTGTTACTGGTTTATTCCAATCAAGATGGCTTCAGGTGTGCCATAATTTTGTCATAAGTAAGACTATTAGTGCTCTAGTTGTTCTTTAGAACACTCTGGGAAGCTGCAGTAGAACACAAAGGAATCAACTGGCAGGCTGCTCCTATTGAAATATAACAGGAAGATATTTGTAATCTCACTTAAAACATGTCCTAATTTTTCTTTCTACAGCACTAACCATAATTTCTAAGACAAAATGAACCCCATCATTTTGTTCATTTTTAAATTAAATGTTTTAAGTTTTACCAGTTTATTCCAATCAAGATGGCTTCAGGTGTGCCATACTTTTGTCATAGCTAAGGTTGTTAGCGCTCTAGTTGTTCTTAAGAACACTCTGGGAAGCTGCAGTAGAACACAAAGGAATCAACTGACAGTCTCTGCCCTTGTTGGATTTACATGTTTTACTGAGAATGTCAGACTTCATTCTCACATGACTGAGAAAGATAATGTGAATTTACAGAAAATATGCTCTCATTTTAGCTTCTGGAGCACCTTCCAAACCTCTGTGGAACAAGCATGAGAAAATTGTTTTCTCTCAAACATGATTCATGAAATCCCAGCAGAAGGTTTTTCACAGAGTAAAATCACCCTAGAACACACCACAATTCCTAAAATTAGTATGGTACCATCAACAAATGAATTCTCCTTTTGGTGACCCTCAAAATCTTCTATTCACTACAATGCATTTCATTGGGGTGCTATCATGTATATTGGTCCCAAGATGGCTGCCAACACTTCTTGGATGAAGTGCTGACAGCCAATCAGATCTCACGATGACATGTGTGGTTAGGATCCGCCCAGATATATATAGTTCTTTTTCCTTTAATATTTAAAAAACTACTGAACGGATTTACACCATTTTTGAAAAGTTCACTTTCTGAGCCAAGCAGTACCTTTATGCCAAATGTGGGGTAAATCCATTCAGTAGTTTCCGCTGTAGCCTTGCACAAAGTTCCCTATGGGAAATTGATTTTTTTACTCTTATTTTTTGAATTTCTCAGCAACTACTGAACGGATTTACACCATTTAAAAAAAGGTTGCTTTCTGAACCAAGCGCTACCTTTTCCCCAAATTTGGTGTAATTCCGTTCAGCAGTTCGGGCTGTAGCCGTGTCTAAAATTTCCTATGGGAATTAACATGGAGAAAACACATTTTGGGACCCCCCTTTTTTCTCGGCCCCCGCTTGCCAAATCACCCCGAAACTTTCAGGATACGAGCGGACCGGAGCGCCCCACAAGTTTTGAAAATTTCGTAAAGATTCGTCAACCGGCGCCAAAGTTATTGGAAATAGAATGTTGTAAATTTCCTATGGAAAATAGGTCCTAACTATAACTATCTACTGGCGACCGCCAGTAGATAATATACACACATACATACATCTCCAGTTTTGGGTAAAAGACCAGACACAGACGGCTAAGTTTTCGATACTGCACGTTTTATTCTTTGCCATAACACGTTTCGGCAGTGACTTCTGGTATACATACATATATATAGACCCTGCAAAGCACCGGGGAGACCAATTATTTCAGCGCAAAAAAGCCTTTTGGAAAATACATTGCGCTATATTGACTCCTTTTTGCAGGAACATGTGCGTTCCTTACCATCCTACATACAGGACACAAGCGACTTCCTGAGATACATCTATGAATGCAAATGGGAAGAGGATTACCTATTAATGACTCTAGATGTGACTGCACTGTATACCAGTATACACCACAAGGATGGCATTAGAGCCTTGGAATATTTTCTAGGCACTAGAGCAATTGGTCTATACCAACACAACAAAATGTTAATTAACATGACTAAATTTTGCCTAGAAAACAACTTTTTCATGTTTCAGCAACAAATATTCCAACAGATTAGAGGCGTGGCGATGGAAGCCAGCTTTTCACCGAGTTACGCCTCCCTCCACATGGGGTGGTGGGAAGAGATGATCCTTAAAACCACCTATAAGGAAACACTTGACAAGCATGTGGTCAAATGGATAAGATATATTGATGACCTTTTTGTAATCTGGCAGGGTAGTAAGGAAAGTGCAATAAATTTCATCTCGCAGATTAATGTCAACAACATCAACCTACTCTTCACATCAGACATCAGTGACAAATCAGTTTGCTTTCTAGATGTAGAGGTATTTATAGTTAACCAAAACAGTGATTCAGCACTCCAATGAGTTAAGGCATTAGTGTAATTTGCAGACATAAGCAACGTTAACAAAGGCACATGACTTCAGCAGGTTCTTTTGTCTTGGTTTCTTTATTGAAAATTCTTCTTTTAAAACGACCGTAGCCAACGCGTTTCGACCCAAAAGGTTTTCTTCAGGGCAGTCACACCAGTGGTAATGATTTTTAAATTCTCTTTTCTTCACTTCTACTTGGTCCCTCTCTCTAAGGTAGAAAAGCCAGTTGAACCTTATATATTGATTCTTATGTTTTTTCCTGTTTTCTTTCCTACTTTCAAGTACAACAGAGACGTAAATATGGCTTGTTCAGGTTATATTCAATAATTCCTTTAGTCAGGAGATGGGTATTTGGCCCATATCTATTTGAGAACACCCGGGACCGCTTCCACCGCGTAGCTCCAATCGTGACCTTAAAAGAAGAATTTTCAATAAAGAAACCAAGACAAAAGAACCTGCTGAAGTCATGTGCCTTTGTTTACGTTGCTTATGTCTGCAAATTACACTAATGCCTTAACTCATTGGAGTGCTGAATCACTGTTTTGGTTGTATATTCATAGGATTTATTTCCTAGGATGTTTAAAGGGTATTAAGCCTCTGATTCTTTGCACCCATAGATGTTGTAAAAATATTAACCTTTGATATCGAGATAGGTGCATTGATTATTACCCCATACCCCTTGTTTGTTGTTCAAGATATTTATAGTTAATAAACAAATAGAAACCAAACTACATTGCAAACCAACAGCCGGCAACACCATCTTGCATGCGTCAAGCTTCCACCCTAAACATACTATACAGATCATTCCATATGGAGAAATGCTCAGGGTGAGAAGAATATGCAGTAGAGATACAGACTTAAAAACCGCACAGACAGAAAGCAAAGAAAGGTTCTTGGCTAGGGGTTACTCAGAAAGTACAATCAATACAGACATTAAGAAAACACAGGCTCTGAGTAGAGCAGACTTACTCTTTAAAACATCACATAGTAATTCTAGGCCATCAGAAACAAACATGAAAAACAAGAAAAGGAGAATATGAGGCTAATCCTAAACATACAATACACAGAAAAGTAGCCTATGTAGCATAATTAAGAAAAACTGGCCCATTGTCCTAAGCGATACCGTAATAGGAGAGAGGTTACCCAAAAAACCAACCATAACGTTTAGGAAGGCGATCTCCATGAGTGACTCACTAGTCAGTAGCAGCCCTGAAACTATAACCAAAACCAACTGGTTGACACAAAGGAAGGGATTTGTAAGATGTACCACATGCTGTGCATGTAGGTTTGGCTTAAACAAAACCTCATATTTAACACCCTTTAAGGATCAGCCGATCAAGATTCAAAAACTCCTAACATGCAAAACCGATCATGCGGTATATGTGCTGGTATGCTCCTGTGAACTATGACATGTAGGTAGTACAAAACTACAAGTTCACAAGAGGGTTCTCCAACATATAAGAGCAATCACTAACTCTGACTCAACATACCCGGTGGCTCGCCATTTCAAAGAGGTACACGGAAACAGCTTAGAACATCTCAAATACTACGTGGTAGACTCAGTTCCATGCATCAGACAAGGCGGCAACAGAGAGGCTGCATTGAGATGACTAGAGACCCGGTAAATACTAGAGCTCGACACCAAAAGCCCACAGGGGCTAAACGCTAGTGAGGATCTATATACATGTCTATAAGGGCTATAAGATACCAATGTTTGGCATATTTTAGTATAAGAATCCCCATAAGTTTCCAGTTTTATGGAAAATCATGACCAAGTACCTCATAGACACCTACACATACAAAGCAGTTGAATACTGCGCATCTGCACTTCTTCTTCCCTTTCTTTGCTCTGTTTTTTCTTTTAATCAGGAACATGTGGTTCCTTATATATTAGTACGGTGGCATTGAGGGTGGTTTTTCTTTGCACAAGCACTTTAATATATGCACTTTAGTAACAGCAGCAAAGTAGGCCCACTTAGGCATTAGTAATGTAACAACGGCAATATGGTTAATAAAGTAATCCATATGCTAGCTGGTGGTAAGATAATCATGAGAAGAAATGCAATATGGTGGAAAACGCAGTATTAGCTGTCATGACAATGAGTTTTAAACCAGCATGTTTACAATCGTATGTACTGTATTATTTATTTAAAAATGTATTAATACTTAAATGTGACCATTGCATACTGTGTAAGCAATTGTACAAATTAAGCAAGATGAAATTACTAAGATGCTGCTATTTGTAGAAATATTTTTAAATTGGACGCAAGTCTGTTTTCAGTATTTACCATGCACTTGTCACTTTAAAAATGAGAACGTTTCTGTAGCCGCGTCATGTGATCAAGGCCTGCACAGGCCGAAACGCGTAATGGCAGAGCGCTGAAATAAATCTTATCCACAAGCAAAAGTGGAGTCCGTTCCTGTTTTGTTCCATGCTGAAAGGGAACACAAAAAACCAAAGGATTTAAGGAATATATATATATATATTTCAGGGACGTCATAGTTAGAAATTAGCATTTAAAAACCTTAGAAATTCACTGAAAAAACCACAGGTTTCAGGGACGTTATAGTTGGACATTTCACTCGTACAAAACCAGAGAAATTTGTCCATTATAGTTAGTTGAGCTAACTATAACTCGTGTCCCCGCAATGCGCTGCTGATGACGTCACATATTACATCACTCATGACATGGTCAGTGACATCACTGATGACATCACTGATGACATCTCAATGACATCACTGATGACATCATCCAGTGACTGTGTGTTTCTGTAAAGTTTAAATATGTTTTTTATATATATATATATATATATGTATATATATATATATATATATATATACCAAGGTGTATTGAAGAATGAGTGGGTGTATGAGTGTCTGAATGGATGATTTAGTAGGTGCGTGACTGACTGTATAAGTGAGTGATTAAACATGTCTTACTGAAAGCACGGGTTAGTGACTAAACAGTGTGAATGTCTTTATCAGTCCTCAGTTGGTGTGTAAGCGGCTGCATGGGTTGGTGAGTAGCTACATGAGTGTCTATATGGGTTGTCTGAGTATCTTTATGGGTGCCTGAGTGTCTGTGTGTGTGGGTGGGTAGGGGTGTGTGACTCTGTTCATAGATGTATGAGTGGGTGATTCACTGGGTGTATGGGTTCAAGAGTGCATCTGTGAAGGGCTGTATGGGTGGGTGAGTGTGTGTATGGGTGTGTTGGTGAGTGAATGGATGTCTCAGTGGTACATGTGTGAGTAACTACATATGTGAAAGGCAGTATATGTGAGTGTTGGACTGTATAAATGACTATATGTGAGAGTGAGTGATTGTGAGAGTGGCTGTATGGATGAGTGTGTGCTTGTGTCAGTGATTGTATTAGAGAGTAAGTATGTGTTAGTATCTGTATGAATAAGTGAGGTGGTGTGTGTATAACTGTATAGGTGAGTAAATGGGAGTATGATTGATTCTTTGCATGACTGACTAGGTGTGTGAGTAACTCTATGGGTGAGTGGCGGTGTATGAGTATCTGTATAGGTGTATGAGTGCATATATCAGTGGCTATGTTGATGAGTGATTGCGTGTATGAGTGACTATGGGTGAGTGGATGTGTGTGTAGACCTATGAATGAGTGAGTGGGTATGTGCTAACTGGAATTGGTGTATCTATGGTTTTGAGAATGGTAGTCTGTATTTTAGAGGGGGTGTATCAAAGGTTATATTAGGGTGTAAGGAGGTGCATCAGATGATCACGTGGATGATGTCATCAGTGATGTCATTTGAGATGTCATCAGTGATGTCACTGACCATGTCATGAGTGATGTAATATGTGACGTCATCAGCAGTGCATTGCAGGGGCGTGAGTTATAGTTAGCTCAACTAACTATAACGGCCGAATGTCTCTGGTTTTGTACGAATGAAATGTCCAACTAACTATAACGTCCCTGAAACCTGTGGTTTTTTCAGTGAATTTCTTAGGTTTTTTAAATGCTAATTTCTAACTATAACGTCCCTGAAACCTGTGTTTTTTTCCAGTAAATTTCAAAGGTTTTTTAAATGCTAATTCCTAACTACAACGACCCTGAAACCTCTGGTTTTTTCAGTGAATTTCTAAGGGTTTTTAAATGCTAATTTCTAAACATGCCTACATAGGTAGGACATGTGCAGAAAGATGAAGAAAGGCACAGAAAGAAGCAGGAGAAGTGCAGCAAGAGACAACAGAAGTCCAGAAAGAGGAAGAAAGGTGCAGAAAGAAGCAAGTGAAGTGCAGAAAGAATCAACAGAGGTGCAGAAAGAGGCCTACTTTGACTGTACCGTACAACAGACTCATACAAAGGAGCCTAATCACTAATCCTTCTCCCAAGATGTCTTAAACCTCATTTTTCTCTTGAAGGTTCACTATTAATCGACTGCTCAGAATGTTAGGCCTACATACTAAATATAAAACAGCAATCCTAAGCATATCACTGTTGTAAGTCTGACCAACTTTGTGAAGGTATGCATGCATGTCTCTGCTTTTACCGAGTGACATGTTACATAAAAATAAACAGAAATACTTGAATACCTGTGTTTCAAACAGCATACTCTGTAAATATGTGTACAAAAAGGTGTATATATTTCTTTCTGCTCATAATATAGGGCACATGGGTATTCAATAGTATATTTGAGGGGCTCTGTAACACCTATATACACAAGACATGTCTGCCTGTGCAACTGAATGACAGAGCAGAACTGAGAACATTTAACCACCTATAGAAGAAGCTACCCACTTTTAAGCTACCATCTTCAGATGCATAACACATGTGAGAATACATATACAAGTAGACATATACCTCTGTCACAAGAGCACGCAGACCTTTAAACCTGACGGATTGCACTTACCATTTGAGTACAGAAAGAGGCGAGAGAAGTACAGAAAGAAGCAAGAGATGTGCAGAAAGATACCAAAAAAAGTGCAGAAAGAAGGAACAGAGGTGCAGAAAGAGGCAACAGGGGTGCAGAAAGAGGGAAGAGGGGTGGAGAAAGAGGCAAGGGGCTGCAGAAAGAAGCAAGAGAGCTGCAGAAAGAAACAAAAGAAGTGCAGAAAGGAGGAACAGGTACAGAAAGAGGCAAGAGGGGTGCAGAAAGAGGTAAAAGGGGTACAGAAAGAGGCACGAGGGGTGCAGAAAGAAGCAAGAGAGGTACAGAAAGAAACAAAAGAAGTGCAGAAAGAAGGAACAGAGGTGCAGAAAGAGGCAGGAGGGGTGCAGAAAGAGGGAAGAGGGGTGCAGAAAGAGGCACTAGGGGTACAGAAAGAAGCAAGAGACCTGCAGAAAGAAACAAAAGAAGTACAGAAAGAAGGAACAGAGGTGCAGAAAGAAGGAACAGAGGTGCAGAAAGAAGGAACAGAGGTGCAGAAAGAGGCAAGAGGGCTGCAGAAAGAGGGAAGAGGGTACAGAAAGAGGCACAAAGGTTGCAGAAAGAAGGGACAGAGGTGCATAAAGAAGCAAGAGAAGTGCAGAAAGAAGCAACGGAGGTGCAGAAAGAGGGATGAGGGGTGAAGAGAGAGGCAAGAGAAGTGCAGAAGGAAGCAACAGAGATGGAAAAAGGGGGAAGAGGGGTGGAGAAAGAGGCAAGAGGGGTGCAGAAAGAAGCAAGAGAGGTGCAGAAAGAAACAAAAGAAGAGCAGAAAGAAGGAACAGAGGTGCAGAAAGAGGCAAGAGGGGTGCATAAAGAAGCACGAGTGGTGCAGAAAGAAGCAAGAGAGGTGTAGAAAGAAGCAAAAGGAGTGCAGAAAGAAGCAAAAGGAGTGCAGAAAGAAGCAACAGAGGTGCAGAAAGAGGCCAGAGGGGTGCAAAAAGAGGGAAGAGGGGTGCAGAAAGAGGCACGAGGGGTGCAGAAAGAAGCAAGAGGGGTGCAGAAAGAGGCACGAGGGGTGCAGAAAGAAGCAAGACACATGCAGAAAGAAACAAAAGAAGTGCAGAAAGAAGGAACAGAGGTGCAGAAAGAGGCAAGAGGGGTGCAGAAAGAGGGAAGAGGGGTGCAGAAATAGGCATAAGGGTTGCAGAAAGAAGGGACAGAGGTGCAGAAAGAAGCAAGAGAAGTGTAGAAAGAAGCAACAGAGGTGCAGAAAGAGGGATGAGGGGTGGAGAAAGAGGCAAGAGAAGTACAGAAAGAAGCAACAGAGATGCAAAAAGGGGGAACAGGGATGGAGAAAGTGGCAAGAGCGGTGCAGAAAGAAGCAAGAAAGGTACAGAAAGAAACAAAAGCAGAGCAGAAAGAAGGAACAGAGGTGCAGAAAGACGCAAGAGGGGTGCAGAAAGAGGCAAAAGGGGTGCAGAAAGAAGCGAAAGGTGCAGAAAGAAACAAAAGAATGGCAGAAAGAAGGAACAGAGGTGCAGAAAGAGGCAAGAGGGGTGCACAAAGAGGGAAGAGGGGTGTGAAAGAGGCATGAGGAGTGCAGAAAGAAGCAAGTGAAGTGCAGAAAGAATCAACAGAGGTGCAGAAAGAGGCCTACTTTGACTGTACCGTACAACAGACTCATACAAAGGAGCCTAATCACTAATCCTTCTCCCAAGATGTCTTAAACCTCATTTTTCTCTTGAAGGTTCACTATTAATCGACTGCTCAGAATGTTAGGCCTACATACTAAATATAAAACAGCAATCCTAAGCATATCACTGTTGTAAGTCTGACCAACTTTGTGAAGGTATGCATGCATGTCTCTGCTTTTACCGAGTGACATGTTACATAAAAATAAACAGAAATACTTGAATACCTGTGTTTCAAACAGCATACTCTGTAAATATGTGTACAAAAAGGTGTATATATTTCTTTCTGCTCATAATATAGGGCACATGGGTATTCAATAGTATATTTGAGGGGCTCTGTAACACCTATATACACAAGACATGTCTGCCTGTGCAACTGAATGACAGAGCAGAACTGAGAACATTTAACCACCTATAGAAGAAGCTACCCACTTTTTAAGCTACCATCTTCAGATGCATAACACATGTGAGAATACATATACAAGTAGACATATACCTCTGTCACAAGAGCACGCAGACCTTTAAACCTGACGGATTGCACTTACCATTTGAGTACAGAAAGAGGCGAGAGAAGTACAGAAAGAAGCAAGAGATGTGCAGAAAGATACAAAAAAAAGTGCAGAAAGAAGGAACAGAGGTGCAGAAAGAGGCAACAGGGGTGCAGAAAGAGGGAAGAGGGGTGGAGAAAGAGGCAAGGGGCTGCAGAAAGAAGCAAGAGAGCTGCAGAAAGAAACAAAAGAAGTGCAGAAAGGAGGAACAGGTGCAGAAAGAGGCAAGAGGGGTGCAGAAAGAGGTAAAAGGGGTACAGAAAGAGGCACGAGGGGTGCAGAAAGAAGCAAGAGAGGTGCAGAAAGAAACAAAAGAAGTGCAGAAAGAAGGAACAGAGGTACAGAAAGAGGCAGGAGGGGTGCAGAAAGAGGCACTAGGGGTACAGAAAGAAGCAAGAGACCTGCAGAAAGAAACAAAAGAAGTACAGAAAGAAGGAACAGAGGTGCAGAAAGAAGGAACAGAGGTGCAGAAAGAAGGAACAGAGGTGCAGAAAGAGGCAAGAGGGCTGCAGAAAGAGGGAAGAGGGGTACAGAAAGAGGCACAAAGGTTGCAGAAAGAAGGGACAGAGGTGCATAAAGAAGCAAGAGAAGTGCAGAAAGAAGCAACGGAGGTGCAGAAAGAGGGATGAGGGGTGAAGAGAGAGGCAAGAGAAGTGCAGAAGGAAGCAACAGAGATGGAAAAAGGGGGAAGAGGGGTGGAGAAAGAGGCAAGAGGGGTGCAGAAAGAAGCAAGAGAGGGGCAGAAAGAAACAAAAGAAGAGCAGAAAGAAGGAACAGAGGTGCAGAAAGAGGCAAGAGGGGTGCAGAAAGAGGGAAGAGGGATGCAAAAAGAAGCACAAGTGGTGCAGAAAGAAGCAAGTGAGGTGTAGAAAGAAGCAAAAGGAGTGTAGAAAGAAGCAACAGAGGTGCAGAAAGAGGCGAGAGGGGTGCAAAAAGAGGGAAGAGGGGTGCAGAAAGAGGCACGAGGGGTGCAGAAAGAAGCAAGAGACGTGCAGAAAGAAACAAAAGAAGTGCAGAAAGAAGGAACAGAGGTGCAGAAAGAGGCAAGAGGGGTGCAGAAAGAGGGAAGAGGGGTGCAGAAATAGGCATAAGGGTTGCAGAAAGAAGGGACAGAGGTGCAGAAAGAAGCAAGAGAAGTGTAGAAAGAAGCAACAGAGGTGCAGAAAGAGGGATGAGGGGTGGAGAAAGAGGCAAGAGAAGTACAGAAAGAAGCAACAGAGATGCAAAAAGGGGGAACAGGGATGGAGAAAGTGGCAAGAGCGGTGCAGAAAGAAGCAAGAAAGGTACAGAAAGAAACAAAAGAAGAGCAGAAAGAAGGAACAGAGGTGCAGAAAGACGCAAGAGGGGTGCAGAAAGAGGCAAAAGGGGTGCAGAAAGAAGCGAAAGGTGCAGAAAGAAACAAAAGAATGGCAGAAAGAAGGAACAGAGGTGCAGAAAGAGGCAAGAGGGGTGCACAAAGAGGGAAGAGGGGTGTGAAAGAGGCATGAGGAGTGCAGAAAGAAGCAAGAGGAGTGCAGAAAGAAGCAACAGAGGTGCAGAAAGAGGCAAGATGGGTGCAAAAAGAGGGAAGAGGGGTGCAGAAAGAGGCACGTGGGGTGCAGAAAGAAGCAAGAGATGTGCAGAAAGAAACAAAAGAAGTGCAGAAAGAAAGAACAGAGGTGCAGAAAGAGGCAACAGGGGTGCAGAAAGAGGGTGGATGGGTTGAGAAAGAGGCAAGGGGGTGCAGAAAGAAGCAAGAGAGCTGCAGAAAAAAACAGAAGTGCAGAAAATAGGAACAGAGGTGCAGAAAGAGGCAAGAGTGGTACAGAAAGAGGGAAGAGGGGTGCAGAAAGAGGCAAAAGGGTTGCAGAAAGAAGTGAGAGGTACAGAAAGAAACAAAAGAAGTGCAGAAAGAAGGAACAGAGGTGCAGAAAGAGGCAAGAGGGGTGCGGGAAGAGGAGTGTGAAAGAGGCACGAGGGGTGCAGAAAGAATCAAGAGAGGTGCAAAAAGTAACAAAAGAAGTACAGAAAGAAGGAACAGAGGTGCAGAAAGAGGCAAGAGGAGTACAGAAAGAGAAGAAAGGTGCAGAAAGAGGCACAAGTGGTACAGAAAGAAGCAAGAGAGGTGCAGAAAGACGCAAGATAAGTGTAGAAAGAAGCAACAGAGATGCAAAAAGAGGAAAGAGGGGTGGAGAAAGAGGCAAGAGAAGTACAGAAAGAAGCAACAGACATGCAGAAAGGGGGAAGAGGGGTGGAGAAAGAGGCAAGAGGGGTGCCGAAAGAAGCAGGAGAGGTACAGAAAGGAACAAAAGAAGTGCAGAAGGAAGGGACAGAGGTGCAGAAAGAGGCAGGAGGGGTACAGAAAGAGGCAGGAGGGGTACAGAAAGAGGGAAGAGGGATACAGAAAGAGGCAAGAGAGGTGCAGAAAGAGGCAAGAGGAGTGCAGAAAGAAGCAAGTGAGGTACAGAAAGAGGCATCAGAGGTGCAGAAAGAAACAAAAGAGGTGCAGAAAGTAGAAGAGATGTGCAGAAAGAGGCAAGAGAAGTGCAGAAAAAGAAAGAAAGGTACAGAAAGAAGCAACAGAAATGCAGAAAGAGGCAAGAGAGGCGCAAAAAGAGGCAAGAGTGGCTTGCACACCATTGATGGAGCAAGGACTCAGACATGAGACTTGCTCGGAAGCAATCCTCTCGTACTAGCGAATTACTAACAACGTGTTTTGTGATTAATAATACGCATTTCCATCATACGCGGAAAAAGAATGAAGCTTGCCTATGTGTTTACTAACTGCAATAACACGGACGTAGGACTAGAATGCATTTTAACACGGAATCTTTACTGCGCATGCGTCTACTGCACCTACGTAGTATGACGAAATAACGCTTGGAGGGAAATTCTGGCGCTTGCGCAAAGAGCTATAAAATGGCCGCTTGAAAGCTCACATGCATGGCACCTGCTTGCTGAAAATTAGAAAATGAGTTTACACTAACGCAAATGCAGAAAGACAAATAATAAATGGTATGGGCTAGAGTAGAGGTTGGTGGTATACAGTGAAATCATTTATTTTTGAGAATAACATTTCTCCTTTTGACTTTACTATTAGTGCGTATTTGGGCCTGTTAAAGTTGTCTGAGTCGAGCAGACTGACGTGGTGCAACGCATGCGCCCTGGTGTGGAAGCTTGGAAGGATGACTAAGGACTTGTCACGCGTCCAAGGTCGGCGGGGATGTGCCCTGGGAACATGAGGGTGAAGAGTTCATATGAAGGAACTTATTCGAGAAAACTGTTACATTTGTATTAATAAAGTTTAAAGATGTATGGGAAAGGAAGGGCGGAATAAAAGTTTGAGGGGAGGAGTTTGGAAATAATGGTTTAAAGAAATAAATGAAGTATAAGCATGGTGTGATGATCATCCCCCCTCGCCTGTCCAATCAGAAGTTAGTATTTTGTAAAATTGAAACATTAATGAGTGGTACATGTCTATGGAAAAGTATAATTGAGGTAGTTTTTAGTTAGTTAGAGCGCGATTAGGGAGCTTATTGGGGAGAGAGCTGACACGAGAACTTGATGAGAGCGATTATTGGGCGAAGGCGATGCAGAGCTTGGGATGCTGTTGGTGCTGATGCTCTGAAATGCTGATGAAGAAATCGAATGCAGAACCATCTACTTAATTTGGGTGGGTTAGAAAGAAGATCGCGGAAGAACCACGAGGAGAAAGAGAGTGTCAGAGAGGGGTGCGACGTAGTCGTCGGTATCTAGAGAGGTGAAATATCCTGTCCTGATTTCTATCCTAAAGCCTTTGTCTCCTGATCTGTCCTGGGGGGCCCTTACCAGCCCTTTGGCCAGGGGGTTGGTCTTCACACCATACTTTGGTAACTATGAAATTCATCATTTTGATAAATGCTCTTCTATCTCTGTCCTCTTCTTTCTGAGCATAGTTATTGTGTGGATCTGAATTGTTAAAATGTTTATCTGAAATATTATTGAATTGGCACTCTCGTGAATGAGGGTGTTTGTACTGAAACGCTTTGAGATGGTTCAAAACCCCTTAATTTAGATAAAAATTTTAAAACTTACCGAGTGTGTCATTCTTTTATTTTTATCAAGAAATGTATAATAAGTTATGTTAATTATTGCCATCAACTAGTTCCACCTAACTGGCCCATTGACCAGAGGAAAAAACTGTTTGATCAGTGAAAGGTTTAGTTAAAGAAGCAATAACTAGATCTTGAGGTATGAGAATCATTATAAACTAAAGTTCCAGTGGTCTACTTAGCGCTAGCGGAAGCAAGTTGTATGGGCCCAGGTGAGTATATGGTAGTGGAGTATCTGTTGCTAGTACGCCGCTGGATCACCATTACTACCAATTTAACACCCACATTTAGGAATAACTAAAAGGTGACCATTCTAGGTTTGCAAAGGACCTTCCACCACGCTGTAACACTTGTCACTGCATTTTTGGTAACATTGAGCCGTTTGAGCTAGAAATAAGGCTTTTTTTGTTCAAATCTGCAGATTAGGCAGCAGATGATGGATTATGTGGCTAATGCGGAAAATGTATAATTGTGCGAAAGTCGGTGCAGCCAAACAGTCGCATAATTCCAGTGGCCCTGCTCATACCTTCGACTAGGTCCAGAAGTGCTCCTCAGTGATTCCTTCTTTTTTTTGTCTCATTGAGTTCATAGTTTAGTTTCTACGGAAACGAGGAAGACTAAACCTGAGGTTACCACGCCACAACACAGACTACCATACCACATAATTACTCTCCATAACACATAATCCCACTCTACATAATTCCTATACACTAAATACCACATACTTTCTATCCACATAATTTCACTGCACAACATACCACATAATTCCACTACACACAACGTACATCCACTCCACTCCACTCCAAAAAACATTAGTAAAAAACTTTTACATTTATAACGCCAATAGCCGTAACTTTTGCAAATTTGGGACCTATTACATTCCAAATGCTTCTTTAACTAGTAGTCGTGTTTGCAGAGTGGTGGAGAAAGGGGGCTGGGCCTCCAACCAGCGCTCAGGAATTCCGCTGCGTAGCACTTACAGGAGGTACCAGGAGGGCTTCTTGGCCCCCAAAGTCCCTCAGGAGTAAAGTGGACTTCATCCCCCAACCCGTAGTGTGCCAGGATTCACGTTTGCAGAGTGGTGGAGAAAGGGGGCCGTGACCTCCGAAGATCTCTTAGCAATCCCACTGTGTGGGACTTACTGGAGGTAACAGGAGGGGTAGTCGGACCCCAAGGATGTCCTTGGGGGCCAACTACTCCTCCTATTACCTCCAGTAAGTCCCACACAACAGCATTGGTAAGTATTCATAGCAGGCCATGCCCCCTTTGCCCACCACTCTGCAAACGCGCTCCCTGGCGCGCTCTTGGATGGGGATTAAAGTCCCCTTCGATGCTGGGGTTCCTTAGGGGCCAACTAGCCTACCTGACACCTCCAGTAAGCCCCACACAGTGGGATTGCTGAGAGGTGGACACAGGCCACACCCTCTTCCTGCACCACTCTGCAAACGCGCATGCTGGCACGCTCTTGGTTGGGGCATGAAGTCCTCTTGCCCCCTGAGGGTCCCTGGGGGCCAAATAGCCCTCCTGCTATCTCTAGTAAGCCCCACACAGCTGGATTGCTGAGAGTGGTCCGAGGCCATGCACCCTTGTTACACCACTCTGCAAACGCGCGTCCTGGCGCACTGCTGCTCGGTGATGAAGTCCACTTTCGTCCTGAGGTCCTCAGGACACATGAGGACCTCATTACCCCACCAGCAGTGCGCCAAGAGGCGCGTTTGCAGAGTGGTGTAAAAAGGGGTGTGGCCTCTGACCACTTCTCAGCAATCCCACTGTGTGGGGTTTACTGGAGGTACCTGGTGGGCTAGTTGGCCCCTAAGGACCCTTAAGATTCTAAGGGACTTAATCCACCAACCCAGAACGCGCCAGGAGGTGCTTTTGCAGAGTGGTGCAGGGAGGGGGTGGGGCCTCTGGCGAGATGCCGGTTTTTCTTTTCTTTTGATATTTTTAGAAGGGGGGCTGTGTGCCCCTCCTTCTCTTACTTTTTTTTGGGCCCTGGGGACCCCATCCCCCAGACCCTGATCTTTTTTTTTTTTTTAATAAAGTAAAAAAAATGGAAGGGGGCCGCTTGGCCCCCCTCCCGAGGCCGATTTCGGCCCCAGGGACCCCATCCCCCGGGCATGGCCACTTATTTATTTATATTTTACTTTTATAGGAGGGGGCCGCGCGGTCCCCCTCCTGACCCCATTTTTGGCCCCGGGGACCCCATCCCCCGGGGCTTTGCCTCTTTATTTTTTTTAAATATTTATTTGATTACAGGAGGGGGGCAGTGTGGCCCCCCTTCCCTGAGCCACTTCTGGCTCCGGGGACCCCATCCACTGGGGCCTGGCCTCGTTTCTTTTATTATTTACGGGAGGGAGGCCACATGGCTCCCTTCCCTGGGCCACTATTGGCCCCGGGGACCCCATCCCCCGGGGCCTGGCCTCTTTTTAAAAAAAAAAAAATTTAATTAGGGGAAGGGGGCCGTGTGGCCCCCCTTCCCTGGGCCACTTCTGGCCCTGGGGACCCCATCCCCCAGGGCCGGCCCTCACGTTGGGGACTGTGGGGGGAGCCCCAAGGCCCCCCCGTCCCAGCCGGCTCCCCGCCTCCGGCGGGAGCCGGCATTGCTTTTGGACAAGGGGAGCTGCCGACATGCAGCTCCCCTTGTCCAAAAGCAATTCTGCTTCGCTTCATTGAAGCGAGAGCAGGGTTCCTGCTCTCGCTTCCATGAAGCGGTGCAGAGTTTGCAATGACAGGGCGGGAACCGTACTCCCGCCCTGTCATTGCAAACTGCAATGTCCCAGGGTGGGCACCCCGGGACATTGCTGGAGTCAGCCCTGGGGGTGGCGGTCCCCAGGGCCATGAAGGGCTCCAGGAGGGGGGCCGCGTGCCCTCATCCCAACATGTAAATAGCCCCGGGAGGTGGTTGTCCGCGAGGCTGGGGTCCGCAACGGACCCCCTCACTTCAATAATTAGTGCCCCGGGGCAGTGTGGGGGGGTTGAGCCCTGCCACACTTACTTTTCAGAATAGCCCTGGGGAGGTGGCGGTCCCCGGGGCTTAGGGGGCCCGCAAGGCCCCCTCCATAATTAAGTAAAGCCCCGGGGAGGTGGCGGTCACTGGGGCTTGGGGGGCCCACGAGGCCCCTGCCCATTAATAACGAAAGTTCATGAGAGGTGGTGGTCCCAGGATCTTGGGGGGGCCTCAAAGCCCCCAGCCCATTAATAAAGAAAGCCCCGGGGAGGTGGGGGTTCCCGGGGCTTGGGGGGGCCCGTGAGGCCCCCCCACCCATTAATGAAAAAACCCCGGGGAGGTGGTGGTCCCCGGGGCTGCAGGGGCCCGTGTGGCCCCCGCATATATATGTCACGTTGCCCCCGGGACCTGGCCTACCGGGGGGCTGATTAAAATGAAGCGCAGGAGACCGCACTTCGGTGTTTTTTATTTTTCTGTAGGATTCGCGCACCCAGTGCAAATTCTGCCGATTTTTTTTTTTAATGCTTTTTTTGGGCCTGGGAGTTCCTGTGGGACCCCCTGAGCAGGCCTAGGGGGTAAGGGTGTTTCTACCCTGCCCCCTTTTCTTGTTTTTTATCTTTTTTTTTTACTGTTTTCTTGTGACTCGGTTTTGACGAGTCACAAGATGGCTGCCAACACTTCTTGGTTTGGAGTGTTGACAGCCAATCAAAATGAAGCTCGTGTTTGGGAGGGTTCGCGAATCCTCCTCTGCCACCAGATATCGATATTTTTATTTTTTGAATTTCTCAGAAACTACTGAACGGATTTACACCATTTTAAACAAAGAACACTTTCTGATCCAATGCCTACCTTTTTGCCAAATTTGGTGTAATTTCGTTCAGCAGTTCGGGCTGTAGCTTTGTCTAAAGTTTCCTATGGAAATTAACATGGAGAAAACGCATTTTGGGACCCCCCTTTTTTCTTGGCCCCCGCTCAACGAATCACCCCGAAACTTTCAAGACATGAGCTGACTTGAGTGAACCATTCGTTTTGAAAATTTCGCGAAGATTCATCAAACGGCGCCAAAGACATTGGCAAAAGAAAAAATGCTTTTTGAATAGAAACAAGGTCCTAACTATAACTACCAACTGGAGAATACCAGTAGGTAATATGTGTATATATATATACACAAACACTGGGGCATTATCAAAACAGACTCCACACTAGGACCCATAGTTGCCCCTAGGCCTGACATCACATACAGGAGAGCCTGGACCATGCATGACACTATAGTCAGAAACAGCCCTGAAATAACCAATACCACCAATTGGTTAACTAATGTTAAAGGTTTTCGTAAATGCAGCAGTTGCAGGGCCTGCAGATTTGGAGTTAACACCACCCAAATCTCGGCAGAATTCAGAAGCAAACCCATAATGATACAACAGAAACTCACATGCAGAACAGAATTCGCAGTGTACATTCTTACTTGCAGGTGTGGACTAAAATATGTAGGGAGCACTAAGCTCCAAGTGCACCTACGGATTTTTGCAACACATCAGAGCCATTGTCAACAGTGACCCGACATACCTTGTCGCCAGGCACTTCGAAGAGACACACCAGAACAACTTAGACCACCTTAAATACTGCGTCATTGATAGCATTCCGCCACACAGACGGGGTGGCAACAGAGAGAAATTGTTGAGAGAACTGGAGTCGAAATACATAATAGAACTGAACACTAAGGCCCCGGCAGGATTAAACATCAGTGAAGACCTTTATAACTTTTTATAACTTCTTATAGTGTCCTTCTACAATATTCACTTCAATCTTGCGCTCTGAGAATTTCGCCAATATGACATTTTTTAGAAGTCAGCTGACTTTAAGTTAGATGTCCAGTTTTTAATCCACTACAAACACAGTTTTTAACTATTCTGCTCCAATCACGCCTATTCCTTTAGCGACTGTTTGGATTTTTGTCTTCACCACATCTCACGGCACCAACAATAAGTTTTCCCACTATTATGCACTCATTTTTAACTTTACCCCTAAGTGACTGCACTGTATAGCATTTTTTCACTTATTTGACATATTTTTGGGCAGTTGACTCGATTTCCATACATCAGGCTCAGCCCTCAACATGTTAAGATTAAACTCCAGCAACATCTAGGCCCTTCGTCCGCACCAGCACTAAGCTTACAATATACAACCGCATTAGTTGCGCGCTGACAGATACAGAGATTTTGGCATTGGCTTCCACACGCTTTTACTAACATGAATGGGTTTTATACATTGTTCCCTCCTAGTTACGATGGTACACCGGATTTCTCCCACATTTAATTGTGCCACATGGCATTCATGGTTTCTAGGATGTATTTACACACCCACGATTAATGAGGAATACCGTTTAATTTTGTTTTCCATCAGACATAATTTGGGAGACTTCAAACCCAATTCTTGCATTTATTTAGCATTTTTTTATCTTTCACAATGCAGCCAGCACCGCCATTACACGAGCTTACCTTCTAGTCTGCCACACACAACTGATGTTACAGAACATATGGCCATCTACATCTACATATAGAGGGGTAGTCTTTTCTTTATGTCTGCTACCAAAACTGCTTGTCATTGCTGCGCCTAGTCATCACTGTATGACAAGATGTTTTACTACATGCTGCAAAAGTGTAACATTTTCTGCCTTGTCACTATGAACATAGTAAAGTCACTCATGTCACTATAAATTGTATGCCTCTCACCTTAGCGCACTATGTGATCAAGACCACAGGCTTGTGGTCAAAACGCGTCATCCTGACATGCTAAGACAATAAATTCTCTGAATTGCATCTTCAACTGGAGTCTGTGCCCTTCTTTGGCCCACCGCGATCGTTCTTTGGGATCCTGGTTTCATGTATATATATATATATATATATATAATCCATGTAATCCATGTAATCCAAACAAAATAATATATATTCATTGTGTCTATTGTGTTGCTTATTTTGCACATACGATATAAAATTGACATGCTTATTTGCACAAAATGTGACGTTGAGACCCTAGAGTGACTTCACTTTTTATTCTTTTATACCCTGCAGCAACTATCGTTATTAGATTTTTATGTATTTATCAAAAGCTATTATAACAATTTCAGCACTGTCTGTGACATATATATGAATTTATTCATTTAGTTATATTTTTGGTATTTACATTTTGCTAATTCTGCTATGGAATGGGGTTGAAAGTATTTACATTTTTGTCCATTTGTGCATCTAAATTGCTTTTTCTATTTGATTTTGTGTTATTCTCCAGTCTGCCTCCTATGTTTATTAACGATGGGTGTTGTTTTCATAGGCAATTGTGCACGTAAATGGTTTATATGTGGTTCTCTAAATGGAGGCGCATCATGTGATCAAGCTCGCTTTGACGAGTGAAACGCGTCATGGCAGGCATTATGCCTGTGTTAATTTTGTGGTGTATTTCACAATAAATTTTACTGCATACTCCACGAAGAACTTTGATTCAAGCCTTTCTCTGAGTGTGGCTGAGGTCAGTGCCTACTGGGTCTGTCGACAATTGGCAGATAGGAAGCGTCACGAGATTTTCATTCATCCGGAGTAGGCTGTTTCCGGATTCACTGACCCTCCTGTTTACTGAGGCACAGCTGTTATTCAGCCGACTGCGCTGTGGCGTACTGGATTTTACTCCGGAGGAGTTTCAAGTATTGCTGTGCCCCCCGTTGCAACTACTACATTTGCTGTTTGGACATTATCTCCCGAAGACGTGAATCTGCGGAATCTTCCGGGTCGGAGGACCTTGAGAGCTGCAAGAGTAGCGCCGGTAAGGAGAGTTGTCCGTTTGCTTTTTACTCAAGTACCAACGGGTTACGGCATTCACCTCAGCTAAAGTGATTGTTTGGAGTTGCTGCAGTGTGTTTTATTTGCTTCCACAATGTTTTCCAATGAGGCGCTTCAAGATAGGGAACTAGCGGCGGAGGCCCTGTTCCAGAACTTACCGACAGTTACAAATGAGGAGAGAGCTCCCACCAAAGACAATAGCAATAATGATATAAGATCGCTACTTAGAACTTTGGAAAAATTGCTAAAAAATGAACTTTCAAAATGGTGGGAAAAGAAATCCCTAGAAAAATATCGAGACGCCAATCGTGTTCCAAGGGGGTTGCGAGTGCTAATTGCACCTACATTCGAAAATCCCAATCCTTCAATGTTACAAGAGTGGGCAGAAAACAACTTACAGGCATCCATGAATATGATTCACATTCTTATCAAAAATGCCGAAATCGACCGCAATGCACTTCTCATTGAAATAGACCGCGTTAATGGTCTGTTAGAAGCCACAGGACAAACAGACTGGATCGCTAAAGGGCGTGGAGAGATTGATACTCGTATCAAAAACATGAGCAAACAATTAAAGAACGGAAAATCTACAAATTCGCCCGTGTTCAGAATGACTATGCCAGCGGTAGTATTTTCACATTTGCTCGAAAATATGACAATTATAAGAAACAAGTTTTAACTAATGATGTATCGAGCACTAAACAAAGAATTGAAACAGGTGACAACAGAGTGATTGATGTAGACTCAGATACGGTCTCTCTTACTTCAAACAGAGACTTGGATGATGCACGATCAGGTACCTCTGGGGCCTCTACAATGGGGCCTAGTAATATCACCCCAGGTGAGGAACTGAATTTTATCAGCGAGGACCGGAGGTACACCTTGCGCCCCCGCAAACCTCAACAGAAGCAGGGAGAACAATCAATCAGCGCAGGTGTGAAAGGAGGCACAAACACCGCAAAAACCACTATGAGAGGGAATTTTCGAAAGAATTGGAAACGATAAGCAATGGAGATTACAACAC